>JAJOZX010000155.1:1265000-1908939 GCA_023014485.1 Bathynomus jamesi
AATTTTTCAATACTTTCTAAAACCTCTCTTGAAATAAAAAGATAAATATATACTTGTAACTCCTTTGTAAATCCTTTCTAAGGCGGTCTTCGGAATGCGTTTGCCATAAGTTCGGTCTCTGTTTTCGATTTAATTTTGGAAAAACGACTCTTACAGAATTTTAAGTGACCGCCCACAACCGATGTCTCGTCGCTCAGACGAATTAATGACGCTGCTCCATTCCATTCGTTTTCAAGGCATGTCTCTACGCAATTATGGCGTTGAATTAGACTCTCTTACTCTTGCAGACGCATTTCCTTCAATCCGTCGGGCAGTCCATCAGCCCAGCAATTTATAACCCAATCCACCAATCTCCATCTCTCTCTTTACCTCCCTCCCTCTCTCTTTCTCCATCTCCCTCCTCCTCAGTCCGTCCTCCCCCCACTCCCCTTCTTCTCTTTCCACGTTTTATGAAAAAGAAAGTTTTTAAAAATTCCCAAACTTCACAGTGGAACTTTACCGTTCTCAAAATTTCCTGGAATTTTATAACCCTAATGTAGAGGCCCGGGTGTCTAGCTTAGGTCTACATTACACCTACTATTACCATTTAATATGGTCAGACGGTAGAAGAAATTGCAGAGGGCTGAATCAAAAGTGTCAATGTGTCGGATATTTTACGCTTGGAAGAGGTGATCAGGGAGACTAATAAAAGAGTGTCTTGCTTTGGTAACAGCCTCCAACTAAGTCTATATGGCGAAACAAAGTACAGCAGCGGTTCCGTTCTCTTTATAAATCATTAGTTAGACCCCATTTGGAGTACGCGATCCAATTTTGGAATCCACATATGCACAAAGCTATAGATAAAATCGAAAGAGTTCAAAGACGAGCAACTAAGATGATTCCGTAGCTTAGGTCGAAGTCGTACGAGGATAGGCTTAAGGAGTTAAAATTGACTACACTCGAGACTAGGAGGCTAAGGGGTGATCTAATCCAGGTTTTTTAAATTATGAATGGGTTCGATAACGTAAATAGAGATAGCTTTTTCGAAATATCACACCGTAATAGAACTAGAAATAATGGGTGTAAGTTGACGAGTAGAAGGTTCGAGAGAGCAGTTGCCAAAAACTTTTTTACGCATAGAATAGTAAATAGGTGGAATAGTTTGCCGGTAGAAGTAATTAGTAGCACGTACGTCCTATAAACATGTTTAAAAATCGATTAGACGCATATGTTGATAGATTGGGTATAGTTTAAGGTAGTAAAATTAAGGTTTTTGTTGTTCGGAATCCAAATAAAATTGTAGGTCCCTTCCCCCACCACGGAGGACATGAGTAGTATGGGCGCAAAAGGAGAGAGTGCAATGCAATTGCAAATGTTGATCAATGTTGTAAGGTGTTATGCAACAAGGTGAATGTTGCAAGAGGTTATGCAACAAGGGGGAGGAGTTAGCCCCCAAGTTGCAATGAACTCCCCCAGCAAGCTGGGGGAGACCTCTTTGGGAAGAAGTTGGGACGGCCTCACCCCCAAAGGGGTATACCTAACCTAAGAGAGAGAGAGAGAGAGAGAGAGAGAGAGAGAAAGAGAGAGAGGAGGAGAGAGGGGTGTTCGCTTGACAGGACCCAAGCGCATATTAAGACTTCATCCTAGCGCTTCCTGTCTTATAAGCCCTTAATCAACCAGTCGGCTTAATCCGCCAGTTGTCTTAATCAGCCAGTTGGCACAGTGTATACAATGTTTGGACAAATGCACGAACACTCCCGCCTATACGCCCATAAAATATTACACACAGAACTATATGCGCGATTATATGCGCCGAGTTCGAGACCCGGTGACGGTGCATCCTTCCGCGGTTGGTAGGTAAATGGGAATCCTGGTTATCCTAGTGGTCCGTGTTAAACTATAGGTCTAAGGTGGAGTGTAAACATCCTTCCACGGTTGGTAGATAAATGGGAAACCAGGGTATCCTAGAGGGGCTCCCGTTAAACTGTATTGCAACACTCGGCCATGTTGTTTATCTGTTTGTTTATTCTCTCTCTCTCTCTCTCTCATATATATATATATATATATATATATATATATTTCCCCGTTAATCAGTAGGTCTAAGGTAGATTGTAAACATCCTTCCACGGCTGATAGATAAGTGGGAACCCTGTGTATCCTAGTGGTTGCTGGTTAAGCTGTACATCTAAGGTGGAGTGTAAAGCTTGACCTTTGTCAGAACGAACATTTCGGGGTGAAGCCATTGAAAGCAGAGCCTATATATGTACAGTTCCGGAAAAAAGTTCATCTAAAAAATTCTGAAAACTATAAAAATTGGTACAAGAAGTGTGCACAAAAGATCCAAAATTTATAATTAGCAATCACGTCAAATTGCATTAATTAACTCTCTCTCTCTCTCTCTCTCTCTCTCTCTCTCTCTCGGGCTAACTTGAATTGGATATTAAAGTCTTCTTCATCTGTAACTTTTGCAAAATAAAAATAAAACAGGACAAATGATACATATAGCATTAAAATGAAGGTGAAAATGTGCAGCATAAATGAATAAATAGAAAGGAACTATGATAAAGTGGGGGAAATGAAGAGAAGAAGAAAGGCAAAAACGATATAAACAAAAACCTACCTAAACAACAAATCCTAATTGGATGATGTAAATAGCTGAACAATAAAAGGACAAATATTTATGGAAAATATATATATATCAGAGATGGGAAATCGGATCGGATTCGAATCGATAATCGGAATTAATCGATATTTTTTGAGAAATCTGAATCGAAAAAAAATTTGAATCGAAAAACGGGCGCGGATCTGAATCGAAATTTTGATCCGAATCGAAAAGAAACGATGAATCCGAATTCGAATTCAAATCGATAAAAAATATGGATCCGGATTTTAAAATTTGCTTATAACTTATAAATAACTTATAAGGCTTATTAACGTTTCCGGTTTCACCACAGGTAAAGACTGACCTTTCCGAGAATCTGTTTGCTCGGACAAAAATCATACTAATCCTATACTCCATCCATTAAGGTGCTAATCCTAATCCTTAAATTTTGGTATTGTGCGAGTGTGACAATTTCACACGCTCCTCAAAGAAATAACCTTTTGCCTTCGAACATTGAAAATATCTTAGTTGTCAGGGCTAATTTTAATTTGTAAATTTGTATCTATACAGTGGATATATTTCTTAAAGTATTATTATCATATTTTAATTTTTATGTATGCTATAATTAATATTTCTTGGATATATGAGCCTTAATTGTTTAATAAATTAGCTTATATGAATGATTTTTTTTTGCACCTTATTAAGAGTAAATCTAAAGTTATTACTTAGATCGTTAATAGACTGAGAATTATCTGTATTATTTATTAAAAATGAAACTTATTAATAATAGCCACCCCTTGACTAAAACAACGATGATAGGTATAATTTTATTAAATGAACTCATAAAAATCAAGAAAAATTAGGCCTGGATCCGAATCGGATTCGAATCGGATCGAAATCGAAAAGAAATAATCCGAATCGGAAAAAATTCGAATCGATAAAAACCGAAAAATTTGAATCCGAATTCGAATCTATATTTCTAATTGCGTGAAAATCGGATTCGAATTTGAATCGAAAAAGATTTCGATTTCCCATCCCTGATATATATATATATATATATTTTATTTTTTTTCCATAAATATGGAAAATATATATATATATATATTTTTTTTCCATAAATATGGAAAATATATATATATATATATATATATATATATATATATATTTTTTTTTTCCATAAATATTTGTCCTTTTATTGTTCAGCTATTTACATCATCCAATTAGGATTTGTTGTTTAGGTAGGTTTTTGTTTATATCGTTTTTGCCTTTCTTCTTCTCTTCATTTCCCCCACTTTATCATATTTCCTTTCTATTTATTCATTTGTGCTGCACATTTTCACCTTCATTTTAATGCTATATGTATCATTTGTCCTGTTTTATTTTTAATTTGCAAGAGTTACAGATAAAGAAGACCTTAATATCCAATTCAAGTTAGCCCGAGAGAGAGAGAGAGAGAGAGAGAGAGGGAGAGAGAGAGAGAGAGAGAGAGAGAGAGAGAGAGAGAGAGAGTTAATTAATGCAATATATATATATAAAAATTATGGTGACCAGAAAACTCGGTCCCGAAAACTCGGTCCCGGAAAACTCGGTCCCGAAAACTCGGTCCCAAGAAAACTCGGTCCCGGAAAACTCGGTCCCAAGAAAACTCGGTCCCGGAAAACTCGGTCCCAAGACGGTGACGATGACGGTGACGATGAAATTTTTCCAAAAAGTAGAGAAAAAATAAATAAAAAAACGCAAAAAAACAAAAAAAGGTAAAATACATAATAATAATAATAATAATAAAAAAGAAAAAAAAGAAAAAAAAATTAAATTGAAAACAAGAACAATAAAAAATAAGAAAAGAAGATAAAAAATAAGAAAAGAAGATAAAAAAAGTAAAAATGAAAAAAAAAAAAAATTTAAGCATCATATTTTAATAAAGCGATAATTTTGTTGAATCTTTTTCTTTTTTCAAATTCATCTGTCACAATTTTGGTGCCGGGTTTTACATTATACAATATTACTTCAGTTACAGTTCTTGCATTTCTATTCTCCACTGGTACATTATAGATGGTTCCTTTATCTCTTCTTTAGTTAATATCTCATTATCCGTTAAAATTTTTTTTTGGAAAATCTAGCCATATTTTAAAGGGGGCTTTAAAAAATTCAAAAAGACACTGTTTTTCCAAAAAGACACTGTTTTTCCAAAAAGACTGTTTTACCCATTTACCAATTTTTATATACATGTTTAGTTTGCAACCAACTAATTTTTTTATACGTGTTTAGTTTACAACCAACATGCTAAAGCTTTAATAGTTAACAGTAACCCATAATGGCGGTGGCGTTCATTGAGTCGCAGAGAGGGAAGAAGTTAATTGACAATTGCAATTATGTGTATGACTTTCATAAAAGTAGTGCTGCCGGTCAAAAGTTATTTTGGCGCTGTGAAAAACGTGGAATGTGTAGTGCTCGTGTCCATACTGATTCAAATACTGATATACCAAATGTTATTGCTACTGTCGGGAAACACAACCATCCTGCACATGCTTCTGCAATTCAAGCAAGAACTACAGTTGCCGAAATTAAATCAAAGGTAGCGACATCAGTATCATCTACAACGCGACTTCTTTTATGTGATGCTGTTCATGAATTAGATGGTGATACACGTGCTAATTTACCAACACTGCAAACATTAGCAAGATCTATTACCAACTGGAGGCATAAAGCATCCGGAATTCCTCCACTACCTGAAAGTTTAATTTAATTGTTTTCATTCATGGTACCCAATTTTCTTGGGACCGAGTTTTCCGGGACCGACCGAGTTTTCTGGGACCGAGTTTTCCGGGACCGAGTTTTCCGGGACCGAGTTTTCGGGACCGAGTTTTCGGGACCGAGTTTTCCGGGACCGAGCTTTCGGGACCGAGTTTACCTAGAACCATAAATTATATATACATATACAATTATATTAAACATCGTTCTGAAAATTGCGGAGTTTGGCGGAAGCGATAGATAATATCGATTTTAAAATTCCAATAAGTAAACTTCTTTTCACAGGAGTTTATTTCGAGATCATAAACTTTGGGGGTTAATGAACCGCATCCACCACCCATCTCTGTTATTTTTTTGAAATTTATTTTACGAGATTGTATCGTGCGATAGCGCAGGAAACCATAAACTTTACAACTACGAGAATTGTTTCGAATTCATGGGTAATTGGTTTTAAAACTATCTTCCAGTTTCTGACGAATTATTTTTCAGAGGAAATAATAAATTTTCCGAACCAATTTTAGATGGGGAAACATAAACCGATTCACAATATCTTCCAACCTCGTTAAGCCCCTCATATAATTGGATGTTTATTATATGTTCAAATCTCCCTTCCCCACCTAACTCATCGGAACTCCAGAATACAAAATTTATTTCCAAACAATGCTTTTCTCTCTCCACGGATATGGATCGGGCAAGATATATCTGACACGCCCCAGATTTCACGAGACAGCCAATCACAGTACAGTAGGCGACGCATGAGAACGGCACAGGACCTCTGGTTGGAGGCTAGGCGTGTTTATACGTTAAGCCTCGCCCAAATTTTTCCGAGGTCCAATAGGAAACACGCGAATCGGGTATTGTGGGATGTTCACAATTACGATCCCCGTTTATAAACGGGGGCATTTTCATCATAAGGCTCCAATTCAGTTGTTTTTATCGGACAGTGCTTTAGAAATACCTCGCCATGAGCCAATCGCCGCAGCTCTACCTCTCTCCGGATTTGTTTGAAGACGAGGATGTCTCATCGCTGTCTGCAATTTATCTTTTCGCTGCGACTGATCAGAATGAACTTTGAACGCAGACTGTTGCAGAAATTTGTGACGGAGTGCAAGAACCGATCAATGAAGACGACATTAAAATGTAAGTAATTAATTTAATTTGTGATTATGTACGGCGTTTCATTCAGTGTTAGCTAATTTATAAAAAGCCATAATAAATGCGTTTTGAAAAACTAGTTTGTGATTTATTCTCGGGCTATATACATCGTGTCATTCAGTGTTAAATAATTTATAAAAAGCCGTAATAAAACGAAGTGAAAGGATATCTGCCCAGAGGTCGAGGACTTGTCTCTATTCATATATGTTCCTCTGTGTTTATTTTGGTAAAAAACAATAGGTTTTATTTATTGCCCATTCTCTGTTTCCTTCGTGGTTATTTCGGCATATATATATATATATATATATATATATATATGTGTGTGTATGTATATATATATATATATATGGTGTAGTTTTAATGATAGATTTCTTGATAACTTAAAAATTTATAGAAAGTCCAACAGTAGGATTTTAGAAATATTAAAAACTTTTATGAAATATCTGCGGACCCGGGCTCGAGATCCGGTGCCGGCAGACGAAGCGTAGCACACCCATCTAATCCTTTTGAGCTGTAAATTAGTGTACTTGTTTTTAATTATTGCCCATTCTGTTTCCTTCGTGGTTATTTCGGCATATATATATATATATATATATATATAATATATATATATATATATATATGGTGTGGTTTTAATAATACATTTCTTGATAACTTAAAAATTTATAGAAAGTTCTACAGTAGGATTTTAGAAATATTAAAAACTTTTAAGAATTGCCTGCGGGCCCGGGCTCGGGACCCGATACCGGCAGACGATATCTTAGCACCCTTACTTTTGAAAACTGTCAGGATATCTGCTTTGTGATTAAAATTTGCCAGGCGTCCTAATCGGCATTTCCTCTTATTGTAACTCTTTAACTAAACTTTAATTTAACTTAACTTTAAATGATTCAGTATGAACTAATGATGTTAGTGTCTCTTTAAAGGTCCGATGCGGAACATGATCGTGTTATAGCTACTTTTCGTTTTGATGAAAGGGGAATAAATGATTTGGAGGCTTTCCCGCACAGCCAACCCAGTGACCTGAATATCGAGGTCGAGGTATTGGCTCACATCCGGTCCAACGAACACCAGGCCATCGAAGAACTAATGTAGGTTTTTTGTCTACTCGCGTTTTATAGGAAATGTTTCATCAGCAGGTATCCTCAATTATAACATAGTTTGTAATAGCACTGAGCTATGATTTCTGAACAGAATTCATTTTATGAGAAAAAGGACTTTAATTAAAAAGAATCAGTATGAACTAATCATTTTAATTTCTCCTTAAAGGACCGATACGGAGCTGGAACATGCTATAGCAACTTTTCGTGACAGTTTTGATGAAAGAGAAATAAATGATTTGGAGGCTTTACCGCGCAGCCCGCCCATGCCTGAATACAAGGGTCGAGGTATTGGCTCACATCGGGTCCAACGAATGCCAGGTCATCGAGGAACTAATGTAAGTTTTTTGGGGGGTTAAGAACAAAACACATTGTATTTTCATTTAATTTATTAAATGGGAGAAAACATATACAAAGCGGCTTACAGAACTAGCGTCCATTAAATAAGCCTTAATGGAGACATTTCACAAATGTATATACACCTTTACACAATATAGATACAATTATATATACACCTTTACACAACACAGTGAGTGCGAATATATGGGAACCTTTTTTTTATTTGTCTGCATACCGTTTCATCATTCATTTCACTGTCGCACAAATCAAATAATTTCAAAAAATTTATAAATCCCTTCCCACGTGACATATGCAGGAGAAATGAAAGCAATACAGGCCACAAGTATTATTAAAATATTCTTGGAGGCGGTAAGGATTCCATACAATTTCAGGGACATGTATCTGTTCGATAAATTTTACAATAACAGGATCACTCCAGGGTTGAGTCCTGAGTGAATCAAAATAGTACATTCTTTCCCTATTTTTAAAACAGATTGCAAACCAATGAACCCCTTCACCCCCCCACAATGTCGGTGTTCACGATAAGCCCATACCAATCTCTCATAGTTGGCAATTTCACTATTTCATTCTTTGCAAACACGCACGCCGATAAATTTGGAGCGTGTGATTCGGTCACTTTTCATTACTCTATGGAATGTATTCGCGTCCATTTCACAAGTCTGTGACCAAGTTCCTGAAACGGTCAAATTCTATTAGAGATTGTGATTCGAGGTACACGAGTACGCTAATAGGCGCGTCTATAGGGTTGGCAAATTCCAACCACACTGAGATGTTCCCACTCTGTTGTGGACTTAACTGTGTGTTTACGCCAGCAGACAAGTCAGGGGTAATATCAAATGAAAAAAGGTTACATTCTTCCACACATTCTTTCTGCGTTACACCAAACCCAACCTCGTCACAGACACCGGAATTATGAACCAGACTACTATATGCTCTCGCGCAGAGTGGGAACACAGCGTCTGATGAGTAGTCCGTAATCATAGGCCCCCAATGCGACGCCATTTACGTATAGAGTTATATTTTTAAGGCCGAAATTCTCGAATTTAAAGGCGCTCTTTTTATATTTTCCATTCCTCGAAGCGTGATCCTGCATTCCAATTAATATCCTTTTAGGTAGAACTCCCAGGGCCACGTTTTCTAGCTGCTTGGAGGCCAACAAGGAGGGCACCGTGTATAGTTTGATCTGTACTCTGTTAATTGGGTATTTTACTGTTGCGTGTATTAATTTTTTTTCAATTTCTACATATTTCGGTGAACTTAATTTCACTCGCCAGACACGTAAATATGTCTCCATAATGTGAATCACAACGGGTTTTGGGCCCTCTTCTTCATCAGGTCCCAGATTTATGCAGATCTCAGGACTCACACGGTTGAGCTTTAGTTCCAGGTCGACACCGTTCATAAGCAGTTTCTCCTGGAACGCGAAGTCTGTATGAAGACGCCCAAAACACTCGTATATCTTATTTTTAGAATTTTTAAATTTATTCTTTATAATACTTTCATCTTTAATCTGATAATAGCCCTCGGCGGTTAAAAAGGTGTCCTTCGCTTCTTTCGAAAAATTGAGGACATTTTCCAGATAGGCTCGTAGGTGATAATAGCCCGTTCCTGCCGAGATGTTAACCTGATTTAAATACGCCTCACACTGGCTGAATATGGAGTGTAGAAAGTTGGTTTCAGGGTATGCAGAGTAACTATCATCGCAGTCCGTTCCATCTGAATGGGCTATACGCAGTTTAGCGTTCATGTGCATGCAGCTTGGGTCGAAAAAGTAAGGGCCTGAACTGTGTATCACGAAATCTATGTGGGCACTCGGCGAACTAATTGTGTTTACTGGGTTAATTGTAATAAAGTCGCTATGCTCAATAGAGACCTGGGTAGGGGGTATATCAAAGAGGGATAGTTCCGATTTACAGCATTGTGAACTACACGGATGGATTAAACGCGCCATGACGAGTCAGGAATAGTACTACTTCTCTCGACAACTAGTAATCAGCCTATGATTCGTGAAAGTAGTGTCCAGAGCTTATATCAGTTAAAAAAATTATCAGCCATAGGCTTCATACGCATAGAACACTTCTTTTTTGATTTCCTTTTACGTTTAGCACTACGTGTTGGTAACCCCCTTCTTCCTGACAACCCTCTTCTTTCCGTCACCACGCATTTTTCTCTGCATCTTTGATAATTTCGTCCCGTGGACGTTTTAAATGTTTTTTGGAGCTTCTTTAGGTTTAATTCCACCCATTATGTCTTCTACCGCGTTAAAACCTGATTGTAACGCCTTCCTCCCGAGGTATCTAGCCCCCTCTTCAACAGTGGTACAGCGGTGCGTAGTATGGATGAAAAAATGGATCCAAGCCCACTCCCACGCTGATATCTCACCCCTCGATAGACTGTGAAAGGCCTTCGGGTCATTATAACTGAATGGGACGAAAGTATAGCTTCACTGTTAAGCTCCTATCACCGAATGGGAAATTTTTCCCCTCAATCGTTCTTATATATACACCGAAATATTGGTTAATAGATTAGTCGCAACATTCACATAATGGGGCTTGTCATATGTAATGCTCAAACTTTTCCCTCTATGGTTGGGGATGTGTGCAATGCGCAGCAGGCGCGCCTGGGTGTCCCCAACAAATTGATGCCCTACGATATTGCTGTAAATATAACACATGTCTGGAGATGGAGAGCTTTCACCCAATTTCTCCATCTTCAACTGATACATTAAGCTGGGCAAGTCATGTTGTGCCTCATGAAAGGTATCTCTTTGGAGAGCTGCACTATATCGGCCTTCGGCCACAATTGTGAACAGCTCTGTATCTTTAATATTTTTACGAAGCGTTGATTTTAGCTTCAATGTGCGTGCAGGCGTGTCTATGTTTACGACTTCAAAAAGTAAATCGTTTGTCAGGTACGACTTTTAAAGACTCTTGTTTAACCCCGTCACAATGTCCATGACTGTCATAATGACCGATTCCTAGCTTTACATTTGTACTATAGTACTGTACCTCACCAAACAGAACTGATCGCATAGTGTTGTCTAAGGTTATGCCTAATTTTTCACACTCATCGAATCTTCTAAGGATCAGAAATATGATCTGATCATTTTCAAGAGTTAAAAATTTGGTGGCTAACTGGAGTTCACATAAACCCACCTCATACGAATCACGCTCCAATTCAATGGGTCCGTGGAGTTCTGTCACAAAGTTGGCCAGGGTGTTGTTAGGATGTACAGACAGAGAAGAGGACGGGAGTGTGACATAGAAGTGGTTAGGTGCCATGTTGCATACTATTTAAGCTTCATTATTGCAGCAGCTTTTATATAGGTGTTGAAGCTTTCTGGGTAACCCAGCCATTTCACCAGGTACATTTTTCTCTTTCCTGAACCTTTGCTGCCTAAAATTTTTTCAATTTTAAACACTTTTTCCTAAATTAAATGTCACTTTCTGCAACTCCTCGCGGTAAAAGCCTCCTGCGATTTCTTCCCCATTCAAATCTTCAACGTAATACATCATTATCTCGCCTTTAGGTCTCATAGCACTAACTTTAAAAATCTCACGTGTCCATCCTTGCTCAAATCCCTTCGCGAATTTATTTCCCGAACGTGATAGCCTTACATAATCATTGATTTTGAAATGTGTAGAGTGTGGTGGCGGTGCTCCATCTCTTCTCACCTCTGGGCGCGTACCTCTTTCTAAAACTTCGTTAGGTGTTGTGCCAATCATACGGTGGTGTGAACGGTTGTATGACGACGCCAATGACCCCACAATGTTTATATATCGCTCTGTGTTTTTATGTGTGAAATAGCGATGCATGCGTTCCTTTATGGTACGTTCAACTCTTTCAGCTAAAGAGGCCTTATGTATAGAACTGCTAGTGTAGTAACTGATATTAAACTCTGTCAGCATGTTCTGAAAAGCGCGACCTATAAATTCTTTCCCCATATCCGTACAAGAATAGCCAGGAACCCTTTCTTCTTTTAACATCAACGTTTTGGTCGCTTTAGCAACTGTTTCAGGCGATTTATTTTTCAGGGGAATTAGCCACAGATATCTAGAGATATCATAATAGAAATGTCATAATAGCGTTTACTTAATATGTTAGCCATCTGCGTATTTTAGAGACACGTGGATAAGGTTGGCAGTTTGTTCTCTTCTTTCTCTTCTTCAGAGACGCTGCTGCTGGGGGCGATGGCGTACTCAGTTGTGACTCATGCGAGACTTGATCCAATTCTTTTAACCTATTGAGATTACTTATCAATGTTTTGGGGACATTTATTTGTTGTAATCTTACTTTAATATGCTTCCATCCTGTTGGTGAGGGCCTGTCCCACTTTCTCACCAGATCATGGACACTGTCAACGATATTGGATCCTTGTACCCTTGTTCCTTCAACAATGACCTCGCCTGTATCGGGTCACTGTATGATGGGGTCCTCACTCAATAGATTATAAAGACTTAAGCCTTTATTCCTCAATGTATGTGGGAGACTACTTTTAATACATGTTCTATGTGTTGCGTTCCGTTATTCTTTCGTTGTTCATCTCTAACGTCGGACCCGGGTCCTATGTCGCCATGCTCAGCATTGCTCGCGCTGTGTCTAATAACCACGGGGAGCTCTGTAGAATTCTTATAATCTTCGTACTCATGAAGAAATTTCTGCAGAGCCTCTTGGTACAAGATCCTTTTCTCATCAGGTGACTTTTCACTGTTTAATAGGGGTAACAATTCGCTTTCAAATTCTTTTAAGCCTACATTTACGGGGTTGTAGAGCCGTGTCTGGAATCTTTGAACTCTGCAATGAAGCATGCACCTCGGCGGAATCACTACCACTTTCTTCATTATATTAATCTAGTCAGTAAAGGACCCAAAACTGAAATTAAGATGGGGAGGAATGATCCCCCTCTTTGTACAATAATTCCCTTTTTCTTCCCACAGTTTGACTTTTACGAGCGAGCGCACGTATTATGTTCTTGTAACGACGTAAGCCAGCCTTCTGAGGGGGTTTCATTGGTACATTACATTTTATAACATTAAGACAGATTTCACAGATGCATTTTGAAAAGTCGGAGTCGATATTTTTAACAAACATCTGTTGCAGTGCCCGGAGCAATAGTTGATAGATTTTTATTAATTCACGATATTTCTTCAGCCTATTGTCATTCTGGAATATACACCGTTTCAGGATCGTTTGGGAATATATTCGTTCTTAAAAGCACCCTAAACGTGTTTCGCGGATAAAGGTCACAAAGCAAATATCCGTAACGCTGACTTGTGGCTTCTTTACAAACCTCCAAAAACTCCTTACGCTGATTCGGGAACATTTGATTGGCTAATACCCCAATTTGTGACACATCTCTACGTTGTGCGAATAAGACTAGATATTGTGTATTTAACGACACATCGCGCATGTATCTATTTTTGAAAAATAGATTCTGATTGATGAAGAATGCTTAAATTAAGATGGTGGGAGAACACTGTAAATATCTCGGCAAACGTTTTATCCATTTCCAACATGAGATCGTCAATTACAATGACTGTATGCTCATTACCCTTTAACGAATTAACGTCATATACGTTACACCTCCCCCTTACCTTTAATGAATTTAAGCATAAACACAGTTTTACCACATGTGTAGGGTCTGTAGGGCCAGATATAATACACGTGGATGGGCTCGTGAATCTGAGTTTTTCTAGAGATTCCATCTCTAACACGTCACAACCCTAAGTGGGTCATTTACAAAATATAACAAAATTTAAGTGCTGCTCTTTATATTCTTGTTTTTCTTCTTCCACAGAACCATGAATGGCGACGATGTACAGCCCATCATCATCGATATCACAGATGACCCCGATGACCGTGTAGCTACAGAATCCTTCCCCGCTGACGAACCCTCACCAGCGATACCTGTAGCATGCGACAGCGACAATTCAAAGTGGAAGCATGATGAAGAACCCTCCACGTCAGGTATAAAGCGTGCCAGGATTGCGCCAGTTGTTAGACCCCCAGTAATAGAGCCCCAACCCTCTACGTCTTACGACACAACTCCCACAATAGCATCTTCCTCAAATATGCCCCCTTATTCCCGTTCAGTTCCGGGTACTTCCTCAGCAGCAGAAGCAGCTTCTCATACTGTGGAGGAAGGTATAACATTCGAGTCGGTGCGCACCGCTACCCCCACCCCTGCCCTGACTAGAAATCGGTACGTGGTCAGGGTTGACCCTGGATCCCTGTATAGCAAAGGTGTTGGACTGCGACGCGTAGTTGAACGTATTGTGGAGTTTGCCCTTCAGAACCGCGAGGAATGTTACGTCTGGACGAGGTTGTCCTTCAGGTTCGGTTCAGATGACGGGGACATAGATGATTTTTGGGTAGTAATACCGTCCAGACGTTTGGTGGCTGTAGACAGAATATATCTTGGGCCGTATAATGCAGGCCTCTCAAAGTAGTACAGCCTTCAATATGTACAACTTCATGGTAGATATTGACAGAGTATTCCGGGTTGCGGGTCATAGTGCCACATCTTATACTCTTAATTTCAATTCTCCGGTTATTTACAGAAAGCATTTAAACGTCGATCGTGGTTGCGGCTTTATAGCAATAGTCTTCGCTCATATGTTCACTGTGTTAAATACATGGACACAAAAAATTTGGCTGCCTACGGTTGTGCAGCGTGCCCGTAAACTGGCTTCAGTTAGTAAGCTTGAGTTTGAGTGTAATATGGGTCCTGAAGAACTGAGAAGGGTCGAGCAGGAAATGAATGCACGTACAGTCGTATTTGGAATGGATGATCGTCGTAGGACTGTGTATGTTTTTAAAAGGTGTGTGAGAGATTGTACAAGACCTCTACTTATTTTAGGATTGTCAGGAACATCATATCTCCCCATCCGTAACACAAGGACTCTCTACGCTAGTTATGATAAAAGTCGAAAATACACGGATGGAAGATATCATAATTTGTGTGAGGGATGTCTCGAGTTTGCTGATGATATAGTGAAACATTGTAAGGATTGCTATATGGTATGTGAACAGTGTAGAAGCCCCAAATGTGAAAGGCGTGTAGTTGAAACCGAGAAGAGGGAATGTAATGTGTGTAGACGTACATTTTTCAATAATAAATGCTTTGAACTCCATAAATGAATTGGCATTTGCAGGAAAATGAGAATTTGTAAGTGCGGTATGTTTCACATGATGGACGATTGGGGGAATTTCAAACATAAATGCGAAGAAATTCACTGTTCCACATGTCATGAAAAATATAAGGCGGATGGAGTGAAGCATGTATGCTATATAAAAGATGCTAAGCCTAAAAATAGCCCTTGTATAACCGTGTACTACGATACAGAAACACGAACGCATGGAGATCGAGTGTGATGAGTGTCACAAATGTGGAAAACGGATAGACGTTTTTAAAACGAATGCACACGACAGCCCTGTGAAACTCTTTGTATCCTATCTTGTCAAATTAATGGACAAGTTCAAAACAATTACTGTGTATATTCTTGCCCATAACGGGGCAAAATTTGACACACAGTTCCTTTATAAGGAGTTGCTTGAACAAGAATCGTCTGCGATATTTACAGGTGATCCCTTGAAAAGAGGCAACAAACTAATGCAGATGTAGATAAGAGGTAATGTACAGTTTAAAGACACCCTGCTGTTCACACCTTGTAAGTTAGCAAAGCTACCCAAGGTCATGGGCGTAGTCGCTGAAGTTTCAAAAGGGTATTTCCCTTACACATTCCTCACTAGCGAAACTTTAAATTACGTAGGACTACCTCCACCCAAACATTACTTTAACTACACCAACATGAGTGATAGTGAGCGTGAAGAGATAGTGAGCGTGAAGGTTTTGACCACTACTACAACAGTTTTAATGAAGCTAGTCCATACGATATAGCTGATGAATGTGAACGTTATTGCATGAATGATGTGCGCGTGCTTAGAGGATGTTTCCAGGCCTTTAGAAGGATGTACATAGCCCGTTTCAAATGCGATCCGCTGCAAGTCGCAACCACGATCGCCTCATTATGTTTTACAGTGCTCAAGAATAACTTCATGCCTAAAGACACACTAGCAGTCATTCACAGAAACAATCCCCGCAGTTATGGATACAAGGCTATTTACCGGCTCATACACTTACAGCAACAGACCGGGGTATATATAAAATATGCCCGCAACACGGGTGAAGTACCCATTAAGGTCAATGGTCGTGTTTTTTGGGTTGATGGCCTAAGTGGGAATCCAACCACTAGTGAGAAGACTGTGTATTCCTTTAACGGCTGCTGGTGGCATGGATGCCCGCGCGCTGAGTGTGCCGTAACAGGGGACTTCCATGGAAGAACCACTGCCGACAGCTTCGCATGGACTCGTAAGAGAGATCAACTTATAGGCTCCCAATTCACTCACAAGATCGTGTGAGAGCATGAGTATGATGCACGAATGGAAACAGATGACCAGTACCGTGAAGAAATAAGGGCCATCAAACGTTCAATGGTGTTGGACCCCCTCAAATGCGGTGACAGCTTGTTTGAAGGCCGGACAAACCCATTCAAGCTATACTTTCCGCCTACGGAGGGCGTGAAACTCCATTACTACGACTTCTGTTTTTTACCCCTACGTGATGAAAAACAATCCATACCCCGTATGTGCGCTTGAAAAACTGGTAGATCCCACCATACCAACCATCGAGGAGTTTCACCTAACTTGAATGAGCGCTACTTTGAACTTTCTTTCGTAGACGTGCTCCCCTCTCCAGATTTATGGATGCCGATCTTACCCGTCGTTATAGATCATAAGCTCATGTTTCTACTGTGCGTGAAGTGCGCAGAGGAGAACAACGGTGATTGTAACCATACAACCAACCAGCGTAAGATCAGAGGTGTATATACGAGCCCTCAGCTGGCCCTAGCCGTTCGCCATGGGTACAGAATATTAAAGATACATGAGGTGTGGAGGTTTCAGATGCTACCCAATCTTTCCACGCCATATATAAACGCTTTTTTGAAGGATAAGGTAGAAGCATCGGGATATCCGCGAGGGGTTGATACCGAAGATGAAAAAAAATGGCTTATATTCAGCGTTACCGGTCCCATGAAGGTATACAGCTTCACCGTTCCCAAATTGTTAAGAATCCTTGCAAGCGCTTTAGTGCAAAGTTGTGTTTAAACAGTCTTGGGGGAAATTTGCACAGAATACTGGCAAAGGGAACGTTTATTTGGCACAAAGTTATAGTGAAGTCTGGGATTATGCCAACGCTCTCGATAAAGAGGTTATGGAGATCGTGAATGTAGGTAATACTTACATAATAAAGTACAACATCACCAAACTGGCCACAGATACCTCACGGGTTACAAACATACCTGTAGCCAACTTCACAACGGCCTACGCTCGCATCAAGCTTTGAGGACTACTGCACTCTCTTGGGCGGAGGGTGCTGTACGCTGACACAGATAACGTGATATTCACAGCGAGGGAGGGTGAATACATGCCAGCTATTTGGGAATTCCTCGGAGAGCTAACTGACGAGATCAAGGATGAGTATGTTGATGGTGCATACGCAGACTAATTTGTATGAACAGGGCCAAAAACCTATGGGGTATGGGTGAGGGTGGGGATGATATGAAATATATCGTGAAGGCTAAGGGTATTACGAAAGACTCCCTATTCCACCCTCCTTTGACATTTTTAAGGCTACATTGAACCGTGCGAAGGAACAAGATGTTCAAATACTCTACGGCTATTCAGGCAAGGGCATTGTAGGATTTCGTGGTACAAGCGATGTATTGAAGTATGTTGTAGACCTAGTCTTTATAAAAGCTCACAAATACCGTGAAGTAGAAGAAACAACACGTGCAGAAGATAAGCAACGGTTATGGATAATGAGTCTTGTTGATAAGTAATGTGACAAGCGATATTATGTCATGTTACATCATACCGAGTACTCGTACCTTACGGTTGAGAATGTAAATCTTGTCATCATGGAGAATCTTAAGTATTTTTACCACAATATTAATATATATCATGACGAGGTTTGTAGTGAGGTTGCGGCTAAAGGCCTGTGCGAGTTTTTAACAGACTTTAGAGACGAGTATCGATTGTTGAACAAAAAGAAAAAATATGAGTATATGTTTCTCTCAAATAGTGCACCGGATTGTGAATAAGATGTGTTTAGTTCGTGAAAATGAACGAAAATGTCTGGTGCGCATTCCGATAAAACATTAAAACCGATATTGCTTCATGTAGCGGAAAAAATACTGATTGCCCAGTATAATGGGCACAAATATTCACATGACTTTCATGTTGGAACAAACCGTACACGATTCAACAGTTTATGGTGTGGCTCACTCCCCCCGTCAAGCCGAGCCGCCCACCCTGTACCTCACCCCTCCGAAACACACGAGTTCGATCAAGCTCGAACACGTTTCACCCATGTGACTCACTCCTCCACATCTGTTCCCCGAGCTAAACAGCGCACCGGATGCTCATAGTCATCTCAGAGGTTGAACCGACTGGACGTGCGAATACGATGGAACTTCCTTTGATAAGCATTCTCAATGCCGCGTCGTACGATGTGTCCGTGACGAAGTCATTGCGCGTGTTCAGGTGTGAAACCGGCACCATTAACTATATACTTGAAACGATTTGCAGGCAAGCAAGCAAACGTAATGTTATTTATTTAAGTGTTGAGGAGATGAATAGAATCTTCGTGATAGTTGAGAAGTGGGGTGAGGACCGTTATAAAATACCTGCAGGTGTAGGTACAAGAGAACAGATTAGTAATGCCCTCATATGCCATTGTTTGTACGTTGTGTATAAATAACGATGAGCCATGCATTGATATACTACTGATGTGGAAGAATGCATCTGATAATAACGTTCTTGCCCCTACGCGAAACCATCCTCGACAGAATGTTTGAAATCGTCGGATTCCACAAGCTGAAGCCTATATTAGACGCGCGTGTTACAGATATGATTTATTTTGACATGGTTCTTCAATACGCATACACCGCTCTGCTCGACGGATTTATTGAATGTAGGAATGAACAAGGCGAGAATGGTCTAGAGCTGGATGCTTATTTAAAATGGTTTAGACTTCGAAATATCCCAGACTTTGGTAGAAAGGACTTGAGCGGTACAGGGCAGAGCTCGCCTACACTGTTCACCATGAACAGTTGTACCTCTATATAATGAGTAGCGGCCATTGCAACTTTGAAGATTATTTCAATTGCCGCTATGCAGAGTGAAGAAGAGTTCACGATTGAAAAGCTCGGGACGGTAAGAAAAAACCTTAGATTGGAAAGGAGTGTTTATAAACTTGTATTTAATAATGACGTGGTGGCTGACGATGACTTCTTTGTGCGTGCTTTTGGATGTATTCTGGCTATATTCTTGCCAACCGAATGTAAAGTGGGCACAAAAAGAGTATTAAACGATATGAAGGCCATTTATATCGAGTATAGGCGCCCACACACCTTGAGCGGTGAAATATTGTTAAGGCGTATTTACCGCGTAGTGCAAAGCAATAATGATGTGAGTTTACTGTTTTGCGCCATAGAATATAAAATATTTTGATGTATATTATTTTCAATATATTTAATTATTTAATATAACTGCGTGTGTGTGTGTGTGTGTGTATTTCTCCTGTACTATGTTGCTGATTATACTCCTTCGTTTTGTATATTATCATTTTTTATTTTCAATATTATTATTTTCAATATATTTAATTATTTAATATAACTATATATATGTATATTTTTTTTTCCTGTACTAATATTTTGATGGTTATGCTACATCGTTCTGTGTATTTTTGATTAAATATATATATATATATATATATATATATATATATATATATATATACAGGGTGTTTGAAAACTTTCTGTACAAATTGTAATGGGGGATAGGCAACACCAAGACAAACCCTTTTCGTCTATAAGTGTATGTCCGCTGACGTCACCATTCGGCGCGAGAGGGCGCCGCTGCAATTGGCTAAAAGGTGAAGTGGGCTAGACTCGCGCTTGCCGCGGGCATTCTTAAATCGGACGTAGTACGCGTAATAAGGAGCGCTTCACGACTGCTGAGATGGCTGACATGCATATGGTGTATGGGGCTGCCAATGGAAACGGAAGAGCTGCTGTGAGGTTGTACGGACAGCGCTTCCCAAACAGACGTGTGCCAAACCACCAAACGTTTGCGCATTTGCATCGGCGACTGCGAGAAACTGGAACATTCCATGCAAACATGCATGACACTGGTCGGGAGAGAAACGTGCGCACTCCTGACATGGAAGAAGAAATCCTACGGTGATTTGAGGACAATCCAAGCGCAAGCACGCGAGGTGTTGCACGTATCCTCGGTGTGAACCACGACCTGGTCTGGAGAGTGTTGCACGAGCAGCAGTTACATCCGTTTCATCGTCAGAGAGTCCAGGCATTACAACCTTGGGATTACCCTCTTCGTGTGGAATTCGCACGCTGGTTTCTGCAGCAGACAGCGGTGCAGCCTAATTTTCCGGCTTATGTGCTGTTCTCAGATGAGGCCTGTTTCACACGTGAGGGTGTGTTTAACATGCACAATTCTCACGTGTGGGCGCACCAAATCCACATGCTACACGGGTGCATGCTCATCAAGAACGGTTCGCCGTCAATGTTTGGGCGGGTATCGTCCATGGCAAGTTGATTGGGCCGTACCTGCTGCCTGCCCGACTTGACGGGCGGGTTTATCGGATATTTCTTGAAGAAACGTTGCCGGAACTGCTGGAAGATGTTCCCGTGGCTATTCGTAGACGAATGTGGTTTCAACACGACGGGGCCCCAGCACACTCCAGCAACGATGTGCGGGATTATCTGAACGCCACTTTTGGGGACCGATAGATAGGCCGGGGTGGGCCCGTAGCCTGGCCACCGAGATCGCCCGATTTAACATGCCTCGATTTCTTCCTGGGGACACATGAAGAACCTCGTGTACGAGACTCCCATTTACTCAGAAGAAGACCTCGTAGCAAGATTCGCTGTCGCCGCTGGAACTGTTCCCGAAATGCCGGGAATCTTTCGACGTGTACGTCGGTCAATGCTTCGACGCTGTCGGGCATGCATTGATGCTACCGGTCGCAACTTTCAGCACCTTCTTTAAATAAACATGCCTTCTTTAAATAAACATGTTACGCGTACTACGTCCGATTTAAGAATGCCCGCGGCAAGCGCGAGTCTAGCCCACTTCACCTTTTAGCCAATTGCAGCGGCGCCCTCTCGCGCCGAATGGTGACGTCAGCGGACATACACTTATAGACGAAAAGGGTTTGTCTTGGTGTTGCCTATCCCCGATTACAATTTGTACAGAAAGTTTTCAAACACCCTGTATATATATATATATATATATATATATATATATATATATATATTCCGCTTTCGTATTTCTTATGCTATTATTATTTTTATTTTATTTTTTGATCATACATATTCCATCGTTTAATTGTATATTTATTTTCTATATATTTCGTGAAATGTATTCCAATAATTCGTCTAAATAAACAGAATGATGTAATGGTGTTTTATTTAATTGTTTTGGTTGCAAACGACAACTAAAATTATATTATTTAATTACATCAAATGGCTGCCTTCTAAAACGACTGACGGATTTCTAAGCCAACTGTAAAAATATCTGAATAGCGCAATCTAGCAGTTGAAAAGGTAATATATATATATATATATATATATATATTATATATATATATATACACATCTTCCTTCTAGGTATTCTACGTCAAGTGGCTGGTTAAGCCAACTGGCGGAATATGCCAAATGTCGAGAATATATGCTTTAATTAAATAAATAGCGCAATCTGGTAACTCAGCCAGTTAAGCCAACAGGCTGATTAGGAACTTATAAGATAGCGGACGCTCGGCTGAAGTCACAATATGCGCTTGGCTCCTGCCAAGCGAACATCCTCTCTCTCTCTCTCTCTCTCTCTCTCTCTCTCTCTCTCTCTCTCTCTCTCTCTCTCTCTCTCTCTCTCTCTCTCTCTCTCTCTCTCTCTCTCTCTCTCTTAGGTTAGGTATACCCCTTTGTGGGGTGAGGCCGTCCCAGCTTCTCACTCAAAGAGTTCATTGCAACTTGGGGGATAACTCCTCCCCTTGTTGCATAACCACTTGCAACATTCTTCCTTGTTGCATAACCCCTTGCAACATTGATCAACACTTGCAATTACATTGCACTCTCTCCTTTTCGCCAACACTAATGACATGCGTAATACACAACTACAACCACAGTTAGGTAGACCAGCCATGAGTGGATCCTAGGGACTTTGTATATATTCCATCGTTTAATTGTATATTTATTTTCTATATATTTCGTGAAATGTATTCCAATAATTCGTCTAAATAAACAGAATGATGTAATGGTGTTTTATTTAATTCTTTTGGTTGCAAACGACAACTAAAATTATATTATTTAATTACATCAAATGGCTGCCTTCTAAAACGACTGACGGATTTCTAAGCCAACTGTAAAAATATCTGAATAGCGCAATCTGGCAGTTGAAAAGGTAATATATATATATATATATGCATCTTCCTTCTAGCTATTCTACATCAAGTGGCTGGTTAAGCCAACTGGCGGAATATGCCAAATGTCGAGAATATATGCTTTAATTAAATAAATAGCGCAATCTGGTAACTCAGCCGGTTAAGCCAACATGCTGATTAGGAACTTATAAGATAGCGGACGCTCGGCTGAAGTCACAATATGCGCTTGGCTCCTGCCAAGCGAACACTCCTCTCTCTCTCTCTCTCTCTCTCTCTCTCTCTCTCTCTTAGGTTAGGTATACCCCTTTGTGGGGTGAGGCCGTCCCAGCTTTTCACTCAAAGAGTTCATTGCAACTTGGGGGATAACTCCTCCCCTTGTTGCATAACCAATTGCAACATTCTTCCTTGTTGCATAACCCCTTGCAACATTGATCAACACTTGCAATTACATTGCACTCTCTCCTTTTGCGCCAACACTAATGACATGCGTAATACACAACTACAACCACAGTTAGGTAGACCAGCCATGAGTGGATCCTAGGGACTTTGTTGGTTTCAAACATTATAACGTTATAACATATGGCTGATGTTATCTTTAATTCCGTTTCTTGCAGCGCCTCTCTTTCTTGAGACGATTTGTGATGGGTCTGTACACTCTGTGATTTACTGCTCTTCTCGAATCTTACTCGTTGAAAGTAAATGTGGTTCAGCTCTGTCTAGAATCTGTTATGTATGCGCTTTGTTTTCAATGACCAATATAAAACCACTTCAGTTGCTTCATGGTTTCAATGTCACTCGAGGAAAGATTTTTGCTGGAGGGTTAATAAAGCTATCCAAAGAGAAAATTCTTAATGAATTGCGTACTCAATCTGTGACACGTGTTACGAGTATTTTCTGGGGAAAAAAAATACAGGATTATATTAACTATTGATTATTTGTATACTCGCTGAACGAGTATTACAGTTACAGTATAAAGTTTTCTTCACAGAGGTATTTTATGTTTCAGAAAAGAACAAAAGCTCTGGCTAAGCGTATCGCTAAAGAAGCACAAAGAAACTCTTGGAGAATTTTTGTCAGTTCTCTCACACCTACTAGCTACTACCACTTGATGTTTCATGACTCATTTGTAGCTGAGTCTTTTTCTTTTGTAGAGAGTAACAGGAATTTTGTTGAACCTTTTTTTTTCACATGGATGAAACGGAGTTACAGGATGTTAGTTTTGAGAATGATTTAGAATTTCCTTATAATGATCCTTGCGCTATGATAGAACTTCGTGCTGCTATCTCCAAGACTAGTAATTCTACCGCGGTCCAAGATCTGATTTATTTTTAGTTTTTCAACCACGTGACTCTTCCATAATTTATCAGTGTTTTTAGAATATTTTAACTATTTTTGAACTAATGACGTTTTCTTATGATGCTTAGAGACTCCATTTTAGTTCTCGTTAAACCTGATAGTCCGGTTGCACGGGGTGGGAACCCTGCATTTTTTGTTATAAAGCAAATCTTGACATATTTTGAAAGCTTATACCACCCCATTCAAGAATCCATCGGGTGTACACCAGATCCTCGCTTGGCTTTTTCAATATGGCCGCCATTTTCCAAGATGGCCGGCGAAACTGAAAAATCCCATATCCTGGGCAATACTTGATGGATTTTGATGATCTTGGTGTCATTTCTAGGGTTTTTAGGATGATGAGTCGATCTGGAGGGGTTGCAGATACTTTGGGAGTTGTTTTGACCCACTTTCGTCAATACTCAAGGTCACTGGAGGTCAAACGTTCCCCGAAATAAGGAATATCCTATATCTTGGGCAGTCGTGGAGATATTTTGGTGATCTTACTGTCGTTTTTATGGTTTTTCGCGAGACTGAGTAGTTCTATAGGCACATGATAACAGTAGGATATCATTTTGCAACTTCATGGGTCAAGTCAAGGTCATTTGAGGTTAAAGTTTGGCCTTGAAATATGATAATGCCATAGTTGACATCACTGTATTTGCTTTATTTCAGTGACAATTTCTACAATCTAGCTAACTGCTGAGCACTTAACATCTTTTCTGCAGATAAAACCAGATCATAATGCTTAAATGACATAACCCACATTATATGGATATGGATATTCGGATATAAACCACAATTTATGCTGAAGTGCAGGGCACATGCATTCTATGGAAGGTTGCAAAGCTACAAGATATGACCTCGTGAGCAAAACAAAGCTCACACCTAGCTGGGGGATTGGCATTGACAACTTTGATGCAGTTATTCACATTAGGTAACCATTTATTGGGGGCAAATATCAAAAGACATGGTTGAGTCAGGATCGTCAGGATCATCAGTCTGCTCTTCGTTTGCGTTTTGGTTCAATGGATTGTTGCAATCCAAGCCGCTGCCACATGCACAGAACATTGTGCAAGGGATTCCGCGTCCCATGCAGCCGCAGCGACTCCCCCTGCATGCTGATTGTGATTCACACCCACATCTGATTAGCTTCAGAACTTCATCTGGTGCTAAGCAACTCCTTCACCAACTGTTTTTGGGATGAGAACCCTGTTTGTTTCGTCTCTCTCCCACCGATAATGCACAGGATCAAGTGGTGGTGGGTAACACTTTAGTGCATCGAGCCAGTTCGCCACAGTGTGGTGGGCTCTGAGCACATTTTGATGGAAAGCTTCAGTTGTTGGTGGTAGAGAACATAGTTTGGGTGCAGCAGTTCTCGACTTCCCTGTCTTCTGAGCCCATACTCGCTGATGACACTCAGTAAGAGATGAGGATTTCTTACCCCATAGAATGCAACAATGAACGCTGTTGCCTCTTTCTCGATACGGTCAAAGCATGCATCAAGGGACCCCAGCTTGTCTAGCTTCCGACCCTTCTTGGCTGGGGCAATGGCAGTGGCTTTGCCGATGCCATGTATTGCTGCAACTGTGTCACAACCACTCAAAGCGTGTAGTTTGAGGATTTGTGGGATGATGTCTTTGTGCTGGGTTACAGTTGCTCGGATGTCCACTGATTTTCTGCCACGTACTGGAGACTCCATAATCATGTGACAGCCTAGTTTCTTAAATTCATAGAAGTGAGTCAGCATGGCAAACACGTCTGTGTCATCACAAATGATGGAGACGCGGGCATCAGAATCTTTCTCAGCTTGTGCGATAGCGTGTTGTGTTATTATCACGTCAGCCTCTTCATGAGATGATGAGAGTTCCAATGCTGCTCGACTCCTGCCTCGCACAATGGAAGTCGGTATGGTCTGTCTGCCATCCTGCAAGCACTAGCTCATGGTCTTGGGTTACAGTTGCGAGATACTCACTGTCAGCAAGGATTTTCTCACAGAGCAGCCTATTTAGTTGCTCCTTGTTCGCGGTGCACGTGAGAACAGCGTCTCTTGTAGGCAATGGGGTGTTGAGGTCCAGCTTGTGAACTCTGCTGCTCTTGCTTCTCAATGCCCGAGTGCTTGATTTCGGAGAGAAATCATGGTAGCGATCAAAAGTTAGTACTACAGATGCATGAGAAAGATGTTTCGCTAGCCATACTTTGAAGGTTTGGATAAATGTAGCAACTGTGCCACTAGCAGGCCAGTCGACTGTCCACAAAGCAGCTGACATATCCATGATAACAACTGTTGATCGACCCCATGTTCGAAAGAATGTTTCCACTCCCAAGTTCTGCTTCAATGCGGACTTAGCTGCAGTTCTCATTAAGCCATCTGGTTGGAACAGTGCGGGTGGGTATGCCGCAAGCTCTGTTGAGAATACATGGGTCAAGTCAAGTTCGCGTTCGCTCATCAGTAAACCGATGACGCGTGCATAAATCGCTTCTTAGTCAATAACCAAGTGGGCACCCACCTTGATATGTTTCGTTTTACTTGCAAAGGTGATGACATGTTTGGAAATAAGAGGAATAATTAGACACCTTACCATAGGGAAATTAATCTCTGATTTCATTTTAAACCCTATAGAACTACTCAGTCTCGCCCAAAACCATAAAAACGACAGTAAGATCACCAAAATATCTCCACGACTGCCCGGGATATGGGATATTCCTTATTTCGGGGGGCGTTTGACCTCCATTGACCTTCACTATTGACGAATGTGGGTCAAAACGAATCCCAAAGTATCTGCAACCCCTCCAGATCGACTCATCATCCTAAAAAACCCAAGAAATGACACCAAGATCATCAAAATCCATCAAGTATTGACCAGGATATGGGATTTTTCAGTTTCGCCGGCCATCTTGGAAAATGGCGGCCATATTGAAAAAGCCAAGCGGGGGTCAGGTGTACATCCGATGGATTCTTGAATGGGGTGGTATAAGCTTTCAAAATATGTAAAAATTTGCTTTATAACAAACAATGCAGGGTTCCAGTAAAATCAGGGTCTGTGCTACCGGACTATGACACTTTTAGCCCTACCATAGCTCTTACTGCTTATTTGGAAATTCTGGAAAATGTACTGCAGTATTTATGCGGCTCATTGCTTTCCTTGATGATAACTTCTGACCACAGGAAACGTCATTCCATATAATCTAACCAAACTGAGTCTTCTGTCAGGGAGTCATTTTCATGAATGAGGTTTTGGTTTCGGTATTTTTAGACACTGATAACACTGGTCAACACTCATTTTATTGCCAATCATATCAGAATGATTTTGGGGTAACTTTGTGGTGCTGATTCCGAATATGACATCGGTTTTGCTAGATTGGCTGTAATTTATGAGATAATTGGTACCCCATTGAAACACGTAAAAATGCAAAAAATTTAATGTTCAGGCGGAGCCTACTTACAAATCGCATTGAAATTGTCTCAAATCATACAAAAGTAAACACATGAAATACATAATGGCATTTTATTCGGTCTCACCATCTAGAATGTTCCGGTAGTTTCCCATATGCACGCGTTATGGTTACGTTTCCTATTAATTGAGGGTATTCATTATCTCAAGAACTAGAGCCAAATCGGAAAAACTACTTTCATTTTGGAATTCAGCAACCCCAAAATATCCTAAATTCGTACGAATTTCCTTGGCAACGAAAAAAAAAGTTTTTTTGTTGACCTGTGTAATCTATCTGATACTACGTGGTATCATGGGTTACTAGGAAGCTTCATAACATTGAATTTAGTGGACACATACCTTTTCTTTTTCAGAAATTTTCTGCGCCACCATATACAGCTGTGCGAAAAAATGACTGAACCCATTCACTGCAATCGATTTGTATGGCTGTAGCTGGCTAATATGTTTTGTATCTACATATAACAAACATTCTGTACATTTGGCAACACTCCTACCATTCGAAAATAGTTTACGCATGTATAATCGCACACAGAAACCTCAGTGCGCTCAGTTGTGAAAAGGAGGCCACGCGAAAGTAAGTGAACCATTTATTTACAGTGGCGCTCAGAAGTATTCGTACAGAGAAATATTTCAGTTATATTCGTCCTTATCTTTTGTACCATGCACAGGATAGTTATGAAAAGTTTACCGTTCGTGCGGAAAAATCTAACAAATAAAAAATTAGTTTAACTACAACATGTAATACAAAATATCAAAGAATTTGAGGAAAATTAAAAAAGTTAAAATGCAAAAGTTTACGTACGTTTATTTACAAAATTAAATAATACTTTGTGTGTCCACCTTAGGCTTGAAGAATTTAAAATTTTTATCAGTAGCTGGCGAGACTGTCAGTCATTCTGAATTCTAAAATTTTATTTGTGAATCTTCATGGAAGACGGATGACTGTAAAATCCATTAGTAAACAATGGGTTGCCGTGGTAAAGAACTGTCTACAAATCTTAAGATATCTGTTATTGCTGCACACGCGTCTGGAAAGAGATATACGAAGAAAGAAAAATTTCGAAATCCATTTATGACAGTTGCTGCAGTTATAAAGAAATGAAAAGGCTTTGGAACAGTCAAACTCTACTAAGGTGTGGACGACCTTGCAAGATTTCAGAACGTACAGCTAGACCGTAGATGGGTTCAAAGAATCGTTGCTGAGAATCCACGAGTGACTGCAGGTGATATTTGCTAAACATTAAGATTGTCTAAGATCGATGTCAATCCCTGTACTGCACGTCGTACCTTGAGAAAGAATGGTCTGCATGGAAGAGTTGCATGAAGAAAACCTCTGGTACGACAAGCGCACAAAGAAGCTCGTTAACATACGCCAAGGATCATCAAAATGATGGATTTGCATTCTAGAAGAAAGTTCTCTGGACAGACGAGACCAAATTTTTAAATTCAGTTATTTGGGAACAATGAGCAACGGTATGTTTGGCAAAAATCAAATACTGCATTCAAGGAAAAAAACATCCTTCCTACGATTAAACATGGTGGTGGTAATTTGCTTCTTTGAGGATATTTTATTGTTTCTGGTCTAGGAAAGCTTGTTGTCACCATTGGAATCTTGAATTCGAAGAAACATTAGGAAATTTTAGATGTAGTTCGGGAGCTGCGAATGGGTCGCAATTGGGTACTGCAAAACGATGATTATCCAAAACATAAAAGTAAGAGTACCATGAAATGGCTTCAACAAAA
Organism: Bathynomus jamesi; assembly: GCA_023014485.1. NCBI lineage: Eukaryota > Metazoa > Arthropoda > Malacostraca > Isopoda > Cirolanidae > Bathynomus > Bathynomus jamesi. The sequence continues at coordinate 1,294,005 of JAJOZX010000155.1, forward strand.
GAATTTAAAGCTTCTCGAGTGGCCCAGTCAAACCCCAGATCTCAATTTAATCGAGAAGTTATGGTTTGATTTGAAAAAAGCTGTCTGCAAAGCTGTCTGAATAAATTGCAACAATTTTCTTTAGAAGAATGGGCTAAAATTTCTACTGAGAGATGTTGAAACCTTACAGAAAAATACCCAAAACGAATCTGTGAAGCCATTCAAGCAAAATTAAATAATTTTGCAAGTAAATGCACGAAAACTTTTGCATTTTAACTTTGTTCCTCAAATTCTTTGTTTTACATTATATGATTAGGTTAAACTAATTTTTTTTATTTGTTGGGTATAAGGTAGCATTCCTAGTATGAACATAGTGATATTATTTTAATGTGACTGATTACGTTTGTATTTGGTTTTCTTTTCATTTCAGACATCATTTTTTTGCAGATAACGTAAAGAGCATCGGGTATCATGGCTTGATTGAATGACCTATGGAGGGCCATTCAATCCTCACACAGCTGTGAGGGGGACTAGAAGATATCGGTGAAATATGGAGTACATCTATCAACTGTTCGTTAAATTATTTAAAAATCGAGGGACATAAAGACGACGACAAAACTTGTCTAGGAGTGGCTGACTAAAGATCTCTCAGGATGATTAGGAGACTCGTTCGTGTGGTTAGCAGTAATCCAAGAGTGACATCTAAAAACCTTCAAAGATCTTTGGAAAGAGCTAACGCATACGTTCATCGATCCATAATACGAAAACCCATGAATCGATCAGGACTTCATGGTCGGGTCGCACGACGGAAGTCACTGTTGTCGAAGAAACAAAACGTCGACAAACGAAACTTAGCAGGCAAGCCTGGATGACACCCCAACTACTTGGAAAAAGGTACTTAGGACGGATGAGGCAAAGTACCTTTTCCCAGGTGGTAGAAGTAATCCATAAAAAATGCTTACGAACACTCATTCATAACAAACATTCGTATTCTAAAACTAAATGGACTTAAATAAGTTAATTGTCGGTATTAGTATGTACGAAGTTGTTAATAACAAACTGTACTTCTCCCATTCACAGGGCGATTACCCAGCATCAGACCAACCATAATCATAATATAAGGCTTCCCACTGGTTTTATACACAAATTGAATTATTCAGTGCAAATTGCAGGAAATACTCTTCTACAAAGGAGCAGATATATAAAACTCTGTACCTATAAATGTCGGACAAGCACCATCATTAATTTCGTTTTGTAAGTCACTAAAGCAACACTTTATTAGTTTTTATTAATGTACAACATCCCAGTTGTATATATAGCATATATACGAGTATATAATTATATGCTCTGTGTAAAAAGATGTTAAACTCTTCATACTTCCACTTAAACTACGAATGCGCCGATATCTATATATATATATATATATATATATATATATATATATATATATATATATTATACAGGCTGTACACAAAGTCCTTTCCTGATTATAAACTTTAATTACATGAACGAAGGTGCTTTGCTTACATACTTCATTTCGTGTAAGGTAGCATTCCTAGTATGAACGTAGTGATATTATTTTAATGTGACTGAGAGTAATGCTTTATTTTGCGTGTTGCTGCATAACACATCAAGTTTATTATGCTTCTCATTAAATCTCAACATGTGCGCTGTTAGTTACACGTAGCACGTCCAAGCAAAATTCGAGTTCACGCCATACTTTCGCTAGCATATCTCTCGTGACACTGCTGATGGTATTGCAAATCCTTGCATGACGAGTGTTAGTGTCAGGAACAGGAGTATGGTACACATAATCCTTTATATATCCTCACAGGAAGAAGTCCAGGGTCGTGATATCGGGGAATCGTGGAGGCCCTGGCACCGTCCCGTCGCGCCCAATCCATCTTCCAGGAAAAGTGGTGTTCAAGAACCCATTCACTAACAAACCCCAGTGTTGCTGTAAAATGATGGGTGGTTGAAGGTCTTCGAACAGCGGAGCGGCTACAAAGAACTCGAGCATGTCCAGGTACACTTGTGCTGTAACATTCTTCTCAGCAAAGAAGAATGGGCTTATCACTCTATCATGCATTAATCCACACCAAACAGTGCCAAGGAAAAAAACTTTGTTATGCAACAACATGCAAAACAAAGCATTGCCGTGTCTTCTTTGAACTTCGTTTAATTATTTATTATTAAAGTTTATAATCGGCAAAAAGACTTTGCGTATACCCTATACATATATGTGTGTGCGTGTGTGTACTTGTATATACTGTAACTTGTAAATGTTACTAAACAAAAAATCGCAGTCCCTTTTTAAAAAATTACAAAAGTATATTATATGTGCAAAATTATCATTCTTGATTAAATCGGTTGTAATCACAAATTATATAAATTGAATTTTGAATGTTTCCATTATATTTCACCGCATATATAATGTGCTTCATTTATCTATATTTCTATTACTTTAAGACTGTCTCGCTTTCCATTTGTAATAACAGGAATTAATTAAATGTAACCTTATTTTATTTTTAACTTTTTTCTACTTATTTCTTATCTTCATTGCAGAGGGAAGTGTCAAAAAAGGGAAATTCCCCGGTAGGCCGAGAAATCCTCAAGAGTAGTATTTAATACATGGGATCCGCGAAATAAAATTTCCCCTTTCCTGGGAAATGAAATTTAAAGTTCCCCAGAAAAACGGGAAATTATGGAAATTGAAAAAACGCCACAAATTATAAATTTGATGGTGAACTGTTTCGCTGTATAATATTACAACACTCAGGCATTCTCCTGACATTTTAAAACGGTTTTAAATGTTTTCGAGTCAACAATCAAAGCACAGCCACTCTTCATTTGTTATACAGAGTGATCCAAAAGTCTCTATCTATTTTGCTGAAATAATAGTATTTTAAGATAAAAATGTAATAACATCACTAGATGTATATTTATTTATCAAGCTTTAGGTCTAAGATTCGACGTGAGCGCCATCAGTGTCTCTGCAAATCTCAAATCTGTCCACTGCATTGCGGGACACATTCACAAGCATCTCTGGGGTTATTTTAGCGACTACCGCGACAAAGCGGGTTCGCAGATCCTGCAGGTCTGTAACTCTTCTTTTGTAAACCTCAGACTTTATAAAGCCCGACGCAAAGCGGTCCAATGGTATTAAATCCGGAGATCGTGCTGCCCAAGGCCTGTTTCCACTACGTCCAATCCAGCGATTTGGTAAGAGTTCATCAAGGTACGCCTGAACGATATTTGCATAATGACATGGAGCTCCATCTTGTTGAAAGACAGTGTCGAAAACAGTGGTTGGCTGGTTGGCAAAAAAGTGATCGATTACAAATAAAAATTACTGGTTTGAAAAGTAACTAGAAGTATAAAGTAGAAATTACTTCTATGGATTAATTATATTATAATTAATCCAGGAAGTAATTTCTACTTTATACTTTTAGTTACTTTTCAGACATCAGTAATTTTTATTTGTAATCGATTACTTTTTGCCCACCACTGGTCGAAATTACCATCTGAACGAAGCTGGAGTTCAAGAAACTGCTGAAGCATGTCAACATAAATTTGCCCTATTGCCTTAGCTTCTGCAAAGAAAAAAGTCCTGTAAATCTTCGATCTTGTCATACCCAACCAGACATTAACTTTAGGAGAATCTCTCTCCCATTCGTAGAACTTGGTTGGTTTTCCACTAGCCCAGATACGGCAATTATCTCGATTAACCTTTCCGCATATATGGAATGTCGCCTCATTGCTGAAGATAATTTGGTTTGACAAGTTTTCGGGTATAAATTTTTTCAATCATTTCTGTGCACATGGGGGCTCATCTAGGATAATTCTTTTCGTGTAACTCGTGTAGCACTTGAATATGGTAACTTTTCTTTTTTAATGTTGATTTTAAAATGCTTAGAACAGTCGTTTTTGGTATGTTCAGTCTACGTGATGCTGTGCGAGTTGACATTCTCGGATTTGTTTCAAAGGCATCTCTTACCAATTCGACATTTCCTTGGGAGGTACCCGGACGTCCAGATCTTGCCTCATCATGAACAGATCCTGCCTGTTCTTTTAAATTTATTGACCAGCTCGCGAATTGCTTTGACTGTAGGTCCTGGTTTGCGAAATTTTCTTTCGAATTTTTCTCAAATTTCTTTGCACTTCTTCCTTTGAATACGTAGTGTTACTACCATCACACGTTCTTGTACATCCATCATCATCTATGGCCTGTAGAAAATATAAAATAAGTATTAATTTTTTAGCAAAATAGAAAGGGACGTTTAGACCACCCTGTACAATGTTCTTAGTACTATCCCACCTACTTCTGTTAAGGCTGAGAGAGCTTTCTTTGTTTGTGGTTTGTTTGTAATGAAGATTCGCAACAGCCTCTTTGGATGCTCTGTGTTTCTTGAAAGCACACATGAAAAAAAATCGTTCCAAACAATAAATGTATCGAGTATTCCAAAATCGAAAGTTTAAACTTGTTATTTCAATTTATTTTTTCTGTAATCCATAATTTATATTAATATAATTAATTCCTGCAAAACAGAAAGAGGAGAATACTGTATATAAACTAGCTCAACAATTACATTATGCACACATACTCGTAGAAACAGTAAATTAGGGAGCATGGTTGTATAAACTAACATAATAATATCAACTATTATCAAAAACCTCGAACATATGTTTTGATGTGATACAAAATATTTACAGCTCTATTTACTTAGGCATTGGGCTAACAAAAACCCCATGGCCCACTCCGGGCTAAAAAAGGATTAAGAACACGCTCCATGTCTACACTAGTGATGTAGCGGATGTCATTTTTTTCACATCCGCGGATGCGGATGCGGATGAGGATGTTTGATTTCAACATCCGCGGATGCGGATGCGGATGTCTACATTTTCGTTATTTTTTAGGATATATTCGAGATTTGTTGTGTTTAACGTATATAATAAGTTATTATATAGAGAGAGCTGTAGCTATAATGTAGTATAATTGATTAATTGTACAATAATTGCTGTACTTTTCTCTGAACATAAAATAATATCAAGCATCTAACTAATATAGAAATCAATTAGTGAATTCGTCTGCAAATAAATTCGTTATATTTTGTTGAGTTTCAGCCACAATTAGAAACCATAATTGTGTTATCAGGATGCGGGACGTGAACCCAACTCAAATGCACCCCACCGACCTCTTTCCCCAACCTCCACCCTTATAGAAAGAGATCTTTAATTAGCTTGATAACTATTTATATTAAGTTTAAAGTTTTATTAGGCATATTTATAAATGAGTAATTAAAATAAAGTAAACTAAGATGTTCATCGTTTAATGTTCAAACTTAATTATAGGAAGGTTATGCTTAAGGAACATTAATTTTTCTGCCTTTTCTGCTGCCAGTCTGTTTCTCTTTTCATCATATATTAATCCAGCACTGCTAAATAATCTCTCGCTTGGTACGTTTGTTGGAGGACAGGCTAAATGTTTCCTCGCAAGTTTACTCAAGTATGGATAGATATTCTGCGTATTTTTCCACCAACTAATAGGATTGTCACATGCAGCCAGGCGTTTTTCTTGGTGATAGCTCTCGATCATTTTTACTACATCTTTTGACATCGCGTAGGTCTCGTCATTGCTGCTTGACTCAAGAAACTGAGAGACAGATTCTGTGATAGATTTGCTTGTTGAAGGTGTTGGTTCTGTCACTGAAACTTTTATTCTTTTGGTGGGTGGCGAAGCGACAGATTCAAGAGATTGAAGCTCTTCAACTGCTTTGCCAAGTGATGATTTAACTCGTTCTAATGTACTAGGTGAAAATACTTAGCTTTGTAACGTGGATCTAAGTAGGTTGCAAGAGAGTAACTTCATACAAGAACAGCCTCTCGTCTTGTCGCTTGCATCACTTTTGCGCACAATGAACTAGTTCTATTAATATAGTAGAATTTGATAGTTTCCGCTTATTAATGACGTTTTATCTCAACGGTCCACATCCGCACGACATCCGCAGTCCAAAGTGCGGATGCGGATGCGGATGCGAGAAAATGTGCGGATGTTCCGCGGATGCGGATACGGATGCGGATGTGACCTACATCACTAGTCTACACCCACGTACGCGCAAAGCCATCACGTTGCCAAGGTGATGAAATGCTTCTACTGAAAAGGGGTTGAAACGAATTGGGAAAGGAAATCAGATTTTCCATACCATGCCCTCACCCTTCAAATGCACTCAGCCCACCAAGAGAAGGACGAGAGAAAAAATAATAGGAAAGGTAGACACGGAAGTTTACCTCACCTAATCCATGCCATGCATTTTTTTTTTTTTTTTTTACATGATTGGACATGTATTTTTTCCTCAAAAGCGAGGAAATACAGTTTTTATTCTCCAGTTTACCTGGCCCTGTCATATTCCATTTTTATTGCAGTTAACAATACTTAAGTAAAAAGAAAAACGTGAAGAACTTCTCTATTTTTGAGTAAGTGACTGTTTTCCCACGCTGTCTACTACCTGCCTCGATTACAATCCTTAAGGCTAAGGAAAAACGAGCCTTAAGGCACCACATTGTACTCTGACTGCTTTAATGCTGTCTGCTTACCCACCTTCGAAGGGATTATCACCGCGAAGATATTGCTCAGACACAGCAAAAAAAAAAGAAGTTTTATGGCAATACGTTGGTCACCTAAACTATAACTTCGTTTAGTAAATAAAGGAATTTAACTCAAATTAAATACGAAAGCAAGGCACATTAAATATGCGGGCACCGAACAGTATTGTAAATATATCACTTTACTGATGACTTAACTGATGACTTAATTTCACTGCATAACAAGTTTTCACGATCACTGAAACAGGATATTCAATGATACGCGTATAATCACGACGAAACAATAGGTGAATACTGAGAGAGAGAGAGAGAGAGAGAGGAGAGAGAGAGAGTTACAAGCAGTTACAAGGACAAGAGGAAGCCTCAAAGACCTTCCGGTCCACTCTGGGAGGTTCCTGTTATGAAACAAGTTTATTTTTCTTTCAATTATTCTAGCAGTCGTAGAAAACTGGATAGAAAAGAATAAGGCTCTCTCCCCACCCTCCGCTCCCTCCCTGCCAGAGGCAGGTACGGAAAAAGGTTGAAAAAAATACCATGACCCTGGAAAAGTAGCCAAGGAAATTTTACAGGAAAGTGGAGAATATATAAGATAGCACTATAATTACGCATGCCCATATACACACCACGCAAGCGAACTCCTAAGATATATTTAGTCTTAAACCATGAGAGTATTCAGTACTTTGTCTAGCCTATTTTTAAACACATTTACACTTTGGCTGGAAACAACCTCTGAGGGAAGTTGGTTCCAGATATTAACTATTTTATAGGAAAAGAAACTGCCGTAGACAGAGGTCCTAAATGTCTTTAGTTCCAGTTTAAATAAATTATTTCTTGTCGGATTGGCATTAAGTGAGAATAAGTTCCTGTAGTCTGCCTTGTCTATTCCATTGAACATCTTGAAGACTTGAATAAGCTGACCGTGCGACCTCCTCGTCTCTAAGGTAAATAGATTGGTAGTTTTGCATTCTCATTGCTTTCTAACCTTTCTATATCCTTCCTAAGGGACGGAGACCAAAACTGCGCACAATATTCTAGTTGGGGTCTGACTAGTGAATTATAAAGAGACAGTACAGTCTCCTTGTTCCGAGACTGGAACTGTCTTTTAATATAACTTAATATTTTTAACGTCCTCTTTTCGACTTCTGCACAGTGCTTCGACGGTTTCAGATCATTACTGATATAGACTCCTAAGTCTTTCTCTAGATCGGTTTCAGTCAAGTTCCTTCCCAAGAGAGAGTAATTGGTCTTCGGGTTTTTATAACATATGTGCATTATCTTACATTTGCCCAAGTACCCTACTCAGTACCTATACTACTTCCTAATTTCGTATCGTCTGCAAATTTGGAAATTGTACTCAGGAGCCCGACGTCTATATCGTTAATATAGATGATAAAAAGTAAAGGACCGAGAACGGAACCCTGAGGGACACCACTGGTGATGGGCACCCACTCCGAAGCCACTCCACTTATTAACACTCTCTGCTTTCTATCTTTAACCAATCTTCAATCCAGTTGGAAACGAGCCCAGGGATTCCTAGTCCTCTGACTTTAGCTATCAATCTCGCGTGAGGGACTTTGTCAAAGGCTTTTTGAAAGTCGAGATACACTATATCTATTGCCCTACTTGCATCGTATAGTTATGCATATTATGGGAAAACTCTAACAGGTTTGTCAGACAGGATCTACGTCGCCTAAATCCATGTTAAGAATAAAAAATTAGATTGTTAAATTCAAAGTGATACACAATACGTTCTGTAATGATGGATTCCAACAGTTTGCTGATAATTGATGTTAAACTGATCGGGCGGTAATTACAAGGATTTTCGCTATCACCCTTTGAAAGACTGGTGTTACATTTGCTAACTTCCAGTCAGTTGGAATTTTCTCTAACTCAATTGATTGTTTCAATATGGTTACTAAGTTATAATGGTATAATGTTATAATGTTTCAGACCAACAAAGACCCTAGGATCCACTCATGGCTGGTCTACCTAACTGTGTTCGTAATTGTGTATTGTGCATGTCCTCCGTGGTGGCGGAGGGGACCTACAATTTAACGTGGGTTCCAAACCACAAAGCCTTAATTTTGCTACCTAAAACTATACCCAATCTCTCAACATATGCGTCTAATGGATTTTCAAACATGTTTATAGACGTGCTACTAATTATGATACTTCTACCGGCAAACTATTCCAGCTATTTACTATTCCATGCGTAAAAAAGTTTTTCGCAACTGTTATCTCGAACCTTCTACTTGTCAACTTACACCCGTTATTTCTAGTCCTATTATATTGAGATATTTCGAAAAAGCTATCTCTATCTACGTTATCGAACCCACTCATAATTTTGAAAACCTGGATTAGATCACCCCTTAACCTCCTAGTCTCGAGTGTTGTCAATTTTAACTCCTTAAGCCTATCTTCGTACGACTTTGACCTAAGCGACGGAATCATCTTAGTTGATCGTCTTTGAACTCTTTCGAGTTTGTCTATATCTTTTCGCATATGTGGATTCCAAAATTGGATCGCGTACTCCAAATGGGGTCTAACTAATGATTTATAAAGAAGAACTATAATATCGCGCGATTTGTACTCAAAATTCCGAGCTATAAAATAAACACTTTGTTCGCTTTATTGACCGCTGCTGTACTTTGTTTCGCTACTTTTAAATCACCAGTGACTATAACTCCTAAATCTTTTTCCTGCTCTACGCTTGTTAACTCCTTCCCTGACATACTATACGAAAAATTACCGTTACGCGAACCTATATGTAAAATTTTGCACTTATCGACGTTAAATCTCATTTGCCATGTGACTGACCAATCAACGATTTTTTTCAGATCTTCCTGGATTTTACCTCTATCTTCGTCATTAATCGCCCTACCACCCAGCTTCGTGTCATCCGCAAACTTTGAAACTGTACTGACTAGGCCGACATCTAAATCGTTAATATATATATATAAGAAAAAGCAAGGGGCCCAGTCGTCAACAACATTGTGGCTAACCTCTTTTAGTACCCTTGGAAAAAATAAGTCGGGACCAGGTGATTTATATTTATTCATCTTGTCAATTAATTGCTGTACCTCATCTCTCGTAAAACTTATGGGTTCTACCGGATGGTCACTGTCATACGTAATCCGAGGATTTGGTACTTCAGTTGAGTCTTCCTCCGTGAAGACTGTAAGGAAGATCTCGTTGAACGTATTAGCTATATCTTTATCACTGAATTTCAGTATGCCATTTCTATCTTTTAGGGGACCTACAGAATTTTTAATTGGCTTTCTGCTATTAACATGGACAAAAAACTCTTCAGGGTTAACTCTACAAAGTGAGGCAACTCTAGCTTCTTCATCACGTTTGGCTGATCTAATTAAGGACTTAACCATCCGACATAGGTTTATATAGTTTTCTGAGTTAGTCTGGTTGAGATGTGACTTAAGTAGTTTGTGGGCTCTATTTCTTTCCGTAATAGCATTGCTAATTTCGTTGTTAAACCATTTCGACGACTTTGTGGAAAGGAAACTATTTTAGTGGGTATTAAAGTGTTCTGTAATATTCTAAACTGATCCCTATATGAGCTCCAGGTGACCTTGACATCCTCGCTTATTAGAACTTCCAGTGTCTCTAAACTACTTTGGAAGCTTTCAAAATTTGCTCTGGAGAAACCGTCTTTCACGAGTCTTTTCGCATATTAACTGGAAAATTATCATCCGCTAATTCCAACAGTATTGAGCCCTCAGCATCAGCTGTTTTGTTTTCCCAATTTATATTACCACAATTAAAATCAAAATCCACTCTGACCTTATTATTCATTATTCTGCTTAATTGGTTACACAAGTTTATATACTTATCAACGGGGTAGTGAGGTGGCCTATGTACTAGAAGTAGATGCACTACTTTATTATTTAGGTTTAGATCAATTCCCAACATTTCATGAGAAGATACGATATTACTGTTTATGAGTGCAGGAAGTCACGAGCATGCAAAAGTACACCGCCGCCTTTCCTTCCGTTTCTATCATTATGAAACGTTTTGTAACCTACCATTTCAAATTCTCCTACAAAATCACTTGATTCAGAATGAATCCAGGATTCCGTTATTCCTGTGATATCAAAGTTCTCAGTTTTGACAAGCGCTATAAATTCCATTAGTTTGTTTCTAATTGACCTAGCATTGAAGAGCACAGTTTTGAGAGATTTTAAGTTGTTGTTTCTCCTAACTGGCCTGAGTCGTTTCCCGAAGCAGGTGAATCAACTGCTGAGAGAGAGAGAGAGAGAGAGAGAGAGAGAGAGAGAGAGAGAGAGCTACAAGGAGCTACAAGGAAAAGAAGTACCTCAAAAGGCCTTGCTGCCCATACCGAGGAAGTACCAATGGAAACGGGTACCAGGGAAAAATTCCTACACATTGTCACAGCTAGCTTCTCGAACAGCCACTCCAGAAGACAGTAACACACCTCTTCAAATAGTGTGCAAGATTCTGTCTAACCTTTTCTTGAACTGATCCACAGAGGAGCTGTTGACAACTTCTGAAGGTAGCCTGTTCCACGTGTCACAGATCTTATACGTAAAGTAATTCCCACCCACACTAGTCCTAAACCGTTTCAAATCCAACTTCCAACCATTGTTGCGAGTTGAGTTATCATTTAAACTAAACATGCTTCTAAAATCGACATCGTCGAACCGGTGTAAGAGTTTGAAAACCTCGATGAGTTGACCGCACAGCCTCCGAGTTTCCAGCGAAAGCAAATTCAGGGTGTGTAAGCGTCGATTGTAGCCCATATGCCTAACAGAAGGGATTAACTTTGTGGCCCTCGCCTGCACTCGCTCCAGCCTCTCAATATCTTTCCTGAGGGTGGGCGACCAGAACTGCACAGCATACTCCAGGTGCGGCCGAATCTGGGAATTGTACAAAGAGCGCACAATCTCCTTGTTCTGAAATCGAAATTGCCTCCTCATATAACCCAACAGTTTCCGGGCTTTCTTTTCCACCTCTTCAGCAAATTTACTGCCTCTTCTTTCCCTCCTCTTTTCCGTTCCGAGGGCCAGATGCTGTCTATTCTCCTGTCAAAGTTGGACTCTCTAGGCCTAGTGAATGAGCGATTTGTTCTCTTGCACTCTCTGGCATGCATAGCCAGGTACACCCGACTCATCTGGTATCACAAACAACACAGTAGCTAACATCGAGATGATAATGAGGCATATTATATTCATCTTATTTATAGGGGCATAGTGAAGATAAATACTGGTTTAGCTTACCAGACACTATCAGGGATAGCCCCTTGGTTGACTTATTTTTCAGCTTTACTGATCAATCAGAATTTGTAAACATTGTGTCCTGTCTCTTACTGATTGTCTTCACTCCCTCTCTCTCTTTACCGCAGTGTTAAATCGTTCTTTACTTTCGTTGTTATAATAAACACTACATTCTTCATCTATTCTAATGGTCAGCTCTGGAACATTCTTCCTCATTCCATCTTTCCCCTGTCTATGACTAAGGATGTTATTTTCTGGGAAACGATTGCCTTTGTTTTCGAGCTGATGAATACCAATTTGTCTTTGATCCAATGCATCACCCCGCCTCATTCGGGTAATTTGACGTAAGAAAAAGTTGCTTTCTTTTAACAGAGGGACTTATTAGCACCATATCATCGGCATAAACTAAGTTATTTATCCTTGTGTTATCTATACAACATTCCACTGTTGCCTCATTAAGTGAAGCAGTTAATCCGTCAATATACACATTAAACAGCATAGCAGATGTAGATGGCCACTGATCTTCTCCTAAAGCTATTATTATATATTAATGCTATTATTATTATTATTATTATTATTATTATTATTATTACTTTCACTTTCACTATCACTGTCCAGTCAGGAAGCCCATTCACTTCGACGATGATGCATTATTTTTAATGTTTTTTTTAAGGATCAAAATTAAATCTTGTTATTTATGGCTTAATAACATATAAATAATGAATGCCGTAGCTATGAGATGTATGGAGAAAGATTTAAGTTATGTAGGGTGCTTTGATAGTGGTTGTGTGTTAATTAGTTGGCTTGTGAATGAAAATCTGTAAGATTTTAAATAGTGTACATCCTTAGAGATCGTGTATTCGTCAATTTGTACAATGATATTACAGTTTTTGATTTGTGTAGCCCCAATTTATTATTTTCTTAAGGCGTTTAGATACATGTGAGGTTTGTATGATAACCTCAAGTAGGCTCAGACGGAGCCTCTCAAGTTTTTAAGTAATTAGTACATACTGACTATAGCGAAGATATTAACAAGAGCGTGACAATTCTGTTCCTATAAGTTATTAAACCAAACAAAGCATGAACGTTGAATCCGATTGTCTGAAAAGAAATCCTACAATTTTATATATATATATATATATATATATATATATATATATAGAGATATAGAGAGAGAGAGAGAGAGAGAGAGAGAGAGAGAGAGAGAGAGAGAAAGACAAACCCCTTGTAATCTGGCAGAAGTCTGTCAAAGATGCGGTTCACTGGATCCATTGCGCAAGAGCATCTTGCAAACGATTTGTTGAAGTTTCGTGGGCAAATGAGGCGTGAAAACATAACTGAAAATTGAGTTGACCCATTTGAACTTGCGCTAATTATCTAATTTTTACATACTTTCAGTATGATGTTTATTTTTGTACTGTGGAAGAAATTATATTAAATACCCTATTTCATCCATGTTCAGAAGTTATATATACCTATGTATATATCGACTATGATATGAATGTTGTTTTCTGAGAAAGAGAACGAATGTATCCATTTGTCATACAACCCTTAGAAATTTCTACGATGGTTGATTCTGCACATGAGGCGGACAGTGATAAATTTTAGTGCGAAAGAATCAGATATGTAATTAAAACATATGATACTAAGATGTACCTATAGAGGTAATATTTGTGTGTGGGTGTGTGCGTGGGTGTTTATAAATATATGGCAGTGGTGGACCGGATATCCGCATCCACATCCGCATCATTTTTAACATCCGCATCGCACTTCTGACTGCTGATGTTATGCGGATATTACCTCTAATAAATTATGCAATTTACAATTAAATTAGCTTATAAAGTAGCTTTCAGGCCCAGTCATGCACATTTCATGTAAAGTATTAATTATTAATGAACAAACAAATATATAAACCTCAAAATATAAATACCTGGTAACAGAGAAAATTGAATGAAACTTGTTTCATTGAATTTTCTGTGGCTGAAACTCTTGAGAAAATTATTATTTTTATGATAATGAAAACATTAATATTAATTTTAATTCTTATGCATTGCCTGCCATAATAGTAATATCACGAAATTTGAAAAGTTGTCATATATTCATAATTCTATATTATATTGATAGATTAACTACATATCCGCATCCGCATCCGCAGATGTTGAAAAACTGACATCCTGTCCACCACTAAATTATATGGGCATGTTTCAGATAATTCTTCTTTAATGCTGAGAAAAAAGATGAAATACGCTTACAAAAATAATATTGGTATAATGACCTCAATGGCTACTCACGGTCCATGTGTTCTATAATTCTAAGTATTATAATTGTTTTAGTTCAGTTTAAAAATGTTGAATTTTAGAGTTGGGGGAGAATTTAATGTAAATTAACTAATAAAATAAGTCTGGAACTGGAATAATTCGAATTATTCTTCTACAAAAATGTGCAAATGGCAGAATTACTTAATTAATTCAATGCATAGCGCAATCTGGCAACTATTCTTGTGGACTGTAATGGCTGAAATTCCACCTTGGTCATTTCGTGAAATGGCTAAAATGACTTTTGTCATGAATTCATAGAAATAACAAACATCACAATAAAATTGGAAACCTTTATTTAACTAACTAAATCTGCTAAAACATACATACATCCACAGGTCTGTTCAAAGAAGTGAGAAACACTCTTCACATACACATTTGAACACATTTGAACATTTGAACACATTTGAATTTAAATTTTCAATATAGAGGTTTTTAAATACTGTCTGTTTCACTTGGTCATTTCGCGAAATGACTAAAATTTTCAGCCATTACGCGAAATGGCTGAAGTTCCACCATGGTCATTTCGTACAAGCTCATTTGCCCGGTTAGGTCAACTGTATGCCCGGTTAGGTGAACTGTGTGCCTGGTTAGGTCAACTGTATGCCCTTGACAATTGGTTCGGTTAAGTCATGTTATTTTCGTTAAAACTAACGAAAATAACAACTTACAAGATCATTTGCCCAGTTAGGTCAACTGTATGGCCTTGACAATTGGTTAGGTTAAGTCGTGTTATTTTCGTTAAAGCTAACGAAAATAACACAACTTAACCTGACCAATTGTCAAGGGCATACAGTTGACCTAACCTGGCACACAGTTGACCTAACCGGGCATACAGTTGACCTAACCGGGCACACAGTTGACCTAACCGGGCATACAGTAGACCTAATCTAGCAAATGAGCTTGTACGAAATGACCAAGGTGGAATTTCAGCCATTTCGCGTAATGGCTGAAGATTTTAGTCATTTCGCGAAATCACCAAGTGAAACAGTCATTTCGCGAAATTACTAAAAGTTTCAGCCATTACGCGAAATGGATGGTTACGCCTTTTAAGCCAAATGGCTGATTACACCATCTAAGTCAAGTGAGGCCATCTGAACTCATTATGCGTCTGGAGGTTCAGACGAAAAGAAGTTCTCTCTCTCTCTCTCTCTCTCTCTCTCTCTCTCTCTCTCTTAGGTTAGGTTTGGGTGGGGTTCCACTAGCTTGTGGGATTTCCCCCTTCCCCCCTTTTAGGCACCCGGGAGGGTTGGCACCTTGCAACATTTGATCAACATTGCATTGCAATTGCACTCTAACATTTTTCGGTCATACTACTAACACCAAATAACACTATGATAACACTGGTCTGCGTGATTTTAAAGGTCAAGGATATGTTTGTTGTTCTTAGGTCAGTTTCTCACGCTGATTCCGAAAATCGCATCCATTTTTCTCAATCAGGTCAACTTTTCGAAATATAAACACTTTCTAGAAATTCTCATTTCCCGTTTTATTGGTAGGTGAGCGATACATGTAGTAACATATGTCGACTGGTATATACATACAGGCTTTACAGGCTGTTCTTATAGATCCCAAGAAGGGTACAGCACACTATAATAGGCTAATCAGGGATGAATGGCCTCTTCAGGGACTTCCGCTTGTGCCGGGCAGACACCACATCCCTCTTCAGGCACCAGCAGTAGTCGGCCAGCATATCTAAAAAACCTGACCTGATTGAGAAGAATGGATTACATTTCTGAATTCAGCGTGCGAAACTGATCCTAAATCAGTTGAAAAACCTCTGACCTTTGAAAAAAAGATTTGAAACGCAGGCCAGTGTAATTTATACTCATTTCAAAGTGTAATTATGTAAAAATATTTTACATTCACAAAATGGCGAAGCATAATAAGTTAAGTTGTCCATAAATTTACATTTTCTCGACTAGCTAATCTCTAAATATTATAAACTATTGTAATGTAATTGTAATTGGTAGCGCAATGTCTATTTTTGGTTCAAATTCACTAGTATATAAAAAGTTGTATTGTCGTAGCTGTTCATATAGACTTGCAGTAATCATAATGGAACCTTATTACTGTATAAGACTAGCAAACTACATGGAGTTCAACGCTGTATACGATCATATTACTTGTTTACCTTTATGAACACAGACATTACAAAATAATTACCTGTATGTCAATGAATGCACAGTCATTTGTCATTTTAATATAAGCACACCGGACAAAAAATTAGTCACCCCTCTCAGAATGTACCTAATAACGTGTGATAGCGCCTCTTGCCTTGATAACCGCACGAATCCGGCGAGTTTAGTATGCGGAGGTACGCCTGCTGGTTCAAATTCATCGTCACTGGAACGAGAGGGCCCATTTCGTGGTACGAAAAACATCCCCAGAACATCACGGAACCACCTCCAGCCTGAACAACACCTTCAACGCATTCAGGATTAAAGGCTTCATTGGACCTGCGATGTACTCGTCGCCTCCCATCATTGGAGAACAAACAAAAACGGGACTCATCGGACCAAATTACACGTTTCCAATCTGCCGCAGTCCAGTTTTTGTGCCTCTGAGCCCATTTATAACGTGCCAATTTTTGACTTGCTGTTAACAGCGGCCTCTTCCGTGGTACCCTGCTCCAGATGTCCATCGCATGCAGTTCTCGTCGCAATGTCCGTTCGGAAATTGGTCGCTGGAGAACCTCATTGGTTTCTTGGAGCAATTGTTCTCTGGTTTGAAAACGATTTGCAGTTACTAGACGAGAAACATGGCGGCGGTCCCTATTGTCGAGAATTGTTTTCCGGCCACAGTTACGCCGTCGATTTTCAGTTGATTGCGAACTACACCACTCTTTGTAAACTCGCTGGACAGTACGCGTTGACACACCAACAAATTGGGCTACTTCAGACATTTTGTGTCCGTGGGCTCTGCCAAACACGATGGCTCCTTTTTGCCACTGAGTAACGTCTGCCTCACGACCCATTTTGCAGACTATATCCAACACACACTTTGTTCTTCACCACCTCACGAAACAGATCTGATCCTGTGTGCTACGTCACCGCTACTTGTCACTTACCAATGCTACATCAGCGCCCTCTGTGTGACCTTGAACTTCCTACTATCGGTGCTATTAGGGGTGACTAATTTTTTGTCCGGTGTGCTTATATGTCTGTGTTATATGTTGTTGGACTCGGTTGCCCCACCCCCTCCACCCCACCTCCACCCAGTTGGGGTATCTTGACTATCACTACGGTGTTGCCACATGTACGGAGTCACCTGTGAGGTGAGGAACATTACATATGCGGGCAGCTGTACAATTAATATATCGGCCGAATAAAACATTAAATAAATAATCACTATGAGATGTAGTCTCCTTTAAATTCTTTTCCTTTTGAGTTTACAAATACAGTGTTTTAACGTATTGAGTCTACAGGTATATAAAAAATATTCTAAACTAAATATAGGCCTGTATAATATACTGACGGTTTGCGATTGCGGATACTTGTGGTTTTTGGCTCAGTTTGTGTAGAGAAAGTCTGAGGTAGTACGAGTA
Organism: Bathynomus jamesi; assembly: GCA_023014485.1. Taxonomy (NCBI): domain Eukaryota; kingdom Metazoa; phylum Arthropoda; class Malacostraca; order Isopoda; family Cirolanidae; genus Bathynomus; species Bathynomus jamesi. The sequence continues at coordinate 1,311,698 of JAJOZX010000155.1, forward strand.
TGACTGTGATTGATACAGGTAAATTTGTGTTGCCCTAGGAAGGAACCACAAACTTGCGATGCAACCTTCTCCTGAAGAATCATGCACCGGAACTGATAATAAGTGGAGATGTCTGCTATACAAACTAACGAAAATTTTAATAAATTTAATCCTGATATGGATGTTGTTTTGACTAGACTAACACAGAGCATTGTTCCTTTCACTGGTGATGAACCACGTACGGAAGCCTCGCTTGTTCTTTGACCCCTACTTGCTTGGCAATGCTGCTGTGAGTTGCTCGTACCCTGAAATGTGATGACCTGTATGAAAAGATGTTTAACTGTTCATACTTCCACTTAAACTATGAACGCATCGATAAGTAATATATATATATATAATATATATATATATATGAAAATTATTTCACGAAAGTGACACGTGAAAATATTTATGATGAATAAAACCACGAAGGGAAAAGAAACACAAAGTGGTGCTCAAGCGCTTTCGTCTAATGACATCCTCAGGAACACTGGAGTGAAAGGAGAGTTCAAGACAATATATAGGTTACAAAAATAAACATATATATATATATATATATATATATATATATATATATATATATATATATAGTAAGTATAGAAATAAAAAATTGTTGGAGGAGCAAACACATTTGTACGGAAAAATGACAATTTTAGCACTTTGCCCGAAATTCAACAGAAATTCAAATGGTTTGTTTCCAGCCAATTTTTTATAGTTATTGTCTGAATGGTAAACAAGTCACAAAAGAATAAAGAAATAAAAATAAATATAAATTGGAAAAAATTACAAAATAATGCCTTAGTGATATATACGTCACAACCGAAATACACATAAAGAAATAAACCAAACGATAAAAAAAACAAAAATTGTAAATGGAGTCTACAAATTCAAGCTCCAAAGGAAAGTTTACAATCAAATAGATGATGCCAAAATGATATATATGTCACAAAGAAATAAAATAAAGAAATAAACCAAAAAAAATAAATTGAAAAATAAATTGTAAGAGAGGCACCTAAATTTATAAGGGAAAAAAAATTACCAAAGGTTTTTTAGTTATTGTCTGAATCATGCATACTATGGTCACAAACGAATAAAAAATACAAGTAAATATAAATTGGAAAACAAAATGATGCCTAGATGATATATAAAGAACTATAAAAATATATACGACATATATAAGGTATATATATATATGAAATATAAACGCAATATATATGAGGAATATATATATATATACATAAGGGAAAAAATTACCAAAGGTTTTATAGTTATTGTCTGAAACATCTGTAGGTCACAAAAGAATAAAGAAATAAAAATAAATATAAATTGGAAAAATTACAAATAATGCCTCAATGATATAAAAAAAAAAAAAAAAAATACGTACAACTACACATGTACAGTTTGTACACATATACACCCGCATAACCAAATATATATATATATATATATATATATATATATATATATATATATACACGGTGAACCAAAAGTAGGTGGACAGTTGGTTGAATACGGTTTGTGTTATATTATATTATAACTATGGTGTTCATTATAACTATGGTGTTTGTGTTTTATTATATTAAATATTATAACTAAATTTATTTAAATTTTATTTTGTATTATAGTATACAAAAAAATTAAATATGTATTCTCAAAATAAACTTTATCATTTACTGTCCACCTACATTTGGTTCACCCTATATATATACATACACATACATACACACATACATACACATACACATACATACACATACATATACATATATATAAGAAATACGCATACAACAATAAATTGAAAAATAAAATTGTAAGAGAAAAATACAAATTTATAAGGAAAAAGAGACAAAAAAACAAATTTTTACCAAAGGTTTAGCAACCTGCCCTTTTTGTTTAAGTCCATTCTGAAGGAATTCATCGGAATACATCGATGCTGAATTGGAAAATATCACCGGTATTGGAAGTGAGCTGTGTTACCTATCTGCGTTCATGGAATCTTGTCTTAATAAGGCTAAACGAACCTTCTATCGTGTGAATAATAACACTCGCCCCTTGTCAAAGAATATTTTAGTACTTCCATTTTTCCCGGGCTTCTTAGGCATTGCTAATGTACTTAAACTTTTGGATATCAGTGTGGTTTTTTTATATAACAATATTGTGAAAAACATCATAGTAAAAAATAGCCCTACCAATAATTTAGGCATTATCTATAAAATTGGGTGTAAGCAATGTGATTCCTTTTACATAGGTCAGACGGGAAAGGATTTGCAAACGCGTGTAAAACAGCATCAATATTCCGTTAGAACGGGACAGTTGTCCAGTGCCCTTTTTGTCCATTTGTCAGAGTTATCCCATTGTATTGATTGGAATAATGCTTCAGTTTTGTTTCACTCTAGCAACATTGTTAATAGAAATATTATTGAGTCTGCTATAATTCAACTTACAAATAACTTTAACATGAGTAAAGGTCTGTTTCAACGCGATCCCGTTGCTCTGAATTCCTTCAGAATGGATTTAAACAAAAAGGGCAGGTTGCTAAACCTTTGGTAAAAATTTGTTTTTTGTCTCTTTTTCCTTATAAATTTGTTTCTCTTACAATTTTATTTTTCAATTTATTGTTGTATGCGTATTTCTTATATATATGTATATGTATGTGTATGTATGTGTATGTGTATGTATGTGTGTATGTATGTGTATGTATGTATGTATATATATATATATATATATATATATATATATATATGTATATGTATATATATGTATGTATATGTGTATATATGTGTATGTATATATATATATTTGGTTATGCGGGTATATATATGTACATGTGTAGTTGTACATATTTGTTTTTTGTCTCTTTTTCCTTATGAATTTGTGTTTCTCTTACAATTTTATTTTTCAATTTATTGTTGTATGCGTATTTCTTATATATATGTATATGTATGTGTATGTATGTGTATGTGTATGTATGTGTGTATGTATGTGTATGTATGTATGTATATATATATATATATATATATATATATATATATATGTGTGTATGTATATATATATATATTAGGCCGTTTCGAAAAATCGAAATTTATGATGGCTCAACGCACACATACTAAAAACGTAATATGTCATGAATAAAGACTTCATGCAAAATATTAAGACAAGAGCTTATTGTTATCCCACCCCTCAATGCATATCTATTTTACCCCTCATGAGAAAATTTTCATTTTTCTGGCAAATATATTTATTTATTTTGTGATGTCCTCTTAAATTTGGTATATAAAATTCATAAATAAAATTGGAAGATAAGTAGGTAATTTTCAGGAATGGTCCAGTAACCCCCCTATATTCTTTAGAGAGAATTCTAGAAAATTCTTCCTTCAGGATAACTATTCTAGAATTTCCATTTTTTCCCTTTATGGATTATATGATGTTTTATTTGCTTTTTCATCTATAATTACTGATATTTTCACAAGTTTACTGTTCTAGAAAGGTTACTTCATGTTACTTTACAACTTTCTTACAGTAATCAAGTCATAATATAATTTAGGTGAGTGATTAATGATTATATTATATTATTATTAAGATTAACAGGTGTAAAACTTTTTCCCTCAGAATTATGGCAAAAACCAGAAACAAGTGTGAAGTCTGGTTGGTCGGACAAGTGCTGGAAGAGGGTTTTTCTGAGAAGTAGCTTCCAACTAACAGTGATGTCCTTAAACGTCTTTTTTATCACATTAAGGTGGGAAAGCAAAATGTCTCTGTAGCTTGCGCAACTGTAGCCAACGAAGTTATTGCTATGTGGGAAAAAGCCTCCTTAATTACATCCCACAAGCCTTATATTGTCTCAAAGCTTAAAAGGCTTTACAATAAGCATGAAGGGCTGGTCAAGAACCGAACTCGACGAACTCCTACCCAAGAGAAGAATGAAGCAGAATTTGTCACCAGCTTAAAGAAGCTTTTCGATGTAGCTCATTCAGAAGTGGAAACAGAAATAAAAGAGCAGGAGGATAAAGATTTTCTTAAGGATCAAAGGAACGATCGGAAAATGATTATGGGTCCAGAAGACAAGGAGTTTTCAAGAAAGGCAAAAGCACGACAGATAAGCATGGAAAGAATGGAAAAACTTCGCAGGAAATCAAAGGAAGAAATGAGGCAATTGACAAAGGTTGTGGATCTCAACCAATGTGAAAATTCCGGTTCAGGAGGAAGTGAAGAATCATCTGGTGATGAATTGTTCTACAGAGCACTCTCATCATCATCTTCAAAAAAGGAGAAGCTTGAACGAGGTGTAATTGTTAGGGATAAAAGTTCTTGGCTGCTCTGGACCGCACTGGAACATCTGCAAGAGCTGCTATGCACATTGTGGCACCTGCCCTTTCAGCTGCTGAAGTGGAAATTGAAGAGATCACACTTTCATCATCCTCTATCTACAGGTCTCGGCGATCAACACGGATGCAGATGGGAGAAGACATTAAAGCCAGTTTCCAACCAAATACCCTTTAATAATTCATTTTGATGGAAAGCTTCTTCCATCCATGCATGGGGGTAAGATTGATGTAATGCCCATTGTTGTAACTGGTGCAGGCGAATTAGAAAATTACTGTCTATTCCAAAGCTTATTTCTGGAACGGGAGAAGAAATGAGGAGAGCAGTTTTAGATGTCTTGAAGCAATGGCCACAAGTAAATGAGTGGGTAGCAGGCCTTTGTTTTGATACTACTGCAAGCAATACAGGTATCCATGCTGGGGCTTGTACCATCATCCAAAAGGCCCTTCAGAGATCACTCCTTTTTCTGGCATGCCGCCACCATATCCACGAGCTTCTTATCACTGCAGTTTTTGACATGTTTTTCCTCTTCTTCGGGTCCACAAATTCCCTTATTCAATCGATTCAGAGATTGTTGGGATAACATTGATCAGCAGAATTACAAGCCCTATGAACCCAATGATCTCACCTCAGAATCTTTAGATCATTGGATCTTGAAGCACAGAGACAAGCTTATTTCTTTCATCAACTCCAAACTTCAAGAGGGCCACACTCGAGGTGACTACAGGGAATACTTAGAACTTGCACTTATCTTCCTTGGTTGTCCAATGCCTAAAACAAATAAAGGCTCTGATATCAGATTCCACTACCCAGGAGCTTACAGCAGAGCTAGATGGATGGGAAAGGGCATCTATTCCTTAAAAATTTACTAATTTAGAAACCAATTCCTTCTCACCCCTCATGAAAAACAAGCTCTGATACGAATAAACGCCTTTTCAGTGACAGTTTATCTTCAAGCTTGGTATACATCTCCAGTTGGAATTGATGCTCCAGCAAATGATTTGGCCCTCCTCAAGATGCTACATATCTACAAGATCCAGGTTGATAAGGAAGTGGGTGCTACAGCCCTCAGAAAACTTCAGAACCATGGTTGGTACTTGAGTGAGGATCTTGTAAGATTTGGCTTTTTCTCAAACCTCGTGACTGAAGATGATAAGGTTCTAATGCTCCACAACCTTCACCACGCGCCTCCTCGAAAAGTGAGGGCAAGAAAGGTGGACCCCCGAATGTTGCAAAACCCCAATCACTTAAAGATTACCAGTTTTGTCACAACTCAAACACAAGATTTCTTCAAGTGTTTGAAAATAGAAATTCCCAAGAAACTTGAAGACATTGAGGAGCACCGTAATCGGGTCATGGCAGTCAAAGTAATCAACGACTGTGCTGAACGAGGAGTCAAACTGGCTACAGAGTTTAATGAGAAGCTCACAAAGAGTGAGGAAGAGACAACTGGCCTTTCAAATCATTGAAAATCAGAGAAAGGAGGTCCCTCCGCCACTGAAATCCCTATATTCTTAATCAATATATGTCTTAAATAGAATTTAAGTCGCTTTGTTTTAAAACATATTTTTCGTTCAGTCTTATATTGCTCTAATTATCCATTAATGTAAAAGAAGTGCCATCTGAGGGGTGCCTTTTTATCATTCAAATAAAATGATATTTTGTCTGTTTGTTTTTCTTCCTTTATATAAAAAAATAAAAGTGTGTGCGTTTATCAAAATTCAATTTGAAAAATTACCATATAATCGTGAAACGGTCTAATATATATATATATATATATATATATATATATATATATATATATATATATATATATATATATATTATTATATATATTTGGTTATGCGGGTGTATATGTGTACATGTGTAGTTGTACGTATTTTTTTTTTTATCATTGAGGCATTTGTAATTTTTCTAATTTATTTTTATTTTTATTTCTTTATTCTTTTGTGACCTACGGATGTTTCAGACAATAGCTATAAAACCTTTGGTAAATTTTTCCCTTATGCATATATATATATATATTCCTCATATATATTGCGTTTATATTTCATACATATACACCTTATATATGTCGTATATATTTTTATAGTTCTTTATATATCATCTTGGCATCATTTTGTTTTCCAATTTATATTTACTTGTACTTTTTTATTCGTTTGTGACCATAGTATGCATGATTCAGACAATAACTAAAAAACCTTTGGTAATTTGTTTTCCCTTATAAATTTAGGTGCCTCTCTTACAATTTATTTTTCAATTTATTTTTTTTTGGTTTATTTCTTTATTTTATTTCTTTGTGACATATATATCATTTTGGCATCATCTATTAAATTGATTGTAAACTTTCCTTTTGAGCTTGAATTTGTAGACTCCATTTACAATTTTTGTTTTTTTTTATCGTTTGGTTTATTTCTTTATGTGTATTTCGGTTGTGACGTATATATCACTAAGGCATTATTTTGTAATTTTTTCCAATTTATATTTATTTTTATTTCTTTATTCTTTTGTGACTTGTTTACCATTCAGACAATAACTATAAAAAATTGGCTGGAAACAAGCCCTTTGAATTTCTGTTGAATTTCGGGCAAAGTGCTAAAATTGTTATTTTTCCGTACAAATGTGTTTGCTCCTCCCACGATTTTTTATATCTATACTTACTATATATATATACAGTATATATTATATATATATGTTTATTTTTGTAACCTATATATTGTCTTGAACTCTCCTTTCACTCCAGTGTTCCTGAGGATGTCATTAGACGAAAGCGCTTGAGCACCACTTTGTGTTTCTTTTCCCTTCGTGGTTTTATTCATCATATATATATATATATATATATATGTGTGTGTGTGTGTGTGTGTGTGTGTGTGTGTGTGTGTCGCCTAATAAACCGTAAGACTAAGGTGCCGTTTATAGAACCAAATTCTAATTAAGAGTTTATTCATGTTTATAGAGCACACCGTATATCCTTTCCGTGGGCTAATTTAGACTAAATATTGATCTAAACGTCTTAATTCAGTTAGGGCTATATTGCGTCCTTAGGAGGTAATTTAATAACCAAATAATGAACTATCTTTCGCAGTGCAATTTATAATAATAATTTTGGAAGCTTATTTAATCTATTAGATTATAAATCTTAATATATATATACAGTATATATATATATAATATATATATATATATACACAGTACATATATATTATAAACTTAAACGAGGTGTGTATATGTATATATATATTATATATATATATATATATATATATATATATATATATATACACACGAGGGTAATTCAATAAGTATCCGCGCTTTTTATTTTCACAATTTTATTTTCACATCTGATAGATTATAAACACATCACTTCTCAACATAGTCTCCCTCTTTCTCAGTACACTTAGTCCAGCGATCTACAAGCTTGCTAATGCCATCACAAAAGAATGTTTTTGGCTGTGTGCGTAGCCAGTCATGCACCGCCTCCTTCACGTCATCATCGCCTTGGGATCGATGACCTCTCAAAGCGTCCTTTAGTGGTCCAAACAGGTAAAAATCCGAAGGTGCCAAGTCTGGACTGTAGGCTGGATGGTCGAGAACTTCAAATTTAAGTTCTTGAAGGCATTTTCTAGTCTGTACAGCGGTATGAGGACGCACATTGTCGTGTAACAGAATAACACCTTCCGACAATCTCCCTCTCCATTTTGTGCGAATTGCTTGCTTTAACTAATTCCGAAGCATGTCAGAATACGATGCACTTGTTACTGTAGTTCCACGCTCTAGATAATGTTCAAGGATAGGGCCTCGTGTATCTCAAAACAGTGTTAGCATAACTTTACCTGCTGACGGCTGCGCTTTGAACGTCTTTGCAACGGGAGATGTTGGATGCTTCCATTGCATTCTGTTACACGAAAATTCGCGCCCTCATACCGCTGCACAGATTAGAAAATGCCTACAAGAACTTTTGGATTTGGTGTTATCTGTTTGGCTTGCATAGTTTTGTATCATTTTTTATGTAGCTCCTTGTTATTACCATATTTTAGAAGTTGGAATTTTTCTTCGTTGAACTTCATATTGTTGTCTTCCGCCCACTGGAATATTGTTTCAATGTCGTTTTGTAATTTTCTTATGTCACCTTCGTTCAATATTTCCTTACACATCTTTGTGTCATCTGCGAAGCATGATACAATACTGTCCTTAATATCTACATCAATATCTGCAGTCATTATTATAAACAGCAAGGGAGCTAATACTGTCCCTTGTGGGACATTGCTCACGACTTTCGAGGTTTCTGATTTAACTCCATTTATCACCACTCTTTGTGTTCTTGCGTCAATAAATTAAATATCCACCTTCCTAGCTTTCCAGTAATTCCTGTATCCTTAAGTTTGTGTGCTATGATTCCATGGTCACATTTATCGAAGGCGTTAGCAAAGTCAGTATATATTACATCAATGTTTTGTCCTCGACACAATGTTCCTAATATTTTCTCCTGGTGGTCTAGTAGCTGTGATAGGCATGATCTTCCCGCCCTGAAGCCGTGTTGATTTGGGTTGTATAAGTCTTTTTCTTGTAGGTAGTAGGTAGTTTTGCCTCTAATTATACGTTCAAAACACTTTATAAGGTGTTAGGTGAGAGCCACTGGCCGATAATTCTTGGGCATTGCTATGTTACCACCTTTAAATAGGGGGGCAATGTTCGCGTTCTTTAAGGAGAGTGGAATTTGTCCTGTGTCGAGTGATTTCCTCCATAGTAAGGAAAGCGGTTTGGCAATACTCTACATTTCTTCAGAAACATGGCACGTGTCTGGCCCTGGCGCTGAATTGTCTCGCATCTGTGATAAGGTCGTAATTACATCTCCTTCCGTGAACTCGAAGTCCATTAATAGGTTTGTGCCGGAATTTGTTCTTGGTTGATCAGTATCTATGTAAAATTCGTCTGGGTTTTCCACTTCCATCTCGGACTTAGGGGTGCTAAACAGAGAGTTAAATTGTTCTCTAAGCAGTTCACTTATTTCTTTCGGGTCATTTTTGTATTCGGCCTCCCCGTCTATCAAAGGACCAATACTCTCCTTACACTGCATTTTCCTTCTCGCAAACATGTAGAAGTATTTTGGGTTATTTTTTATGTTTTCTGCTACCTTGTTTTCCTCCTCGTTTGTCTTATGTATGAATGTTTACTTTAGGTCCATTTCTATTTCGCCAAGTTTCCTCTCTAGTTTGAGTCTCTTTGCATCAGTTTTGCATCTGTGGAGATGTTTGACGGTTTGTCTTCGTTGCCTGAATAGTGTCCTGATTTTCCTTTCGAGCTTGCTACGTTTTCTTTCCTGTCTCTCTGGAATATATTTCAATATTATAGGTTTGGTTTCAGTCTCTGTTATACATAGTATCTCTTGTGGAGTCTTCTCGTGAAGTAGCAATGCCCAATTTACCTCCTTTAAATCTTTATTTACGTTTACCCAATTTACTTTCTTTGAATTTATGTTTAAGCTTTCAAATATTCCATCTGCCTCTCTAGGATGCGTTTTCGGACCTCTGGGTGCTAACTTCAATTGTATATGAGGTTATGGTCGGAGAACTTTGTGGCTTCACTTTTCTGGGTAAGGGCGTAATGTTCCATAATATCTAGTAGCATTGTTGCTTGGGTTCTATCATCTTTAGTAATGTTGCCATGAAACTTCTCGACATATATAACTTCGTTATTTTTCTTCCATGATATGAATGGGAAATAAAATCTCCGAAAATTAGGATATTTGTTGCTGGATTTTCAAGAATTTTAATATGTTTTCTATTTCTTTTGTAGCAAATTGGAATTCACTTTTTGTGGTGTTTGGTGGTCTGTAGATGTTCATAATGGTTAGGTTCAATTCTTTTACTTCTAATATAATAACTTCAACTGTGTTGTTTGATTTTTTTACCTTCACTTCACATGTGTATGTGTTTTTCACGTAGATGCAACACCCTCCCCCTCGTCTAGCCACTCTATCTGCTCTGTGTATGTTGTAGTCCAGCAATGCTAATTCAGTATCCTCGATACATTTTTCACAGCCTTTTTCGCATTTATGCAAGTGTGTTTCCGTTAGGCATATAATATCTATGCTGGATTCGGTAGCTAAATTCTGTAAGTATTGTAATTTGCAGCCTGCATGGTCCGTGTAGAGGCCTTGAATATTTGTGTATAAAACATTTATTGGGTTTCTAATTTCCGTGTTCAGTTTTCCTATATAGTGGTTGTTTCCAGGTCGATGTCGGTTCTTCTTTGGTTTGGCTGCTGCATTTGGGAGAATTGGGGTTGCGGCACTTGATACCACTGTGGTTGTATTATCGGTGGGTGGTGCTGGATAGAGGAGTGATGTATGTTATGGTGTGGGGAATATACCTGCGGAGTCCTGTTCTCTCTTTTTAGTAGGGCAGTCTGTGCTTTTATATTTCTCATTTCCTCCAAAAAATTTGTTTCCTTGTTCCTGTTGTTACTTCTACTACGGATAGGGTCTGTTCTTCCCCGTTCTCTTCTTTGGGTACCCTTTATGTGAAAATATGGGCATTCTATATTTAGGCATTTTCTCTCTGTCAGTGACTGTCTGACAGGAGGGTGGAAAAAGTGGCAGTTTTGTCCGTATCTGCATTTTCCATTCCTCATCATATCGAAGCATTTTTTGGGGTGACTGTACCTGCAGTTTTCACACTATATGCACGACCCTGTTTTATAGTATTCACATATGGCCCGTCGTTTAATCTCCTTACGAGCCCTATGTGATTCAACTGCTTTTTTCTGTTTCGCCACCACTTCTTCCCTACTCAGTTTTTTTTCTGTCTTCGACGAGTTTTCATTGGTATCCTTGGTACTTTCCTCTTTCTCCTTTGTATTCCTGGTATCCATCTCTTTCTCTTTTGTGTTCCTGTTGTCTCTCTCTCTTTGGCAGGGGATATTTCATTCTCTGAGAGTCTGAGGCTACTTTTGCATCTCCCTGTATCGTAGCGTGCTGTAGCGTGCTTTCCTGTATTGTGTTGTCCTGAGCCTCGTGTTCCTGCTGAAGCGTGCTTTCCTGTATTGCGTTTTCCTGTTCCTCGTGTTTGTGTCAGCGTTTCCTATTGTTTTCTTGTCATCTATCGGTAAACATATATTGCGCATATTCATTGCTCTTTGACCATATTCTTATTTTTTTTCCCATGCATGTGATGCACAGGAAGCCGTAATTGCCTATGATTTTGTTATTTGTTCTATTTATCATTTTCTTGTCTTTTCTATTAAAGTTCATGCATTCGTAGTGTTTAAAGAGTATTGTACAGAATGCATTTTAAGCCAGTGGCCTGGTCCGCTTCATATATATATATATATATATATTAGTTGGATGGGAGACCGTCCTCTGTGCCCAGATTATGTAGCGGCCCGTGGTTCGGATCCCACGTAAAGCTGTAGGTCCCCTCCGTCATATAACCTTAGATGTTGCGAAGGAGGTTAAACAACCCCAATTTAAAAAAATATATATATATATATATATATATATATATATATATATATATATATATATATACTGATGAAAAAACCACGAAGGAAAGGAAACACAGAATGGTACTCAAGCGCTTTCGTCTAAGGACATCCTCAGGAACACTGAAGTAAATAAAAAGTTCGAGACTATACTCGTATATAGGTCACAAAAAAGAATGTATATATTAAATATAGCAATAAAAAATGTGGGAGGAGTATACAAATTTGTAAGGAGAAACTACCAATTTTAGCACTTTGCCCTTCTTGTCTAAATCCATTCTGAACGAATTCAAAACAACAGGATCAAATGGATTGTGTACAACCAATTTTATAGTTAATGCCTGAATTATATACAGGTCATAAAAAAAATATATATATATATATATAAATTGTAAGAAGAACATACAGATTTATAAAGGAAAACTACCAAAGTTTTAGCACTCTGCCCTTCTTGTCTAAATCTGTTCTGAACGAATTCAAAACAACAGGATCAAGTGGAAAAAGACCTTTGTTCATGTTAAAGTTATTTGTAAGTTGAATAATAGCAGACTCAAGAATATTTCTATTAACAATGTTGCTTGAGTGAAACAAAACTGAAGCATTATTCCAATCAATACAGTGGGACAACTCTGACAAATGGACAAAAAGGGCACTGGACGACTGTCCCGTTCTAACGGAATATTGATGCTGTTTTACACGCGTGTGCAAATCCTTTCCTCTCTGACCAATGTAAAAGGAATCACATTGTTTACAACCTATTTTATAGATAATGCCTGAATTATTGGTAGGGCTATTTTTAACTATGATATTTTTCACAATATTGTTATATGAAAATACTACATTAATATTCAAAAGTTTAAGTACATTAGCAATGCCTAAAAAGTCTGCGAAAAATGGAAGTACTAAAATATTCTTTGACAAAGTGCGAGTATTATTATTAACACGATAGAAGGTTCGTTTTGCCTTGTTGAGGCAGACATACTGGAGGAATAAGTTCTTTCTGTAATATTAATTAAAAGATCGGTTAAACTGTGTATAAAAATATAGTGCATTGACGATGTATGCGTTTGTGGATTGTCGATTGAGAAGAGAGACATAAAAACGTTGGTTATTCTATATATTTTTTACTCCATTCGTTATATTATACATTTTACTGTTTTTATTCTTTGTTCGTTATGGACAATTTTAATTACATTGGAGGAGTAATAGTTTGATATATATAACGGTATCGTATATTAACTTTGATAACGTATAAAAATAACTGATTTAAACATACAGGCCCGCTTCAACGGAAGGTTTGAGATTGCAAACACTCGTAGTTTTTGGTCCATTTTGTGTAGAGAAAGCCTTAGGTATCGTGAATGTACCTGTGGTTATTAAAACGGGTATATTTGTACCGCCATTGGGAGGAAATACGAACTGTCTTGCGTCTTGCTCCTGAAGAATCATGCACTGAGACTGATAATTCACTGGCCAACAAGTATTTTTCATCAGATATAATTATGAGTGGGCTAGATAGCTGTTGGGATGCTGATTCCAAGTATGTCTTCTGTTTTCCTCTAGCACGTCTAGTTTTCGAGATGAGACCGATCATAATATATATAATAAATATAATATATACAGTGTGTCCCATAAGTCTGGAACCATAGGGTAAAATAAGTAATTCCTGTTTTTCCGTTTATGCAAGTGCCCATAATGTCTTTGAGTAAGGAAGAACGCATCCAGGTAATTCTGCTCATAGGAAATCGGAGTCAGAGGGAGGTCGCTGAGGAATTCAACAGATTGCAACCGGACCGCGCGCCGATAACACACAGCTGTGTCTGCAAACTTGTAGCAAAGTTCAGGGAAACAGGATCCATAGGAGATAAACCACGCAGTGGACCTCCGAGGACATCCACCGACGATGACGCAGCCGCCATCCTCGCTCATTTCAGAAACAGTCCCCAAAAGTCTCTTCGGCGTTTATATTGCCGTTTTTATCATTTTGCCCTATGGTTCCAGACTTACGGGACACCCTGTATATACTGTATATATCGGGTGGCTAAAAAAAAAACGCCTTCAGATTTGAACATCAATAACTACAAAAATATGCAGTTCACACTTCCAAAATTTACAAAACTTTTACCACAATCTATTGATAAGCCATCATAAAAATTTCAGACCTCTACATAAAACCCTTTTTTCACAGCTGAGGGAACAATGAGGTATGGTGGTAAAAATGAATATCATAAATTGAAAAAATTTTATTATTCACATCTTATCAACAAATATGGTCAATATGTCCGCCGTCCTGCTTATAAACTAATCTTAACCTTTTCTTCCACGACATGATACATTTTCTGATTTCTGCAAATGTTATTTTGTCCCATTTCTGTAAATTTGCATTTCTGTAAACTTTTCTGTTTAGCCTTCATAAATCTTCTCTGCTAAGAGTGTTCCATATGCAGTAATCCATGGGATTGCAATCAGGTGAATGAGGGGGCCAGTCATTTTTTCCAATGAAGTTGATTACATTCTGTTGTAGATAATCCCGTGTGAACTTGCTAGTATGAGCTGTAGCACCATCTTGTTGGAGTATGAAATCGTTTCCATAATACAGACGCCGACAATCAGGCAAAAGATTCTCCTCTAAGAGATTTACATAGGTTTCTGAATTAATTTTTTTATTTTCTGAAATTAAATGAATTTTCGTCTTTCCATTCCACGATACACCATTCCATGATTTTTTTGGAAAACCGAATTGTCTGGTGGTAAAGTCTCGATGGAGGAATCTTTCTTACGACGACCATAAACAACATCGTTCCGGGAGCTTCGAGCAATCTCGATGGTGAAATCTTTTTCATCTGTAAAAACTATTTTTTTAACATCATTGGACGAAAATCTACCAAGCAATTTTTTACAACGAATTTTTCTTTTAGCTCTTACATTGCTGTCACGTCTTGAAACACGGATCCTTTTAAATGCTTTAAGTCCTCCGTTCTCTGCATTCTTTGTATGGAACTTCGAATGATACCTAAATTTCTTGCAATTTCGATCATTGCTATATTGTCTTGAGTGTAAACTGTTTCAGTCCGACCACTTCCACCCTTCCTTGCCGTCGAACCCGTGGCTTTAATTTTTTTAATTAGTCTATTCACAGACGTAACATTACAAGTTATTCCTGGAATTCCCTCAAAATTCTTGCCCCAGTCCATCTTTTTTCCAAGAAGCACTTTTCAATCACGGCTGTTTCACCGTTAGTTAGAACCATAATTTGAAGGGTAAGTTTAAAAAACAGTATTTAAGATGGGTGCAGCCAATATCATCTGACGTCTTTCAGAGACTAACAGATTACACCAGTACACATTTGAAAACTTGTCGATCGATTTTTACAAACTAGTTGGTGATTCTATATAATTTGAGTGCGCTGATCTAAAAAATATAGTTAGTTTTTCCCTATCACGTATGGTTTTCTTACTACAGGGTGTGTCATAAATCCCCCATTTATCCCCAAATGTGAACCATCTTATCGAGACCAACATTGGATTGCACATGCTAAACCATAAATTTTGTTGTTATAGAATACAGTAACGCTTACATAATAATGTAGGGTAAATATATATAACAACCAGTCCCGTTCCCAGCAAAATACTCTCTCCCCTCCCATCAATGGGTGGTTAACATTTGGGGACAGATGAGGTATTACAACACCCCTTGTAGCACGAAATCTTTAGGTGATAGAGAAAACCTAATTAAAGCAGAATTAAATAGCTCCTAGCTCTTGGACAAGCATATTGCTTGTTTATGAAAGAATAAAAAAAATAACTGAAAGAAGCAAAATATATTTACCTTCTTTACTTGCAAACATTTCAGGACTTATTCCAAAGACTTAAGACTACGAAGGTAGATCTGACTAATGACGACTAAACTGGTGCTTCTTTGATGTTTTCTTATGCTGTGCGTTAGGCTGATCTCGTTGCAGACACCAGCAGTAATCCGCCATCATATTTGTATGCCATCTTCCTTTATTTTCTCGTAGCTAATCTTTGGATATTTTGAACAAATGTACTTGAAACACTCACCTTCTCTATTCAATGCTTTGACATACTGCTTCATCAAGCCTAACTTAATGTGCAAGGGTGGTAGGAGGATTTTATTTGGTTCAACTAGATGTTCATGTAAAATGTTCTTTGATCCTGGGGTAAGATTCTCTCTAGGAGGCCAAGTTTTCCTCTTCCAGTGCTGGTCACGTGCTCGACTATCCCATTCGCAGATGAAACATGGCATCTTAGTGTATCCTGATTGCTGCCCAAGTAACATGCAAAGGACTTTGAGATCCCCACACAATATCCATCTGTGATTTTGATACTGAATTTTTTCCAGAAGCAGTTTCATGTTATCATAGGTCTCTTTTAAATGAGTAGAATGGGCCACTGGGATTGATGCATATTTGTTACCGTTGTGCAGTAACACTCCTTTTAGACTGGTTTTAGAGGAATCTATAAACAACCTCCAGTCACTGGTTTGGTATTCGATGCCTAGCTTGCACACTAATCCTGTGATGTCCTTGCAAAATACCAAGGGACCATCTTCTTCGAAAAAAGGCACGAAGTCTTTCTCACGATTTCTGTACCAAGCGAAGTATGTGTCGGATGCCAATAAATTGTTCTCCTGCAATCTAGACCCCAAAAGTTCTGCAGAGTCCTTAGGCAGATTCAAATCCCTGACTAAGTCATTTAGTTCGGCTTGGGTTAATGGTTTAGGAGGATCTCGGTCAGCTGTTGGCTGTTCATAAACATCATCATTGTCTGGATTTGGAGCTGAATCAGAATCTGAATTGTATTAATCCAGACTCTCGGGTGGGCGGGGAATAGGAACTTCTGGACCATGGGGTACCGGCCTTATTGCAGATAGAAGACTTGGGTATTGAAGGCTCTCTTTATTCTTTGTATTATAACCTTTAACATTGCAAGAACAGAAGTAGCAGTCGTCGGTATGGTTTCTAGGCTCGCGCCATACCATAGGGATCCCAAATGGCAAACTTTTCTTTTTACCTTTGCTCCAATTCCTTAGTGCCGCAACACACGTAAGACAAACCTTGTGTGGAGCCCAACTTTTGTCTTGATCTCCTAATTTAATTCCAAAATAAGCATGATAAGCTCTCTTAATGAAGGTCGTTACATTTGTCCTTTGTTTTACAACAACATACCGACCACAAATATAACAAAATATGTCTGGACTATGGGTACATCCTCTAGAAGCCATTATTAAAATTTTAAAGACGTGATGTTAGAATTATCTATCTGAAAAATATGAAAAACGAAATTAATTATAGATAAAAAAGGTACAAAATTACAAAACGCCCAAAATTGTTTTGCTAATAACTTTAAAACTGTGGGTGATAGAAAAAAACTGGTAGCATTTTTTAATTCAGCGCAGCGAACTGCTTCAGAATCACAACTCAAAATAAAGAAATCGATTTTCATGCAGACCGGTGTTATCCATAGGCTAAGGAAATTACTACAAGTTTTAGAATAGTTGCCAGGTACAGCTATACATATTTAGGATTTAGGATTTTCGTTTTTTTCACCATACGTCATTGTTCCCTCAGCTGTGGAAAAGTATTTTATATAGAGGTCTGAAATTTTTATGATGGCTTATCAATAAATTGAGGTAAAAGTTTTGTAAATTTTGGAAGTGTGAATTGCATATTTTTGAAGTTATTGATGTTCATATCTCAAAGCGTTCTTTTTGGGCCACCCGATATAATATAATACTATGTATAATATATATAATATGCGTATAACTATATATAATATAATATATAATATGATACTATTCACACACAATATATAATATGCGTCCTTTATACAATATAATAATATATATAATATGCATATAACTTTATATAATATATAATACTATATGTACAATATGATAAGTTATATAACAATATATATAATATGCGTCCTTTTACATGCAGCGGAGTATTTTGTCGTTGCAGCTTAGGTGTAGGGTTTTGCTTTACCGTTTCTGTACCCTCATGTGTGGCATTTTGTCGTTTCAACTTAGACTTTCCGCAGGTTGTCTTGTGGTATTTTAGGTGAGAGCAGTTGCTGGCCACAAATTTGCAAACGTTGCACATGAACACCCTTTTATTCTTTGGCGGAACAGTCACATGTCTAGTTGTATGTTGTGTTTTGTTTTGTATCGCCCACTTACACATTTTATTTTTTTAGGTGATTTACATCAACCCACTCATCGATCATCATGCCTCGAAAGTGTAAAAATCACCCGACAACTTCTGTTACGTGTGCGGCTCGTTCGCAACTAATTCACAACGGCGTACAATCATGATGGATCTTCGGAAAACTTACAGGTTATAATTTCGGCTGTCCACTCGGCGACTAAGATAAGGCGTGGGCGCCACATGTTATCTGTACCGCTTGTTCGAATGGATTACGTGACTTGTTGAACAAAATGAAAAAGTCGATGCCGTTCGCTATACCCATGATATGGAGGGAGCCGAGAGACCATCATGGCGATTGTTACTTTTGCAATGTTAACATAACTGGCTGGATTCTCCGTGAAGAACAAGCATAACATCGTTTATCCGAACGTAGACTCCGCCATCAGACCGATCCCTCACGATGACACGATGCCGATTCCGGTACCTCCACAGCATGGACACGATTCTTTAGAAGACAAAAGGGAATCCGACGAAGGTGCGATTGGCGGAGATGCGGGACCTTCGGCCGATCTTGACTACACACCTAACGAAGAGCAATCGGAGCCAGAGAGGCTTACCCAAAACGAGTTGAATGACCTCATTAGAGACTTAGCCCTCTCAAAAGACAAATCAGAACTTCTCTCCTCTAGATTCAAGCAGAAACACTTACTTGTGAAGAATGTCCGAGTGTGTCACTATCGGAAACGAAACCATGACTTGGCAATATCCTTTAGAGTAGACGGTTCGCTCTGCTATTGCCATGATATCAATGGACTTTTCGAGAACTTGTCACAGGTACACACCATGTGAGTGGCGCCTCTTCATTGATTCCTCACAGCGAAGCTTGAAAGCGGTTCTCCTGCATAACGGAACTTAAAGCCGTCCATCCCGATCGCCCACTCCGTTCATCTAAAGGAGACGTACGATAACATGAATATACTACTCGAAGCAATCCAATACAGCACTCATCAATGGAATATCTGTGGTGATTTCAAAGTCATTGGTATGTTAATGGACATGCAAGGAGGGTTCACGAAATACTGTTGTTTCCTATGCCGATGGGACAGCCGTGCTACCGCGGGTCATTACATCAGACGTGACTGGCATCAAAGAAGCACATCGAGCCAGGAACGGGCAGTGTCCAGTGTGTTCCTTTAGTTGATCCAAAGAAGATTTTCCTGCCACCTCTCCACATTAAGCTCGGTTTAATGACAAATTTTGTGAAAGTGATGGGTAAGGCGAATTCGAGAGGGTTTCGATACCTTGTTAAGAAATTTGCAAACATCAGTGCCGCGAAATTGAAGGAGGGAATCTTTGTGGAGCCCCAAATCAGGGAGGTTTTGCAGGATGAAGGCTTTGAAGAAAGCCTCAATTCCTTAGAACTAAAAGCATGGCAGACTTTCAAATGGATTTGCGGAAACTTCTTGGGTAACCACAAGTCTCCCGCATACAAAAATGGAATTCAGAAACTGCTCGATGCGTATCAAGAAATGAGCTGTTGCAGTGTTGCATGTTCTTGAAAATACATTTTTTACATTCGCATCTAGTTTTCTTTGGTGCGGTGAGTGACGAACAGGGGGAACGCTTCCATCAAGACATCCAGTCAATAGAAAATCAGTACCAAGGTTTCTGGAACGAAAGTATGCTGGCAGACTACCGCTGGATGTTGTACTGCGACGATCCGGACAAGGTTTACAAAAGAAAATCGTACTCACAACGTTTTTGGGTTGGTGTACATGTCCTTTTTTAAATAAAGTTGTACTTTTGCGATAAATTGTGCTGAAATTAACACCAGTCATATTTCGATAACTAGATGTGCTAGAGAAAAACCGAAAACAGATTTTGAATTAGCGTACAAAACTAGTCTAGAAAATTGTGTATACATCTTTGATGAGAGAAAAAAGTTCGATTTTGTCGATACAGACTGACGAAAATTTAATAAACAATAGATACAGTTTTGGATATAGTGTAGATCGTGCCATATGCGCGAGGTTACATTCCAGGAAACCTTGCAGATATGAAAATTACATATCTTATGGAAAAATGAGGTTCGGTTCCAGCCCGACCCAAAAATTCCCTTGTTTTTAGCTAAACCTATTTTTAAACCTAAATAATTAATAAATACTATATACAATGAATTAGAGTACAGAGTAAAGAAACATAGAGAGGATTGAGAAGAGAAAGAAGGAAAGAAAGACAAAGAGAAAGAGAAAATTTAAAGGCCAGACGAAGAGGGTTGAAGATCATCTATGCCATCAGGGAAAAGAAGACGTTACAGAAGGTATCCATCCCGTTGAATTCCAATCCGTATTGTGTTACTGGGAAACAGGTGACTGACTCAGTTATATGGGGCAATACCGATGTAGCAAATTTGGCGGATGTTATAACAGACAACGAAGAGGAGACACATGAAGAGATGCAAGAAAATAACACTCAAAAGTAAAGTAAGATAACTTTAATAACACTGTGTAACACTGATTCTGTTTATATATAATTTTTTATGTTTTTATATGTATTTGTGGGCGCTGAGTCCAAATCTGGACTTGGTTTGTGTGTATCATCAATGGTTTCAGAGATAATCCATTTTTCATGTTTTACCAGTATAATGTTATTATGGGCGCAGCAATATCAGAATAATCAGGAATTGTTGAGAACAATCCGGATGTTCGTTGACAGTTTCTTGCTCTAGAAATTGCCCGAAACTTCTACTGTGCTATATAAAGAAGAACGCAGAGTCTGAGAAGTCAGCAAGTGTGAGCACACAAAGAAAGCAGGTTGTTTGTCTGATGGTTACCAGCACTGAGGTACTGTGTTTCTGTGCTTCTCTGTGCTAACGATTTGAGTGTTATCGATCCTTTTTTATCGCGAACATTATTTCAGGGTTGCGAATACATCTTTTTTTCTGAAATCTGTAATCTGTTGCAGATTTAATAACTCTTCTCTCTACATCTGCAGGTTATGATTAATGTAGTACAGTTTGGTAAAGAGAATGGCAACTAGAGCTTGTAAACACTCGCCGGATATATTCTGCTACGTTTGTGGGTATTACATAGGCCCCAAGAAAGTATCGCACAAGATTGTGAAAGGCACCAAGTTCTGGATCGTGTATCGGCTCTATTTTGGTATGCCTATGGGTGACCAAGATAAGCCCTGGGCACCCCATGTGATCTGTGGAAGCTGCCGCTCCACACTTGAAGGTGGCTGCAGGGAGTACGCAAGGCAATGCCCTTTGCGGTACTCAGAATATGGAGAGAACCAAAGAGTCACCACGATGATTGCTACTACTGCATGGTAGATGTTTCTAAGTACAGGAAAGTTAAAGGAAGGCAGACCCTTCAGTATCCAAGCATAGCGTCGTCCATAGCTCCTGTACCACATGGCGAAGGTCTTCCAATACCATGTCCACCAGAACAGGTATCTATCCATTACTTTACCTTCTGTATTTACAGACTGTGGCTCATTATGTGTCGATTTTTCTTAGTGCTGATGCTCTTCTACATATATAGCTATGCCTATATTTTGTTTCTTTGCTTTGCAGGTTGAAAATGAGGATGCAGCTAGCTCATCTGAGATGTCGGCTGGTGAGGACAGTCATGATGAAGCATATACAGTAACTTTCAGTACAAACCCTCACTTTCCAAATCAGAGGGAATAGGACGACTTAATTAGAGATTTGGGTCTGACGAAATCAGGGTCTGAGCTTCTGACCTCCAGACTCAAAGAGTGGAATTTGCTTGGAGAAGACTGCAAGAGCACTGTATACCGAAAGCGGCATGAAGAGTTTGCAAGGTTCTACGATGTCAATGGCTCTCTCTGTTATTGCAGCGAAGTTAATGGTCTATTCACAGCTATTGGGTTAACACATATACCCTCAGAGTAGCGCCTGTTTATTGACAGTTCAACTCGGAGTTTAAAAGCTGTTCTACTCCACAATGGGAACAAATATCCATCTATACCAGTTGCACATTCTGTTCAAATGAAAGAGGACTATGAAAATGTCAAACAACTGATCATTCAAATCAGGTATGAACAATATAACTGGGACGTGTGTGGTGATTTCAAAATGATTGGTTTCCTGTTAGGTTTACAAGGAGGGTTTACTAAATATTCATGTTTTCTTTGCCTGTGGGATAGCAGGGGTTCAACTGAGCACTATAAAACAGTTCAGTGGCCTCCACGTGAAGGACTGCAATCAGGAACGTACAATGTACTCAGGGAACCTCTTGTGAAGCCTGACATAGTTCTGCTACCACCTCTCGATATTAAGTTGGGTTTGATTAAGCAGTTTGTAACTGCGTTAGATTTTGGAGGGGAAGTTTTCCAACAGATTCGGGTCATGTTCCCTAAACTCTCTGAGGCAAAAGTCAAGGCTGGCATCTTTGTAGGACCACAAGTCAAGGCGATGTTGAATTCAAAGAACCTTGAAGCCAAGATGAATCCGATCGAAAAAGAGGCTTGGTGTGCTTTCCGTGATGTGGTTCGTGGGTTTTTAGCAACCATAAAGCACCAAACTATGTGGAGTTAGTGTCAAACTTGATTAAATGTTATGGCAAAATGGGGTGCTGTATGTCTTTAAAATTACACTAGCTGCATTCACATCTAGACTTTTTTTCGTGATAACCTGGGCGATGTGAGTGAAGAACATGGCGAAAGATTCCATGAAGATATTCAAACGATGGAGAAAAGGTACCAGGGCCATTGGGATGCTTCCATGGTGGGAGACTACGTATGGTCGCTGATCAGAAAGGATAAGAATGTTCATACGCGGAAGTCGCGTTCTTCAGTGCATTTTTAAGGAACGCACACTGCATAACAAGGCTTGTTATTCTCTTATCGGTTCTCCTCGTGATATACTGTATATTATATCCTTTGCACTATTTTGGGTTTGTCAAACAATTTTGGCTCAATAAACATTAATTTCCAATAGTGTTTTTATTTTCAGAAAATATTTATGTTGGACTTCTTTATATATCATACTTTGCCATATGAAAAGTGTGATAACCTATATTTTTGAAACGGTTGATGATAGAGCAAAACCAATATCATTCTTGGAATCAGCGCCCCGAAATCATTAAGAAGCGACAGAAAAATCACAATAAACAAAATTTTCAAATTTTGTTACCCAGTGTAATTGATCAACTCCTAAGACACACCACGCTTTAGAACGCATGAAGCAAATATGAACGATTCATTCAACAGAACAAGCCATTATATTACGAGTGACAGTACAATATACTGTGCTCTTAATAATCTTTAAATTACCTCTAGTTAAACCAGTGTACAGTTTAATTTGCAAAAATCATGTTTATTTCTAGCTACGACTTTTTTCTTTTTGTTTTTTTTTGGCCATATAGCATATATCCGCGGTCAAGTTCGCAGATACAACAATTCGCGGATATAGCGGGATCTATTGTACTCTGGACTATGATAACGCGAAGCATGATTGCTTTTGATGGTAATGCACTACGTATGGAGTCCGCGTTACTATGTTGACCCCCTGTTTACTCGGCAATGCTGGTCCGAACTGCTCATACCCTGAAATGGCTGTATGGTCGGAATGATGTTCTGGATTAAATATGTAACTTTTCATCTCACTTCCACTTAAGCTATCATTACGATTGTCTTGAACGATGATTAGTTATATATATATATATATATATATAATATATATATATATATATATATATATACACACTATATGTCTACAATTATACAGGAAATTTTTTTCTAATCTTTGAGGACTATCCCGTTATTGTGCTCCGTCTTGAAAAAAACATCCTACACCAAATTTTAGTCCAATCAGATAATTTTAAGACGTGTCACATGAAGCCTGAACATTTACTCAATAAGCCTATAATAGTAAAAATCGTAAATTTTTTACTTTTTCCAGGCTTACTTTATAATTGATAGTTATCGTGGGGCCATGCCAGGTCCCCGTCATCTAGTAAATACTTTTGTATTATTTTAGTATTATTAGCAAAGGTGGGCACCCGGGCCTATAAAAGGACCGACGGTCCCGGTCCCGGTCCTTTCTGAAGATAGGACCTAGGAACGACTCGGTCCTCGGTCCTTATATATAATATAAGTGAAAAATTTGATTAAAATGAAAAATTAAATTAAAGACATCGGAAATCTTTAATTTTATTAACGTAAATTATAATTAATACAATACATAAATGATGAAAAAAAGTTATTAAGTTAAATGCTTGAGTTTCCCTTCAAGAAGACTAGCATTTCAAAATGGCTGTCACTGAGCCCTGACCTTTTCGGCTTGAGCACTGGTCGAACTGGTTCTGGACGTGAGGGTGGCGCCTGGAGACATGTCGCTTGAGGTTGTTTTGGCTCTTGTTGCTTGTCGAGAGGATGTTCTTGTTCGGCAGGCACAGCAAGCACTTGTACTCCAGGTTCTGCTCACCCTTGGGGCCCAGGTATCCAAAGTATTTGTCCAGGTACGGCCAGGGATTGCCGGGTTCAGTTCTTCCGCTAGGAGCTCCAGTTGCTTGACTTGAAGTTGAAGCACTAACATCAGTAGATTCTTCTTCTCCTCCAGGTGTTGAAACAAGTTTCAGTTCAGTCTCAGTCTCTTCTTGAGTCTTCTGGAGGAAACGATCCATCTTCTTTAGAACTTCAAATAATCACTAAACACACTAAAATCACTAAGAAAGACCGTCCGGACCGGACCGTCCGGAATTGCTTACAAATGGACCGTCGGTCCTCACTGAGAAAAGGACCGACTTTCCCGCTCACGGTCCTTAAAAATGACCGAGTTCCTGGAACTCGGTCCTGCCCACCTTTGATTATTAGTGAGTATTATCTCCTTAGCGGGGAGGTCTCATGGGGCCCATTTCCCACACATTGTTGCTTGGTTTTCAATCCATGCGTCACGTTACCTTCCGGGTATCCGGAAACTGCCGCTGGTGCTCCTTCACTACCTGTAGTAGGTATTACTTCTGGTCTTCATTCTTGGTGAGTACAGCATTGAAGTCTTCCATGAGTGCCACTCCTCGCTCGGCGAAGTCGTTAACGACCTTTCTGGACCGAACGAACTGCGAGGCGGCTTGGTAGTCTCCCGGCTTTCCCACTTCTGCCGATCGACTTCCAGGAACGCGAACGGGAGGCTCAACACCTCGAAGAAGCGACAAGATGACCGGGTGACGAAGTTCACCACCGTCTTTCTTTGAGAGCCGACGAGGTCACCTCCACGTTGATCCGCTTCGTAGGATCCTCTAAGCCCTCCTTATCCATCTTCCTCCTGACTTTCATCTTCCTCCTGACTGCCAGGGAGGTGTTAGGGTCGAAGAAGGAAAGTGAGACCAACATCTCACTGAAGTACCACTGATGGCGGGAGAATGCTGTGACCGCTGCCTTCAAAATGGCCTTCTCTTCGTAGGATCAGGATCAAGAAGGAGTAGTCGTTGGCCGGAGCGGCAGCTGCGAGAGGACCCACAAACCATGCTCGGATTTAGGGGACGACCACAAAAGTGACGAATCTCTTCATGCAAGCTCGTTCGCTGGCCGTCAGGACAAACTGATACCGGAAGAGGTTGACCTTGATGGTGTAGATGACGCGAGCCATCCACATGGCGCGGTGGAGGACTCCGGGCTGAAGGAATCGGACTCTTCGTGGAGAAATGCCACCAAGATAGATAATAGTCAACTCAAGCAGCTCTCGGTAGTCGTCGCGCGGTTGTGTAGCTTTGCCGCATGGTTCTGATCACCTCATCCCGGTCGGCCACGTCGTCCTCGGTCGCTTCGAAGCGCTCCTTGGCGATGATGTTCCAATCTATTGGAAACGCTTGAACAGGAGGATGTCGGGGCCAGAGGAAGGGCCGTGACATGCATCGAAGGCCTTTTCTGCCACAATGTTCATGATGTGGTGGGGGCACGGGAGATTCAGAAGGCTTCCACCAAGTTCTGCTCGATCACAGTACAAACCCCGATTATATGGCCGGTATTGCATGTAGTGGTGGTGTCGAAGGACATCCCCTGGACGTAATCCTGGATACCTCAGTCTTTCAAGCAGTCCACTACTGCCTTCGCCATCGCTTTGCCTGTACCAGAGGGGGGCATCGGAACGACAAGGAACTTCGACTTTCCCTCCCCAAAGACAAGGATAGGGAACCGATCGACGTGCTTCTTCCCAGTGAGATCTGTAAGAATTTTCCCATCCCAGTGGACGATAAGGGGAATGTCAGGGGTGAAGGAGTCCTTGATCGCGGCAGCGTTGCGCTTGCGCATGGAGATCCTCGTCCAGCGTATGGTGCTTAGGCTGATCGAGAGGTTCTGGATGTTATACCCGAAACTGAAGGCCGCTGCTGAGAGAAGTATACAGCCTCTCAATCGCTCACGTGTATACGGTCCAACAAAGCAGGCAGATCCGGTGCAGGGCCGGATTTAAAAGGGGGGCACCGGAGTGACAGCCCAGGAGCCCCTCACAGAAATGATACTGTGGCAGATGTCACAAAACACTGTATATATATATATATTGTTTTTCGAAAAATAAGAAAAAGTAAAAAGGAAATAGATTATCTCATACAGACGAATTTTACTAATTAAATTTCATAATAAAAATATTCACAAAATTATTAAATCGATAGAAAAAATTCTTGCCTTTTCGCAAGTTTAATGATTAAAACATTTACCTCTCGGAAAGCACGGAAACTCAGTTTGTTATAGTTCATGTATATTTGTATACTGTATATGGTTTTTGTATACTATATACGCTACATTATGTTCCTTCAAACTTTTTGTGATATACGAAACATTTTTTTTTGCTGTTAGTGCATACCGGTAGGTAAAAAAAATGAAAAATTGGTAGGCACATTAAATTTTATACCAATCAATAATTTGACGATGAAATTTTGATGGCAGCGGCCCCCACAAGTTGTTTGCCCCGTGGCCCCCTAAACTCTAAATCTGGCCCTCATCCGGTGTAACAATGTTGCACCACCAAGTGAACGTTTTCTGCTTCTCTTCCGTGCTGCTCCTGTTGCTCGAGGAGGCTAGTTTTACCATAAATGCCCTCTTCCTCCATTCTTGATCTCGTTAACGGAGGTCCTCCCGCGCTGCCAGCTGCTGGTCCACACCGGCAATACATCCCCTCCCCCCTTCTCTCGTTGGGCCAGGAGGAATGCTTTGTTCTCATCGAGGTTCATCAGTTGGAGGGCGTCGGCGTCGGCGATGTCGAAGAGGTCAGCCAATCCCTCCTGAAAGACCTTTTCCTTTTGGATTTGCGACTCTGATCGCCAGGATCCACCCTTCAGCAGTGCACATCACTGATTGTACTCCTTCACCTTTGTGATGGCATTGTAGTCAACCATGGTTGGGATTTGGGCAATCTCCCAAAACTCCTTCACCTACGATGCTCGGGGCCTCCTTCACGGTTTTTTTCTGCATCTTCATGAGGAAGAATAAGCGCCTAAAGACATCTCCCTTCGATGGGAGCTTCCTACCACAAATTTGGCCAGCTGGTTGACCAATGAGCCAAACTTGGTCACTTTGCGAGTCATTGCTCTTGCAGTACTAGCCATTGTACTGAAACTTACCTGTGAACAAGAAAAGTTTTCAAAACGTCACGTCCATCTGCCAAAGTTATCTATAGACTACTGAAGCTGCCCTCAGACGCTTTTGCTGAAGTAATCGGAGTTGCTGGTGACATATGGCATCTATTATGCCTGCCACTAGAAAAAAGCGTGTTTCTGAAATTAGGGCGGAAAATTTAGAAATTGCGATGTTCACTATTATAGGCTTATAGGCAATGTTCCCTTTAATTTTTTTTAGTCCGTGTGCGCAAGAAATTTTCGTTGTGCATACATTTAGATTCATGGTGAAAAATTGTGCAAACTTTTCTGAGCGCTATTATCTTCAAAATTAAATATATATAAATATTAAATACTTAATAAATATTATTTCCATAAGGTGATAGCTTCATCATTACGGTACTATTAAAGGGATATTAAAAAACTGTTTACAATATCATATATTCTTAAAAAAGAAAACATTTTATCCATTCTAAAAATATGAATAAAATGAAAAATAGTAAAGTAAAATTCAACAAAATAAAGAAATAAAATAAAAATAACTAATTGAAAATGACTATTTAGTTATCATTTCTCAAAACAATTTTTAGCATTTAGCAATTTAAAATAGACTATCAAGATTAATACACGATTTTATCCATTCACAAAATAGGAATAAAATAAAAAAATAATAAAATTCAATAAAATAAAATATAATCAAAATAACATTCAATGAAAGTGCCTTTCATTTAAGTATCATTTAAGTATCCGTCACATCATTCAGGTAAATTTTAATTCGCATGAGCATGTATGTCCAAATGATTTTCTTTCAAGCGGTTTCTTAATTTGTTCTTTATAGAATTCATTAAACTGAAATTTTTTAAATTACTTCATTTACTGTCGTGACTCATGATACGCTTGAGCCTGTGCGCATTTTATTTTGCTGTGTGCGCTGGTTTCACAACGCGTGTGCGCGCGCACACGCGCACACCTTAGACTAGGGAACATTGCTTATAGGGTAAATCTTCAGTTTCTATGTAACACGTCCTAAAATTATCTGATCAGGCTAAAATTTGGTGTCTGACATTTTTCAGCACGGAAAACAATATCAGTGGATAAGACATTCAACTATACAGATTTTGAATTTATAAACCGCCCTAATATAAATATACATACAGGATATGATAAAAGTACATTAAAACGGGATTACCAAATGCAATTCATGAAATCACTCGGCAGCAACTGAAGAATGTCTCAAGCTTTTGGAAAATCGGATTGAACGATGTATCGCGAAAGATGGTGATTATGTTTGGTTGAGTCCTGCGTTCCTTTTAAAATCGTATTAAATTGGTGTTGGAAGCACAAGAAAAGAATATTAGTCGTTAATGAGGTGTGCCAGTATTTTAAATTGTTCAAAATACTTTTCTTTTAATCCCCTAAACTCGGTAACTGTATATATATATATACACAGGGTATTTCATAGCATGTAGGACGCACTTTCAGGATGGATTCAGGACCTGAAAACAATGAAAAAAGTTTATATAAACATATGCCCGAAATCGCTTTGTTTCAGAGTTACAGCCCATTATGTGTTCCAGCAAGTATCCGCCTTACCTTTAAAGGAAGTGCTCAAAATGACCGCCTTGCGCTTGAACACACCCCTGAACACGCCTCGTCATAGACTGCCTGACGCGTTCAAACATTCCAGGTATTGCTCAGATTTTCTGGCATCCTTGTCCTACATGTTGGCGAAGCATTTCAACGTTGTCAATGGGTGTCACGTAAACGATGGATTTCAGATGACCCCACAGGTAAAAATCGAGTCGATTCAGGTCGGGGGAGCGAGCAGGCCACGCAATGGGTCCTCCACAGTCTATTCATTTATCAGGGAAATGGTCATCCAAATAGTTTCTGGCTATTCGACTAAAATGAGGCGGAGCGCCGTCATGCATAAACCACATACGACGTCGGGCACCAAGAGGAACTTCATCTAGTAAATCGCTTAAATCATTCCTTAAAAAATTGGAATAGGATTCTCCTGTTAATCTTCCAGGCAAAACAAAAGTACCGATTAAGTTGTCAGCAATAAGTCCTGCCCATACATTGATACTAAATTGTTGTTGGTGCTTTGAATGGATGATGCATGCGGATTTTCTTCGGCCCAGTGATGAGTGTTGTGAAAATTTATCACGCCATTTCTTTTGAAGGCAGTCTCATCAGAAAACAGCACGGAGGATAGAAAAAGAGGATCACGGGCACAAAAACTTTTAAGATTTTTTTTCACTGGACTACACTTATTCACGGTAAGAAGTTACAAATACGAACAGTGAAACACCGCGATGCACCTCTGACTGACTAATGGCTCTACACTCAACGATATTGAAACATGTCATAGAGTGTACGAAACATTGCAATCGGCAAGGCCATACATGAAATCAGTCTCGTACACACACACACAAACATTGTGTGCAAGCAGTGTTTGTAAACAGTTTGCGGAAAGAATTGCTGGAACACAAAACGGGTTGTAACTCGGAAACAAAGCGATTTCGGGCACATGTTTATATAAACTTTTTTCATTGGTTTCAGGTCCTGAATCCATCCTGAAAGTGCGTCCCACATGTTATG
Source organism: Bathynomus jamesi (assembly GCA_023014485.1). NCBI lineage: Eukaryota > Metazoa > Arthropoda > Malacostraca > Isopoda > Cirolanidae > Bathynomus > Bathynomus jamesi. The sequence continues at coordinate 1,341,872 of JAJOZX010000155.1, forward strand.
AAACACCTTGTGTATATATACACGAGATCTTTTCAAAAAGTATCCGGAGAGGGTGTTTATGTTTAGAACAAGATCACGCTTGGAGTTGTGACTGTGCTAAACATGTCTCTGCATGTCAAAAACAAGTTGACTGATAGAGTTGCACTTCAGTGTGTAGCGTCAGTCCACTGTGGTAAGAATAAAGTAAAACGTGTTTTGTTTCGCAGCGATTTCTTCATGTTACCCGTTTTTGTTTTTGTTTTGTTACTCTGAAGGTGTTGTGCACCATGAATATGCTCCAGAGAGAAAAACAATCAACAAGGAATTTTACATTGAAGTTTTGAGACGTCTACGTGAAGCAGTTCGGAGGAAACGGCCGCAGAAGTGGGAGTCCGGAGACAAGATGCTTCATCACGATAACGCGCCATCTCACTCGCCGCAACTTGTCCAGCAATTTTTGGTCAAAAACGTTACCCCTTCACCCACCAACTATCCTAAGTACAGCAGCCTTCATATTCGCCGGATTTGGCTCCATGCCGGATTTGGCTCCATGCTAAGTTCTCCCATATTCCGGCCAAGCATAAAAAAAGTTATTGAAATGGAAGAAAAGCATTTCGAACAATTTTTTTAATAATTTCAGGTAAATTTCACGTTAAAAATTATTTTTATAAAAAAATATTAAAAAGGTTTAATAATTTTTGCATGTTAAGTAGAAAAATCATACTCTTTCGTTAAATGTTTATAGAATTTGAATTATTTGATATTTTAGTCTGAAAACTTGTTTGCTTATAGAAAAATACATATGTTTTATTGTGTAGAAGTTTTATTAAAATTAAATGACAAATGTTGATTTTATAACCTTTTTAAAATGTACCTTTTTTTATGGCACACCCGTTTATATTATATATATATATATATATATATATATATATATATATACTGTATATATATATATATATATATATATATATATATATATATATATATATATATATATCCCGGGATCTTCCGATTGCCGGTCAGATGTAATGATATATATATATATATATATATATATATATGGTGTATTTAAAGGAAAGTTACAAAAAGAAATTGCAATCACTATTTACTGAAATGGTGCAATGGTGCATTCGAAAAATTTAATGAGCATTTGATTCAGTAATGTTTCAAGTTTTATATGTGATATTCAGTAAATCTCTTCATACCTTCCATCATTTTCAATAACTAAACGGAATCTCTAGTGCGCATGTTTCGGTCATTAATATCTCTTGGTTAATTGTGATATACGGTTGTCTTTACATATCCCAAAAATAAAAATCTAATGGAGACAGGTCCGGAGAACGAGCTGGCCATCTTGTAGGTCCTTCTCTGCCAATCCACCGTACTGGGAATGTTTTGTCTGGAAACGCGCACAGTACGAGCAAAATGAGGCGGTTCACCATCCTGCTAAAATACGGCACCATCCAATAAATAAGGAATTTTTCGTACAAGAGAAGCGAAGAACTCTTTTTATTTTTATTTCACATTCTGAGAAGATGCTTCGTTAATGGTTTTGTTTTCGTAAAAAGGCCCGTAAATACTATCGCGTGGCAAAGTACACCAGATAATATTAAATTTTGGCAAATCTCTCTCTCTCTCTCTCTCTCTCTCTCTCTCTCTCAGTTAGTCACCCTCCCCCAGCAGTTAGTCACCCTCCCCCAGCAGCTAGTCACCCACCCCCAGCAGCTAGTCACCCTCCCCCAGCAGCTAGTCACCCTCCCCCAGCAGCTAGTCACCCTTCCCAGTAGTTAGTCCCCCTCCAACAGCAGGTAGTGACTCTCCTTCCACGTTGGAGGGGACTCAGGCTCCTGCGGAGTTTGTCCCCTCATTAGTGAGGGGCTCTTCAACTCCCGACAGCCCTGGCTGTTCGGGAAACGGGTCGTGCTAGGGGGCGGTCAGAACAGGGGAGGCTCCCTCCGTGCAATGCTTTTTAATGCTAGGTCGATCAGGAACAAGTTTGGCGAGCTACGGGCGCTCTTAGCATCAGAATACCAGGATATCGTTGCTATCACCGAGTCCTGGATTCATACTGATCGTAGGGACTACGTTGGGGAGTTCGAAATTCCCGGGTATAGAATGTTTCGCAAAGACCGCACCCGTGGGGAGGGGGGTGGGGTACTAATATACGTCAGGGACACGTTGAGTCCGGTTGACTGCCAGTTCCGGTCGGAACGGGAGCTGCTTGGCGTCGATCTGAACGTGGGAGGGACGAACTATAGGTTAATCTTGGTGTACAGACCTCCGCATCTCCTCCTCGAGGAGGATACAGCCCTGTACACCGAACTCAGTAGCCTGCTAGGGGATAGGGTGTGTGTAGTTTTAGGAGACTTCAACTGTCGCGGCATAAAGTGGGAAAACAGGACTGCCGATGCTGAAGGGAGGAGGCTAGTTGACTTTACTGATGAGAACTTCCTCACTCAGTGGGTCAACGAGCCTACACGAGGCGAAAGCGTTCTAGACTTAGTATTCACGACCGAAGACAACCTCGTCACTGGCCTCACCGTTGACGAATCATTGGGCGGGAGTGATCACGGTCTTATTAGGTTCCGTGTGTGCGTCCCTCGGGTGAAGCGTAGTAACTCGAGAAGCAGTAAGCTCGATCTCCGGCGGGCGAACTTTGTTAGCCTCAGGGATAGCGTAGGAGAGATGGGGTTAGAGGTTGGCGGCGATGTTGAGGGAGTGTGGAGTGCATTCCGGGACGAGTTTATGGTGCTGCAGTCTGCTGCCATACCCTCAAAACCGGTCACCCCTGCTTCAACGCAGCCTAAGTGGCTCAATCGTGACATCGCTTCGGCTATCCGAAATAGGAAAGTAGCGTATAGGAGGGCGAAGGCCAATCGTTCCCACGAGAACACTGAAGCGTATGTCCGACTGTGTAGGGAAGTGAAGGCGAAGGTTAGGCTAGCGAAACGTACCGAAGAACTACGGGTGGCAAGCCTCTGCAAGGGGAACCCTAAGGAATTCTTCAGTTATGTTAATAGTAGAAAGCCCATTAGAAGCATGATAGGTCCGTTAAAGGACGGAAGCGGCGTACTGCGGACCTCCGACGCGGACATCGCTAATGTGCTTAATGAGTACTTTGCGGGAGTGTTCACCAGGGAGGATACCCGCGTCATCCCCGAGCCAGGCGTGAGGCACGAAGGTGCTGGCCTGGATAGTGTTAGATGTACCGCGACAGTCGTTGCCGATAGAATAGACAAACTGAGCGCGTTTAAGGCTCCTGGGCCAGACCAGTTTCTCCCCAGAGTGTTGCGAGAAGTGCGACCAGGTGGCTCCCCACCTGGCTACAGTCTTCAACAAATCGTTGGAGATGGGCCAGGTGCCTGGTGACTGGAGGGAAGCCAACATGACCCCTATCTTTAAGAAAGGGGATCACGAAAGTCCAGGGAACTATCGTCCCATTAGTCTCACTTCAGTTGTAGGTAAATTATTAGAAGGGATAATAGCTGATAGGATCGTTGACCATTTGGATTCCTACAAGCTGCTTGGGGACTCCCAACATGGGTTTAGACGGCATAGGTCGTGTCTCACCAACTTGCTCGAGTTTTTCCACGTCATGTTGAGTGAGTACGATAAGAGTAGGGCGATTGATATACTTTATCTCGACTTTCAGAAAGCCTTTGATAAGGTACCTCACCGCCGGCTAATGGCGAAAGTGCGCGCGCTGGGTATCGGTGGGGAAATAGGTAGGTGGATTGAAAACTGGCTAAGGAATAGGCGGCAGAGCGTGGTAATTAAAGGGGCTAGTTCGGGTTGGGCCTCGGTCACTAGTGGGGTTCCTCAGGGTTCCGTTTTGGGGCCGCTGTTGTTTATCATTTACATAAATGATATCGACGGTGGCATCGTCAGTCGGATCGCCAAATTCGCTGATGACACCAAGCTTGGGGCCAATGTTGGGACGCCCGAAGCGATCGAGGAACTGCGTGCGGACCTAGGTAGGATAGGAGAGTGGTCCGAAAAATGGCAAATGCCGTTTAACTTGGGTAAATGCAAAGTGATGCACATTGGCTACGCCAATCCCAAGTCGGACTACTCGATGTTGGGTAGTAATATCGAGGTGACTGAAAGCCCAGAAACTATTGGGGTATATCAGGAGGCAATTTCAGTTTCGGAACAAGGAGATTGTGCTCTCACTGTGCAATTCCCTTGTTCGGCCGCACCTGGAGTATGCTGTGCAGTTCTGGTCGCCCACCCTCAGGAAAGATATTGAGAGGCTGGAGCGAGTGCAGGCGAGGGCCACAAAGTTAATCCCTTCCGTTAGGCATATGGGTTACAATCGACGGTTACGCGCCCTGAACTTGTTTTCGCTTGAAACTCGGAGTTTGCGCGGTCAACTGATCGAAGTTTTCAAGCTCTTACGCGGGTTCAACGATGTCGATTTTAGAAGTATGTTTAGTTTAAATGATAACCCAACTCGCAACAATGGTTGGAAGTTGGATTTGAAACGGTTTAGGACTAGTGTGTGTGGGAATTACTTTACGTATAAGATCTGTGACACATGAAACAGGTTACCTTCGGAAGTTGTGAACAGTTCCTCTGTGGATCAGTTCAAGAAAAGGGTAGACGAAATCTTGCACACTATTTGAGTGTGTAAAGACATTTAGGACCTCAGTCTGCGGAAATTTCTTTTCCTATAAAATAGTTAATATCTGGAACCAATTTCCCTCAGAGGTTGTTTCCAGTCAAAGTGTAAATGTGTTTAAAAATAGGCTAGACAAAGTACTGAATACTCTCATAGTTCAAGACTAAAACATAAGAAAACTCTGCAGGAGATCGCTTGCACGGTGTCTCTGTGAGCAAGCTAAATATAGAGCTATTTATATATTCTCCACTTTCCTGTAAAATTTCCTTGGCTACTTTTCCAGGGTCAAGGTATTTTCTTCAACCTTTTTCCGTACCTGCCTCTGGCAGGGAGGGAGCGGAGGGTGGGGAGAGAGCCTTCTACTTTTCTATCCAGTTTTCTACTACTGCTAGGATAGTTGAAAGAAAAATAAACTTTTACAAAATTTTCCCTGGCACCCGTTGCCATTGGTACCTCCTCGGTATGGGCCGCAAGGCCTTTTGAGGTACTTCTTTTCCTTGTAACTCTTCTCTCTCTCTCTCTCTCCACCCTGGAGCTTATTGATAGGATAGCCGCCCTGGAAAGACGATCTAGCGGCGGACTGGATAGAGCTCGAGACCGCGGAGAAAGGGCAGAGGTGCAACCGGGGACCGCGCAGGTTTCACCTGGAGAAGTGCAAAATCAGAGTCGGAAATCGCCAGCGACCCACGTGGAATGCGCGGAACCGCGACGCAAAGTGGAGAGGGGGGAGGGCGCAAAGAAGGGGCCGGTAGAGAAGGATGGGAAGGGGCCGATAAAGAAAAAAGGTGGGAAGGAGCCGATAAAGAAAAAGGGTGGGAAGGGGCCGATAAAGAAAAAGGGTGGGAAGGGGCCGATAAAGAAAAAGGGTGGGAAGGAGCCTACTGATGGCTCAAAGAAGCCGAAGGATGTAGAGGCCGGTCGGGTTCTATAAGTGCGGCTGGGTCTACGGGTGGCGAGGGGTATCAAAAGGTTTCGGGCAAAAAGGCTGCGAAGCCGAAGCCTGAGACCCCAGTTGCTGCTGTCAGGACCTCCAACCGCTTTAGTATCCTGTGCGCGAAGGAGGAAGACACCGTTTTCAGTGGAGCTACTCACAGATCAGGGGCCAGGAGAAGTACTTTGCTTCTGCAAACCGGGACAGGAGGGAGGTAAGGTGCTTACCCGGGCAGGGAACGGCACACTTAAGGAAGGAGTTAGAGAAGCTGCGCGTGGCTAGCCGGAGGACTGCGATGGTTGTCCACGATGGTGGCAACGCTGTGTTCCTCAAAGGCAATTTTATATATTTTACTAATTTCATCAAAGGATCAAGGACAAAGGATGCTAACACCGGATTTGTGATAAATCTATCAGATAAAGTGTTAATAAATTGTTCAGCAGCTAAAAAGGATGTGGACTATGTAGAAATAGATAAGGCTTTCTGTAACTTAGAAAAATATAGTGATTTACCTATAGAGGATGTGAATATTTGTAATGGTCTAGTACAGTGGTTCTTAACCTTTTTACTACCATGCCCCCTCTAGGAATTGGTCCTTCCCTCCACGCCCCCCTTCAATCAAAATAACATTCTCAATAACTTCTCAATATTAGCCCATGCTCTCGTTAAGAGAATAACAAATACAATTAGAGAAATTCCTGTTTCTAGGGGGGCGCGCCCCCCAGGTTAAGAACCACTGGTCTAGTATATGGTACCATGTCTAAACCTTCTATTCCAAATTGTCCACAGAGGTTTTTCGATTCTTATGAGCAGAGCTGGGCATTTGCGGCATATTTTGCGGTACTGCGGTACTTGCGGTACCACCGCACTACCACCCCGGGCCCCCATAACGCAGTACCGCAAAGGATCGCTGAAAGTACCGCAGTACCGCTACCGCATTCAAATTCCCGCGTACCGGTTTGGTACCGGTTTGGTAGTGCAGCAGTACCGCAGTACCGCAATATGCCGCAAGTGCCCAGCTCTGCTTATGAGTCCTTAAGAAAAGATCAGACTCTACATATAACCAAAGCCGATAAATCAAATGCCTTAGTGATCCTCTTTTGAAAATTAAGCAACTTTTGATGGGTAAAGAAATATTACTTAAACATTTTTTGAGTACTTCGCCGTCATTGCCCTATATGTATGGTCTGATTAAAACTCATAAGCCAAATAATCCTGCAAGGCCTATTGTTAGCTCTATAGGATCTATCTCATATAAGCTGTCCAAATGGCTTGTATCCATCCTTAAATCCTCTCCTGGGCACAATTTCACAACCACACATAAATAATAATGTAGACGTTGCAGAAAAATTAAATAGTATCAGTGTCAATTACAGATTTAGATTGGTAAGCTTTGATGTTACCTCTTTATTTTACGAGAGTCCTGGTGGAGGATCTATTAGTTTTTCTTTCGGAAGAATTGGTTAAGCATAATTTGTCATTACCTGTGACTACCATTATAGAATTAATTAAGCTGCGCATAGTAGACTCGAAATTTATTTAAAAATTAATATTTTAGGCAGAAATTTGGTATGGCTACGGGAAACCCCCTCTCTACCATTTTAAGTAACTTGTATATGGAGTATTTTGAAAGTAAATTATTAAGAAAGATTCTGCCAAATTACATTCCGTCGTTTAGATATATAGATGATGTTCTTTGTCTTTGGCCAGAAACTTTAAATCTCAATGAATTCTTACCCAAGCTTAATAATTTAACTCCCTCTATCAATTTTACAGTTGAAATAGAAAGAGACTCATCGATCCCATTTTTAGATGTTTTAATATATAGGTCTGGAAAAAAGTTTAAGTACAATATTTACAGAAAATCCACTAATAATTGTTCCTGTATACATTATTATTCGGCTCACCACATTAACGTAAAACGAACCGTTTTTCTACTTTGTTTCTAAGATGCTTACGAATTTGTAGCCCAGAGTTCATTGGTGATGAAATTAGTAAAATATATAAAATTGCGTTTGATCTACGAGGTAAAAGACAAGACTCCTTATACCACAAAAAACGTTTCAGCGTACCATTTAAAGAAAATTTCCTTGATCTGCCGAAACTGCTGAGGACTTTTAACGTAAATATCGCGTTCAGAAATTTAGATGTAATTAAGAATTCATTGATTAAAAACTCCCCTTTAAGTGAACAGGGTTGTGTATATAAAATTCCATGCACAATACGTAATAAATTTTACATTGGTCAAACTGGCAAGACGCTAGAGTTATGTATTAAGCAGCATAAATACAGTATAAGAACCGGCCAGGAATCTAACGCCATTTTCATTCACGTAAGAGATACTAATCATCCCAGTGACTGGAAAAATGCCTCCAAATTAAGTTTTAGTAAATCTATTGTTAGTAGAAATATAATTGAATCGAGTGTGATCAAGAATAATACTGATTTTGTTCTTAATATTATGTTTGGGCTTTATAAATTAGACTCGTACATTGTTAGAAAGGTGGTGTATTATTTCGACCGCATTCTTACCACTTAATTGTTTGCTTTAATTAAATAAATATTATTTTAATAATTGTTAACATTTTTATGTGTACATTTTAATTGTATTATTTCTTTTATATAGTCTTTAGTACTTGATAGCTTAATAGACTTTTGAACAGGTTATCTATTGAAAAAAAAAAAAAATTTAGATTGTTTTTAGATTGAGTTGCGTATTGGAGAATTCTTCGCTTCCTCAATAGGTAACAGAATATTCTGGAAGGAGCACGTGACGACGATTGCACCATGTCTTTTGTTTTCTTTGATTCTTGCCACTTAATTGCCTGTTTTAATTAAATACCATTTCTAATAACTGTTATAATTTTCTTTTTTTCTGTGTACATGTTAATTGTCTAATTTCCTTTATATAGTTTTTATGTATTCAATAATTTAGTAGCCTTTAGATTAAGTTATCTATTGGGAAAATATATTTAGATTGTTTGTTTTATTGTTTTTTTAAATTGAGTTGCTTATTGGGGAATTTTTTCGCTTGTGTTGTGTATTTAACTCATTTACTTGGCAAATTCTGTCTATTTCTTTCTTGTCCCTAAGATGTGAATATATCACGAAAGCGCCCGGATTTCGTGTTTCCTTTTCCCTATGGTTCTATATATATATATATATATATACACACTAACTTTGCAAACATTAAATGGTTCATAGATGAATTAATGATGTAAACAGTTTTTAAAATATGAACTATAGATGAAGTGAAAACCTAATGATGATGCAGCCCGAGATTAGTTTAACCGAAGTATTTATAGGCTTGAGGTGTACTTCGGTCAGGACAGCTAATCTTTTATACGTGTTGTCATTCAACATTCTCTATGTTTTCCCCTTTATTGCGTATTTCTCTGCGATACACGATCTACATACTTGTCTTGGATAAAACATGATGGTAGGACGCCTCAGTAAATATATAAATAAACCGTTGCGGAAGTCGGCGCCGTATTTAAAATTGATGGTGTAAGTATTCAACCTTTCAAATGTTCCGTGCGATGATTCCTCATTTCACGAAGGTCAAGCTTGTCGCCCCTCCTCTCTAGTTGGCCTGGTGAAATAGTGAGTTGGTTTCTTGTACTCTCCACCTCACATAGCCAGGTATCCCCGGCTCATCGGGGATTGATCTGAGCCAGGCGTCTAATCTTCTTTTGAAGCTGTCCACCGCAACACCACTCGTGTTCCTTAATTCTTTGGGCAGCTGATTAAACAGCCTTCGCCCTCTTACAAAAAAACTATTTTCTTTCAGGGTTAAGGATGTTCCCTGTCTACTGTCTAGCCTTCAATTTGGGAATACGACACAGTCTACCGTTTCTACTTTCCACCGTTGTTTGGGGAGTTAGGGGGTTCAGAGTAAGATTAGGGACTAGTTTTTCCATTATTTTCCAAGTGTAAATAATGGTGTATCTCTCTCTTTTCCTTTCCAGTGAATATAAGTTTAATTCGCGAAACCTTTCCCAGTAATTTAGTTCTTTGCACCCATTCATCTTGGCTGTGAAGCTTCTCTGAATCCCTTCTAGCTCTCTAATGTCTTCTTTTTTATATGGGCATGTTACGACCGAGCAGTATTCCAATTTGGGTATGATCAGTGTTTTCAGTAGAGGAATCATTATATTCCTATCCCTTCGTTTAAAGGTTCTCAGTATCTGCTCAGTTATTCTCTTTGCTCAGTTTACTGTAATCTTATTTTGTGTTCCAAATTTCGCATCATCAGTCATTACAACTCCTAAATCTTTTGCTTTACAATTTCTCTGAATTTCCTGTCCATTTTGGGTATAGTATTCCATGGATTTTAGGTCCTCCCTTTTTCCGTATCGTAACAGTTGAAATTTCTAAGTGGTAAACTTCATACTGTTGTCTTCCGTCCACTTGTAGTTTCTGTTTATATCGGTTTGTAGAGACCTATATCCTCTGGGTTTCTTATTTTTCTACTGATCTTTGTGTCATCGGCAAAGGATGTTACTGTGCTGTCTCTGGTAACGTCCTCATCTCTTTCAGTTAGCATGATTATGAAGAGTAGTGGAACTGATACTGTTCCTTGTGGTACTGAGCTGAGGACCTCTGATTTTGATGAAGATATTCCTTGTACTGTAACGACTTGCCACCGCTCACTAAGGAAATTATATATCCATTTCCCTACTTTTCCTGTTATTCCCATATATTTCAGTTTATGTAGTATGATACCGAAAAGGAATTACATTAATTACATTACATTACACGAACGTGTTTTGAACTGAATGGGGAATATTTTGAACATTTATAATACGATTAAAAAAAGATGTATTTCCCATCAAGTTTTTGTTACATTATTTTCATTGGAATCACTGCTTAAAGTATAAAAGAACATAACTTCGTCATAATCATAGAATTGTGTATTAAAAATGAATTGAATAGATTTACAATTCAAACAGATACTTTTTTTTTAAATTTAGTATAATTTGGTCACTGAAATTCATATGTGATTATTAATAATTGATAGGCTTTGGCGAAAAAGGGGATAAATCACTTCTTCAAGTATGGCTTATGCCCTTTTCGTCAAAGCCCTTCATTTTTTTCAGAATTTTCAATAATCCAATATTCTGTTTGGCATTTTGAAATTCGATATATCTCAAACACAACAGAATTGATTAAAATTGGTTTGAATATTTTATTGAATTAATATCGCATAAAATTAATAAAAAAAATATTAAGAAAGGCTTGTTATTTAAAGGGGTCTAAAAATTAGATAAAAATTTGAACCTCATAACGTAGCCTTTCAAATCGTTGGCTAACATTTGGTCCATATCTGTGGTATTGGCTTCACTTAAAAGGTTCAGTTTAATTTCTTTCCACTAAATTCCCTGCGTGTCCGTTTTCAGACTTCAAAGATGGTTTTCATATGGAATAAGAAGCCTTGCTTTGGACGGTTTTAAATTACATTGAGAACGAAGATAGCAATTAATTTAGTCAAAGATGAATGCTAAAGTCTTTTGACGTCTTAATTGGTCATTCTCTAATAGTTTACTTCTACAGAAATGCTTCATGCAAATTATGTTCACCACAATGAAATATTATTTTCGGTTTGTGTGAACTACGAATTATCAGCTCTTTCCGAACGATGATGGCACCGAATTTATGGAGATGAAGTTGAATGAAGTTAATGAAGATCTGAATAAAATCGTTGATTGGTCAGTCACATGGCAAATGAGATTTAACGTCGATAAGTGCAAAATTTTACATATAGGTTCGCGTAACGGTAATTTTGCGTATAGTATGTCAGGGAAGGAGTTAGCAAGGTAGAGCAGGAAAAAGATTTAGGAGTTATAGTCACTAGTGATTTAAAAGTAGCGAAACAAAGTACAGCAGCGGTCAATAAAGCGAACAAAGTGTTAGGTTTTATAGCTCGTAATTTTGAGTACAAATCGCGTGATATTATTGTTCCTCTTTATAAATCATTAGTTAGACCCCATTTGGAGTACGCGATCCAATTTTGGAATCCGTATATGCGAAAAGATGTAGACAAAATCGAAAGAGTTCAAAGACGAGCAACTAATATGATTCCGTCGCTTAGGTCGAAGTCGTACGAGGATAGGCTTAAGGAGTTAAAATTGACTACACTCGAGACTAAGAGGCTAAGGGGTGATCTAATCCAGGTTTTCAAAATTATGAATGGGTTCGATAACGTAGATAGAGATAGCTTTTTCGAAATATCTCAATATAATAGGACTAGAAATAACGGGTGTAAGTTGACAAGTAGAAGGTTCGAGACAGCAGTTGCCAAAAACTTTTTTACGCATAGAATAGTAAATAGCTGGAATAGTTTGCTGGTGGAAGTAATTAGTAGTATGTCTATAAACATGTTTAAAAATCGATTAGACGCATATGTTGAGGGATTGGGTATAGTTTAAGGTTGTAAAATTAAGGCTTTGTGGTTCGGAACCCACGTTAAATTGTAGGTCCTCTCCGCCACCACGGAAGACATACACAATAAACAATTACGATCACAATTAGGTAGACCAGCTATGAGTGGATCCTAGGGTCGGTGCTACTGTAGTATGCGGTCTACCTACGATTCGGCGGTCTACCTTTTAATTATAGCTTCTTATCTTGTTTACTAATTGCTTGTTTACACCCCATTGTCAATCGCCCTTGACGATTGGTTAGGTTTAGTCATGATATTTTCGTTAGTTTTAACGAAAATATCATGATTAAACCTAACCAATCGTAGGTAGACCGCATACTACAGTAGCACCCCTAGGGTCTTTGTTGGTCTGAAACATTATAACATTATAACAATATGTTGCCTATTTGAGTGTTAGTGTTGTTATTAATTTGTAAATCTACAGCATTTTTATGAATTCGAAATCATTTACTCCTTGGCATATTACAGCAATTTTAAACAGGCGTCGAAGTTACTTTAATCTAAAAACTGCATAAGGTGTTCGAAAAGTCCCGTCACCCCCTACAAAATGCACATATTGTAATACCAATTTTATTTTTGTGTGATTAATTGAATTTATATGTGATTCATTGACATTTTTTTCTTTTTGAGGTATTAGATCTGTGTGAACAATGGCAGACCAATCCACTTACACTCTGGAGGAAAGGATAGTGATGAGCACATGGGCTCATGAAAGGTCACATACTGGCAAAACGATGTATGATTTCCAGAATGATTTCAACACAAGATTCAAAAGGCTGCACCACCAAACAAGATGGTATTACGCTGGGAGAAAAAGCTGTTTGAAACTGGCTCCATCAAGGACAGACCACGGTTGGGAAGACCAACAACGCGAGCAGAACAATGTGAAGGTGTGATTGCATCGGTGGCTCGTTCACCGAAAAAATCACTTCGGAAACGATCACAAGAACTTGCAGTCCCCATGTCCACAATGAGAGATCACATGGCATAAGATCTCGGCATGAAACCAGGCATTTGGTGCAGTCACTCCAGCAATGCTGCGTCGATTCTCACACCGCACATGGAGGCGCATAATCCTTTGTTACGAAAATGATGGTGCACACACAATAATAATAATAATAATAATAATAATTTATATTTGAAACGAGAGCCTATCATGAGGCTATACAAGTACATAGTGTACATATATTACAAAAGAGACTGATGGCTTCTCTAAAATAAATTGCCGAATTGAAGGCTATCTGTTTTGTTTTGTTTTTTAAGTCTGCCATATTCATCTGATTTTAAAAACTATTCTTATGGCACGTATATTATTTATCCTATAATTAATTTAAAGAAACAAAAATAATTTCTCTCTACATACATTCATGTTGTTGAAGTGTTTTAAAGTTTACACATTCTTATCATTCTCATATCTGAAGAATAATTTAAATGTTAAATGAATTTTCTCGTAAGATTTTGGAAGGAAGAAATGAAAGAAGCGGAAATAATGTTAAAAAAAAAATGTAGAAAGGGTGGTGAATATCTAAGATAATTTTTTTTAACGGAGTTGCAAATTTAAGAAGCGTTCACTTTTAAAAATCATTCCGAAATTATTCCAAACATTGACTTCTGCATATGAAAAGAACTGTCGTAATATTTCAAGTGTAAAGGGTCGGGTGTAAAATTATGTTCTGGGAAGTAATAGTTGTTATGCTTTAAATTCCTAGAAAGGTTTATTTTGGTTTGATGCGTTTTGCGTTTGCAACATGGAAGCTTCCTTCTCAAAATATTTCTTGGACGTTTGAACGGATACTCACTCGTCTTGTATGGGCCATAAGTTTAAGCAGCTATAGGGGTTAAAACTTATTATTTACAATGCGTTCTTGGAGATTCGTAGCATTTCTCGGGTAGATTTGTAAGTCTTACATTTTTGTAACTACATTTAAGGGAGAAATAATATATTGGCTCGTCTTTTCCCCACCCAAACCGCTATACGAGATATATTGTCCGCAAATAATTATATAACATAAACTAGGTTCTATGTTTGAGATATGGTATGTTAATTTATGCAGTGAAATTTTAGTTTACACAGGGGCGTCCACAGGATCACTTAAGTAAAGGGGCACTTCGAAATACAGGGGGGGGGGCAAAAGTATTTGCGAGAGCTCTAGGGGGGTCCGGGGGTATGCTCCCCATGCAAATTTTTGAAATTTATGTTGTCTGGGACAGCATTTCCTGCCTTCTGGAGGCAGTTAGGAGGGCAAATTATAGGTCTTCAAATATTGAAAAATAAGGATTTTTTTAGATATATGGTGTATAAAAACTGCCAGATTGGAATAAATTTGGTAATTTTGGCATATTCTAAGGTAGCTATTATGACTTGAAAACCGGCTAGATAGGGAGTAAATTGTATTTCCTTCCGCTAGACTGCTATTTAAAAACGCTAGATTTAAAGGGAAAATCGCTAAAATGGCAATACTGGTTTGGGGCCATGTGGCCGCGTTCGAAAAACACAACGATCTCGTAGTCGCGTTCTCCACACCAAATTTTACATGTTTTAATTTTAATCACAGGATTTTCTCTTCATATCAACAATATGGGAAATTATACAATATTAATAATATATATAGTAAATATCAACAATATGGGAAATTATACAATATTAATAATATATTAATATATATATTATGACTGGATTTTGGGTTTATTATAAAATCTATCTGTAAGCAGTTGACGAAAAAACGAGGGGGCACCATTGAAAAACGAGGGGTCATGGCCCCCTCGTGCCCCCTCGTATGGACGCCCATCAGTAGCCCTGTTCAAAAATCAACTTTTTCTTATTTTCATAGGTTTCCGTACTTTTTCCCATGCTTTTTGACCTGAAAAGGCCGAAAATCACAACCATTTTGACCTAGGTTGTTGGGAAGCATTGCCGCATGGAGCTTTAACTTTTCTGCCTTGAAATCGGCCAAAAGCACCAGTTCCGGGGTCCCTTGAATCATGTTTTGCACTATAACGTTTTATCTAAACAAGATAGAGCAACAAAATAGGCACCAAATTAAAGTGTTTTTAATCCTCTTTTTAACTTATACAATTATGATAGTCATGGAACAAGAAATGGCACATTGGTACATACAAAGTTTTCAGAAATATCACAAAATTCGTTTTCTCACACTCAAGGCAGACAAGGCGCCTTATTCATGACACAAATTTGAGATTAACATTTTGTCACAAGTCTAATCGATCAAGAAGTGAAAGCATTACATGATGATTAATTTCATAATGACATTTACACAGTCAGTTGTTGAGAGTTTGTTTCTTGAAGCTGTCAAAGCGGCGTCTGTTGAACTCCACAGCTTGAAGGAGATAGTCCCTTTGCTTGGCATCTGTTGTTATGACATTTGCAAAGTCGCTCATCATCTTGACACCACGTTCAGCAATGTCATTCACCGCTTTCAGATTCTTAACATAGTCCAATGCTTTTCTGTAGTCCTCATTCTGTGGCCAAGACGTGACAGGTTCCAGAAGCCACTCGGATCCAATGTTCAGTGTGTCCAGCAGGAAATGTGATTCTGGGCCAATGAGATCAACGAGGGTGGTCTTAGCTGTGACTCTCTGGAATAGAGGCTTTCCTGTTCTGAAGCTGTCTGTCTTCTCAGTGGCATGTAACTGGGCAGCAATGTCGTGCTTCAATGTGTCACTCAATCTACTGCTGAACAGGGCAAATGGCACGACTTCCTGCGTCAGGTACCATTTGTGGTTTTCCATCTTATTAAGTACTGCATCAGCAAGCTCTGGGTCAGTTTTCTTGTACTTCAACATGTCCTGGATTAGACTTAGATCATTCACGGGAGCATCTGCAGCAGACATTGACATCATCCATACAGGAGTGTAGAACAGCGCAAGGAAGGTGTTGAGTCTTTCCAGCTTTGATACAGTGTCTTCGTCGTACTCAAGTTGATCTGCAAACATCAGCATTTTCATGGAGTACAGGTTTCTGGCCATCCATCTGGCCTGATGAATGGCGCCTGGTCGACTCCAGTGAATACCTCGAGGAGGCGTTCCTCCAAGAACAATGACTGTCAGTTCAGCCATTTCCCTGTAGTCGGCTCTTGGAAGCCTTTCTGCTGTTAGAATGTCTTGGAGTATTTCTTCACTGTTCTTCTTCTTTTCCTTCAGCCATTTGCTGTTGATAGCCAGCATCTTTGGGTTTTCCTTGGACAAGTCCGTCCAAACATCCTTCAGATGCTCAAACCATGGATTATCTGGCCCCTTCACCTTCCCAAACAGCTTCTCCCAAACTGCTCCTACTAGGATTTCCAGGATGTGATGTCGACAGGCCAGATAAAACACCTTTTTGTTCAGCATTTTCTCTAGCAGTTTGGCAGCTCCTCTGTGAACTCCACTGTTACTGGATGTAGTGTCAAAAACAAGGGCAGTAACATTATCCGTAAGTTCCCATGTCTCCAGTAAATCCATTGAAGCCTCAGCCTGAGCTGTGCCAGAAGAATTGTCGATGACAGGTACTCCCAATAACTTTCCTTCAGTGTATGAAGGTGGACCAGACACTAGCACAGCTAAAGTCTCTGAGGTACTTCCAGGTTCACTGCCCAAGACATCGTTGAGCAACTTTCCATCCCAGTGTAAGGCAGCGTACTGTGGGGGGTTTTCACAAAACTTGGACATGTGACTCTGGCTGATATTATACCTGGACAGCATTCTGTTGCGACGTGTTGTTGAGGTTGAGATGACGAAGTTATCCAGATCAGCCCCTCCAGCTTTCAAGGTGGCAGAAACCATGGCAGTAACTTGATTGTCTGATAAACCAAGACGATCAGCTGTATTGCAGATGACATCACATTCCATGACCTTCCTTGGAAACGTCAAAGTCACACTAGTCACAGTGTCTTGATGGTGAGAACATCCAGGACGAGGCTGATGGTAATCCATGTCCTCTGTGTTAGCGTCGTTGTCAGTTGAGTCACCCCAGGTAATGTCATCCACATGAACAACTGCCTCTTGTTCTGCTGCAGCTGTAAAATAGTACATGTTAAGACAGTAATTGTTAAGTACATGCTAAATATCGCAATGGAGTAAAACTTAAAACTTTTTGTAACGTTCAAAGTAATTAGTTTTACCTTGTTCTTGTCTATGCTGCAGTCTTTCATTCCTCACTGCTTGCTGCAGGAATCTTGTCTCAAAAATCTTGTCATGACCAGACATATGACCTTTCCTCTCAGTCTTTTGGTCTTCGTAGAACCTGATATCCTCATCTTTCTTCTCTCTGGATAACAGTCTGTTGTTCTGTATTTCCTGGATTGCATCTGGAGCTCCTATATCGAACAGGCTGTCTAATTCCAGCACAAATGCTCCTCTTTTTCGTCCAGGGTTACTTGCTCTTCCTTTGCTTTTCACCAGAGCACGATGTTTCTCATGTAGTTTCATGAAGAGCTTCATTGCGTTGTACTTGGTCATTGTCTTGATCCTAGCCATCTGCCAGAATGGGATGATAGATTCAACTGTTTCATATGCAAGTCTTGAACCATGGGCCTCCCTGCATTTTCCGGTAAATTCTGAAGATTAAGGAAATACTGGAACGCCTGTCTGTTGGTGGGAAGCTGGGAACCACTGATAAAAGCTGAAGGGTATCCAACCAGGAAAGTTTCAGTGAGAGATCTGGTAGATGGCCCAGTTGACACCTGCCTGTGGACAGTACGTGGAGGTTCTGAGATATCAACTGTGCGCCCACGGAGCTCCCTCAGCTCCTTGCTTAATGCCATTGTGAAGTTGTAACTTGTAGATGGTTTTCTAGATTCTGATTGAGTTTCTGTTGTTTCCTGAAAAATGATAGATAATTATTATTATTATTATTATTAATTATTATTTATTTATTATTATTATTATTATTATTATTATTATTATTATTATTATTATTTATTAATTTTATGCTCTTTCATTTGATACCTAATTTGTTGCTCTATCTTGTTTAGATCAAAAGTTAAAGTGCAAAACATAATTCAAGGGACCCCGGAATTGGCGCTTTGGCCGATTTCAAGGCAGAAAATTTAAAGCTCCATGCGGCAATGCTTCCCAACATCCTAGGTCAAAATAGTTGTAATTTTCGGCTTTTTCAGGTCAAAAAGCATGGGAAAATGTACAGAAACCTATGAAAATAAGAAAAAGTTGATTTTGGACAGGCCTAGCCCATCAGTTTATATCTGCGTTCAATATAAGTTTCACTAAAAACTACCCCTAAATTATATATAATTTACATTACCAATTAAAAAAACCTAAGTTTTGTTTCCGTCTGTATTGTTTATCCTGACGAAGGTCAAGCTCGTTGGCTCACCTTCCACCAACAGCTTAACGTGGAATCCAAATCACGACCCGCAGGGAAGTCAGCAATTACAGTCCTCGCCCGGACTCGGTCTCACGACTTCATGATCAGTAGCCCGGCGTCTTAACCACTAAGCTACCCAGGGTGCCCATTTATCAACCAACCAACTTTTATAAGGAAGAGTGAACAGCTGGGCGAGCTGAGTGCCGCCTGCCCTCGCCGGGAAACGAATCCAGCCTAATGGATTCGTAATCAGCGATGCTAACCACTACACCATCGATGCGCGCATAAATTAATTATTGTATTTATATGTATATTAACATGTATTCTTTTTGTAAATGTTATGATGGAATATAAGCTCTTAACAAACAGATTATCTTGTTAGTAAACTGTATATGAAGAATGATATGTCTGCGCATTGGGTGGTACGTATGTTGTGTACCACTGAAAAACGTTTATGTAAGAAACGCTGCCCAAATATTAAGCTTTGTAGTACAAACAAGAAAATTGCAGTTCATGTCGTTTTGTTTTTAAAATTTTTAAAAACTTTTCCAGTTTTTTTTTATGCAGGAAGGAAGAGCCAAGGGCGAATGCTCGCAAAAACGCCACGCCAGAAAAAGAGACCCAAAATCAAGGTTCAGGGTTTTTGAGACGCCTGGATACTCTGCGTTTGAAAAATTGAATATCATAGACAGGGGGATAGATGGATTGAGGAAGATTGTTCCAGACTTCACCAGTTGAGTAGATGAGAGATGGAAAATACTGATTAACCCTTGCGTTAGAGAGTTGGAGAGAAAAGGAATGAGAAAATGTAGAAAGTCTGGTATTGCGTGCTCTCCTTAAAGGAGGAGGCATGCAGATATAAGTTATAATGCAGTGTCCGTTATAAAGAGAGAGTGAGGCAACATTGCGCGAAGAGAGAGGGATTGAAGAGAGTCAGTAAAAGGTAGGGAATTGATGAGACGAAAATCCTTTGATTCCACCCGGTCAAGTACCGCTGTGTGGGTTGAACCACCCCACAAATTAGAAGCGTACTCCAGACATGGGCGGACAAGACAGCAGAGACAGTAACTGAGCGAGGGTGAAGAAACTGAGGAATTCTGGAATTCCATGTTTTAAGCTGTAAGAGGCTTTATTAACGATTTATATATTTTACTCCCAATGATGCCAAGTAGTTGACATACGATCAGCACAAATATAATAATAATAATGATTGGAGTTGTTTAACCTCCTCCGCAACATTTAAGGTCATATGACGGAGGGATCTACAGCTTTACGTTGGATCCGAACCACGGGTCGCTACATAATCTGGACATGGAGGACGGTCTCCCACCCAACTACTACCCAGACCCAATGTCGCTTAACTTCGCTGATCAACGGGAAGCGGTGTTACGATATTGGCTTCGACGTAGAAAAGGATGGAGACTATGTGGAAAAATAAAAACTTGTAAAAAAGGTAAGTAACTACTTGTGTACAAAATTTCTGGAACTTACGAGGAAACTTGGAAAGAAAAAAAAAAGGTGGGGCAAAATATATTGAGTGGCTATCGTATTTTCCCCACCTTTTTTTTTCTTTCCAAGTCTCCTTGTAAGTTCCAGGAATTTTGCACACACATAGTTATATACCTTTTTTACAAGTTTTTATTTTTCCATATAGTCTCCATCATTTTGTCCGGCTTTCCTCCATCTCGAAACAAGGGCCTTTATTCCTTGCTGGTAAAAGTCCGCTAGGTTCTGCTGCAGCCACCTCTTAACCTCCTCAACAACCTCATCGTCACTCTGAAACTTTCTTCCACGAATAGTATTCTTCATTGGCCCAAACAAATGGAAGTCTGAAGGTGCCAGATCTGGGCTGTATGGAGGGTGGGGTAACACAGTCAAGCGCATTTTTGTGATGGCCTCTCTTGTTTGCAAAATGTTCTGTGGTCTTGCGTTATCGTGCAAAAGAAGGACGTCTTCCATTTTTCTCTCCGGTCGAACTCACTTTATACGTCTCTGGAGTCTCTGTCGGGTAGCAAATAGTGCTTGCATAATACCGAAAATTTTCAATACCGGTATTTGGAGGCAATTATGCTAATCCCGGTAGTGATACCGGTATTATGAAAAAAATAATTTATTTTGATTTATTATGGTGCCACCCTACCAACCCTCCCACAAGTCTGAGGGACTTGCAGTACTCACCATATTTACTATAAATTAATGACCCAACTCCAAATAGATGGCATTCTATTCGAAAAAGTTTATACAGTAAATTACTAAATTGTAATAAAAATATTATTTGAATTTTTTTTTAGCATATTATTATACAACTACTGGGGTAGATAGAAATTATTAGTATCTAAATATTTATTTCTTAGTTTGATTTTGAAAGTATGCTTTGAGGAAACAAAGAGCATCTAGGGATTGTTCAGATAGACTTGATCTCAGTTTCGTCAGAAATAGGCCTGCAGCAGAAAAGGCTCTTTCTGATTCTGCACTTGTAGGTTTAATTGAAAGCAGTGCCTTGTACAGCTTCTCTAAATTCTCACTTCTCTGTAAAGTAACTTCCAAGCTTTTAAATTCATTAGTAACATCAAAATCAATGGAATTTTTTTTAGATGGCACTTTTCCTAGTTTGTCCATTTCTTGCATGTATTCACTCAGTAATGAATCTGCTTCCACTTCAGTCTTATCGGAGGACTAAATTGCCTAAATTTTACAATAGCAATTTTTGTCAATACCGAAAACCTATAATATCGGTATCGGTATTATTTGTACTTCTTCAATACCGGTATTAATACCGGTATTTCAATACCGGTTTTAACCCCTAGTAGCAATATATGCCTCTCAGGTGATTGTTTGTCCTTTCTTCATAATGTCCACCAGAATTACCCCTTTCATGTCCCAGGAGATGGTGGGCATAACCTTTC
Source organism: Bathynomus jamesi (assembly GCA_023014485.1). Taxonomy (NCBI): domain Eukaryota; kingdom Metazoa; phylum Arthropoda; class Malacostraca; order Isopoda; family Cirolanidae; genus Bathynomus; species Bathynomus jamesi. The sequence goes on from JAJOZX010000155.1 coordinate 1,363,073, forward strand.
CTGCACAGGGAGCCATTTTGAACTTTTTCTTGCGTGGGGAGTCTGCGTGATGCCACTCCATGGAATGGCGTTATGTTTCAGGTTCACAGTGGTGTACCCAAGTCTCATCCCCAGTCACAATTTGTGGAAGGAAGTCATTCCCTTCTATTTCGTATCGAACCAACGACTCAGAAACAATTTCTTTTCTTTGGGCTTTGTGATCTTCAGTCAGTTGGCGAGGAACAAGCCGTGAACACACTTTTGAGTATCCCAGTTGCTGAATTATCGTATTCACACTTGCTTCACTAATTCCTAGCTCCAGTGATAGCTCCTTGTATGTGATGCGCCGATTTGATCGAATGATGCTGCTAGCACGTTGCACAGTGTGAGATGTCACAGCCGATGCCGGGTGACCGCTGCGTGGCTCATCATCGAGGGTGGCTCTCCCTCTCTCCGATGATCTCACACGTTTAGACCAGCGTCCAACTGTGCTTCAATTAACAACAGCATCTCCGTAAACGATTTTTAGACGTTTGTGAATATTTCTAACTGTTTCCTTCTCTGCGGTTAAGAACTTGATAACAGCTCTCTGTTTACGACGCACATCAGTGTCAGACGCCATTTTCGAAACTGCGTTAACCATCGGTTTTATACAAGGGCGTTTAGAAGCGGTTTTATACAAGGAGGGGAGGTTCAAACTGGAAAAAATCCGGTTATGTGAAGCTCAGATAGTTCAAACTTACGGCCCAAAAGACATTTCAGCCCCACGTCCTATTATTTAGCTAAAAAAAAAGGGTGGGGCAAAATATACTGAGTGTCCCTAGTGTATATATATATATATATATATATATATATATGACGAAATTTGGCGCTATATTTTTCTATTTTTGGCGAATTTTTTATCATAATAGGTTGGCAACCCTGCGTATGACAATATCGCCTCACAACATGTCATATTAACAAAATGTTTTTCGCTCCGGAGCGTTCACAAAACAAGTTAAGCTAACATATTAGATAACATGTTTCTTGACCATGTTAAATGTTTACATTGGGGGTAAATTTGTTGGTTATAATGTCGGCCAACATGTTAACTAACAAATTTACCCCGCCCCCCTCCAATGTAAATGCAGGCTTTAGGGTCTTTGTTAACCTTTCTCTCTCTCTCTCTCTCTCTCTTTCTCTCTCATATATATATATATGGTACTTTCGCATTATCCTCCCAACACTAATTTTTTTTATAACGGCTAACGCCTGCGGGGGGCTGTTTTTACCGTAACCTAACCTAACCAAACCTAACCTAACCTAACCTAATACCAACACTAATTTTTTTTATAATGAAAGGAAAATAAAGTACCATAACCAAAACCAAACCAACATTATATAAAAAAATTAGTGTTGGGAGGATAATGCAAAAGAACCATATATATATATATATATATATATATATATATATATATACACGCCCTTTATTTGTTGATTTAGAAGTACGATAGTCAGATTTTAATATTACAATATGAATCTGTGTAATCACTGAAATTCATCAAGTTTCCGTATGGTCAATTTTATTGGTTCCTTCTGTTAAAGTAACAAATGCACCTTCGATGTAATCTTTATTGCGTCTGAGATATATACGAAAGTTTCGTATCACCTTTATTCTAGATAGAAACCTCTATTTGTATTGTCCAGCAAAGTTCCACTAATAGCTGTCACTAATGACTGTGTAGGAAATGTTTTTCTGAATTAAATTTAGACTATTTGTATTGTCGATTTGTAATGTTTTGGCAGCTCGACTTTAATATGCACAAATGTGGGTTCATTTTCAGACATATTTATGGGCTACGCTTTATTTGATATGGAGATATGGCGCTTAAATTTGATATCCCAAAACTGTCATTTATGAGATCTCACCAAACGGAAACTGATCAATACCTCTGTATCAAGAGATAGAAATTAGAAGATGGAAGTCAATATCGGCATATAAAATCACAGGGAATGAACAATTAAAAGAATTTAATTAAACCATAAAATAAAACTGAAATTAAAAATTAAAATTAATATTCAGTAATAATAATAATAATAATAATAAAGGATTTACATTTAATTTCCAATATTCTGAATAGTTTTTTATTTTCAGTACTGAGTTTCTTAATAATAATTCTAGATAAGAATTTGCAGTATGCTTAGAATACTGTCTTCACTTTTGCTTCTGCTGACGCGTTTCGTTCATATACTTTGAACATCTTCAGAGCTTTATACGTAATTTTGAAGTAAAATGGGTTATATATATATATATTTCTTGATTGTAAGTTTGATACAATTTCAAATTAATTTAAGAACATTCGAAAGTTCATTAAATTTTATATTAATTTTCGGTTTTTTCATTTTAATGTAAAAGGCTTCGGCAATTTTTGTTTTTGTACGTTATGTGATGAGTATAAGATTTGAAAGTTTTGTGAGATATTTTTTTAAATTTAATACTTTATGATCTACTCTGTAATGTTCGTTAATTTTACTTGGACGATATTTATGTTGGTATGCTCTCTCTTTAATGTGGTTTGTGGTGTAACCAATGTAAGTCGACGTACAGTCAACTACAGGACATGCAAATTGGTACACCACATGATGTTGCTTATCAGGGTTTTTGTTGCGTGTCGACTTACACCACAAACCACATTAAAGAGAGAGCATACCAACATAAAGATCGTCCAAGTAAAATTAACGAACATTACAGAGTAGATCATAAAATATTAAATTTTAAAAATATCTCACAAAACTTTCAAAGCTTATACTCATCACATAACGTACAAAAACTAAAAATTGCCGAAGCTTTTTACATTAAAATGAAAAAACCGAAAATTAATATAAAATTTAATGAACTTTCGAATATTCTTAAATTAATTTGAAATTGTATCAAACTTACAATCAAGAAATATATATATATATAACCCATTTTACTTTAAAATTATGTATAAAGCTCTGAAGATGTTCAAAGTATATGAACGAAACGCGTCAGCAGAAGAAAAAATGAAGACAGTATTCTTAGCATACTGCAAATTCTTATCTAGAATTATTATTAAGAAACTCAGTACTGAAAATAAAAAACTATTCAGAATATTGGAAATTAAATGTAAATCCTTTATAAAGACGTAGGCTGATATCGACTTTCTAAAATAATAATAATAATAATAATAATACGCATATATTCTAAGAACCCATTTTCCATCCTCAATCGGGTGGGCATTCAAGTCGATACATAGGGATCACCATCGGGAATAAGGTACCATCCCGTCATCAGGGATCCAGTATTACCTTTCGTGACAAGGTTGGGATATACCTCTAGCTGTACGCCAAGTGAGACCAACGTCTCCATTTACACAACTCTCAAACCGCTTCCATTTTTATTTAAGTGTTTGTAATAGATGGTAATTCTCGGGAGTCAAAACCTCCAAATAGCTATATTAAATTATTTTGGGAAGCCACTACTTCCCCACACTTTTTTCTCTCTTTTTTTTTTTTTTGCTCCTTCCCTTTTTTCATTATTAAAATGGAGCTGCTGAAAGGGGGCTAGTCAGTATAGAGTAGTAGTAATTAGTGATGTAGGTCACATCCGCATCCGCATCCGCGGAACATCCGCACATTTTCTCGCATCCGCACTTTGGACTGCGGATGTCGTGCGGATGTGGACCGTTGAGATAAAACGTCATTAATAAGCGGAAATTATCAAATTCTACTATAATAATAGAACTAGTTCATTGTGCGCAAAAGTGATGCAAGCGACAAGACGAGAGGCTGTTCTTGTATGAAGTTACTCTCTTGCAACCTACTTAGATCCACGTTACAAAGCTAAGTTATTTTCACCTAGTACATTAGAACGAGTTAAATCATCACTTGGCAAAGCAGTTGAAGAGCTTCAATCTCTTGAATCTGTCGCTTCGCCACCCACCAAAAGAATAAAAGTTTCAGTGACAGAACCAACACCTTCAACAAGCAAATCTATCACAGAATCTCTCTCTCAGTTTCTTGAGTCAAGCAGCGATGACGAGACCTACGCGATGTCAAAAGATGTAGTAAAAATGATCGAGAGCTATCACCAAGAAAAACGCCTGGCTGCATGTGACAATCCTATTAGTTGGTGGAAAAATGCGCAGAATATCTATCCATACTTGAGTAAACTTGCAAGGAAACATTTAGCACGTCCTCCAACAAGCGTACCAAGCGAGAGATTATTTAGCAGTGAGTGCTGGATTAATATATGATGAAAAGAGAAACAGACTGGCAGCAGAAAAGGCAGAAAAATTAATGTTCCTTAAGCATAACCTTCCTATAATTAAGTTTGAATATTAAACGATGAACATTTTAGTTTACTTTATTTTAATTACTCATTTATAAATATGCCTAATAAAACTTTAAACTTAATATAAATAGTTATCAAGCTAATTAAAGATCTCTTTCTATAAGGGTGGAGGTTGGGGAAAGAGGTCGGGTAACACAATTATGGTTTCTAATTGTGGCTGAAACTCAACAAAATATAACGAATTTATTTGCAGACGAATTCACTAATTGATTTCTATATTAGTTAGATGCTTGCTATTATTTTATATGTTCAGGGAAAAGTACAGCAATTATTGTACAATTAATCAATTATACTACATTATAGCTACAGCTCTCTCTATATAATAACTTATTATATACGTTAAACACAACAAATCTGGAATATATCCTAAAAAATAACGAAAATGTAGATATCCGCATCCGCATCCGCATCCGCGGATGTTGAAATCAAACATCCTCATCCGCATCCGCATCCGCGGATGTGAAAAAAATGACATCCGCTACATCACTAGTAGTAATGTTCTCTTTGTCAATAAATGTATTAAGAGGCTCTCGTCTGGTCTGGTTTCAGAACACGGGAGTTCTCAAATGATACCCCCATCGGTAGAGAAGGGAAGCTTGATGGGATCTCACGGAAGTCGAAACCTCCAAATAGACGCTTTCAATTTCAAGGATGTTAACTGGGTACACAGTGTAGGGTTGTTAGTACAGTACTTTTTAGGAAAATCGCGATATGTTTAACTTTGTCAGTACGAGAAACTTCTAGTTTATTTTAGAAGTAACGATGTTCCCTTTCACAATAATATAGCAGGAGACGCTGGTCTTAGCTAGAGTAGAATTTTAGGTTTAAAGTGTGTAATAGAATTTCATAAAAAAAAAATACGCATGTGTACAATGTCTGGGAATTCTTAAATTACGAAATAATATATTTTTGGAAAAAGGAGAGAATTATTTTCTTGATGTACACTTTTGTGGGAATTCTTAAATTGGGGTGTGCTGACCGGTTTCTGTATCCCTTATCTAAGCAATTCCAGTTCAAAGAATGGCAATGTAAATAGTAAATTTTCAGGGCAAGTCTCTCGGCACAATAGCGTCGGTACTCAACAGAGAAATGATGACTTCTTGTACATAAATAACAATTTAATTTAAAAAAAAACTGCATGTTGTAAATTAGATCAAGTAGTTTAGTGTTTCATGCTATTCTTTACTTTCCACTGTCATCTAATGCGTAATTGGGTATACGAAATAAGTGTACGCATGGTGTGAATGAACTCTGAAGCTATCCTTTTAATTATACGTTTCCTACTTTCCTATAAATCTTCTTTCATAGCTATTTTTTATCAGCAGTGGCTGGTGGAGGATGGAGGGCCTTGTCTGTTCTACACTTTACTACTACTATTCTCTGTGAAAGCTTTACACGTAGAGTGGCCTATGGATCACCAATTTGATGTGGCCGAGAAGGTAGGCTTACTATAAATTATGAATTAAATTGAAATGAATAATTAGGGGTCACCAGCTTGGAGATTACAGCCCAAACAAACAATATTTAATAAGGAGAGAGAAATTACTCTGTTATTTTGTGTTTAATTAGGAAAATAAATGAATTATTTGTACACAGTGATTAACAATTCTATAACGGTATTTATACTATGTTAAAGATGACTGATTATTTTATTAGCAATAAGAAATTGATTATTTTATTAGCAATAAGAAATGGTTATACAGTCTAACTGTTAAGTAAGTACACTAATTCAGGTAGGCTAATGAGATATGCAGAGGTGAACGCAGAATAAGTAATTAAGCCACTAATAACTGAAATAATGAAAATACGGTATGGTACAGTAAATGGATTAGGTCGGTAAAATGAAATGCATAAAAGAGCACATAAAGAAATGAATGCAAAATAAGTAAGTTATATGAATGAACACAATAGCAAGGTGATACAAAACTACGGTATTGGTACAACACTTGAATAGGCCTACTGCGGTCTTAACGGAAGAGTTAGTTTGAACGGTATTGAAGACACTTTTTAGGACCAACGCGATTAGGCACGGCAGAGTTAGTTTGAACGGTATTGAAGACACTTTTAGGGCCTACGCGATTAGGCAGAGCTTGTGGACTCTTCAGCCTTGAAGCCTGAATAGTCTAGCACGACGTAACAAAACAGTGTAGGCCGAGCGAGGGCCTACGAAAGGATTGCCGACCTGCGATTTCGACGGGAACAACTCTGAAGGCTGAAGAAGCCCACGTGAAGGTTTACCGTCTTGTGTTTTGACGTGGATAACTCTGAAGACTGACGAGGGCCTACGTGAAGTTTGACCGTATTGCGTTTCACCCTAGATAACTCTGAAGACGTGTTGGCCTACCGGCAGGAGGATGTGCTGAGGGCCTGTTGAGATACTTGTTGAACGGGCGCCGATCGAATTGTGGTGAAGGATGAGTGAAGCCAGGGCCAGAAGGATGACGCCGGTAGAGTGATGTTGTTTCCGGCGGGATGAAATTGTAGGTCGCCTCAAGTGTTGATTCGCTTCGTGTATTGTTGAGGTGTTGCTTGAGGGACTGAGGCCGGCTGAAGTCGAACGGCGCTACGTGAAAGAGGAGATTCACGAGGAAGAGTAACGAGCAAAAGTGAGGGCGAGTTTAGTGAACTCTGGCTTATATAGGCTCGGAAGACATTAACTTTTTGCGGGCCTTTTGGAGAAAACAAACACCCTTTTGTTTTTCTCTCCTTAAACACCACGTGTGTTTTTCGATTTCTGATGATTCTCGGATGTTTGCGGACGTGAGGAAAGGAATTTCCGATTGGTCTCTACGCACGTATATAAGTGTAAGCATGGTATAAGTTTTCAATATGCTTTATTTTCATTTGCTTTTGCTATTTTCCCTTATTTTCTTCACTTCTTTCTTGGCTGCCTAGAGTGGATCTTAGTGTCTTTGTTAGCCTGTAACTCTGTAACTGTAACTCTATTTCTCGTTAACTTTTGTGCCATATTTATATCAACTGTACGTTTATTCACATATTCACTAATTACATCCTTCTATCTTTTACGCGGTCTTCCTCTAATTTTTCTACATACGCACTCACTGTTATACATCTTGTTCACGTGTCTTTTATCATTCATTCTTTCCACATGACCATATCGACGTAACATACTTTCCTCTATTTTCACTTCACACCTTTATTGAACATTCTCATTTCTCACACAGGTAATCGGTTTTACACCAATCATGCATCTAAAATTATTTATCTAAACTGTCTCACTTATGACAGTGAACTGTCATGCCAAACAACCGTCTCACATACATACCTCAGCGTGGGCACCAATAAACTTTCCTGTAAACCTCTTGATGTATCTGAACGTCCTTCCTTCCGGGACTTTTATCGCGCCTTTGTCTTGCTTGCCTTGTTTCACTCTACTCTCATCTTCCACTGTACCTCTTTTGTCATTCAAACACCTCAAGTATTTAAATTAAATGCAGATATTTCAACCTCTATCCGTACCGCCTCTGACGGGGAGGGTGGGGAGAGAGACTTGTGCTTTTTTATCCAATTTTCGGATCACCTGAAGATCAGGGCCCCCAGCCTTCTTTAGTTAGCTTTATAAGGCTAACTAACGAAAATATCACGACCTAACCTAACCAATCGTTAAGGGCGTACAGTTGATCTAACGATTGGTTAGGTTAGGTCGTGATATTTTCGTTAGTTAGCCTTATAAAGCTAACTAAAGAAGGCTAGGGGCCCTGATCTTCAGGTGATTCCAGTTTTCTACTACTGCTATAATAATTAAAAAATGAACTAGTTTAACAACAGGAACCTCTTTGAGGTTTCTTCTTATCCTTATAACTCTTTGTTCTTGTAACTCTCTCTCTCTCTCTCTCTCTCTCTCTCTCTCTCTCTCTTTTTCCAAATCAATTACGTCATCAAGTTGTAACTGCAAATCAACGAAGTGGGTGAACGAAAGAGTGACTTTTATGTATTTTTAAAGCTCACTCTTTAGTTTTGTATAACGAGTGACTTGGGTTTTAAAAAATAATATATATATATATATATATATGTGTGCCTCGGTGGTGTAGTTGTTGTTGTTGTTGTTGTTTAGCCGATCAGCCCACCCTGATCGAGCAAACCAACGGCACGCAGGTAACCGATCGCCCTCTCCGGAGTGGACCAGAGGTTCAGCGCACTAGTGATGTTGTGTTGTGATCGTTGTTGTGCTAGAGCGGTACAGTCTGTCATAATGTGTTCAATTGTTTGTGGTGTGTCCTGGCACAGGTGGCAGGTGTCGTCTGTGGAGTTGTCTAGTCTGTGTTTATATGTCCGTAAGTTGGGGTGATGTCCACATCGGAATCGTGCTAAGTTAACTCGATCCGATCTGCTCAGGCTGATCTCTGACCTGTTAATGGGTGGCGGCTTCGCACCTAGGACCGCATTCGGACCGAGTCGTGTCAGTGCTTTGTGGGTTAGGTGTGTGTGTATGTGTTTTCTGTACTGTGTGATGTCTGTTGGGCGTGGTATAGAATGGAGTATTTGGTTATAATGTCTCTCTGGTGTTACCTTAATGGTGCGAGGTGTTGGTGCATGATTGTACATGTAGTGGCAAGGGTGTTGTGGGTTAGTTGTCGCTGCTGCCATGAATTGTGTTCCCCTCATGTCTAAATGTTCCCTAACTTTCAGTATTTTTGTTTTTGTGTGCAGGTGTTCTATTGGTGTTGTTTGAGTGCATCTTGTAATGATACGAAGTGCGTTGTTTTGTATTGTCTGTAAGGTGTTTATGTGTGTGTTTGAGATAATGGGTGCCCAGCATGGGCTAGCATAGTCCATAACTGAGCGAATATATTGTTTGTATATAAGTGATGTTGTTTCCTGCTGGTGTCCAAAGTTTGTGCCTGTAAGTACCCTAAGCGTGTTAAGTCTTGACGTACATTTGAAGGGTCCCGCGTCTTAAGGTACCTAAGCGCCAAAATTAAAATTCGTCAGAAATCGCCTCCAAAGTTCAGCAATATTCTCGCAATAGTATCTCTGTTATTAATTGAGTTAGAACGTTCATTTTTGGCTAAATTAGAGTTCTAAGTATGCTAATGAAGTTGCTGATGAGTTTTTGGAATAGATTTTCATATTTTATATTTTATATATATTTTTTTAAATTTTTTGTATTTTCTTATTATGCCGAACTTTGGGTGAACTTTTGGCTGGCGATAGAGGTGAAAAAAGTAGTTCGCTTCATAAGGTTTTCAACCATACTTCTAGTGTCGTAAGGTCATTATAACCCAAACCATGCGATAGAGGGTTTGGGATTGTTTAACCTCCTTCGAAACATCTAAGATCATATGACGGAGGGGACCTACAGCTTTACGTGGGATCCGAACCACGGGTCGCTACATAATCTGGGCGCAGAGGAAGGTCTCCCATCCAACTACTACCCGACCCAATGTCATTTAACTTCGCTGATCTCCGGGAAGCGGTGTTACGACATTGGCCACAACGTAGCCCTATATATATATATATATATATATATATATATATTAGTAGTGGACCGGATATCCGCATCCGCATCCGCACTTCTGACTGCGGATGTTATGCGGATATAACCTCTAATAAATTATGCAATTTACAATTAAATTAGCTTATAAAGTAGCTTATAAGGCCGAGTCATGCACATTTCATTTAAAGTATTAATTATTAATGAACAAACAAATATATAAACCTCAAAATATAAATTGAATGAAACTTGTTTCATTGAATTTTCTGTGGCTGAAACTCTTGAGAAAGTTATTATTTTTATCATAATGAAAACATTAATATTAATTTTAATTCGTATGCATTGCCTGCCATAATAGTACTATCACGAAATTAGAAAAATTATGTCATATATTCATAATTCTATATTATATTGGTAGATTAACTAAATATCCGCATCCGCAGATGTTGAAAAACTGACATCCGGTCCACAACTAAATTATATGTATAGAGCTCCCTAAATCCTAAAACTTCATGCGAAAACACATCATTTCCCTTGCATTATTTTGTCCCCATTTTAACTCCCAATTGCTCGTGCATATAAAAGGCGACGTGCCACACCAGAATTCAGACTTTTGGCTCTGGTAATAGAGGAGTCTCCCAAGTTTGGCTTTTACGAGAACCTTAGTATTCGTTACGTCTCCATTGTCGGGAGTGGCCCTGGATACATTTAATATATCCTGGTTATTGGTTTAAATGCTCTCCATGAAGAGCAACGCCACAATTGCATAGTGTTAATTATTATTATGAACTTCATACAAACTTCTAGGATTCAAGGCACAACAACAACAACAACAACCTCACTGAATTCAATAGCTTTGTTCCAATAAATATAAGTGAAAATTATCAGTATTTTGGACACCTTAGTCAGTTTGACAACTTATAAGTGTAACCTAAACATCGGAATCCCGGACTGCTCATTGAGGACCCCTTACGACCATCCTAAAACGCGCGCGCGCACGCACACACACACACACACACACACATACATATATATATACATACTAGTATATATATACAGTATATGTACATATATACGTATATATGGAGAAGGAAACCACTCTTCAGGAAGGCGTAAATTTTTATTTCTTAACACCAATACAGTTTCGGCTCCTCGCGAGCCCTTCTCAATTGGTAATGGCCGTATAAACAGAGAACAGAGTTTATATACACCTGGAACTTAATTATTTATGAGGGATTAGTTGACTGAACCTTCCCATCCTCTTCTCAGAGGATAGCTAAGTGACCCCTCCGACCCAGCTTTGACCTGATGGATGTACTTGTGTTGCCTAGGGATTTTTGGAGAGTAATACAAAATTCTTAATTTTATTACATATAATAATACACACACACACACACACACCACACACACACACACACCACAACTATATATATACATACTAGTATATATATACAGTATATGTACATATATACGTATATATGGAGAAGGAAACCACTCTTCAGGAAGGCGTAAATTTTTATTTCTTAACACCAATACAGTTTCGGCTCCTCGCGAGCCCTTCTCAATTGGTAATGGCCGTATAAACAGAGAACAGAGTTTATATACACCTGGAACTTAATTATTTATGAGGGATTAGTTGACTGAACCTTCCCATCCTCTTCTCAGAGGATAGTTAAGTGACCCCTCCGACCCAGCTTTGACCTGATGGATGTACTTGTGTTGCCTAGGGATTTTTGGAGAGTAATACAAAATTCTTAATTTTATTACATATAATTTTCTTAAAAGAAAATTGACCATCAGATAGATTAAAATTTTGTATAGAGCTTATAAGACTTGATTCAACAATTCTACGCTTACATAATTATTAGATTTGAAAACAAAGTTGCAATTGGTGAAATCTATTACACGATTTAGTCCCTAACATGACAGAATACCTCACTTTTTTTATTCCTCACCCTCACATCTCTCTTGTATTCATAAATTCTCTTACTGAGGTCTCTTCCCGTTTCTCCCACGTATACATTATCAGGACATTCTTTACATGGTAATATATATATATACACACGTGTGTCTTTTTCGTCCTTAGGTTTGTTCCTTATTAATATATCATTTATGCAGTTATTATATTTGAATGCCACATTAGTGCCTATTTATTGATAAGTTTTCTTAAGCCCTTTCAAATTTTAGTTGTAGGGGAGGACAATACTTTTCTTACAATCCTTGTTAACAGTTGACCTGCCGGTATAAAAGGTTTTTCTGGCTGCCAGATTCTATATTTTTCTATCTTTTTCCAATTCCCATTTGAACTTAATTGAGTGATGAAGGTTATTGAGTTTGGAAAAGAAGTCATCAAAATTCTTATTAGCTGCCCATACTGATAATTTGTCATCCACATATCTTATCCAAATTTGATTGGGGAAGGATATCCTAGGCAACATTTTTGTTTTGTTTCGAAAAGCTCCATAAATTAATTGGCCAAAATGGGAGAGAGGGGATTGCTCATGGCCATGCCATACTTCTGTCTATAAAACGTGCCCTCAGCCCTAAATACATTAACCTCGACACAGAGTTTCACCAGTTATATGAATTTCTTGGCTGTTACTGGAAGCGTTAGGTTTAGGTTAGGAAGAATTTCCTTCAAAAAATTGATGGTTTCGTCTACTGGAACATTTGTAAATAAGGAATTTACATCGAAATTGAGAAACTGGCCACTAGGTAATTCTAAATTATTTATCTTATCACAAAAATGTTGATTGTTTTTTATGAGTAGGGGAAATACTACCTACAGCTGGAGACAAGTGTTTGGCAAGCCATTTAGACAATTTGTACGTAACTGAACCTACAATGAAGATGATAGGCGGAAGGGCACAATAGAAGGAGACAGAGAACAGGCACTAATGTGGCATTCAAATATAATAACTGCATAAATGATATGTTAAAAGGAACAAACCTAAGGACGAAAAAGACACACGTGTGTGTGTGTATATATATTACCATGTAAAGAATGTCCTGATGATGACTACGTAGAAGAAACGGGAGGGGACCTCAGTAAGAGAATTTATGAACACAAGACAGATGTGAGGGTGGGGAATGAAAAAAGTGAGGTATTCTGTCATATTAGAGACTATAACTATGAATAGATTTCACTAATTGCAACTTTGTTTTCAAATCTAATAATTATGTTAAGTGTAGAATTGTTGAATCTAGTCTTATAGGATCTATACAAAATTTTAATCTATGTGATGGTCAATTTTCTTTTAAGAAAATTATATGTAATAAAATTAAGAATTTTGTAACATTACCCTCCAAAAATCTCCAGGCAACACAAGTACATCCATCAGGTCAAAGCTGGGTCGGAGGGGTCACTTAACTATCCTCTGAGAAGAGGATAGGAAGGTTCAGTCAGCTAATTCCCGATAATTAACTTCCAGTTGTATATAAACACTTTTTTCTGTTTATACAACCATTACCAATTGAGAAGGGCTCGCGAGGAGCCGAAACTGTATTGGTGTTAAGAAATAAAAATTTACGCCTTCCTGAAGAGTGGTTTCCTTTTCTATACTTCGTCGCGACAGTGCGTTATTTTACATCATATATATATATATATATACTGTATATGAGGTTTGTTCAAAAATATCCGGACTGATGCGATTATAGACAGAATAAGGTACTTACAGGGTTTGGGCTTAATCTCCCTCAAAGTACGCTCCGTCTGAAGCCACACACTTTGTCCAACGATCCTGTCACCGTTGAACACATTTTTGGAAAGCACTTTTCGTAATGGCCAAAAGCTGTTCCGTCGAATTTCTTTTAATGGTCTCAACATCATCGAATCAGTGTCCTTTCAGGGTTCGTTTGAGCTTCGGAAACAAAAAAAAAATGTTGCATGGAGCCAAATCCGGCGAATATGGAGGCTGCTGTACTTAAGGGGAGGGGGGGGGGGGTAGAGTTTTTAGTCAAAAATTGCTGGACAAGTTGCGGCGAGTGAGATGGCGCGTTATCGTGATGAAGCATCCAGTCTCCGGACTCCCGGGCTGCTTCACGTAGACGTCTCAAAACTTTAGTGTAAAATTCTTTGTTGATTGTTTGTCCTTGTGGAACATATTCATGGTGCACAACACATTCACATTAAAAAAGAACAAGTAACAAAGAAATCGCTGCGAAACAAAACACGGTTAACTTTATCGGCTCACCACAGTGGACTGACGCTACACAATGAAGTGCAACCCTATCGGTCAACTTGTCTCGACATTCAGAGACATGTTTAGCACAGTCACAACTCCAAGCGTGACCTTGTTCTAAAAATATATACCATGTCCGGATACTTTTTTAACAGACCTCGCTTGCAAAGACTATGATTTAATTGCGATAAATGAATCGTGACTTAGCACTGAAACACGTGACTGTGTAGGGAAGTATCAAATTAGAGGTTATAGACATTTTGTTAAAAATAGAATAGGTAGGAGAGGAGGAGGTGTTATGTTGTATATCAAAGATAATATTGCAAACGCTATAGAATTAAAGCACAGAATTCCAGAACCGATAGATTCGACTCTAGCAGAACTTAAATTGAGCGATTTCAAACTTGTTGTTGCCGTTATATATAGGCCCCCTAATCAAACACCTGATGCCGTCGAAGCGTTATATCGTGAACTAAAGAGAATAATAGGTAGTGAACAGGCTTTAATTATGGGTGATTTTAATTGCGCTAATGTGAACTACAGTACAATGCAAGAAGACGCGGAAGGTAACCGTTTAGTTAATTTTCTCGAGGATAGCTTTCTTATTCAAAAGGTTGGGGAACCTACGAGGTTGGACAGTATTTTAGATTTAGTAATAATTACGGATGAATGGCTTATCACTGATCTTCAAATAATAGAGCCATTAAGCAATAGCAATCACAATATGGTGGAGTTTGTCCTCTCAGTAAGTCAATCGAAACCAGCTAACTCGATTAAAATCTTTGACTTCCAGTGCGCAGACTTTTTTAAATTTAGAAATGAATTCTCACGCGTCGAATGGGAAAACGTAATGAGAATCTTCAACGCAAAAATAATGCGCAATCGTTTGAAACAGTGTTTAGGACTATAAATGAGAAATGTGTATTGTACAAGGTTAAGCGTGAGAAAGTAAATAACAAGCCCTTGTGGTTTACTTCTAGAGTAGAGGATATTATAAAGAGTAGAGATAGGGCTTATAGGCTACATAAGTGCGATAAAGACAATTTGTAATTACCAAACAACTATATATCTTTAAGGCGTAAAGCGAAAAGCGTAATAAAAATGTCCAAGCGCGATTAAATTTCCATAGTTCGTAACGACAAAGAAACCCTAAGCGATTTTTCTAATACGTCAACAATAGGAACCCGATAAAGAGCGTGTTAGGACCGTTGAGAAATTCTGACGGTGAGCTAGTTTCCGAGAACAAGCAAATGGCTTCTCCGCTAAACGAAATTTTTTACGCCAGTTTTTACAATAGAAGATGTAACGAATATCCCTACGGTCATAGACAAAATACTTTTCGATAATGGTAATACTTTAGATAATATTGTGGTGAGTGAAAGGGAGGTACTGCAGTATATTTATAAAATGAAAATGCTTAAATCACCGGAGCCGGATTCCAGACAGCCCATACAACTAAAAGAATTAAAAGAAAGGATTGTTGTGGTGTTAACAAAGTTTTTCAGTGCGTCTCTTTCTGAGGGGTTCGTACGACACGATGCGTTCGAGACGGCAGTTGTCAAAAACCTTTTTACGCATAGAGTAGTAAATAACAGGAATAGTTTGCCGGTAGAAGTAATTAGTAGCACGTCTATAAACATGTTTAAAAATCGATTAGATGCATATGTTGATAGATTGGGTATAGTTTAAGGTCGTAAAATTAAGGTTTTTGTGGTTCGGAATCCACGTAAAATTGTAGGTCCCCTCCGCCACCACAGAAGACATGCACAATACACAATTACAAACACGGTTAGGTAGACCAGCCATGAGTCAAGGGTCTTTGTTAGTCTGAAACATTATAACATTATAACATATATATATATATATATATATATATATATATATATATATATATATATATTCCTTCTGACTCTCTGGAATAAACAAAATAATAATATATATATATATATATATATATATATATATATATATATATATATATATATATATATATATATATATATATATATATATATATACAGTTTATACATATATCCCAGAGAATCAGAAGGAATATTTGAAGGTTTAAATATAAATTCAAAGAAAGTAGATTGGGAAAGTGTAAATGAAACTTTAAGGAAAGTAAATTGGGAGTTGCTATTTCATGGGAAAACTTCAGAAGAAATACCATCTGTAATAGAAAATGAAACTAAACCTATGTTGCTGAAACATGTTCCGAAGAGACAAAAATGGAAACGTAGCAAGCTGGAGAGAAAAATCAGGATAAAATTTAGAAAGAAAAACCCGTACAAAATCTCTATAGACAGAACTAAAGTAAGAGAATTTAAACTCGAGAAAAAAGACTATGCTAAGTAGAGATGGACCTACAACAAATATTCATCCAAAAGATAAATGAGAAGAAAAACAAGGTAGCAGAAAACAAAAATTAACCCAAAATACTTCTACACGTTTGCGAAAAGAAAAATGCAGTGTAAAGAGAGTATTGGTCTGTTGATAGATGGAGGCGACCGAATATACAAATTTCCTAGATAAAATGAGCGAACTGCTTAATTGACTTAATTAAATGAAAAAATCCAGATTAATTCTTTAACGTAGATACATATAAGCTACGAACAAATTCGGACGCGACTCTATTAATTTATTTAGAGTTCTTGGAAGTCGTAATTAGGGCTGTGTCACAAATATGAGAAAATTCGGCACCAGACCAGACACATGAGTGCCTACGTTTCTGAAGAAATATAGAGCGTATTGCCAAGCCTCTATACTTGCTATCGAGAAAAATTCCACCTCCATTAAAGAACGTGAACATTCACCCCATATTCAAATAAGGTAACACAGCAATGCCTTAGAATTATCGATCAGTAGCTCTCACCTCCCACCTTATAAGATAAGTAAGATAAAAGAAAAAAATTATAGATTGGTATTATTTGTTTTGAATAGATAGGCACAAGATACACGTCAGAACTTCCAAAATTTGTTTTTAGTATGTTTATGTATATATTTTATAATAATCTTTGGCATAGGGTGTATAGGACCCAGGCCTAGATTAAGATTATGGAGCAGGTGATATTTGATGATAGTTACCATATTTTGTATACTTTTTAATAATAATCATGACATGTAATAATAATCACTTGAGCCCAATAAATTCCCTCCAGCTAACCCCAATATAACATTATCTGTCATTATTTAATGTCATTACCCAACCTGAGCCCAGTGAAACCAGAAACAAAAGTGAAGTTGTAAGAAAATAAATAGAAATAGAATGAATATAAAGGGCTTCGAACAGTAATTAGAGGCAAAAATTGCTTGCTACTTAAAATAAAAGAATTTAATTCCTAATCAACATGGTTTCAGTGTTGGAAGATCATGCCTATTACATTTATTAGACCACTAGGAGAAAATACTGAAAACAGTGTCCAGGACAAAACATACATTTAATATACACTGATTTTACTAAAGCCTTCGATAAATGTGACATTGGAATTATAGCACACAAACTTAAGAATACAGGAATTAATGGAAAGTTGGCAAGATGGATATTTAATTTTTTGACTCAAAGAACACAGAGTGGTAGTAAATGGAGTCAAATCTGAAGTCTGAGAAGTCGTCACTTCTCTCCCACAAAGTACACTATTAGCTCCCTTGCTGTTTATGCTATTGATTGCAGACAGTGATGCAGATATTGATGACAGTATAGTATCATGCTTTGAGGATGACACAAAGATATACAAGGAAGTATTAAACGATGGTGATATAGAAAAATTACAAAATGACATTGAAACATTATTCAAGTGGGCGAAAGACAATAATAATGAAGTTCAACGAAGAAAAATTGCAACTCCTAAGATTTGGTAACAACGAGGTACTACACAATATACGGTACAAGACACTGCGAGCCAAACAGATAATACCAAATCCACAAGTCAGATGCAGAATTCAAAAAGCACTATAACATTAAGATTACAACAGCTAGAAAAGTAATGGGAATTATCTGCAGGAGCTTCCACAGCAGAAAAACAAACATCATGCTAAAATTATGAAAGAGTCTAACCTACCAATAATTACAGAAAAAGGGACATTGCAAACATACTGTAGAAGCCATACAAAGGACTTTTACGTCTACTGTAAGATAGAAGAAACGAAACGTGAAGCCTACTGGTCTCGATTACAATCCCCGAAACTCTACTCTCTGGAAAAAAGATGCGAGCGGTACACCAAAATATACGTATGGAAAATACTCGAGGGTAGTGTTTCTAACTTTAGATATGAAATAGAAACACACTGAAATGAAAGAAGAAGCAGATTCTATACTATCCAACTGCGGCGGGACATTTGGCCATGAAAACGAGGATGGAAAATACCCTCAGAATTCGACGCACGAAACTTTTTAGTGTTCTGCCAAAAGAACTAAGGAACAAACTAACCTGAATAATTTTAAGAATCAGCTGGACAGGTTTTGTGCAAAGTCCCTGACCAGCCATTCGTCAGGCGGGATGCTGCATGGGAGGTCGACCACAGGTCGATCCTGAACTATCGTTCGAAACCATCGCAAGGTATCATAGGATATATATACTTATGGTTGTCCTTTTGCTGGAAGTACGAGTAATGCACACACCTTCCAGCCACACAATTCTTTTAGCCTGTCGCCAATATCATTAATTCCGGGTATAGCATGCTTCTCATTCACAGTCTAGGACTCATCCTTCTCCTTTATACATTCATCATCGCACATGACTATACTACAATCACTACCGCTTCCAATCTCTTCAACTTAAATTTATCATACAGACATCTATCATTAACACTTATACTTCCTGATACGTTCATGCCACTAATCTTTCATTAGCAAACCAACACCTTTCTTTCCTCTTCCTCCTCCTTCCATACTCGATTTTTCACTTTTCATTGCTTCCTATTCCACATCACCCTTTTCTCAGGATAATAATAATAATCATAATAATAATAATAATAATAATAATAATAATAATAATAATGATTTTCCTGTCAATTAGACTGCATATTTTTCATAACAGAGACAAGATTGGTGAAAATTTTTCAAAGCTACTGTACTTCAAATAAAGTTTTCTCAGCTTCCCAATGGATTTACTTGGAACCATAAAACGTAATTCTAAAGTCATCTGAGGCTAAAAATAACCCTTTGAGAGATGCCAAAAACCTCGTTTTGTGCAAGACACAAAGATTCCCGTGACAAAATGAAAAATAAATACTTAAACTTTTCTTTTAAGTACTGCTTAAAAAAAAAAAAAAAAAAAAAAAAAAAAACCAAGGATTCTATTAAATTTTTTACAGAATTCTATTTATTTATCGAAAAGAAGCCAAAATAAAAGAAAAACAAAAATAAAAAATAAGAAGCGACATTCAAAACAATTTCACTGAAATAAAGTGGAATTTTTTCATAACACTTTACGAGCGGGTTTATTATCGCATCAAGCTTTGGCTCGGAGCGTTGTGGGATTCCTTTTAATATATTTTAAGTAATTTCTTTTCAACGAGTTAATAAATGTTATTAAATTATTCTGAATATGCCCATTATATATCTGGATATACCTTCGTATTTGAAGAGCACACTTTTTTTAGTTATACATATATATTGCAAAGAACGACGCTTTTTAGAAGAATGTCCGCACAAGAGGAGAGGAGAAAACGAGCAGTGAAAAATGAAGCACCTCCCAGGAATCGAACCCAAGATCATCCGATTGCCGGTCAGATATGCTAACCATTGCACCAAGAGCCCCGACGCCTCAAAGCTTGTAATTCTCCAAATACCTGCGAACGGAATCAAATGCCCCTCAAAAAGGCATTTGATTCCGCTCGCACGTATGTGGAGAATTACGAGCTTTGAGGCGTCGGGGCTCTTGGTGCAATGGTTAGCATATCTGACCGGCAATCGGATGATCTTGGGTTCGATTCCTGGGAGGTGCCTCATTTTTCATTGCTCGTTTTCTCCTCTCCTCTTGCGCGGACACTCTTCTAAAAAGCGTCGTTCTTTGCATTATGTACACTGTGTGTCATTTGCAGTTGAAATATATATATATACACACACACACACACACATACTGTATATATATATATATATATATATATATATATATATATATACTGGAATGATATAAATTACTTTTTGTTCGTTTTGTTTGCATACAGGACTACAAGCAAGTCATATGAGAATGTACGTCTTGGTTGCCTCGTGTTCTTCGTAGAAGATGCCGAAATAAAATCTGAAAATACGAGGCAAGAACACACCGAAGGTACTCACTGTTTAAGAGGTTTTCCTCGAGCGGAATCAGCAACGGAATGACGACGTTCATCGCCATTTCGTCTCTCCGTTTTGCCTGATATGAAAGCCTCTTTGTTACCGGAAAGCATTCACAAGCTGCATCTCAAATCTGTAACGCAGAAAATGGACGCATCATTGGAAGGTTAGGGAAGGGAACTGTTTCGCAGAAAAGCTATCCGTGTGCATGCTATTATCTAAATGATTACACTTTAATGCCTGTACAAGTACATCTATTCAATCAAATGTAAAACGCAATATATATATAGATATAGGTATTCCTAAATCGCCAAATTTCTCCTACATTTTCATCAGTGGTCATTGAAGTTACATCAGCTCCTACATGCGATATCTTATTTTTGAAATTTACGGTGGAGAAAGATTCCATTAAAATGTTTAGACAATGCACTTTATTACCGTTTATAATGATTATTTTTTCGAATTTCACTCTCGTCAGGATTTTAATTCAAAACTCGAAATCAAATTACACTACTACTCTCTCATGATACCTCAGGATTTTACACACCCTGGTTTTTGTTTTATTTTATTTTATTTAGGTTAGGTTAATCTAACCTAACCTAACCTAAATTAAACCTTTAAAAACATCGTAAACGTAACTTTTAGCGATATATATATATATTAGTGGTGGACCGGATGGAGCTATTGAAGAATAGGAACCCCAACCTTCTTTAGTTAGCTTTATAAGGCTAACTAACGAAAATATCATGACCTAACCTAACCAATCATCAAGGGCGTACAGTTAACCTAACGATTGGTTAGGTTAGGTCGTAATATTTTCGTTAGTTAGCCTTATAAGGCTAACTAAAGAAGGCTGGGGTCCCTATTCTTCAATAGCTCCGACCGGATGTCAGTTTTTCAACATCTGCGGATGCGGATTTTTAATTGCAATATCCGCGGATACAGATGCGGATATTTAGTTAATCTATGAATATAATATAGAATTATGAATATGTGACATAATTTTTCAAATTTCGTGATATTACTATTATGGCAGGCAATACATAAGAATTAAAATTAATATTAATGTTTTCATTATGATAAAAATAATAACTTTCTCAAGAGTTTCAGCCACAGAAAATTCAAAGAAACAAGTTTCATTCAATTTTCTGTGTTACCAGGTATTTATATTTTCAGGTTTATATATTTGTTTGTTCATTAGTAATTAATATTTTACATGAAATCTGCATGACTGGGCCTTATAAGCTACTTTATAAGCTAATTTAATTGTAAATTGCATAATTTATTAGAGGCAATATCCGCATAACATCCGCAGTCAGAAGTGCGGATGCGGATGTTGAAAATGATGAGGATGCGGATATCCGGTCCACCACTATATATATATATATATATATTATACTGTATATACAGAGAGAGAGAGAGAGAGAGAGAGAGAGAGAGAGAGAGAGAGAGAGAGAGAGGCCAATAAATATAATTTAACATTATACCAGTTACTTTTCGTTGTGTAACTGTTGCCTAAAATTATCTAATTGATGTATACCATGTGTCCAATTAATTGCAATTTTGTATTTGACTGCACACAATTACGTTCCTTTACGACATAAAAAATATGCTTTGTGTCTCGGTAAACTTTTACCATTTGTGTATTAAGCTGAAGACAAGAATGAAATGAACGGGATTTATATTAAAACTCGACTTACAGTAATGCACTCGCTTTCGGGCTTCGGAGAAGCACTCTTTGGAAGCGTTTAATATACGTGACATCCCAGAAATGATGAGAGTTTCCACATGGAACATTTTCTACCCTTTTACCTTTCACGGCGGAAACGTTGACGATAAAGGGAACGAAATGAAGAAGAAATGTAACCCCTTTTCACGCATGAAATCACTGTTTGTGTTTCTGACGTAGTGGGCGGAGCTAAGCGGTAGCAAATCAAAGATTAATAAAAAGGTATTTTCATTTAAAATTTAGTTCTCAGTGGGACTAAGAATGAGAGGCAGCTGTTAAGTTGTCAGGAAAACACGATCAATTAATTAAACATCTGCTGGCAAGGGATGTGAAATCCATAGCTGTCTTGTAGCCGGAGTAAATTGAGTCTTTAATAATTTTTACAAATAAAATTTATTTTTTACCAGTCAAATTTGCAAATTTGCATCTGATTGTGATGTCATCTGCAAACAGTAAAGGGTTCCGTTTTCTGAGATGGGAACACGCACGGGCGATAATGATGGATGAGGTAATCAAAATGGAAATTGATATACTCGTGTGTATATATATATATATATATATATATATACGTATAGGCCTATAAATATACACACGTGTGTGTGTGTATATATATATATTATATATATATAAAGGCGGGCCTTGAGGCCCATATCAATGGAAATTGATATACTCGTGTGTGTATATATATGTATATATATATATATATATATGTGTGTGTGTGTATATATATATATATATGTGTGTGTATATATGTATATATATATATATGTATGGTGTGTGTGTGTGTGTGTGTGTGTATATATATATATATTATATATATATATATATATATATAGAACAACATGGCTGCGTATAGCTGAAGCTTCTTTAGTTTTCAAAGGTTTGTCAGTTCTATGGCTTATGCCCATATGGGCACAGGCATACCCGAGTGTTATGGTAAACCTATGAGGCATCCTCCGTTAAGAAGAGTAGTTGAGAAATTAAGAGATATTTTCTTTTAAATTTGGACATATTGTTAGATGGTGGAAATGCACTCTGTGGAAGTGAATTCCACAGAGTGCGTGGATGAATGGTATGAATGAATTTTTTTAAAGGGATGTTCTGCAGTGTGGTATTTGTGTTATAAAGGCATGCGCACTCCCAGTACCGTTAATGGGTCTGGTAAATATGTATAAAGAAGAAAGAGGAAAGAAACATTTGTGCGTAGATGAAATTAAAGAAATTTATTAGTATGAAGTTAAAAATTATTTTAAATATTGAAAGGTCATAAACACTAAAATTTTAAAATTAAAATAGTTATGCAATTATTATGTTATAAAGATAAGGTAATACGATTAAAAAGCAATAAATGTTGTAAAGGAAACTTAAAAATTGGGCTTACTTTGTGAGAGTAGAGTAAATTTAGGTGAAAAAAAACTTTAAAAATAAGTTTGGGGGAAGGAGAACACTATGGACAAATTACAATACAAAATAATAAAATATAAAGTTTTAAAATATATAAAAACGTTAAGAGAAATAAATCAGGTACGAGTTACTTAATAACGTATGTAGTCCAGAATGAGGGGCAGAAATGATAGATACAACATTCTGGAGGATGTGTTAATTTGGTTGGTTGATAAGTTTTTTTTAATGAAGGATATTGAGATTATGAAAGGGGGTATGATGATTTACATCCGGTTTATGTTTGAAAATGAGTATTATTTCTGAGTTGGGTAGATCGTGTTTATTAGTTTATTATGTCTAATTGGGTGGTCTAACCGATGGGAGTGGAAACGTATCAGCTTACAAACCCTTTACAAATCACATATATGTTTCTATTCCCATCAGTTAGACCACCCATCAGTATTTAGCAGTGTTGGAATATACCTTTGAAAACACTTTGGTTGATAATTTTAGCCAAAGTTACGTATCTTTAAGAAGCCCCAATATAGGTACAGTAATGTTATGACTGTTATTTTTTGGTATTTTTCAAAAAATCTCAGTAGAAGTAGCAAGATCCAAAGAAAATGAAGTTAGTGGTGTGGGTTGAATGTATTATTTAAGACAAAGAGCCGATCTGAAAATATGTATATTATACATATTTTCAGATCGGCTCTTTGTCTTAAATAATGCATTTATATATTTCCCATAGCATTTATATCGTTGCTTAGGCATGAAATAACACACACGCAAAATTTTATGACTCTAGGCTAGGGTTTAAAAATACGTTTTTGACTACTAAAATATGATTTTCATCGCTCTGCCGGAGGCAGAAGATGATTACCTATTAAGCTAAGATTTTGTAGAGGCTATTTTCTCATGCATGCGCAAGTTTTTGTCTCTATTAGAATATGGAAATCGAAAAAAATGTAAAATCGATCCACCCTATATGAACATATGAACCAGTGGTATGATGGATAAAAATCAAATAGCAGAGTTGCCTTATGATCACAGACCTTGACACTCAACTTTTAACCTTATACCCTTAAACAATAGAGATTGAACGGAAGAAGACTTAAAATAAATATTTCCTGCATGAAAAAGGGATTAATAGACAGAAATAGACCTATACGAGAGGATATATGGGCCTCAAAACATACAAGTTAACGCTTTATCTTAAATTATTTTCTTAACCTTTATTATATAGTTAGTTACAGTTCTACGAGTCGTGACCACTGATGTATTTCTAACGGAAGAAGTGCGGAAGCGATTCTAAAAAATTGTTTTGGCGAAGGAAAGTGTATATATATATATACACACACACACACATATATATATATATTATATATATATATATATATATATGCAGTTCTGTATTCCAGGCTTTAAAAGAGACCAGAGTACATAAATTTTATATTTCAGAAGTACAAACAATAAATTCTGTTTTTCTTCATTGGCATATGCTTGCCATGGCTTTTCTTTCCAGAATAGTAAATAACAAATAAGTAGCTGTAAGTTTCTGTAACACAGCAACTGTACGAATATCACTTGCTATTATTATGTAGCTCAGCACTTGTCTTTTTATTTTATTCCTCCTTTTTGTCTATAATTAAAAGAGAATCACCATCTATGAGGTTAAAGGATATTGTGTTATTTTCTTGGCTTATTTTAATCCAAATAAGCTAACCAACAGCTTACACCGTTAACACTATATAATACACACACACACACACACACACACACGCGCACACACACACACACAGCTGATCTTTTTCCGCGTCTCAGCTAGCCTGTGAGCAGTGTAGCATGCTCCCAAACACACACTTCTCTCCCTATTCCCCACTACATATACATGCATCTTACACATTACACAGTCTTTTCAAAAAGGCATAGTTTTCTGGAGCTTCGGACATTTGCACTTTGCCCCTCCTTCCTGCATATATATATATATATATATATATATATATATTATATATATATATTATATAATATATATATATATATATATATATATATATATATCACAACCATCAAATTTTCAGGTCTGAGCTAAAAGAAAAAATCTACCCTTAATGTACACAGCGATAATATTTTTATTTTTTACTAAATTAACGATTTTCACAATTCGCGTAATGAATTATGCTATCTTTACATTTTCTCAATCGCACTGTCTGATTAATATAATCAAGTGTTTTAGTATTCTATCATTACAGGCTTTTACAATTAAGAGTACAAAACAACTCTTTATTAGATACATAATTATTAGGCTAATGAGTACTTTAATTGTGCAAAAACCCAGTCTATTTACAAGGTTTCTCCTCAAAATAGATCTCAACTACCCTTCGTGAAATCATACATTACAGATAACGTAACAAGTGAACGACTAATCATATCTTTGCTGAAACATCGGTCACCTACACATTCAGGTGTATACCCATCGACCAAACATTCTCATTATCAAGTAATCCAAAGGTGCCTTATTGCTTATAAATCTATTATTATTATTATTATTATTATTATTATTATTATTATTATTATTATAGACACCATACAGTTTCCTTATTATATACAGTATTTTATTGACACATCATAGGCCAAAACTAATTTATTATCCCCATATTAACTATCCTATACAATAACTAGCTTCTGTCCCATCAATTGAAGTAACAGCGGAGTGTTCTGGTGTGCGGGCTGAGTTTTCTGTACCAGGTCTTTTATTCTGTTTTGACTACCATTTAATGTTTCGGAACATTCATCTCTTGTAACCTCATATTAATTTGACTTCAACCTTGCTACGCTGATCTGTCTGCTTGTATATTCCTCTCCATCATTCCCTCAGACATATCATATAGCACAAGTAGTTCGTCTATTATTACACCTTCATTCAATAGAAAGCATCTAATTTCTTTAGCCGCTCCTCTGTAGCATGAAACAAAGCTAGTTATTTTAGGCAGTTCATGTGACAAATATTAATAATACGAACTGACAATAGAATACATTAACAACTCAAATACTAAAGATGAAAATGGAGTTAATAGGAAATAGTACAGTAATGTCGGATGTAAGTAGAGCTACAGTCCAGTGGTGGGAAAAAGTAATCGATTACAAATAAAAATTACTGATGTTTGAAAAGTAACTAAAAGTATAAAGTAGAAATTACTTCTCTAGATCGGTTATAATATACGTAATTAGTCCAGAGAAGTCATTTCTACTTAATACTAGGGTAAAACAGCATAAATATGCGTATAGAAGAGCAAATAATTGTAATGCATTGTTTAACCATATGTATAGATGTAATCATAGCATCAAGTGGGATAGTTTTAAAGCGCTTGTTAAAAATAGTGATATAATTGAAAGAAATATTGTAGAATGTGCGTTTATCCATTTTAAAAATAATTTCAATGACGAGGTGTACTTCTGAATACATGAAAGGCCTTGGAATAATTTTTCTTTTTTCCTGTGGGTTTGCATTATATATATACTGTATATATATATATATATATAATATATATAGAATATCAAAATGATGAGTGTGAATGTTGCTCTCTGCATGCCGAGACATTTCATTATCGAACAACTCAATCTAGAGTATGTTACTCTCTGTTTCAACTACATCTTATCAAGGAATGTTTGCTTGTTTGTTTTCTTTTTCTTTTTTGGTTTTTCCTGTTTTCTTTCTTGTTTTAAACCTACAAAATATCTCTCATGAAAGACCGTGAAGCCTCATAAAGGAAGGTGAGAACTGGGCCGGGTCATTCTTAAGGTCATTACAGTCAAATTGTGTATTTTCAGCAGCCCCAATAAACTTTTTTTGTTAACTTCAGAATATATCTTATATCCAACAGTTGATTTGTTAATTAGCGACCTTTGCAATAATGTAATTAGGATAATGATCGTTAATGACGGCAATTATATTTCCAGAACTTACGAAGGTATTGCTATTTCCAAATGTATTATCAATTGTAGACTATGTTATTCGATTGCTATAGCTGAAGATTCGAGCTGGCTTAGTAATAATATGACTAAGATAGAATGAATTCAGTATGTTTAAAAATTTACGATCAAACGTTAAGTATGTAAATTTTAGGACCTATATTTTTAATTTTTACATTTAATGAAATTATTAAATTAAAGTATTAAATTGTTAGCTTTTGGGACACTGTGCGTGTGTATGTGTATGTGTGTGTGTGTGTTTGTAACACACTCAAACTCTGTTGGTTCAGCCGTCTTAATGCATGGTTTCCAATTAATGTTTGTTTTTAAATTAGATGGTTTTAATTAAAAATTTTCAATTTAATTTTTAATTAGAACCTTATTAAGGATGAAACTGAAGACACAAATCCTTCGAAACGTCTGATAAACTATGTTGCGCATATCGTTAGTATTATTGGAGTCAAACTGAAGTTAATAACAATTCTTCAGAACGAAGCCCATCCCTATATTTAAGTAACAGATGTAAACGTCGTCCTTCAAGCCTGCAGTTTTGAATATTTACTGCATTAATAAATATTCAATATGCATGGGGCCGTCTCTCTCTCTCTCTCTCTCTCTCTCTCTCTCTCTCTCTATATATATATATATATATATATATATATATATATATGAAGCAAATCCACAAGGAAAAAGGAAAAATCATTCCAAGTCCTTTCGTGTATCTAGCAGTACACCTCGTCAGAGAGGTGACGAGGTGTACCGCTGAATACACGAAAGATCTTGGAATAATTTTTTCTTTTTGCTTGTGGGTTTGCATCATTCATTCATTTCACGTGTTTAATTGTAAAATTCACCCCAGATATATATATATATATATATTACAGAGTGTCCCAAAACAACGTATACATTTTTAAAAAACTTATAACAGGCGAACCCACTAACGGATTCAGATGATTTTTATTTCTTTTTATAGGTAAAATATACAACATCGAAATAATAGATAGTTTAATTTGTTTTAAACACGTAAGTGTTCGAAATGTCGACCATTGACATCAATGCACCACTGCGCTCTTTGATTCACTGATTGGCAGACTTCAACAAAAATGTTTGTAGGGATATTTCTACACGCTTCTTCAACTGTGCTCTTTAGTTGTTCAAGTGATGTAGGTCTTCTACTGTATACTTCATTTTTCAAATGACCCCATAAAAAAAGTCAAGTGGGCTCAAATCAGGTGAACGTGATGGATACTCGATACTACCTCGTCGTCCGATCCACCGATAATGAAATGTTTCATCAAGGTAGTTCCTGACATCCTGATGGTAATGAGGAGGTGCTCCATCTTGTTGAAAGTAAATGTCCTCATCTCCGTATAACTGTCGAATTGCAGGAAACCTTTTCCCCGAAGCATGTTGAGGTAGCTATGACCGTACTGTACCATCGAAAAGAATGGACCACCAAACCTTTGGAAGAAAACCACACCAGACTTATACCCGGTAAATTTACATGTCGTTCCACATAAATGTGTGGATTTTCTTGTGACCAGTATGTGCAATTATGACGATTAATTATACCATTCAACTTAAATGTAGCCTCATCAGACACACAATTTTGTCCGCAAATTGGCCATCTTCTGTGTTTTTTACTCAAAACCATTCGCAAAACTGGATTCTGCGATCCGGATCATCCTCCTTCAAGGCATGTAATAATCTCGGATGTAAGATTTCCATTTAGCATTCTTCAGAATTCTGTGGACACTTGTCTTACTTTTCCCTGTTTCACGAGCACATTGTCTCACAGATTTTCTTGGTGATCGGTTTGAATACCTGTAGCACTTCATCAGAAGTGTTAGCATCTGTTGATGTCTTTGGACGCCCAGTCGCTTGCTTGTACACATCATGCACAGTACCGTATACTTCAAATTTCTCACAGATACGTGAAATGGTAAGTCGAGTTGGAGATTAGTTCCAAAATTGTCGCTCCACTGTTGTTGACCTTTGATATCTTCTCAACTTTAAAATACGACTTTAGTATCCATTTTCGTTGCTCAAATGATAAGCGCACACTTCCATTTTCCATGTTTACTGTAGGCAGGCAAGGCTATTACTAATTTCGTTTTATCTCCTTAGCTATCCAAGGCTGTTAACAATTTCGCTTTTTTATCTCCTTAGGCTATAGGCTATAAAAGAAATAAAAATCATCTGAATCTGTTAGTGGGTTCTCCTGTTATAAATTTTTAAAAAATGTATACGTTGTTTTGGGACACTCTCTCTATATATAATATATATATATATATATATATAAATAAAATAACTTCTCAGACTATGATATTTATTACAGGATCCAACAACAGTTTCATGTTTACGAAAAATTGCCAACGAAATGCGGAATTGGATGCCATATGTAGAAATAAGATGATAGAAAATCCTAACTCAGCAAAACTACGGATTAGAACCAGATAAAATCAAATAAGAGAAGTTGGAAATACAGTCGAAATGAGAAGACTATGATTTATAGATTCAATTTATATGATTTTGGCTTTCTGCTCTCGTATATATTACGCAACTATTCCATTATTTCTTCTAAATTTCAATTTCTCTCTTGGACATCGCTTTCCAAAACAATAGATTTAACTACGATTTCTATAAATTCGTCGATACTACTGAATGCGAGTTAACTAAAAGGAAATTATATATATATATATATATGTGTGTGTGTGTGTGTGTGTGTGTGTGTGTGTGTGTGTGTGTGGCGCGCGCATGAGCGATGCAGTCAATAAATTCGCGGAATACAATGACTATGTTTTTAATAAAAGAATTCCGGGAATTTATTGACTGTACCTAGCTATATACTGTATATATAAGGGTGGGCGGAAAGTAGCTCCCTATTTTGGATTGGTAAAAAAATACGTATATTATCCATTTATTTCAGAAGAAATAATATGAAAAGGTAGGCATACATGGTAGGTTTTCTCTGAAATTCAATGTGGGCTCCAACTCTTTCCACCAGCTTCTGGAGCCGCCCAGGAATGGCGTCCACTGACTTTAGCAGGAACTCCGGCGGGATGGAGGACATGACTTCCCGAATTCGGTCCTCCAGTTCTTCCAATGTCCTCGGTTTGGTGCGGTAGACTTCTTCCTTTACCCACCCCCAAAGAAAGAAGTCGCACGGTGTCAAGTCGGGGCTCCTGGCTGGCCATTGATGTGGACCACGACGACCCATCCAACGCCCAGGGAAGTGGGCATCCAGCCACTCACGGACAACAAGAGCGAAGTGCGGAGGGGCGCCATCTTGCATAAATATCAGATCGTCGATGTTCTCCCATGTGCTGACAACCGGCCAGACCTCGTTTCGCAACATAGCAAGGTACCGCTCAGCATTCATGGTGTTGCGCAGAAGGAACGGGCCCACAACCTGATCTGAGGTCATACCACACCACACCGTTACACTGAACCGATTCTGCCGTTTTTCAGCGGTAACCGTGCGACTTCTTTCTTTGGGGTGGGTAAAGGAAGAAGTCTACCGCACCAAACCGAGGACATTGGAAGAACTGGAGGACCGAATTCGGGAAGTCATGTCCTCCATCCCGCCGGAGTTCCTGCTAAAGTCAGTGGACGCCATTCCTGGGCGGCTCCAGAAGCTGGTGGAAAGAGTTGGAGCCCACATTGAATTTTAGAGAAAACCTACCATGTATGCCTACCTTTTCATATTATTTCTTCTGAAATAAATGGATAATATACGTATTTGTTTACCAATCCAAAATAGGGAGCTACTTTCCGCCCACCCTGTATATATATATATATATATATATATATATATATATATATATGGGGGATAGAACTCAGAATGATCCCCTGAGGTTTTTTATGATACACACAGACCATGCATGGAACAAGGAATTCTTCTGGGAAAATTAAATCCACGATGGTCCGAATAAGTAATGGTAAATGACAAACACCATAGTTTTTTCTTTTTCATGATGTTAGCCCGACGTGGGCAGCGGGTCACTCGGAAAGAGCCCCCAAAAGCTGGATCCTATCTGCTTTGCAGATAGCTGGTGAGCGAATTTATAT
This sequence comes from Bathynomus jamesi, assembly GCA_023014485.1. Taxonomy (NCBI): domain Eukaryota; kingdom Metazoa; phylum Arthropoda; class Malacostraca; order Isopoda; family Cirolanidae; genus Bathynomus; species Bathynomus jamesi. Next base: position 1,394,471 of record JAJOZX010000155.1, read on the forward strand.
TTTTGGAGCCTCTTTGCGAGTGACCCGTTGCCCACGTCGGGCTAACATCATGAAAAAGAAAAATCTAAAGGTTGTCATTGCCATTACTTATTCGGACTACAGTGGATTTAATTTTCCCAGAAGAGTTCCTTGTTCCGTGCACGGTCTGTATATATATATTATATATATATATATATTATATATATATATATATATATGATGAATAAAACCACGAAGGAAAGGAAACACAAAATGGTGCTCAAGCGCTTTCGTCTAATGACATCCTCAGGAACACTGAAGTACATAAAAGGGTAACAGCCTATATATAGGTTACAGAAAGAAAAAAAAAGAAAAATAAATAACATACATACATACATACACACACACATATATATATATACATACATATCTATATATACATATACATACATACATATATATACATATATATATATGCAATAAACAGAGAAGTAAAAATAAAAATTAAAAATTAAAAATTAAAGGATTATCAGTGAGGCGTACAGATTTGTAAGGAATAATATCGATTTTTAGCACAAGATCCTTACAAATCTGTACGCCTCACTGATAATTCACTAGGCAACAAAGATTTTGTTACAGAAGACCAAATAGGTGCTCCTAGCTAATTTCGGTATGCTGATTTCAAATCTATAATTAGATTTTTTCTATCACGTCTAGATTTTGTGTAAAATGCAAATCACTTTTAGTAAAATTTTCTACCACGTCCAGATTTTGGTTTTAATCGGATTAATGCCAGTAATATGAAACTTGCTTTTCAAGGTTAAAGCAATTTTTTTTGCCAACTATATACAAATTCGAACAATTTTGATAAATAAAATTTATCCCGAGTTGTTTTTATAGCATTTGCTTTGTACTACGGTGTGTATTTCTTTTTACTTTGCACATCGTAATAATTACTTTCTACGTTTTTTCAGATATTGTATGGTAATTCAAAATGGCATCAAATAGACGTGCTTGTGTAAATCACCCAGACAACTTCTGCTTTGTCTGTGGACAATATACACCTAAGCCACAACGTAGAAACATAACAACAAAGATTAAACTTGCCTACAAGTGTTATTTTGACTGTAAGTTAGGAGACCAACAGAGGGACTGGGCACCACATATTTGCTGTGCACAGTGCAATGCAATGTTAATAGCTTGGATGAATGGTAAAAGAAAAGCTATGCCGTTCTCAGTCCCCATGGTTTGGCGTGAGCCGAAAAATCACTTCAATGATTGTTATTTTTGTTTGACAAAGATTGCTGGTTTCACAAAGAAAACAAATCAAAGATCACGTACCCAAACTGCGAATCAGCAATGAAACCAGTACCACATGATGAAACAAATCCACCACCAGTTCCACCAGCAAAGATAACAGACAGCAGTTCATCTGAAGATTCTGCTAGTGATATAGAAACAGGGAAAGATGGCATATATGTTCCAGATGCAAATATTTCCCCACATTTGTTAAGTCAAGCGGAGTTAAATGACTTAGTGCGCGATTTGGAATTACCAAAAGAAAAGGCAGAGTTGCTTGGTTCAAGACTTCAAGAATTTAATCTTCTCCAACAAACACCAAAGTTTCTCATTTCCGCCATCGCCATTTGCAGTTTTTCATCATTTTACTTACAGGAAGAAAACGTTTGTTTCTGCCACGATATCAGTGGTCTGATGCAAGGGATTGGCTGTCGCTATGATCCAAAAGAATGGAGACTGTTCATTGACTCTAGTAAAGCTAGCCTTAAAGCTGTATTACTGCACAACGGCAATGAAAAACCTTCAATACCTGTAGCACATGCCACTGGCCTTAATGAGACTTATGAATCGATGAAACTGCTGCTAAGACTCATCAAATATAAGGACCACACATGGAATATTTGTGGCGACCTTAAAGTTGTATCATTACTTCTTGGGTTACAGTTGGGCTACACAAAGCATATGTGCTTTTTGTGTCTATGGAACAGCAGAGATGACAAGAACCACTACAAAAAACATGATTGGCCATCTAGAACTGAACATGTTGTTAGTAAATACAATGTGAAACACCAGCACTTATTGACCCTCAGAAAGTACATCTTCCACCACTTCACATTAAACTTGGCCTTATGAAATATTTCGTGAAGGGTATGGATCATCAAGGTAGTGGTTTCCAATATTTAAAGGATAAATTCAAAGGAATATTGACAGATGCTAAGCTAGAAGCTGGAGTTTTCACTGGACCACAGATCCGCAGTGTCATCCACGACTCATCGTTTCCATCTAACCTAAATGAGAATGAACTAGGAGCATGGACATCTTTCGTTGAAGTTGTCAAAAATTTTCTTGGAAACCACAAAGCTGAAAACCACCGTAAACTCGTAGAAAACATGCTTAAATCTTATGAAATAATGGGATGCAGAATGTCTTTGAAAATTCATTTTTTACATTCTCATCTTGACTTCTTCCCGGCCAACCTTGGGGCTGTAAGTGACGAGCATGGTGAGCGCTTCCACCAACAGATCTCAGTTATGGAAAACAGATACCAAGGTAATTTCAACCCAAATATGATGGGAGATTATTGTTGGTTCCTGCAGAAGGAGAGCTCGTCATCCTACAAGCGACAAAGGAAGAGGACACACCAAAGTTTCACTTAAGAACAGGAATTTGCCTTTCAGTAGTAACAACAAAATACTAACGCGCTTTGGGTGGATGGTTGGGCGCAGGGGTGGTAACTCCGCCAGCGGAATTCCGCTGTCTGTCTTAAGCCAGAATAAAGGAGGAAAGACATCCCTGTTCACTAATTATTTAAGTATGCTTAACATAAAACGTGGCACGGAAAAGTAGCTTAGACGGCTTTCGTAATAGAAGCGGGTGAGAAAAAAAATGAAAAATAGGGGTTTTCGGTTACACAAAATCTGGACGTGATAGAGAAATTTTGATATCAGATCTGAAATCAGCATCAGCGCTTTAGTAGGAATCAGTAGTTCACGTGTCTGTAACAAAAAAAAAGTTGAAATTTGTTGCCTAGTGATAATTAATTAATCCTTTAATTTTTAATTTTTAATTTTTATTTTTACTTCTCTGTTTATTGCATATATATATGTGTATATATGTATGTATGTATATGTATATATAGATATGTATGTGTATATATATGTGTGTGTGTATGTAACTATGTATGTATGTATGTTATTTATTTTTCTTTTTTTTCTTTCTGTAACCTATATATAGGCTGTTACCCTTTTATGTACTTCAGTGTTCCTGAGGATGTCATTAGACGAAAGCGCTTGAGCACCATTTTGTGTTTCCTTTCCTTCGTGGTTTTATTCATCATAAATATTTTTCACGTGTTACTTTCGTGAAATAATTTTCATATATATATATATATATATATATATATATATATAATGCAAACCCACAAGGAACAAAAAATGATTCCAAGGTCTTTCGTGTATTCAGAAGTACACCTCGTCAGGGAGTGACGACCCTGATGAGGTGTACTTCTGAATACACGACAGGCCTTGGAATCATTTTCTTTTTCCTTGTGGGTTTGCATCATTCATTCATTTCACGTGTCTAATTGTGAAATTCATCCCATATATATATATATATATATATAGAGAGAGAGAGAGAGAGAGAGAGAGAGAGAGAGAGAGAGAGAGACTATATATATATATATATATATAAAAGCTTTAAAAGGCTTACAAATATTAGAAAAATACTGTATGAAAGCCGTTTTATGTCGTGAATTAAGCGGAATGTGAATGATGATGTTTTAAGCTTAATTTGACATTTTCTTCATTTTAGAGTTTCTGCAGCCTTGGAAAATGTCTGCTTCAGTTTAATTCTTTCTTTTTACATTTCTCAAATGTCCGCCACACCTGTTTGAAATGCCAAGAATGAGTCATATTCCGTCGGATATTCTCAATCTTCGAGTCTGTATACTTTTATAAAGTGACTCTTTCGCAGGTTTGGTGAGATTGATACGACGTAATCAGTCAGTGACACGCGACGGCTTCAATAATGTCACGTGAGCAGCCGAAGAACGGACATAATTTTGTTTTAAAAGAATTCCTTTTTTTTCATTTTTCATTTATTGAAATATTTAACTTTTCATTTGTTTTTATTTCTCTCTTTTTATTATTTATTTATTTGTTAAGAAATCTATAACCTCTGACTGAACATGACCTAAACTCGCATCATCTAACATACCTGCGGGAGAGGGGAATGGGCGTATCGGGCGCGTGAGGGGAAACGCATGAAGAGAGCACTTTTCAATGTTTTCATTTTAAATATGACTACTGTAGTTTAGTGCAATCTTTAAACGACACGTTTTTTTAAGCTAATTTTGACAGCCAGCCAGATAGATACACAGAAAAAATAGAATGATAAAATATTAAAATCTTTATTTCCTACCTTTATATATATATATATATATATATATATATATATATAGTGTGACACTTTATACACAACGCAAAAATAAGTTAAAATACATCTCTGTCGTTTCTTTGCACAAGCCTCATTCTAAAGGTTAATATATCAATATCATTCCTAATAAATCAACAATATAAGTTTCTTTTCAAACTTTTACACAAAGTTAACAAAAGATTCCTAATTTTCAAAATGGTTGGCCAAAACGACTGAAGTTTCTTCTCATGTTAAAAACTCTTAAGTACAACGTATTTGCATTGCTTAAATATGTAATACCTAAATGAGAGAATACTGCAGTTATTAGTAAGGAGGTGATTACTAAAGTATTTATTTATCCATAAATACTTTTCGATGCGCAAACAAAAAACTTCAAATACCGCATAAATTCTCTTTGAGAAATCATTTAAAATTTCATATAAAACGCTCTAATTAGATTAATGTGACACTTAATTAAAACTAACAGAGTATTATCCGTATCAAGGTATCTCGCAGAAATTTCTCTTGACATACTGGAATTGCCTTTGAAAAAAGTTAATTTCAGTTTTCAGCCCTTCGTGTCCTCGAAATGTTGAAGGTATTTATGGTTGTCTGACTTCAAAAAGTTTCTGTCCCGTTGTACTTTTGTTTGCTGAAGGCCGTACATTTAATATTTTTGTGCTTTTTATATTACGTTTTAAAAATGAATTGCCTTTATTGTGGGTACACACACATAGCTTCTAAGCTTTTCAGTGAATGTGGGAATAACACCAAATCGTCCGCGTAAAGCAAGAATATTTATTCTTGTATAACTCAGTCAACTACTACGGGTTCCATCAGATAAATCATTTAATATAGGGGCCTATTACGAGTGTACGATATCAGGAGGTACACAGAGATATGAAATTACATAAAGATTAGGAAATTCCTTTGTAATCGGAACAGAGTGAGAAGTATTTGGTCAAAATAATAAAACAGCAATACAGGGGTTGAGAATTTATCCCTCGCCTTCCCTGTGCGTGTGGTAAAAACGACTATACGGGGGGACTTCTGGGGATGGGGTTATATTCGCTGTCTCTTTGTCCATAATGGGGTTAAGAGGTTGGTCTGTTGGCCATCTTTGAAAAAAACACTCCCACGAACGAACAGCGAAAGAAGCCTCGGATTTGGGAAGAGCGCTCCCCCAACATTGCCCTCCAGAAGTTTTATTTAGTTTGTGCAAAACAAATCTGAAAAGGAATGGTGATGTGGACTAGGACGGAGTGAAAGGCGTGAGGTCGGGTATAGGAGGAGGAAGAGGTGAGAGAAGTGTTGCGTTGAAATTCAGTACTTTGTGAGTATAACTGCGCAAAATATTAGTGTTAACGTTAGTATAGCTTTCAGTATGTGTCTCATTTCTTGGCAATATTTTCCTCACAAAAGAACTCAAATTCACATATATTTAATGGTGGATTTACTGCATTCCTTGTTAAAATAACTGACGATATAGGCCCCACTCCTGTTATTGCGTCATTACCTTAAATTTCTTATTGAATTGAATTTAAGGCTTTTCCCGTTTAACGGGTTGTGAAAAAAATTATGAAAACAACTTTTTGGATTGAAAAATAATAAACTAGTCTGAAAAATGCGTCCTGCAGAAAGGTAAATCTTTTTGTGTGCATAATAATAAACATTAAAAAAAACGGGACAAGAATAACATTCAAAAATACATTTGGCTTTAAAAATTCAAAGTTAACAAAACATTTCATAAACTGACAAATTTTGGTGGAAAAATTTACTATATGCCCAACTTAACGTAACCTTACCTTACCTAATATAGTATTCAGTATGTTTTGCTTATTTCTGAGCAATATTTTCATCGCAAAAGAATTCAATTCACAAGTAACCTAACCTAACCTGATCTAGGTTAGGCACATAGTGAATTTTTCTCCACCTTAAAATGTACTTTGTTTAATAAATTTATTATTTTCCAACCTCAAAAAGTTGTTTTCAATAATTTTTTTTCACAGCCTGTTGAACGGAAAAGATACCGATTTATTCAACGACTTCAATATTGAGGTCACGTGTTTGTAACTTCTGACTACGTGACTTTCAGCAGGAGCTCAGTAATCGTTGCGACTTCCGCGCTTAAATTTAACAACATTGGCGCTATAAACTCCATTCTCATGGGAGGAAGCTTTTCATAAGAATCGGCTACAAATTTGATTTTAGGACTTCTTTTAGGATAAATATTTTCGCTGAAATCTAAGAGGTCGTCTGTTTTTTTACCGTTCAAACGACGGTGAAGCGGCTGCACCGTCGTTTGAACAATTTTGAGTACGGGGGTGGTACGGGGCACTTGCCGAAGCCATCGAGGGGTACGCAGCCGAAAAAAGGTCGGGAACCCCTGCTGAAAAGCAATGCGAATAGATACACAGAAGTAGAAATAAAAATGGGTATAGAAACACTAAGCAGAAACAGACAGACGGGAAGACAGGGAAATAGAGAGACAACATAACAGATACGGTAAGTCAGAGATAAACAAAGAGATATTCATAGACAGACGGACAGACAAACAGATCGATAAGACGATGCAGATGCATTAAGAGAGAGATAAAAAGGTGAACTCTTCAGTATTATGCCAGCACTGCGTGTGAATGATCATATGGCTTTTCTTCTCCAATCTGTACCACTAATTAAAATTATTAAAAAAACACCAAATTCTATTACTTCACCTGCGATAAAAGTTTTGCCATAAACCGAACGGTCTCTGTGAAAAGCACACTTAAACACAGTTATGTAAACACTCTCTCTCTCTCTCTCTCTCTCTCTCTCTCTCTCTCTCTCTCTCTCTCTCTCTATATATATATATATATATATATATATATATATATATATATAATATATATATATATATATATATATATATATATATATATATATATATATATTCATCCAAAAGTCACGATCAGATCGGCTTTGTTCCAAGCTAGCTTGTAACGTAGCAAACCTGCAAGTTTAACCTGTGAGCGTAGCCCTGTTCAAAAATCAACTTTTTCTTATTTTCATAGGTTTCTGTACTTTTTCCCATGCTTTTTGACCTGAAAAGGCCAAAATCAAAACCATTTTGACCTAGGTTGTTGGGAAGCATTGCCGCATGGAGCTTTAAGTTTTCTGCCTTGAAATCGGCAAAAAGCACCAGTTCCGGGGTCCCTTGAATCATGTTTTGCACTATAACTTTTTATCTAAACAAGATAGAGCAACAAAATAGGCACCAAATTAAAGTGTTTTTAATCCTCTTTCTAACTTATACAATTATGATAGTCTTGGAACAAGAAATGGCACATTGGTACATACAAAGATTTCAGAAATATCACAAAATTCGTTTTCTCACACTCAAGGCAGACAAGGCGCCTTATTCATGACACAAATTTGAGATTAACATTTTGTCACAAGTCTAATCGATCAAGAAGTGAAAGCATTACATGATGATTAATTTCATAATGACATTTACACAGTCAGTTGTTGAGAGTTTGTTTCTTGAAGCTGTCAAAGCGGCGTCTGTTGAACTCCACAGCTTGAAGGAGATAGTCCCTTTGTTTGGCATCTGTTGTTATGACATTTGCAAAGTCGATCATCATCTTGACACCACGTTCAGCAATGTCATTCACCGCTTTCAGATTCTTAACATAGTCCAACGCCTTTCTGTAGTCCTCATTCTGTGGCCAAGACGTGACAGGTTCCAGAAGCCACTCGGATCCAATGTTCAGTGTGTCCAGCAGGAAATGTGATTCTGGGCCAATGAGATCAACCAGGGTGGTCTTAGCTGTGACTCTCTGGAATAGAGGCTTTCCTGTTCTGAAGCTGTCTGGCTTCTCAGTGGCATGTAACTGGGCAGCAATGTCGTGCTTCAATGTGTCACTCAATCTACTGCTGAACAGGGCAAATGGCATGACTTCGTGCGTCAGGTACCATTTGTGGTTTTCCATCTTATTAAGTACTGCATCAGCAAGCTCTGGGTCAGTTTTCTTGTACTTCAACATGTCCTGGATTAGACTTAGATCATTCACGGGAGCATCTGCAGCAGACATTGACATCATCCATACAGGAGTGTAGAACAGCGCAAGGAAGGTGTTGAGTCTTTCCAGCTTTGATACAGTGTCTTCGTCGTACTCAAGTTGATCTGCAAACATCAGCATTTTCATGGAGTACAGGTTTCTGGCCATCCATCTGGCCTGATGAATGGCGCCTGGTCGACTCCAGTGAATACCTCGAGGAGGCGTTCCTCCAAGAACAATGACTGTCAGTTCAGCCATTTCCCTGTAGTCGGCTCTTGGAAGCCTTTCTGCTGTTAGAATGTCTTGGAGTATTTCTTCACTGTTCTTCTTCTTTTCCTTCAGCCATTTGCTGTTGATAGCCAGCATCTTTGGGTTTTCCTTGGACAAGTCCGTCCAAACATCCTTCAGATGCTCAAACCATGGATTATCTGGCCCCTTCACCTTCCCAAACAGCTTCTCCCAAACTGCTCCTACTAGGATTTCCAGGATGTGATGTCGACAGGCCAGATAAAACACCTTTTTGTTCAGCATTTTCTCTAGCAGTTTGGCAGCTCCTCTGTGAACTCCACTGTTACTGGATGTAGTGTCAAAAACAAGGGCAGTAACATTATCCGTAAGTTCCCATGTCTCCAGTAAATCCATTGAAGCCTCAGCCTGAGCTGTGCCAGAAGAATTGTCGATGACAGGTACTCCCAATAACTTTCCTTCAGTGTATGAAGGTGGACCAGACACTAGCACAGCTAAAGTCTGTGAGGTACTTCCAGGTTCACTGCCCAAGACATCTTTGAGCAACTTTCCATCCAAGTGTAAGGCAGCGTACTGTGGGGGGTTTTCACAAAACTTGGACATGTGACTCTGGCTGATATTATACCTGGACAGCATTCTGTTGCGACGTGTTGTTGAGGTTGAGATGACGAAGTTATCCAGATCAGCCCCTCCAGCTTTCAAGGTGGCAGAAACCATGGCAGTAACTTGATTGTCTGATAAACCAAGACGATCAGCTGTATTGCAGATGACATCACATTCCATGACCTTCCTTGGAAACGTCAAAGTCACACTAGTCACAGTGTCTTGATGGTGAGAACATCCAGGACGAGGCTGATGGTAATCCATGTCCTCTGTGTTAGCGTCGTTGTCAGTTGAGTCACCCCAGGTAATGTCATCCACATGAACAACTGCCTCTTGTTCTGCTGCAGCTGTAAAATAGTACAACATGTTAAGACAGTAATTGTTAAGTACATGCTAAATATCGCAATGGAGTAAAACTTAAAACTTTTTGTACGTTCAAAGTAATTAGTTTTACCTTGTTCTTGTCTATGCTGCAGTCTTTCATTCCTCGCTGCTTGCTGCAGGGATCTTGTCTCAAAAATCTTGTCATGACCAGACATATGACCTTTCCTCTCAGTCTTTTGGTCTTCGTAGAACCTGATATCCTCATCTTTCTTCTCTCTGGATAACAGTCTGTTGTTCTGTATTTCCTGGATTGCATCTGGAGCTCCTATATCGAACAGGCTGTCTAATTCCAGCACAAATGCTCCTCTTTTTCGTCCAGGGTTACTTGCTCTTCCTTTGCTTTTCACCAGAGCACGATGTTTCTCATGTAGTTTCATGAAGAGCTTCATTGCGTTGTACTTGGTCATTGTCTTGATCCTAGCCATCTGCCAGAATGGGATGATAGATTCAACTGTTTCATATGCAAGTTCTTGAACCATGGGCCTCCCTGCATTTTCCGGTAAATTCTGAAGATTAAGGAAATACTGGAACGCCTGTCTGTTGGTGGGAAGCTGGGAACCACTGATAAAAGCTGAAGGGTATCCAACCAGGAAAGTTTCAGTGAGAGATCTGGTAGATGGCCCAGTTGACACCTGCCTGTGGACAGTACGTGGAGGTTCTGAGATATCAACTGTGCGCCCACGGAGCTCCCTCAGCTCCTTGCTTAATGCCATTGTGAAGTTGTAACTTGTAGATGGTTTTCTAGATTCTGATTGAGTTTCTGTTGTTTCCTGAAAAATGATAGATAATTATTATTATTATTATTATTATTATTAATTATTATTTATATTTATTATTATTATTATTATTATTATTATTTATTAATTTTATGCTCTTTCATTTGATACCTAATTTGTTGCTCTATCTTGTTTAGATCAAAAGTTAAAGTGCAAAACATAATTCAAGGGACCCCGGAATTGGCGCTTTTGCCGATTTCAAGGCAGAAAATTTAAAGCTCCATGCGGCAATGCTTCCCAACATCCTAGGTCAAAATAGTTGTGATTTTCGGCTTTTTCAGGTCAAAAAGCATGGGAAAATGTACAGAAACCTATGAAAATAAGAAAAAACTGATTTTTGAACAGGCCTACTGTGAGCGCACATGATGGAATCCATGTCAGGGGTACCTTTTTAATGGTAAAACTTTCGATCGACGGATCAAATTCTAGAATGAAAAAATTCGCGACAAAAATATTTGGAGCAGCACATGAGCCGGGTTTACACGGTGAGAGCTACTCACGCGAGCAACTTTCACGTCTCCATATCAGAGTATTAGCATGAAATAATCTCGTGAGAGTGTCTGTTTACACATACTGGCTACTCGCTGTGATAGTTGACTCTAGAATGACATTTTATTGTTTAACAAAATCACAAGAAAAGTCAACCGCAACAAAACAGTACACAATACTTCAAACCTATTCGCTCAACACGCGTGAGAGTAACTGAAAAGTTGGAAGACTACCAACTTTGTGCGAGTGCAAAATTACTCGCATGAGAGTGGGCGGAGCTAGTAACTGGCAACTAGCGTGGTAGTTGACACGATGCAAGTAGTACGATAGTTACTCTAATGAGAGTGGCTCGCGCGAGTAGCTCTCACCGTGTAAACCCGGCTTTAGGAACACAGTGAGATATATTTTGCAAGACGATAACATTTTTTGGTGGGGACTGTTATATTTTTCACGACGGAATAAAAACTAGAAATCTTACCAATACTTACTACCTAATCAACCGTACGCCTAAGTAGTATGGGCGAAAAATGGACGAGTGCAATGCAATGTTACAAATGTCGTTCAATGTTGCAAATGGGAGGGGATGTTGCAAGGGTGGTATGCAACAAAGGGGAGAGGGATGTTGAAAAGGGGGAGAGGTTGTTGAAAGGAGGGAGTTAAAAAGGGAATGGGTCTTGCAACAAGGGGGGTTATCCTCCAAATTGCAATGAAGGGGGAGGGAGCTTTGGGGGGAGAAGAGAGGATGACCTCCCCCCAAAGAGGTAACCTTAACCTAAGAGAGAGAGAAAGGAGGAGGAGGAGGGTATTTTGGGTAGAAGGTGGGATGTCCTCAGCCCACAAAGGGAAACCCTAACCTAAGCCTTAACCCAAGAGGGATAGAGATGTTCGCCTGGCCCCAGCCAGACGCATAATGAGCATCCATGGAATCCGCAGCTGTTATATAGAGGGTCGGAGGTTGCCAGATACCACTTTTTATTATATGGAGGGTTACCACTTATTTATTTATTTATACAAGGAGACTTGCCAGATACCACCATTTTAATTATTTATTTATATATAGATGAGTTGCCAGAGAGCACTATTTATTTTAATTATTTATTTATATATAGATGAAATGCCATTTATTGCTTTTATTTATTTATATAAGGAGAGTTGCCAGATAACACCATTCTCTTTATTTATTTATATATAGATGAGTTCCAGAGACTCCTATATAATTTAATTATATGCAGGGTTACTACTTATTTATTTATTAAAGGCAAGAGAGAGAGGGAGACGTTCTCCTTAATTTGCTCAGCAAAAGAATTAATTCAATACATTTAAACGCAAAATGATCCCCAATATGAACAATAAAAGAAATACGCTTGATTCTTTATATTAATTCATGGCTTAGCAAAAGAAAGAAATAAAACACCAATATTAATAATAAAAGAAATACACAGGCCTCTTTATATTGTACGTTATTACAATAACATTCTATATAATAATATTTAATTTACCTATAATTCGAGAGACCTGAATCGCTTTCATTTACTCTAAAGCCAAACCGAAAGTGTTTACTGTATTTACTTTTGTCAATCATCTCTTATATAAGATGTCTTCAAAAACAGCCCGAATTGTTCATTCTGACGAAGGTCAAGCTTTTCACTCCACCTTAGACCTACAGTTTAACGTGGAATCCGAACCACCATCAGCCCAGCGTCTTAACCACTAGGTCACCCAGGGTACCCGCGCCGGCTGCCGCCGCCGGGTCTCGAGTCCTGAGCCAATAGATTCATAGTCAGCGACGGTAACAACCGAGGCGTGACATTGAATGAAAAACAAATGGCAGAAAATGCAAGCAAAATAACAGTACATACTTTATATATATATATAAAAAGAAAAAACAATTATTTTAACAAACTTCCCCTAGGATTATTTATAACTTCAGTTTACTACAATATATATATTTATATACATTCTTAATTAAGTCTATATATACACTTTTATATTATTATTCTATTGTGTATTAAATTTATTTTATATTTTATTTTTCTTTGCATAGATGAAAAGGTTTATTATTATTATTATTATTATTATTATTACGATTATCATTATTATTATACCGACATTTTACAGATTTTTTTCAAAATTAACACACACACACAGACACACACACATACACACAGATACACACACACACACACTTCGGGAGTACTCAATAAATGGAATTGAATCAAATATATATATATATATATATATATACACACACACACACACACAGAGTTTTGTCAGCAATAGAAAGTGAGGACAGCGCACACACACACACACACACACACACACACACCTTATTGATTTTATTTCGAAATCACTGTATTATTATTATTATTATTATTATTATTATTACGTGCGGTGATTTCGCGAAGGTCAAGCTTATCCCCCCTCCTCTCGAATTGGCCTGGTGAAGTAGTGAGTTGACTTCTTTTACTCTCCACTTCACATAGGTACACCCGACTCATCGTGGCTTGTTCTGTACCATGCATCTAATCTTCTTTTGCACTCCATGGATTTTAGTTCCTGCTTTTTCCGTATTGTAACAGTTGAAATATCTCAGTGTTAAACTTCATATAAAAACAAAGCGACTTCTCCTTAAACTTACTACATTATTATCCCTGTCCCATCCTTTATGCATTAAAAAAGTTCTACTTTATTGGTAACCTTCGATTAGCATCCCCCCGAATTGTTCATTCTGACGAAGGTCAAGCATTTTACTCCGCCTTAGACCTTCAGTTTAACGTTGAATCCGAAACACCAGCAACACAGCGTCTTAACCACGAGGTTACCCAGAGTAGCCATTTATCTACCAACCAATTACCGCGCGCCGGCTGCCGTCACTGGGTCTTGAGCATGGATGAACTCTGAAACTATTCTTTTTATTATACTTCATTTTGTACAAAAATGACTAAATCCTGTTGTATTTACCAAAACATTCTGCTTGTAGAGATCTTCTAGATTTCTTATTTTTCTACTGATCTTTGTGTCATTGGCAAAGGATGTTACTGTGCTGTCTCTGGTAATGATCTATGTCAGGATTATGAAGAGTAGCTGCGCTAATACTGTTCCTTGGAGATATTTACAGGTGATCCCTTAAAAAGAGGAAACAAACTTATACAGATACAAATAAGAGTGGCAATTGACAGCTAAAATATGCAGGAACCATATACATTTAATGTTACAACTCATCATTTCCGTGTCTGACTTTGGCGGTGAGGCTCTGGTTCGCTCAAACATGCTGGCTCCTGAGCCTAACCTGGCCTATGGTTCAGACCAAAGATTCTCCTTGTACTGTAATAACTTGCCGCCGCTCAAATTATATGTCCATTTCCCTAACCAAAATGGTGAAAAATTGAGGATCGAGTAGTATGCTTTCAAATATTAATCCAAAATATTGTCGTGACAGAGCGTGCAAGTGAACAATTCACTCATTCACCTTGAGATGTGAGCATTGAAGTTAAATCTACGGGGAGAATGAACCGATAAAGACACCATTAGTCGTGAAGGTGACCAATCAGTACTTCAATGTCCAAAGCGTCGGTCCGTTATATCGGTGTTACGATTGACCAGAACTGCACAGCATACTCCAGGTGCGGCCGAACCAAGGAATTGTACAGAGAGAGCACAATCTCCATGTTTCCGAAGTCGCCTCCTGATATAACCCGCTCTCTCTCTTTCTCTGTTTGTGGTATTTACCTTACCAATAAGTTCTGTGGCACGTGGAACAGGCTACCTTCAGAAGTTGTGAGCAGTTCCTCTGTGGGTCAGTTCAAGAAAAGGATAGACCGAACCTTACACACTATTTGAGGTGTGGGAATTTTTTCCTGGCACCCGATGCTAGTGGCAACTCCACAGTATGGGACGCATGACCTTTTGAGGTACTTGGCATTGTAACTCCATCTCTCTCATGTATACATGATACATTGTGTCCTGCTACTAATAAAGAAACCCTTTCCAAAATTGTTGTGAAAGAAGATTTATGCAAAAGTGTAATGAAAAAAGAACAGCTTCAGAGTTCATTCACACCATGCGTACACTTATCCACGCAGTGGAAAATAAAACAGCATGAAACTCTAGACATACCTAAATTAATCTAAAGTAAGTAAGCATATAGATATATATATATATATATATTATATATATATATATATGAAATTAGAAAGGAACACCAGCCCTCAAAGTAACCTAAAGTAAGTAAGTATATATATATATAATATATATATATATATATATATATATATATATATATGAAATTAGAAAGGAACATCAGCCCTCACTTTTGTACATTTTTTCCTTCAACGTATTCTTTCATCTCTCTTGGGCTACTTCGTGGCCATTGTTACAAAACCGCTTCCCGTAGATCAGCAAAGTTAAGCAACACTGGGTCTGAGTAGCAGTTCGATAGGTGACCTTCCTCCACGCCCAGATGATGTAGTGACCCGTGGTTCGGATCAAAGGTAAAGCTATATATAGGTTCCCTCCGTCACATGATTTTTACCATTACGAAACAATCACAAAACATCAACATCATTTACGTGTCATTACTTTTACGTAGTTAAGGCATAACCAGCCACTTCATATATATATATATATATATATATATTTATGTATATTGAAATAATAATATCGTTTATATATACAACCAAAAGAATTAAATAAAACACCATTACATCATTCTGTTTATTTAGAAGAATTATTGGAATCAATATCATGAAATATAGAAAACAAATATACAATCCTATACAAACGAGGAATATATGCAATAAAAAATAATAATAGTATTAGAAATACACATTTTTAAACGATGGAATATATATATATACAATAAAAATAATAATAATAGTAATATAAGAAATACACAGTTTTAAACGATGGAATATATATGATAAAAGAAAATAATATAAGAAATACAAAACGTTGGAATATAATCATCAAAATAATAGTACAGGAGAAATATATATATATACACACAATTATATTAAATAATTAAATATATTGAAAATAGACATGCATTAAAATATATAACTTTATGTTTTACTGCGCTTAACTAAAACACTAAACTCGCACGTGATCGAGTCTACAGTAACATCATTGTTGCTTTGAACTACGCAATAAATACGATTTAACATTATTGCCTATACTCGATGTAAATGGCCTTCATATCGTTCAATACTATTTTTGTGCCCACTTTATATTCGGTTGGCAAGTTATCTTTAAACGAATACAATCAAAAGCACGCACAAAGAGGTCATCGTTAACCACAACATCATTATTAAATTCAATTTTATAAACACTACTTTCCAATCGAGGGTTTATTCTAACCGATACGCGTTTTTCAATCGTGAACTCTTCTTCACAATTCATAGCGGTAGTTGAAATAATCTTCTAAGTCGTAAGGACAGCTTTTCATTATATAGGGTGATCCAGAGAAATGGGACCCAAAAGAAACCCCTGTAACTCTTAAAGTATAAGTCCTTTTATAAAATCATACGCATCATTCGAAAGAGGATAGTTACAAGTTTGTACAGGATTGTATAGGTTTTGACAATACAAGACAAGATAAGATACAAAACAAAATAAAAGTTAGTTAAAACTAACCCTTCAAGATGACTGCATGGACTGTGGAACAGCTGCGTTTCATAACTGAGCAATATTATGAGCATGGAAGAAGTGTAGTTTCAGCTCAAAGATCTTTCAAGACAAATTTTCAGATGTCAAAATCACCTTCTAAGAAAGTAATCCGTCGGTGTGTCAGAAATTTTTCCCTAACTGGCAGCATTGGAAAAAGAAAACCAACTGGAAGAGTGCGCACAGCAAGGATAGACGAGATCATTAACAGAACTCATGAAATTGTACAGGATAATCCTAACATAAGCATCAGACGTGCTTCTCAGCTGTTAGGAGTTGGATATGGAACAACACACCGTATATTCAAACAAAATTTAATGCTCTTTCCATATAAAATTCAAACAGTGCAACAACTAAACGATGGAGATTTCGCACGAAGACGACAATTCTGTCAATGGATCCAACAGAAGGTAAATGACACCACCAATTTTCTAGCAACTTTGATTATGTCAGACGAAGCCCATTTTCACTTGAATGGAACTGTAAACAAACAAAATTGTCGTTTCTGGGCAACAGAAAATCCATTGAATATTACCGAAGTCCCGTTGCATAGTCAGCGTGTAACTGTTTGGTGTGGTCTTACTGCATCTCAGATCATAGGGCCGTACTTTTTCGAGGATTCCACCGGAAACACGGTCACTGTAAATGGTGATCGCTACGAAAAAATGTTGACCGATTTCCTTATTCCTAAATTAAGAGATCTTTGTCTAGAAAACCACTGGTTCCAACAAGACGGAGCTACCTGCCATACCACGAGGAACTGCATGGCAGTTTTGCGTCAAACGTTTCCAGGCGAGTTAATCTCAAGATTTGGAGACGTTGAATGGCCCGCAAGGTCTCCGGATTTTTCTCCCTTAGATTATTATCTCTGGGGATATTTAAAGAGTAGGGTCTACAGAAATAACCCAACGACCTTGCAAGAATTGAAGGCCGCCATCACAAATGAGATACAGGCCATACCACCGCACACTCTTGCAAAAGTGATGCAGAACTTACAAGCGAGAACACTGGAATGCTTGGCAACTAATGGAGCACATTTGAAAGGAGTCATTTTTAAAAAATAAATATTTCATAATAAACTTGTAACTCTACTCTTTCGAATGATATATAGTTTTTATGAAAGGAATTAAATATTAAGAATATTTGGCTTTTTTTTATGGGTCCCATTTATCTGGATCACCCAGTATAAAGAAACAGCCCTTCAGGGTGTACGGTGGGGATTTTCACGAACTAAACACATTTTAATCACACTCCGGAGCACTATTTGAGAGAAACACATGACCATATTTTTCCTTTTTGCTTAACAGACGATACTCGTCTCTAAATTCTGTTAAAAACTCACGGAGGCCTTTAGCCACAACCTCACTACAAACCTCGTCATGATATATATTAATGTATTGGAAAAAAGACTTAACATTCTCCATGATGACAAGATTTACCTTCTCAGCCACAGGTTACGCGTTCTCGGTATGATGCAACATGACATAATATCGCTTGTCATACCACACATCAACAAGACTAACTAGCCATATCCGTTGCTTCTCTTCTGCACGTGTTGCTTCGTTCACTTCAAGGTATATGTGAGCTTTTATAAAGTTTAGTCCTACAACATAGTTCAATACATCGTTCGTACCACGAAATCCTGCAATGCCCTCGCCAGAATAGCCGTAGAGTATTTGTATCTCTGTTCATCAAGCTTCGCACAATTCAATGTAACTTTAAAAGTATCAAAGGAGGGTGGAATAGGGAGGCTTTCAATATTCACCACATCTTCACACTTTTCCGAATATCTCTTCATAAACGTCGAACACGCAATATTAAAGGTAGCCATTACTATTTTTTATCTATGTGGGAAAATACACGTCTGATATCCAGGGATTGCAACGGTCAACTGACCACGCAGGGTAGAGATATGCCCAGGTAGTAGAAGTGGTCAAGTCACCGATGATACAGGGGCGGAGCTCAAAACTTTCTCCTGTGTACACACACACACACAAACACACACACACACACAAAGGAGAAGTGGAAAGCAAATTGAAACACGAATTATTTAATAAACAAATTATTCAAGGTATATATTTTCAAATACGTGTAATAAATAAACATATCGTTAACGATAGACATATATAATAATCAAAGATTATGGTATCCAAAGAGTACGGTATCATAGGTACCAGGCACCTGGTAACGTTTCCTATTGGTGTTGCAGCACACCCTCGTACCCCTAAGTTCATTCATGACCCCCAGGTTCTGCGCCTGAAAATTGTGGGTCCCTACAGCTAGTTGGGGTGGCTGGACGCCCTCATCTTCCAAGTACACTAGATCCTTCAACGAATCAAAGTTAACGACCCTCCGATTCGCCTGATTGAGCGTGATACCCTTATCCTTCACAATATATTTCATATTCTCTCCCACCCTCACCCGTATCCCATAAGTTTTTGGCCATGTTGAGACAAAAGGGTTGGCGTATGCGATATCTCCATACTCATCCTTGATCTCATCAGTTAACTCTCCGAAGAATTCACCAATAGGCGGCATGTATTCACCCTCCCTCGCTGTGTACATTAAATGATTAATTTTTCCTTCCCAATGATAGCCAATTTTTAATTCATTGGTAAGGTCATCCATGTATATACAGAAAAGAGAGGGTGATAATATACCTCCTTGCCTAACACCATTAGTTACCTTAAAACCTGGTGATACAGTGCTTCTCCATCTTACAAACATGGTCAGCTCTGTATACCAGAATGCAAGTATCCTAAGTATATATTTAGGTACCCTCCAACACAAGAGTTTCTTGAAAAGTTTGGTTAACTCTATCAAATGCTTTTGAAGCATCTAAAAACAGGAATATACATTGCTACTTGGTATCTTGTACGTTAGGACGGCATCCTTTAGCATATAAATACACATGTCAGTACCATGTTTCACTCTAAAGCCAAACTGATTGGCATAAGTCTGCAAGTATGTACTTACCCTTTTTTAATGACATTCTTACACCTTAGAAAGTATACTGGCGAGTGCTATTCCACAATAATCTTTCTTATCGCAGATACTAGCACCGTTATTTTTAACGGACAACAAATTAAATCTAATACAAAGATATAAAACTGTAGTGATAACCTTCTTCCTATGAACCAGCCAGATTTAACCTCAACTGCTTCATGTACCGATTTATCGAATAGTTGTATAATCTCTCGTATATCCGTCAAATATGAATAATTCAGAAGTTTCGGATCAGTGGAATGTACCTTCGTCACTTAAATCCAGTTCATTGTCAGCAGCAAAAGGAAAAAATCTGTTTAAAAAATTCTGAGAGCAAACGCAACATTGTTTGCAATGATCTACAGATCTACAGAAGCTAAGGCTAACAAAGACCCTAAGAGCCACTCTAAGGTTAGCCCGAGGGAAAGAAAAGAGTAGGGCGTTAAAAGAAGAGAATAAGTGTTAACATTAAGAAGAAAAAGAAAGACTCGCCATCATCATCATCATCCGCCGGCGACTGCCGACAAGTCGGAAAAATAGTCGAAGCCAATAGGAAAGGGGTGAAAGATGAAAAGAAGTAAAATAAGAACGCTTAGAAACCATGCGAACACAGTCTTAACTTAAACACTGTCATACCATGCAAACTACAGACATGTAAGTAGAGAGAGCTACAGACATGCAAGTAGAGAGAGGATAAGAATAAAAAGTATGAAGAGTATAACAAAAGTGGGTTAGTTTACGCTACGAGCTACATCTAAGTTCATGTTAGTCTAATTTTTTTTTAAATTTTATTGTTGACATATCACACGCTGGCATGTCACAAGCTGGCATTAATTGTCAAAAGATTCATCTTCGACCATTACCCCGAGAGCTCCTGTTGCTAATTGCTTTATTATTTTAAACAATGTTAATATTTTTTAAATGCCTATCTAAACGGTTCTTAAACATATGAACGCTGGTAGAGTTAAGGAAGGACGCGGGAAGATTATTCCATTTATCAATTACTTTAAACATAAAAAGGTTTTTAGCGATATTAGTAATGAAACGTCTGCCACGTAACTTAAATCCGTTATTACGAGTATTGCTATTATCGAAAGTGAACATTTTATCAAAATTTACGTTAACGATTTTATTAACGATTTTGAAAACTTCAATAAGCTCCCCCCTTAATCTCCTAGTTACGAGTGAATGCAAGTCTAACTCTTTAATCCTATCTTCGTAAGACTTGTTCCGTAATGACGGAATTAGTTTCGTGGCGTGACGCTGAACTCTTTCCAACCTATTAATATCCTCACGCAAATACGGGCACCAAAACTGAACGGCATATTCTAAATGAGGCCTGACTAGGGACTTGTAATGGAGCAATATAATATTCTTCGATTTAAATTCGAAATTACGCGCTATGAAGCCTAACATCCTATTAGCTTTTGCGCAAGACTCCAGGTACTGGTTTCTAAATTTAAATCCTTAGATACGCGTACGCCTAAATCTATTTCCTCGTCAACGCTTGCTAACTGTCTATCATCCATCGTGTACGTGGAATTGTTGTTACGAGAACCTATATGCAGTACTTTACATTTATCTATGTTAAATTACATCTGCCACTTATCCGTCCACTCCATAATCCTTTTTACATCGTCTTGGAACCTATTTATATCATTCACGTTAAAACTTTACAGCCTATTTTAGTATCGTTCGCGAATTTTGACACGTTACTGGTGAAGCCTACACATCTATGTTATTAATGTAGATTACGAATAGCAGTGGGCTTAACACTGAACCCTGAGGGACACCGATACCTTCATCCAACCACCCCGATTCACCACCATTAACAACGACCCTGTTTCCTAGCACGAACCCATTCCTCTAACCAGTTAGCAACCTGACTGTGTATACCGTGCGCTTTAACCTTCGCAATTAATCTTCTATGCTGAACTGTATCGAACGCTTTTTTAAAGTCTAAATAAATAACGTCAGCCGCTCTATGCCTATCGTATTCTATTAGCGCACTATTTCGTTATAAAATTCTAACAAATTAGTTAAACAAGATCTATGGCGTCGAAACCCATGCTGACTACTATTAATCAAATCGCGACTTTCGAAGTGTTCGATGATACGATCCCAAACTACGGATTCCAAAAGTTACCAACAATTGACGTTAAGCTAATAGGCCTATAATTGCTAGCTACTGTGTGGTCGCCTTTTTTAAAAATGGGCGTAAGGTTAGCTAACTTGAAGTTTTCAGGAATAATTCCCGCTTCCAGTGACTTATTAAAAATCTTCGTTAAGGGGCCAACGATAACGTCTTTCAAATCTTTCAAATGTTTAGGATAAAGCGCGTCAGAGCCTGGAGCCTTGCTAACTTTTAGCTTACCGATGTAATGCGCAATCTCACCCACGTAAACAGTTATTTCATTCAAAATAGTCTCGCTACTAAATGGAACGATATCGTCAACGTCGGCGACATTTTTTACGTCTTCTACGGTAAAAACTGTCACAAAAAAGTTGTTAAAAATACCCGCCATCCCCTGGGCGTCGGAAGCCAAAGCGCTGTTAGCGTCCACTAGAGGGCCTGTTATCTTTTATCGGCTTACTACAGGGTGGGGCACGGGAACCAAGTGTTTTTGGAATAATCAGGAAAATTATATTTATTTTTGTAAAGAAAATATATTGGTAGAACAACATTCGTAAGAACATAGCATTTCATGTCATAATAATCATGTACCGAAAATTATATCTGGCATATGATGTCCTTGGCCGTCGACGCATTGTTGAAGGCGTTTACGAAAATTGGCCTCCACTCTTCCCAGCAGGTCTCTGTTGATTTGGATGATTTGTTGACGGATCGCTTCCTTCAATGCATCTAATGTACGGGGCTTGTCCTCGTAGACACGTGACTTGAGGTACCCCCATAGAAAGAAGTCACATGTGGACAAGTCAGGGGACCGAGGGGGCCATGCAATGTCACCAAATCTCGAAATGAGATGGTTGGGAAACAGGGGGCGAAGAACAGCCATTGACGCTCTGGCGGTGTGTGGCGTGGCCCCATCTTGCTGAAACCACAAATGTCGACGAGCAATACGCCTTCTTCGTAACTCAGGGATGAAAAAGGTGTTCACCATCTCAATGTAACGCCCAGATGTTATGGTAACGGTAACCCCATTTTGTTCGAAGAAATAGGGACCGATGACGCCAAACTTTCCCACCGCGCACCAAACTGTAACCTTAGGGCTATGCAGCGGTTTTTCATGGAGTTGTCGCGGATTTTCAGCAGCCCAATACCGACAGTTTGATTGTTGACGGCCCCATTAAGGTGGAAATGGGCTTCATCACTCATTACCACCATCATGTTTTCATTCTGCTCATAAAGTGCAAGCATTTCCTGTGCAAAATTCAGTCGTTGGGGGCAATCGTTTACATTCAATTCCTGCACCATCGCTAACTTGTATGGGTGAAAATGTAATTCTTCATGCAAAATCCGTCTAACAGTACGATTGCTGATTCCGAGTGCAGCTGAATGTCTCCGAGCAGAGCGGCCTGGGCTTTGCAACATCGCTTGTCTGACCCTTTCAACGTTCTCTGGAGTACGCACAGTGCGTTGCGGCCCCTTCGGTTTTGTTTTCATTATTGAGCCTCCTGTTCGAAGATTGTTAACCCAACGTAAGATTGTGTCACGAGCGGGAACAGAGTCATTTCGATGAATGTTGAATCTGCGGCGAAACGCACGCTGAACTGCTGTCACTGACTCGCCACTCCTAACAAAATGATCATACGCGAACATGCGGTGTTCTAACGTCCACTGCTCCATGATGGCACCTGAAAGATAAAGGTGAGTGTTAGTTAAAGTTAAATGCTATGAACCCAGGAATGGAATGCTACCTACCGCACGCCCCTCCCATTCCTAATGGCCGATTACTAGCTATTCAAAAAACACTTGATTCCCGTGCCCCACCCTATATTATTGACGTAGTCAGAAAACATTTTTAGATTATGTTTACTATCCGCAGCTATAAGTATCTCAAAATTACGCTTAGCATTTTTAACAGCTCTTTTAACCTGACGTCTAAGCTCGATATATCTATTAAAGTTAACTGCCGTGCCATTGCGCTTAAGTCTACACGCTCTGTTACGCTCGTTTATGAACTCACCTATTTCTCTAGTCCGCCACTTCGGCCTACCATGATTCTAGCGCGCTTGGGCCTACGAGGAATAAACTCCCTTTCGATATTCAAAAAACTTCTTTAAACCCCTCCCTATGAAAATTTGCGTCATTACCCATAAATTAATTATTCCAGTCCACTACTCTCATACTGTCCGCAAAACTATCAAAATTAGCCCTACGAAAATCAGGGACTTCTATTACGTTACTATCCTTACTATTTTCTAGCAATAGCTTAAACCTAATAATTTGATGATCACTACATCCCAAACTCTCGCCTACTTCTAAACCTTCGACTATATTTTCGTCGTTCGTCATCACCACGTCTAAAATATTGTCACAGCGCGTTGATTCGGTAACTATCTGTCGTAAAAAAATATCTTCCATGAACTCAATCAGTCTCAAACCCTCATCATTACCAGTAAAAGTCTCGTAATTAACGTTAGGGCAGTTAAAGTCTCCGACAATTATACTATCCCTATTATTAATAAAGTTACCAAGAAGTGTGTAATGTAAAATCTAATATCGGTATCGAGGAGTTGAACGGGTGGTTTATAAAAAACCACAAAATTAAAGCTAATACTACGCGCCCTAACTTCAACGCATATCGCATTAATTGCTGCCGGAAAATCTATCTTAACCTCACTAGCCCTATGGGAATTACGAATGTACAACAAAACGCCGCCACCAATCCTATGTAACTTATCATTATACAAAGTTTAAAACCAGCTATGTCAAGTTCCCCCAACAAGTCCCGAGTCACGGTATTTAACCACGTTTCGGTTATAGCAACTATATCATAGTTCCTGGAATAAATTATCGCCTTAAATTCGTTCAATTTATTTCTAATACTACGCGCGTTACAATAAAAGAAGTTTAAATTATTTTTTACCACGGACCGGCGTTTTAAACCATTTTTCACGTCGGGCCAGCATTTCCCGGACCCACAACGTTTAAAGAAGGCTTCGACCTATACAGCGTTCGAACGTTCTCATCGATTAACCTACCTAGCCTAGCATTCCCTATTTCATTGAAATGCACCCCCCCATCTTTTATAAAAAGGCTGGGATCACTGAAATCTGACCACAGCTTTACGAAGGGTACATTTTCCTGAGCACAAATCTCCTAGTTAGTGTTCAAAAATATTATTTTTGACGTAATCCTAAGATCCAAACCGTGCGTAGGGGTAATACCTAGAACTAAAGACCTATCTGACCTTGCCTTCAGGGACCTAATTAACCCCCTATATATCTCCGAAAGGTGAGGCACTCTCGTATCGGGCCTATACGAGCCGTTGCCCCCTACCATCGTCACGAACATCGAGTGACGGGAGGCAACATCAATCCTATCTACTTCGTCTCTAATTCTGTCGACCCTGGCCCCTGGTAGACAGACCCTCCTCCCCTTGGTTGGATTCTGTTCAACGAATTCCTTATCCATATGACGCACTTAGGAGTCCCCAATTAAAATCTTTTCCCCCTCGTTCACATCCCTATCCACCTGGGCGGAAGGGCTCGAGCTCTCGATAAGGGGGGGTGGATTCCTATCACCTAACGTACGTGGCCTAGCTCCACCCTTAACTTCTCTAAATCTCTCCCCGTCTACTAATCTCGGACCAACCTTAACCCCTTTCTCAACTCTGTCTAACCTTCCCGATAAGCTACCTATACTAGAAACTATGTTCCTCACCTCACCCTTCAAATTACTAACGTCTTCAACGTTAGTATAGGTTCGGCCTTCGTCAACTGTAACCCTACCCCTGCCCTCATCAAACGTTGCAAGTCTTTCCGTCACCTTGCTTACACAACGTTTTATATCAACTCTCTCTTCCCTTAAATCACAAAAGAAACAAACCGATCTCTCGGTAATCGCCATAGGACCGCCGGTGTAATCCTTAAAATCCGTATACCACCGATTAATTCCACACCTAGCACACGACGCTTTCTGCGACGGCATCACGCAAGCTAAGGTAGTTAACGTTTATAACCATCACAAGCTTAAGTTAAATTAAGCCGGCACGCTATGAAAACTCCTAAATCGCTAAAAACCACTAACATTCAGCTACTTAATTATAACAATGTGAATATGAACGCAAGTATATAAAATTCAGAACTTTCCAAAAGTAAATTTATCAGCAATATCCAAAAGTACAAACAATATCAGAGAGCCCAGGGAATGCGTCCGCTCAGTAAGGAGTCTGGCTGACGAATAAGTAAGCCAGACTTTTGCGATGAAAGTGACTTTGGAAGTGATGATATAAATAGCGTTGACAAAATTGAAGAAAAGTTAAAATTCGTGAACCAAAGTTGAAATGGTGAAATTGAAAAAGATTGGGTTGCAACAACGCTACCAAAAGTTAAATTCTGTGATAATGTTCGAACATATCCCGTTGTTGGATGCTGTAGAATGGGTCCTTGGGAGGAGTGCACTCGGGACAGAAAAAGATTTCAGAGACGTATTGAAGAAACTGAATCTAGTTTAAACCCTGTATTAGATCCTAAGCATCGACGGAAAGTAATTATTAGATTGCAATCTTTAGAATGATTTATTTTCCTTTATTTTTGTGATATTTAAAATATCCCACTTTTTCACGACCAATTGGATTCCATTGCATGAAGCTTATAAATGTATTGGAAATTATTATTGCAAAAGCATACTACTTGAGTAATTCCATTTATGTACATTTACATTCTTTTAGACTAGTTAAAGGTGTATTTTTTTGCAAAAAGTATGCTAGTTTTTAAGAAATTTAATCTCCGTTGTACATCTGCGGAAAAAGGTTCTCCAGAACAAATAGCATTTGAAGCCGAAAGTTTACGAATTAGTAACTTTGGCACCTTTTGTTTTTAATAAAAATAGTATACATTTTTCAAAATAAAACTAAAATGAAAAGTGATTTTGTCTTATTATGATATTATATATATAAATATATATTTATTTAGTTCTCACTAAACTTTTTATTGCTTCAACTTACCATTCATTTGAAATTATGTACGTTTCCAGTTTATGTATATATACACCCCACCTATTAATAATAATAATAATAATATCAATAGCTTTTAATTCACTTTGATAATATGTTATGCAAGTTCCATAAATCGAATGCCATAGTTGCGGATGACTTCAAAATCAATTTGCAATCTGAAGCAATCGCTCATAAATTTTGAACTTAATGAATTCTTTCTATCTTAGCCACACTGTTACCAAACCCTCTCGATTCTGCATCTATGGTAATCAAATAACAGAATCTACGATTGAAAATATATTTGCAAATAGCAATGCTCTCGTAAATTCTGGAATTATAACCACAAACACCAGTGATCATTTTCCTACTTAAGCTATATACAACATTGTTCAGGTTAAAACAACTAATTGATTACAGAATATTCTCAGAGATTAACAAAAGAAAATTTATTGGGTGCTATAGAAAATATTCGATTTGAATGTAACGATCCTATAACTAATGGTGTTAGGCAAGGAGGTATATTATCACCCTGTCTTTTCTGTATATACATGGATGACCTTACCAATGAATTAAAAACGGGCTCTCATTGGAAAGGAAAAATTAATCAATTAATGTGCACAACGAGGGAGGGTGAATACATGCCGCCTATTGGTGAATTCCTCGGAGAGTTAACTGATGAGATCAAGGATGAGTATGGAGATATCGCATACGCCAACCCTTTTGTCTCAACATGGCCAAAAACTTATGGGATACGGGTGAGAGTGGGAGAGAATATGAAATATATCGTGAAGGATAAGGGTATCACGCTCAATCAGGCGAATCGGAGGGTCGTTAACTTTGATTCGTTGAAGGATCTATTGTGCTTGGAAGATGAGGGCGTCCAGCCACCCCAACTAGCAGTAGGGACCCACAATTTTCAGGCGCAGAAGCTGGGGGTCGTGAAGGAACTTAGGGGTACGAAGGTGTGCCGTAACACCAATAGGAAACGTTACCAGGTGCCTGGTACCTATGATACCGTACTCTTTGGATACCATAATCTTTGACTGTTATACATGTCTATTGTTAACGATATGTTTATTTATTACACGTATTTGAAAATATATACCTTGAATAATTTGTTTATTAAATAATTCGTGTTTCAATTAGCATTTCACTTCTCCTTTGTGTGTGTGTGTGTGTGTGTGTGTGTGTGTGTGTGTGTGTGTGTGTGTGCGTGTACACAGGAGAAAGTTATAAGCTCTGCCCCCTGTATCATCGGTGACGTGACTCCTGCTACTACTTGGGCATATCTCTACCCTGCGTGCTCAGTTGACCGTTGCTATCCCTGGATATCAGACGTGTATTTTCCCACATAGATGAAAAATAGTAATGGCTACCTTTAATATTGCGTCTTCGACGTTTATGAAGTGGTATTCGGAAAAGTGTGAAGATGTGGTGGATATTGAAAGACTCCCTATTCCACCCTCCTTTGATACTTTTAAAGCTACATTGAATTGTGCGAAGCTTGATGAACAAGAGATACAAATACTCTACGGCTATTCTGGCGAGGGCATTGCAGGATTTCGTGGTACGAACGATGTATTGAACTATGTTGTAGGACTAAACTTTATAAAAGCTCACATATACCGTGAAGTGAAAGAAGCAACGGATATGGCTAGTTAGTCTTGTTGATGTGTGGCGTGACAAGCGATATTATGTCATGTTGCATCATACCGAGAACGCGTACCCTGCGGCTGAGAAGGTAAATCTTGTCATCATGGAGAATGTTAAGTCTTTTTTCCACCACATTAATATATATCATGACGAGGTTTGTAGTGAGGTTGTGGCTAAAGGCTTCCGTGAGTTTTTAACAAAATTTAGAGACGGGTATCGTCTATTAAGCAGAAAGGAAAAATATGGTCATATGTTTCTCTCAAATAGTGCGCCGGAGTGTGATTAAAATGTGTTTAGTTCGTGAAAATCCCCACCGTTCACCCTGAAGGGCTGTTTCTTTATATAATGAACAGCTGTCGTTACGACTTAGAAGATTATTTCAACTAACGCTATGAATTGTGAAGGAGAGTTCACGATTGAAAAGCGCGTATCGGTAAGAATAAACCCTCAATTGGAAAGGAGTGTTTATAAACTTGAATTTAATAATGATGTAGTGGCTGCAAATTCTACCACTCTGCCATTTGTAAAAATTATGCAAGACGTGGAATTTGGAAATACACAAAAGATGCTACAACCGTTACCTCCTAACAAACTTAAAGGACAAGAGGAAAAACGAAAAGAAACCTATGTACACAAATCGCGAACCAAATTTTTTCAACATCGCAGACACAATACGGCTGCTAAACCTCACACGGCACATGAAGTCGACGAGCCTGAAACCCCAGAGCCGAACCACTTCCTGACAAGACACTGTCAGGACAGGTAAGCGATAAACGGATCTTTCTCAGAGGACCATAGGGCTACAAAACACGCAATACTGAAGGAAAATGAATTTGTAATGCTCATAGGGCAACACAAAACTAATAACAAATACTGTCCTGGCTAATATTCAAGGGCTAAAACCAAACCATTCGCTAAACAAATCTCATACCTAAAAGGATTTATGGATGAAACAAGGGCTGACATCGCGTGCCTCACAGAAACACATCTTAAAGATTGCCAAGGAGACTATAAAAACTGCGAAAATTGCAAAGATAAGAAAGAAATATATATCGATGGTTACAACTTAGTACGAGCTGACAGAAAAGCAAGACGTAAAGGTAGCTGTGCTCTGTACAGTACTAGTAAAAAGTTTGGAAACACCTGTACAATTTTTGTAATTTCTTCTTATTAACCAATAGAGTTATTTTAGTAGACAAATGTCTGTTCCTATAAATAGACTATTGTTCTAAATGTACAAAATTTAATAATTTAGATTATTTAACCCAATCATATTTCGTTAGTTTGTTATATTAATAAGGCTTTAGTCCTAAAATAGAAAATAAAAACCTTATCAATATAACAAAATAACGAAATGTGATTGGGTTAAATAATATAAATTACTGAATTTTGTATATTTAGAACAATAGTCTATTTATAAGAACAAACATTAGTCTAATAAAATAACTATTGATTAATAAGGAGAAATTACATAAATTGTACAGGTGTTTCCAAATTTTTTACCAATACTGTATGTACAGTTGCGCTCATTATTCGTAGGACACTATTGAGAACAGATAGCGACACCTGGCATATATTTGTTGTGTGTACTACAAACGGTTGTAACATTTTATGAATGAATCTGGGAGTGAGTGAGCGCTGATTGGTTGGTTGACTCATTGCGAAATGTCTTTAGAACATAATTATTTCCATTTCATCACTCCGGTTTACATATTACTAAGGAAACATAAATGAATAATTAACTATAAATTCTAGAAGGGGATATATATTAACAATGAAGTGAATAAAATGGTCTTTTAAAAACTAAAAAAAAACCTCGAACGTGATGACAGTGTTCATGGTATTGGCAAGCCTGTCATCCTGAACTGAAGTTTGAATATATAAAAACAGAGCCGTTGGTAGGCATTATTGCGCCCTGAGCAAATTCCAAATTGCTTAATTTATTTAATTACATTTAATATTGAACATGGATTTGGATATTATTTTGTGATATAACAATAACAGAACAAAAACCTGAGATATATATATATATATATATATATATATATATATATATATATATATATATATATATATATATATAGGCGGTTTATGAATGAAAAAACAATGTTTTGATGCATATTAAATTTTAATAACATTATACATTACCAGATTGATGGGTATCTGTAGGTTTCATACGTCACTGCTTTGAATATCTTCCAGTTGGCAAATGGATGACAGCTGAATGGATACTACTGGTATAGCAAATAGTATTTCTAGATCAGCAACACTGATATAGTAATAAACAGTCACTGAAAGAAATATTATTTAGAAACGAAGAATGTTTTGTATTGAGGCAACATCACGAATGCATATAATTGTTTTGTAGTAATAAGTCCATGTTACAACTTAAGTGTTGAACCACTGCAGCTATGACTCTTGGCAGTCTCTCACCTCAAAGGAGAGAATTACAGAAAATAAAACTATTACAGTGATTCATATCAATAAACATAGAGCCATTTAAACGATGATATTTGACAATTTTGCAAAGGTGTTACACATTCATAATTACAATTCTATTTGAGAGATACTTTATTTATAAACACAACAAATTTAATATCTTGTCCAGCCACCGTTGTTGTCTATGACTTCCTGCAGTCGATGTGGTACCGAAGCATATTTAATACGCAGCTATGCTATCTAAAAAAGAGACCATTCACTTATTACGCCCTGAAAAGCAGTGACTCAGCTCAACTGAAAGCAGAATTCATGAAAATGCGGCAAGATCTTATTCTGAAGTTTGAGTTTGCAGAGAAAACAATCAAAACATTTTGGGCAAAAGTGGATGGGAATATCCTTTGCTTGGTGAAGAGGCAAAGGAAGTGCTGGTGCCTTTTGCGACAAGTTATCTTTGTGAGGCAGGCTTTCCAGCAATGATGATCATAAAGAACAAACTGCGAAATCGAAATATGTAAACAGCGAAATATGTAAACCAGAGTGGTGAATGGAAATAATTATGTTCTAAAGACATTTGGTAGTGAGTCAACCAACCAATCAGCGCTCACTCACTCCCAGATTCATTCATAAAATGTTACAACCGTTTGTAGTACACACAACAAATATATGCCAGGTGTCGCTATCTGTTCTCAATAGTGTCCTACGAATAATGAGCGCAACTGTACGTCAGAATCATATGATTGGGACGATAACTAAATCAAACAGGGACATCAACTAATGGTTCTAACAAACAAATTTATGTTAATACAAGAGATAACATAAAACACCAGAAAAAATAACTGCCTGGATCTGGTATTCATGAATAACACCAGCTTGATTGATGATATAAAAATAACCCAACTATTGGCTCAGACCACAACATAGCAGAGATATTACTTAATATGGTGATAGCATTGGAAGAAAATACTCATACTGAAGAAAGAAACAGATTTGAAATTTTTAACCTAATCTCCAAGACCATAAATTGGGAAGAAATCAGAGCCCATTTGGCCCACATAGAGTGGAAAACAGTTTTAGAGGATAAAACAACCGAAGAAATGCTTGGAAGAAAAGACGGTAGAAATCTTCGAAATATATGATCCGAGAGCATAGCCAAAAGGAAAAAGGAATTTTTTCGAGAGGCAAAAGCGAACAGTATTCTACAAAAGAAAGAGAGTAGTTGCGAAGTAATACAAGGAAAAATGGAGGGTATCGATAGGGAAATACAAGCCCTAATTAAGGGCCATATAGAGAGGAAAGAGAAAAATGTGGTAGAAGTAATAAAGGAAAACCCAAATACTTCTATAGCTATGCGAAAAGGAAAACAAGAGCACACGCCACTACTGGGCCCTTAAGGAAAGGAAATAATGAACAAATTGCCGATTTAAAAGAAATATCTGAAACATTGACACTCAGTACGAATCAGTTTTCAGTGTCCCAAAATGTGACAAAGTGGTACCTGACAGAGATGCATTCTTTGAAGAGAAATTACAGGGCAATTGTATAACAGATTTTGATTTTACCCCAGAAGATATAGCGCGAGCTATGGGACGAACAAAACCACACTCAACTGCAGGTCCAGACAAATGAAATAGCTACACCCTTATACTGGATAAGGAGAAGATCCCTAGACACTGGGGAAATATCGAACATTTTGAAGAAAGCAAACATTGTCCCTACATACAAAGAAAGGGATAGCGCTCAAGCAAAGAACTATAGACCAGAGGCGTCGCTTGGTACTAAGAAGATTCGGGGCTCGGGCCCATAGGCCTCCCATCTGTGCTGTGACACTGATATCCCATGTCACCATAGTATTTGAAAGAATAGTTAGAGAAAAAATTGATGACTTCTTGGAGATACTGGAAATATTCAGTGAGAACCAGCACGGATTCCGATCAGGAAGATCATGTTTATCACAACTAATAGAGCACTATAACAATATCATAGACGCACTTGAAAGCAATGAAAATTACGATATCATATACGCGGATTTTGCTAAAGCTTTCGACAAATGTGATCATGGTATTATAGATCATGGTGCAGTATAAATTAAACATATGGGAATAACAGGCAAAGTGGGAAAATGGATCTACAAGTTCCTCAGAGAATATCAGCAGGTTGTAAAAATGCAAGGATGTCATAATCGGAATCGGAAGTACGCATCTCGGTATCACAAGGGACAGTACTGGCCCCACTCCTCTTCATTAAAATACTAACAGACATAGACAATGAAGTAACCATCAACAGTATAGTAACATCCTTTGCAGACGATAGAGATCAGCAGAAAAAAATCAGTGATGCAAAAGAATGGAAGGCCTACAAAAGGACACGAAAAGAATATAAAAATAGTCAGAATACAAAACATGAAATTTAACACCGAGAAATTTCAGCTCTCGAGATATAGAAAAAATGAGGATCTAAAACAGACAGCATATTATGCCCCAGATAGACAGGAAATTCAGAGAAGAAAGAAAACAATAGATTTAAGGGTTATAGTAACCGATGACGCGAAATTTGAGACAAAATCGGATAGCGATAA
This sequence comes from Bathynomus jamesi, assembly GCA_023014485.1. Lineage (NCBI taxonomy): Eukaryota > Metazoa > Arthropoda > Malacostraca > Isopoda > Cirolanidae > Bathynomus > Bathynomus jamesi. Next base: position 1,427,832 of record JAJOZX010000155.1, read on the forward strand.
ACAAAGCAAAAAGAGTCGCGGGACAGGTATTGAGAACCTTTAAAAGAAGGGATAAGATAGTAATGATTACCCTGCTGAAAACACTGATCATACCAAAACTTGAATACTGCTCAGTCTTGACGTCCACATATAAAAAGTAAGAAATTAAGAAACTAGAAGAAATTCAAAGAAATTTTACAGCTAAAATTGATGGCTGCAAAGAACTCAACTACTGGGAAAGACTACGTAAACTAAATCTGTACTCCCTGGAAAGAAGAAGAGAGAGGTACACTAGGGTGGCCCACTTTTCAATTTTTTTTGAAAAGTATAGGTGATCGTGGTTTTTCCCATTATTTGGCACTATACTAGCACATTGGTACCATTTTTACAAAAATTGATCAATATTTAGGGGTCTCGCATCGACCTTGAAATTACTAGTTTTTTTAAAAAAATGCGTACTTTTTAACTTTTTACTGAATCAAGATAAATCATTAAGTAGGGATGTTTTCTGAATCCTCTTAATGAGAGAAGTCGTTTGGTGTGCCTGCCAATGTCATACGACTAACGGTTTAAAGGTTGTGCCTGTATACAGGTAATACCAATGTGCTAGTATAGTGCCAAATAATGGGAAAAACCACGATCACCTATACTTTTCAAAAAAATGAGTCACCATACCCGGGCGGAATGTATAATGAATATAGGTAATTAGAAAATGCACTATGCCTGTGCCAGGTACCTAACCTATTTCTTTTTTTGCAGATCATAACATTTTGAAATTCTGTCTGAGTTCCTCATCCTTTGTCATGGACAAATCGATGGCAACCATAACTGGAAGAACTCTTGAAGCTACAAATAGAGAGTCATCAAAAGGAAAGGCGAAAATAACATCCCTACCTTCTCTAAGATCGGCCTCGGAAATTTTTTTAGTTGGCCAACCGTCGTCCTCCATCAGTGGTAGCAAATTGCCAACAACACAGCAGGTTTTGCAATACTTCTTCAGTGTTATCCAGTACACTGCTAACAGGAAAGACGCATTCAAAGAAACCGTAAACAACGTCTTAAAGTTTTGGAACATGGCCCGCATTAAAACAATCACAAAGCTCAACTGCGAACGGAAGCTAGAGGCATTGTGGAAAGAGTGGCACTTACTCCAAAAGAGCAGAAAACGAGAAACTGACGCCGGAGGAAAACGGCAGAAGTTTTCGGACAGTGTGGACAAGCTGTGGGATATCGGAGCATCTGACGCTGTCGAAGATATAAAGAAGAATCGACTGCTGTCCGACAAGGACAAGAAAGAAGACATTGACTTCTACCTCGATCAACGTGGTCCTCGGGTGGCAATGATGAGCGGGAACGATAAAGTTTTCGCTGTAAAAAGAAAGCTACAGGAAGGAAGAAAACGTCCTCGCCAGGAGCCGCAAACCTCAAAGTGTGCATACGAAACCGGAGATGAGGCCATGGAGAATGATGATACTGGCATGTCAGGAGAGTCGGAGACAGAACTAGCGTTCCCCCTGCCGAAAGAGCCAAGTGTGTCTGTCAATCTTCCTCGCCACATCCTTAATGCACCTGCTGTCATGGAAGTGGCTGATCGTTTCCGCATGTCCAATAATCAGGTGCGTATTGTGCATAGTATTCATCGATAGCGTCAGTTTTAAAGTGTCCCGTAACCCACATGTATTCTTGACAGTTTTCTTTCCACTTTCCATTCTCTACATAGGTAGTAAGCATTGTGGCTGCTATCACACGTTCGGCGGATCCACCAGCAGACCTCAATCAGTTCAGCATCTCGAAAGAAACGGCTCGCCGGGGAAGAGTGTCACATCGCCGTGAAGTGGCGACGGCTGTGAAGGACTCCTTCATGCCACCGAAGCACACTGTTGTCCACTGGGATGGCAAAATGGTCAAGGTCAGTTGATTAAGTTTTCATAGCTGAAAGAGGAGTCCAACTGATACAAGACTATGCGAACACGGTCACAAAGGACGAGGCACAGCTGCAGGATCTTCTGCAAGTGGTGGAAAAGAACCGGAAAGAGCTCGGCGACTTCAAGAAGTCATCACTCGCCACGATGACATAGCACAGAGGGACAACGTTGCAGCCAGTGACGTGTGATAGTGGTCAATACAATGCAAAAGTGATTGTTTAAGTTATTGTTTCTTTCTTCCTTATTTGTCTGCTATTTGCTGATTTTTTTGGAAAGTATAGGTGAGCGTGGTTTTTCCCATTATTTGGCACTATACTAGCACAATGGTATTACCTGTATACAGGCACAACTTTTAAACCGTTAGTCGTATGACATTGGAAGGCACACCAAACGACTTCTCTCATCAAGAGGATTCAGAAAACATCCATACTTAATGATTTATCTTGATTCAGTAAAAAGTTAAAAAGTACGCATTTAAAAAAAAAAACTCGTAATTTCAAGGTCGATGCGAGACCCCTAAATATTGATCTGATCAATTTTTGTAAAAATGGTACCAATGTGCTAGTATAGTGCCAAATAATGGGAAAACTACGATAACCTATACTTTTTAAAAAAAATTGAAAAGTGGGCCACCCTAACTGGTACACCTTAATCTACACATAAAAAAAGATCGAAAAACTGGTACCAAACCTCAAACTATGCCCACTTACCATCCAAACAACACTGAAAAATAGGAAAGGTAGAATGTGTTGTATTCCCAAACTAAAGGCCCGACAAGGGACACCCTCAACACTGAAGGAAAATAGCTTGGTTGTCAGGGGGCCAAGACTTTTTAACCAGCTTCCAAAGGACCTCAGGAACGTCACAGGGGTCAAAGTTGAAATTTTTAAAAGAAAATTAGATGCCTGGCTCAGGCAGGTACCAGATGAGCCTGGTGTACCTGGCTGTGTGCGATGAGAGCGCAAGAGAGCAACTCGTTCCTCCACTAAGCCAGGCCCAGAAGCGGGGTAGCTACCAGCTTGACCTTCGTATGAAGAGAGACCAACGCTCGGAACTGCTACGAGGTTACGAGATAGATATATATTAGGGTGATTCAAATATGGGGGTAAAAAAATTTTTTTTATATTTTAATGTGTTCAACCCTTTAAATGGTTCATTTCAGCATAAAACCAACTATCCTAAAATATTTTAGCAAATTTTTAATTTTTAGTGGTTGCTACCAGCAATTAAAAATTTTACAGAACGACTCAAATTGTCAAATTTTTCCACACCACCCAGGGGGTACAGTACAAGGCGCATTACTTTTTTTTAATGTGGAAAGCTCCCCCGTAGGTCCTACCATAACCACAAGCATGCATAATTAAACTAGCATGATATTTGAGACATTAGCTGTCCTTACTTCATCAATGTTTCTTTCTTTCTATCAGGGTAAACAGCCCTGTAGTTTTTCACTGCTTGTAGCAAGAATTGTTTTTGATCTTCATCATGTGTTAGTATTTTATTATATTCATCCATTAATTTTACTCCTCTTTCCGCTATATCATTCACGACTTTCCACTGTTTGATAGATTTCTTAGCGGAGTTATACTCATCATTATGCCATTCTTTAGCATCTTTGAGTAAAAATTTTGAACTAAATTCTGTTATTGTAAAGAATCTTTGAGTATTTGATGACAAAATCTTCTAATTTCTTCGTTGGAATAAGTGCAGGATCTAGAAAAGCCCGTTTTGCAGGAAGAGTTTCTGTTGTATTTTGCAAGGCCTTTACAATTTTGTTTTTCGTTTCAGTAGGCACTTCATCATCATAAAAGGCCAAGGCTACCAGTTCTGATAGGTACCAGAGGTGACCTAACAGTTTTTTAATAGCAACAAATGCAATTGTGTCATTTATTTGTTTGTAGACTACAAGATTCTGTAATAATTCCAGAGGAAGACGAGGAGCGCAAGATGGCACAGGAGCTGTAAACCATGCCTTTACATATAACCGAGTAGCAAATAGACAGATGTCTTTTAGTCCTTTTTTGTCTTTTACTGAAATTTTGAACTGAGATTTGAACATAAAAATTTTTAATGAATATGTAATTTTGGCCATCCACCTAGCCCGATGAAGTCCCGCTGGATGTTTAAATTTGATTCCACCTTTTGGTTCACCTCCCAAAAAAATAATTGTTAACTGCAATAGTTCTAGGTAATCGTCTCTTGGTTGGAATGTATCTAGTTGATTTGTTGCAAATATAATTATGTCATCTTTGATGTCATGAATATTTTCATAGATATCTGGATCTGATAATGCTGTTTCGTAGTCCTCCTTATTAATGCTTGACCATTTTTCTCTGAACTTCTTAAAAAGGACTATATCTGGACCAGAAGATGGCGATAAAGACTTTGAAACAACAGCTTCCAGCATAATTTCAAATATATGGTGTCGACATGCCAGCCACAATAAATCGTTGTCGAATTTTTGTTCTAGAAGAATAGCTGCACCATTTCTAGGACCAGTATTGGCTGCCGTTGTATTGAAACACATGCATTTTATTTGTTCGCAGATGTCCCATTCAAGCGATGTCTGATTGTTTGCATTAAAAAGAGACGCATTTCTGTCACTCAATTTTGCAACATCAAGACTTCCTAATAATTTATCATCAAACAATTTTCTACGTTTGCTAACCTTACTTTTCCATGTTGAAGGTTGTGCAGCACAGAAACCAGATTCATCACTTTTACTCTCTTCTGATTCTGATGATATACTGGTGAGTATGACAGCCTCTTCATTCTTCTTTCTTTTGATCTCTTCTTCTGCTTTCCTCTTTTCATAACGTTGTTGCTTTTCTGCTGCTCTTTGCTCTTTTTTAGCAACAGCCTTATCAATGGTACCCATTTTTCCATGACGTCCTTTCTCACGTTGCATTTTCAAGAATTTCTTATCTTCTATTTTTATAAGCTGCACAGCATTCTCATGAGCAATGTCAAATAAGTTTTCCAGTTTATCTTTCCATTTTTCTTCTTTATTATTTAAATTTTGTGATCTTTTCAATTTGTTTGCTTTGTTTTTCTTAAGCAGCTGTCATTCCTTCAGTATTCCTTGAATTTTATCTACTACATGTATTCTTTGTTTTGCTGGTATTCCTGCTTTTTTCCAAACTGCTAGCACATCATCTGCAGTAGAGCAGCATGATTCTCTAATGTCTTGCTTTTTAATATTTCTGTAGTGCATGAAGAGGGCCATCATTTCCTTCTCTGATGGTAATACGGATGTTTTTAGTACTGCAGAGGGCTGCCCAATTAGCCATACTTCAGTTTCTTTTCTTGTAGAACTTCTCCCAAATGAGCAACTGGGTGATGGTGAGTTAGGCCTAGCTTCCATAATCGATTAATTGGTATCAAAATTACGAGTTCGAAGCAACAATTAAAAGCAAGCTAGTATATAAACCATTAATTAAAAATTCTGAAATATAAACAATTAAACATAAAATCATAAGTTGTAAAAACAAACAAATTCCAGAAGATATTTCTCCACAACATTTCTAGAGAAATTCTTGTCCAGTTTTTGTTCTGTTGTTTGAAATGTAATACGCCCGAATCCATACAGAAATTGTTGATTTTCGAGGCGTTTTATTTCTAAAACATCATATTGCAAAAGTAAAAAAATAACGAAATATATTTCATCTAATTATTATACAGTGCGTTCGAAGAGTCTCTCCGCAGTGCTATGTTAAAAGCATAAGAAATTGAAAAACTACAATGTTTTCATTCAACCATGATTTAGTGATTTTATTACATAACCTTTTGATTTTACAGCATGTGTTGAAAGTGTTTTCCACCATTTTGCAGGCACAGAGCAACTCGTCTACACTTGTTGTCAAACACTTTTTTTAAAGTGTTGGTTGACTGCGGAGAGACTTTTCGAACGCACTGTATATCATATATACGAGTATATATTTAACAATTGCATGAAAATACAAAAAGAAAAGCAAAAAGCTGTTCAAAGATTGGAATTTAGATAGATACTCTAACTGTGTAGAGCAGTGTCTGGGTCGCAAGGTAAAAAAACAAAGAAAAAAAATTATTTATATTATATATATATAATATATTTACAAAGTACACCATGATATCAAGTTTTTGTCAATAGTTCACTCAATTAAATATTAAATATTAGTTACTGTACTTATTAAGCATAATATTATTTACAATTATTATTTTTATACTGTATTAATTGTATTTAGTGCTATTTATGTATTTTGATTATTAGGTATTTATGGAAAAAAGAGTGTTTTTAAGTTAAGAAGAATGATATCAGACAACAAGAAATGCATCTCAAAGAGAGAGAGAGAGAGAGAGAGAGTATGTGTGTTCTCATGAGTCGCTCACCACCTCACACTACCCGAACGTATCCAGGCAGGAAGTCTCTCAGTTGTGTTTATGCTGTAGGCGTGAGAGTATATTGCTATCCCTTTAGTCGCAACATTTTCACCCCACCTAAGAAAAGAATGGATCGTTTTATCAGAAAAAGCAAAACAGATGCTCAGTCATTAGTCTCATCTGCATCTGAAAAAGAAGCACAATCTGGCAGGCCTACAACAGAAAATGTTTGTAACAAGGGAGAGGCCTCTGCCATGTCAACCTCCTATGAACCCCTGCCAAAAAGAAAACTAAGTCGTGGGCAAGGCTGTATAGTAACGATTTTTCGAAGTATGGTTTTATCAACTGTGAAAAAGGAAACAAAGATCCCAGGCCACATTATGTTATTTGTAATGAAATTCTTGCAAATGAAAGTTTGAAACCATCAAAACTAAAAAGACACTTAAAAACAAAACATGCAGAACTCGTTGACAAACCACTTGAATATTTCCAAAGAAGGAACCATGATTTAAAGTTATCAGCACAAGTTCTTATTAAATCAACCACTCTTAATGATAAAGCACAACTGGCATCATATTTAGTTGCATATCGCATTGCAAAAAAGAAACTGTCCTATGCAGTTGCTGAAAAATTTCTTCTCCCAGCCACTTTGGATATGGTGAGTACAATTTACGACAATAAGTTGGCAGAAAAGTTGAAAAGTGTCCCTCTCAGTGATACCACAGTGTCGCGGAAGATATCTACTATTGCAGTGGGTTTAGAATTCCAGCTGGTTTCACGTCTACAATCTGTTCGAGAATTTGCTATCCAACTTGATGAGAGCACTGATATTTCTAATTGTGCAACACTATTGGTTTATGTGAGATACCTGTGGAAAGAGGAATTTTTTGAAGACTTTCTGTGTTGTTTGACCTCACCAACAAACACAACAGGGTCATACATATACAGAGTGGTGCATGATTGTGTAGTTGGAAAATGCAGATTGGACTGGGCTAATTACAAAGGAATTACAAGTGATGGTGCAGCAAATATGACTGGAAGAAATAGTTGGGTTGTGAGAAAAATATCAGATACAGCAGGTAACGATATTACTTGGAATCACTATTTTATTCACTGTGAAGCTTTGGCTTCCAAGAGTATTCCTGATAGTTTTAGTGTGGTTCTGAAAGACGTGATTGAAGTGATTAATATCATTAAAGGAAGCACACTGAACACTCGGCTGTTTGAAGTGCTGTGCTTAGAAATGGGGGCTGATCATTCCCACTTACTGTATCACACTGAAGTTCGGTGGCTTTCACGGAGCAGAGTCCTAACGAGGGTTTATGAGCTAAGGATTGAGATTCATTTTTTTCTTCTGGAAAAAAAAATCTGATTTGGCAGATTTGTTTTGTAATGACAATTGGATAATTATATTTAGCAGACATTTTTTCATGTCTAAATGAACTTAATTTGAAGCTACAAGGAAAAGAAAATGATTTGTTCCGACACTGTGAAGAAATCAAAGCATTTAAAAAATCATTACTACTGTGGTAAGCCAAATTTCAAGTTGAACGCCCGAACTACTATGTGTTCCCAACTCTGTTGCAACACATTGAAGAAAACATCATCACTGAAGAAGGTTTGAACAAACTAAAAGGTGCTATACAGTTACATCTCTCTGCTTTGTCTGCCAGTTTTGATCATTATTTTCCGGAAGAGAAGTTTGAAGTTTTAAAGGAAAAGCACTGGGTAAAAGATCCTTTTGCTTTTGAGACGCCCGAATCTATCGTAGGGTTGAACTTGACACCTGAACAAGAAAATGAGCTGCTCCATCTCACATGTGACAATACATTAAGAATCAGGCACAGCACAAATCATCAACTTTGTCATCATTTTGGATCAGTGTTTCAAATGAATATCCACTCTTAAGTAAGATGAGTGTTTTGCTGTTGCTTCCTTTTACGACAAGTTACATGTGTGAAGTGTGAAGTTGGGTTTTCTACTCTGACAAGGTTAAAAAAAAAGAGAGAAACCGACTCAACAGTGCAGCCGATATGCGTGTAGCAATCATCGTGTGAACCAGATTGAGCCAAAATAACAAGCAGCAGGCAGGCCCACCAGTCACAATAAGCAAGAAAATTTTAAATTGATTTGTTTTATTTGTTGTATATTTGATTAATATAAAGAATCTCCTTAAATTAATGCAGTACGTCCTGACTCTAATGAGTTAAAAGCTTTAAATTAGCTTACCTGTTATTTTGTTTTAGATTCCATGTCAGACTTTTTTAGACTAAACACAGGAATAGGGTCTTGAGGGTATGTGATATTATTGCACTGGGTCGTGGAAAAAAAAGTTTGAAGAACACTGGTGTAAAGTGTCTACTGTACGCTGTCTACTTTGAAATTGAAAGTATAAATGAACTAAAATGTACTCTGCAAATTATATACTACTTATGGAGTGCACTGTTAGTACGTCGAAAGTAGATCGAAAGTATAGCAAACGTTCCCTTCTGGGCAAGAACTGGCCTCTCAAATTTATTAAAACTAAACTAAACAGAAAGTATACTATTAAAGTGTAAAGAAAATCTTCATTTTCCAAATATCTTCAATCTACAAAACTATTCTCTAAATACTTTGTATTCAAGGTACATTTTGGCTCAATTATACTCTCACTTTGAAAGTTGTCACAGTAGCATGGACGCAAAAGGGTAGAGTGCAATTGCAATGTTGCAAATGTTGATCAATGCTGCAAGCCCCTCCCCTTCCCCCTTTGCTGCAAGCCCCATCCCCATTTTGTTGCAATCCCCCCTCCCCACCCATTACAAGCGGAGGAATCAACCTAACCTAAGTGTGTGTGTATGTGAGAGAGAAAGAGAGAGAGAGAGAGAGAGAGAGAGAGAGAGAGAGAGGAGATAGACCATCCTTCGCCTGGCACTGCCAGACGCATTATAAAATTGTTGATCTTTGCACTTGGCTTAGAAGGTACTAATCTGCCAGTTGGCTTAGAAGGCTTAAACTGGTTTAGAAGGTGTAAATGGCTTGTTCAGGTGTACATTATTAGGGTTGAGTTGCCAGATTGCGCTATTTATTTAATTAAAGCATACATTCTTGACAGTTGGCTTAGAAGTCTTAATCAGCCTGTAGGCTTAGAAGGCGTGATCAGCCATTTCGTATGTATATATATATATATATATATATTATATATAATATCGTTTATATATACACAACCAAAAGAATTAAATAAAACGCCAATACATCTTTATGTTTATTTAGACAAATTATTGGAATTAATTTCATGAAATATATAGAAAATGAATATACAATCAAAATAGTTAATTCTATACACAGTCTAAACAAGGAATATATACCACAAAAAATAATAATAGTATAAGAAATACGAACGAAGAACGTATATACAATCAAAAAATAATAGTATAAGAAATACACACATTAATCGAGCAATATATGTATAATAAAAAAATAAAATAAAAAAATAATAATATAAGAAATACACAGTTTTAAACGATAGAATATAATCATCAAAATAATAGTACAGGAGAAATCTATATATACACTTATATTAAATAATTAAATATATATAAAATAATATACTTCAAAACCCTCAAAATACATACACTTTATGTTCTACTACGTTTAACTAAAACACTAAACTCGCACGTCATCGAGTCTACAGTTACAGCATTGTCGCTTTGCACTATGCAATAAATACGATTTAACATTGTTTTTTTAGTATAAATTCTTTTTTTTTTTAGTATAAATTCATTTTTTTTTTTAAGTATAAATTCATTTTTTTTTAAGTATAAATTTGATTTTTTTTAGTATAAATTTGTTACAATAATCTGTTTTTGCGTTTCAGGAACATTTTTGAGGGGTTTGCTCAGGTGACGGCGCAATAAGCACGCGGTAGACCTACGTTGTAATTTATTAATTTCCAAGCGCTCATTTTTTGTTTTTTTGTTTTTTAACTAATTAAGAGCATGGCACCCCCATCAAGTACTTGCAGTCAATGTGAAGGGAAATTTGCCGCTTACGCGTTTACAATAGCTAATAATAATGAACAGTTAGTTTGCAGGTGGTGCTCAAGCATGGAAGTGCTGAGGAAAGAGTTAGAACGTGAGAGGGAGGCCAGAGTTAGGCTAGGCTTGAAGAAAGCGTGATGCTCCTGACGGCAAAATTAGAATCCCTTGATACTCCAGTTACGACCCCTCCTGTCTCAGTTTCTAATAATAATATAAATAGTACTAATAGCCCTCTCTCTTCCCCTAGTTCCCAACCCTTCGTTCGAGTGCGTGATGGAGCACCATTGAGAAAACCTAAGACTTGTCTACCAGTAATAACAAACAATAAGTTTTCTGTTTTAGGTTTCGAAGATGCTGATGAACCGGAAATACGACTCGTTGGCGATTCCATTGTTCGAGGGCAGATCGAGGAATTCTGTGGGAGAAACCCTCGTCGTAGGCGCCGTTACTGCTACCCTGGTGCTAATAACGTTTTAAATATTAGATCGGAAGAACTGCTGGCTAGGTACAGGGACTTACTAGAGCGATTAAAGGAAAAAACTAACAAGATTGTTTTAACAGGTATACTTCCTCGAATTATCCAACGTAACGATTTCTACAGCAAGGCGACCTATATTAACAATAACCTAAAGTCTCTTTGCCAACAGGAAGGAGTGCATTTTGCGAATTTTTGGAACAGTTTCTACGGCAGGAGGGACTTGTTCCTCGGAGATGGACTTCATCTTCATGACGTTGGAGCTGCCCGTTTAGGAAGACTATTTCATAATACTGTCTCTTCTTTTCAGGCTGCCGTAACTCGAACGGTCTCAGCGTAAATTCAACAAATTTCCCCTGCGCTCGCGAAGGTGTCGCAATTACAAACAATTTGAATGTTCTATCCTTAAATGCTCGTAGCCTACGAAATAAAATAAACGAATTTTTTTCTTTAATTGCTTGTAAAGACTGATTTAATTGCGATAAATGAATCGTGGCTTAGCACTGAAACACGTGACTTTGTAGGGGAGTATCAAATTAGAGGTTATAGACTTTTTGTTAAAAACAGAATAGGTAGGCGAGGAGACGGTGTTATGTTGTATATCAAAGATAATATTGCGAACGTTATAGAAGTAAAGCACACAATTGCAGAACCAAAAGATTCGACTATAGTAGAACTTAAATTGAACGATTTCAAACTTCTTGTTGCGGTTATATATAGGCCCCCTAATCAAACAGCTGATACGGACGAAGCGTTATATCGTGAACTAAAGAGAATAATAGGTGGTGAGTAGGCTTTAGTTATGGGTGACTTTAATTGCGCCAACGTAATTTACGATACAATGCAGGGAGAAGCGGAAGGTAATCGTTTAGTTAATTTTCTCGAGGATAGCTTTCTTATTCAAAAGGTTGGGGAACCTACGAGGTTGGACAGTATTTTAGATTTAGTAATAACTAAGGATGATAGGCTAATTACTGATCTTCAAGTAATAGAACCGTTAAGCAATAGCGATCACAATATGATAGAGTTTGTCCTCTCAGTAAGTCACTCGAAACTAGCTAACTCGAGTAAAATTCCTAACTTCCAGCACGCAGACTTTTGTAAATTTCGAAATAAATTGTCACACGTCAATTGGGAAAAAGTAATGGGGAACTCCAACGCAAAACTAATGTGGGAATCGTTTGAAACAGTATTTAGGACTATAAATGAGGAATGTGTACCGTACGAAATTAATCGGGCGAAAGTAAATAACAAGCCCTTGTGGTTTACTTCTAGGGTAGGAGACATTATAAAGAGTAGAGATAGGGCTTATAGGCTACATAAGTGCGATAAAGACAATTTATGGTTACGAATTACGAAACAACTACATATCTCTAAGGCGTGAAGCAAAAAGTGTGATAAAAAAGTCCAAGCGCAAATTTGAAATCCCCATAGCTCGTGAAGGTAAAGTAACCCCCAAGCGATTCTATCAATACGTCAGCAATAGAAATCCAGTATAAAGTGTCTTGGGGCCGTTGAAAAATGTTAACGGAGATCTAGTTTCTGAAAACAAGGAAATGGCTTCCTTGCTAAACGAATTCTTTACGTCAGTTTTTACTGTAGAAGATGTAACGAATATCCCTACGGTCATAGACATAATACCCTTTGATAATGGTAATATTTTGGATAATATTGTGGTTAGTGAAGGGGTGGTAATGCGCTATATTGCTAAAATGAAAACGCGTAAATCACCGGGGCCGGATTCCACATATCCCACACAACTAAAAGAATTAAAATATAGCATTGTTGTGCCGCTAACAAAGATTTTTAATGCGTCTATTACTGAGGGGTGCGTACCAGATAATTTCAAGTTAGCAAACGTAACACCTATCTTTAAGAAAGGCAATAAAGGTGCGGCGAGAAATTATAGGCCAATCAGTTTAACGTCTGTTGTAGGTAAGCTACTGGAATCAATAATTAGGGATCGTATAGTGGAACACTTAGAATTGCATAACTTAGTTAGAAACACGCAGCACGGTTTTAGGCGAAACAAATCTTGCTTAACTAATCTTTTAGAATTTTTTCAAAGCGTGGTTGACGTTTACGATAGACATCGGGTGGTTGATGTAGTGTATTTAGATTTTCAAAAAGCGTTTGACACCGTACCGCACAAAAGACTCATTGACAAAACTAAGGCTCATAAAATCAGGGGTGTAGTAATAAATTGGATAGAAGAGTGGTTGCGAGGTAGGAAACAGAGGGTGGTCGTTGATGGAGCGGAGTCGTGTTGGGCTAATGTAGCGAGTGGCGTTCCTCAGGGTTCTGTATTGGTCCCCTTGCTTTTTCTTATATATATTAACGATTTAGATGTCAGCTTAGTCAGTACAGTTTCAAAGTTTGCGGATGACACGAAGCTGGGTGGTAGGGCGATTAATGACGAAGATAGAGGTAAAATCCAGAATGATCTGAATAAAATCGTTGTTTGGTCAATCACATGGCAAATGAGATTTAACGTCGATAAATGCAAAATTTTACATATAGGTTCGCGTAACGGTAATTTTTCGTATAGTATGTCAGGGAAAGAGTTGATAAGCGTTGAGCAGGAAAAAGATTTAGGAGTTATAGTCACTGGTGTTTTAAAAGTAGCGAAACAAAGTACAGTAGCGGTCAATAAAGCGAACAAAGTGTTACGTTTTATAGCTCGGAATTTTTAGTACAAATTGCGCGATATTATAGTTCCTCTTTATAAATCATTAGTTAGACCCCATTTGGAGTACGCGATCCAATTTTGGAATCCGCATATGCGCAAAGATATAGACAAAATCAAAAGAGTCCAAAGACGAGCAACTAATATGATTCCGTCGCTTAGGTCAAAGTCGTATGAGGATAGGCTTAAGGAGTTAAAATTGACTACACTCGAGACTAAGAGGCTAAGGGGTGATCTAATCAAGGTTTTCAAAATTCTGAATGGGTTCGATAACGTAGACAGAGATAGCTTTTTCGAAATATATCAATATAATAGGACTAGAAATGACGGGTGTAAGTTGACAAGTAGAAGGTTCGAAACAGCAGTTGCCAAGAACTTTTTTACGCATAGAATTGTAAATAGCTGGAATAGTTTGCCGGTAGAAGTAATTAGTAGCACGTCTATAAACATGTTTAAAAATCGATTAGACGCATATGTTGATAGATTGGGTATGGTTTAAGATAGTAAAATTAAGGGTTGGATAAGATAGAGTTTGATTCTCTTTTCATTAAAGATCACAATAAGCAGACAAGAGGTCATATTATGAAATTATTTAAGCCAAGATGTAGAACAAATTTAAGAAAACATAGTTTTACAAGTGTTGTGGGATATAGGGAGGCAGCATCTTGGGTTAGGGGATATTCTCTGTCCTTACACACCCCATTTAAAGATATTCCTCTGCCGACCGGTGTCCCCATAGTACTGTGAGGTATTGAAAAACTCATGATCTTCACTTGCCCCACAAACACCTTTAAATGGGAGACCCAAAATGGGTACACACACATTTCTACATTACTGTACACTGTACAGTCTTTACAGCCACACCTACACTTTTCCTCCTAAGTACAGGGTGTCCGAGAATTATCTGTACAATTTTTGGCTGTTATTAAAAGTCAACCATGAAGTGTAGAAATTCCAGTGTTGTTCCATTTTACAGAGAATCTCATTAAGTTTTTTCTGATACCACGTTTTGACAAGTTTTTTAGAAATGTACGCGGGTGACAGACATTGATGATTTAAAAGCAAGAATCACAGCTGCTATTGAGCGAATTGATGTGGATATGCTGCAGCGTACATGGAAACATTTGGAGTATCGATTGGATGTTTTGCGAATCACTAATGGTGCACATATCGAATGTTTGTAACAACGTTACTTTAATAAAAGAAACTTTTGAAAATACAGATTCTAAATAATCTTGTTTAACAATTTTACGTGTGTTATCAAGAATTTTATTAAAAGATGAAATTGTACAGATAATGTTCGGACATACTGGAATTTCTAAAAAACTTGTCAAAACTTGGTATCAGAAAAAACTTAATGAGATTCTCTGTAAAATGGGACAACACGAATTTCTACACTTCATGGTTGACTTTTAATAACAGCCAAAAATTGTACAGATAATTCTCGGACACCCTGTATATATATTGTAATGTATATGGTTGTAAATAGATATGGACCGTGACTTATTTTTGGTTGGCAAGGTACTGGTATTGATGGATACCGTAGTGAAATTGAGTGGATTCTTTGGATCTGATATATTTGCATGTCGGTTATAAATAGATATAGAGTGTAACATATTTGTGGATAGTAGTCTATTATGACTTCATCCTCTGGATCCAGAGAGTCTACCTTTAGTTTTAAATTGATAATTAATTAGTTTTAAATTGATAATTATTTAGTTTGGTAAAAATTGGTTGTTGCCAATGTACAGACAGTTTTTACATAGTGGAGCCACCTCGATGGGCCGAATTGGCCCCTAGTTTGCCCACTATAAAAATTCCTTATGTTCTTTGTGGTTCGGAACCCATGTAAAATTGTAGGTCCCCACCACCACCACGGATGACATGCACAATAAACAATTACGAACACAGTTAGGTAGACCAGCCACGCTTGGATCCTAGGGTCTTTGTTGGTCTGAAACATTATAACATTATAACATTAAGTTATAGGGATGCCTATACTCGATGTAAAGGGCCTTCATTTCGTTCAAAACTATTTTTGTGCCCACTTTACATTCGGCTGGCAAGTTATCATTAAACACGGCCAGAATACAATCAAAAGTACGTACAAAGAGGTCATCGTTAGTCAAAACATCAGTATTAAATTCAAGTTTATAGACACTCCTTTCCAATCGAGGGTTTATTCTTATCGATCCGAGCTTTTCAATCGTGAACTCATCTTCACAATGCATAGCGGCAGTTGAAATAATCTTCTAAGTCGTAACGACAGCTGCTCATCATATAAAGAATTAGTTGTTCAGGGTGAACGGTGTAGGTGAGCTCAGCCCTGTACCGCTCAAGTGCTTTGTACCAAAGTTCTTGATATTTTGAAGAATCTAAACTTTTTAAATAAACATCCAGCTCTAGACCATTCTCGCCTTGTTCAGTCCTACACTCGGTAAACCTGTCGAGCAGAGCGGTGTATGCGTATTCAAGAACCGTATCAAAATAAAGCATATCCGTAACGCGCGTCTAATATAGGCTTCATCTTGTGGAAACCGACGACTTCAGACATTCTGTCGAGGATGAAACGGTTTCGCGTAGGGACAAGAACGTTATTATCAGAAGCATTCTTCCACATCAATCGTATATTAATGCATGGTTGATCGTTATTTATACACAACGTACAAACAATGGCATATGAGGGGGTATCACTAACCTGTTCTCTTCTTATGCCTACACCTGCAGGTATTTTATAACGATCCTCGCTCCACTTCTCAACTATCCCGAAGACTCTATTCATCTCCTAAACAGTTAAATAAACAACATTCCGTTTACAAAGTTTGATTGTCTACAAGTCGTTTCCACTACATAGTTAATGGCACCGAATTTACGCCTAAACACGCGCAATGACTTCGTCACGGACACATCATACACGGCATTGAGAATACTGCTCAGAGGAAGCTCCATCGTATTCTATTGTGAGGAGTACACGTCAAGTCGGTTCAAGCTCTGAGATGACTATGAGCCACAAGTGGGCGGATCGGCTCGACGGGAGGTGTGGAGGAGTGAGTCACACTATAAGCTGATGAATCGTGTACGGCGTTGTTCCAACGTGAAAGATTCATGTGAATACTTGTATCCCATTATACTGGGTAGGTGTTTTGAGAAATTTTCCGATACATGAAGCAATACCGGTTTTAATGTTTTATCACTCCCACTCCCAAGAATGCGCACCAGATATTTTCGTTCAGGGAGATTTTCACAAACTAAACACATTTTATTCCCACTCCGGCGCACAATGTGAGAGAAACATATGCCTTTATTTTTCCTCTTTGCTTAGCAGACAATACTCGTCTCTAAATTCTATTAAAAACTCACGAAGACCTTTAGCCACAACCTCACTACAAACCTCGTTATGATATATATTAATGTAGTGGTAAAAATACTATATATTCTCCATTATGACAAGATTTACATTCTAAGCCGCAGGGTACGAGTACTCGGTATGATGCAACATGACATAATACCGCTTGTCATACCACTCATCAACAAGACTCACTAACCATAACCTTTGCTTCTCTCCTGCACGTGTTGTTTCTTCCACTTCTCGGTATATGTGAGTTTTTATAAAATTTAGTCCTACAACATAGTGAACTATGTTGTAGGACTAAACTTTATAAAAGCGTACATATACCGAGAAGTGGAAGAAACAATGACTTGTACCACGAAATCCTGCAATGCTCTCGCCAGAATAGCCATAGAGGATGTGTACCTCTTGTTTCTCAAGCTTTACACGGTTCATTGTAGCCTTAAAAGTATCAAAGGAGAGTGAAATAGGGATTCTTTGAGTATCCACCACATCTTCACGCTTTGCCGAATACCACTTCATAAACGTCGAACACGCTATATTAAAGGTAGCTATTACTATTTTTTCTTCTACGTGGGATTTCATCAAATACACGTCTGAGATCAGGGCTTGCAGCGGTCAACTGAGCACGCAGGGTAGAGATATGCCCAGTTAGTAGCAGGAGTCACGTGACCATTGATCGATCATACAGGGAGTTACAAGGAGTTACAAGGAAAAGTAGTACCTCAAAAGGCCTTGCGGCCCATACCGGGGAGGTACCAATGGTAACGGGTGCCAGAGAAAAACTCTGTCACCCTCAAATAGTGTGCAAGATTCGGTCTAACCTTTCCTTGAACAGATCCACAAAAGAACTGTTCACAACTTCTGAAGGTAGCCTGTTCCACGTGTCACAGATCTTATACATAAAGTAATTCCCACACACACTAGTCCTAAACCGTTTCAAATCCAACTTCCAACCATTGTTGCGAGTTGGGTTATCATTTAAACTAAACATGTTTCTAAATTCGACATTGTTGAACCCGCGTAAAAACTTGAAAACCTCGATGAGTTGACCACGCAGCCTCCAAGTTCCCAGCGAAAACAAATTCAGGGCGCGTAAGCGTCGATTGTAGCCCATATACCTAACGGAAGGGATTAACTTTGTGGCCCTCGCCTGCACTCGTTCCAGCCTCTCAATATCTTTCCTAAGGGTGGGCGACCAGAACTGCACAGCATACTCCAGGTGCGCCGAACCAGAGAATTATACAGAGAGAGCACAATCTCCTTGTTCCGAAATCGAAATTGCCTCCTGATATAACCCAACAACTTCTGGGCTTTCTTTTCCATCTCTACGCACTGTTTCGTAAACTTAAGGTCACTGCTAATTAGCACACCCATGTCCTTTTCCAAATCAGTGGCCTCGATATACTCCGCAACATTGAGTAGTCCGACTTGTGATTGGCGTAGCCAATGTGCATCACTTTGCATTTACTCAAGTTAAACGGCATTTGCCATTTTTCGGACCATTCTCCTATCCTACCTAGGTCAGGAAAGGGTCAGAGCTTAGAACTTTCTCTTGTACATACGCGCGCGCGCACACACACACACACAGACACGAAGTAGAAACGCTAATTGAAACACGATTTATTTAATAAACATATCATCGAATTATTCAAGGTATATATTCACAAATACGTGTAATAAATAGAATAAACATATCGTTAACAATATATATATATATATATATATATATATATTATATATAGATATATATATATATAACAATCAAGGATTATGGTATCGAAAGGGCACGGTATCATAGGTACTAGGAACCTGGTATCGTTTCCTATAGGTGTTATGGCACACCTTCGTACCCTTAAGTTCCTTCACGCCCCCCAGCTTCTGCGCCCGAAAATTGTGGGTCCCCACATTCAGTTGCGGCGGATGGTCGCCCTCATCTTCCAATCACACTAGATCCTTCAACGATTCAAAGTGAACGACCCGCCGATTCGCCTGATTGAGCGTGATACCCTTAGCCTTCACGATATATTTCATATCTTCCCCCACCCTCGCCCGTATCCCATAAGTTTTTGTCCCTGTTGAGACAAAAGAGTCGGCGTATGCGATGTCTCCATACTCATCCGTGATCTCATCAGTCAACTCTCCGAGGAATTCACCAATAGGCGGCATGTATTCACCCTCCTTCGCTGTGAATCTCACACTATCTGTATCTGTATCTCCGCCCAAGAGAATGCAATAGACCACAAAGTTTGATGTGTGCGTTGGCCGTTGTGAAGCTGGCTACAGGAATGTTTGTAACACGCGATGTGTCTGTGGCCAATTCGGTAATGTTGTACTTTATTCGGTATGTATTACCTACATTCACGAGCTCCATGACCTCTTTGTCGGGAGCATTGGCATAATCCCAGAATTCACTATAACTTTGGGCCAAATGAACGGTCCCCTTACCTGTATTCTGTGCACATTTTCCCCAAAGACTATTTAGACACAACTTTGCACTGAAGCGCTTGCCTGGGTTCTTTACAATTTTGGAACGGTCAAGCTGCATCCCTTCACGGTCACGGTAACGCTGAATATAAGCCGATTTTTTATCTTCGGTATCAACTCCTCGCGGATACCCTGATGCCTCTACCTTATCCTTCAAAAAAGTGTTTATATATGACGTGAAAAGGTTGGGTAGCTTCTGAAACCTCCACACCTCATATATCTTCAATATTCTGTAGCCATGGCGAACGGCTAGGGACAGCTCAGGGCTTGTATATACGTCTCTGATCTTACGCCCCATTGTTCTCCTCTGTACACTTCACGCACAGGGGAAACATGAGCTTGTGGTCTATAACGACGAGTAAGAGCGGCATTCATAAATCGTGAGGGCAGGGGGAGCACATCTACGGAAGAACGCCCGAAATAGTACTTGTTCAAATTTGTTGAGAACACCTCGATGGTGGGCAGGTCAGGTCCCACCAGTTTTTCAAGTGAACCTAAGGGATACGGATTGTTCTTCATCACCTAGGAGTATAAAGAACAGAAGTCGTAGTAATGGGGTTTCACGCTCTCCGTAGGCTGAAAGTGTACGCCCTACGAACAAGCTACCCAGTATAATGGGATACAAGTATTCAATGAATCTTTCACGTTGGAACAACGCCGTACACGATTCATCAGCTTATGGTGTGACTCACTCCTCCACACCTCCCGTCGAGCCGATCCGCCACTTGTGGCTCATAGTCATCTCAGAGCTTGAACCGACTTGAGGTGCACTCCTCACAATAGAATACGGTGGAGCTTCCTCTGAGCAGCATTTTCAATGCCGTGTACGATGTGTCCGTGACGAAGTCATTGCGCGTGTTTAGGCGTAAATTCGGTGCCATTAACTATGCAGTGGAAACGACTTGGAGACAAACAAACTCTTGTAAACGGAATGTTGTTTATTTAACTCTTTAGGAGATGAATAGAGTCTTCTGGGTAGTTGAGAAGTGGAGCGAGGATCGTTATAAAATACCTGCAGGTGTAGGTACAAGAAGAGAACAGATTAGTGATACCCCTCATATGCCGTTGTTCGTAAGTTGTGTATAAATAACGATCAACCATGCATTGATATACGATTGATGTGGAAGAATGCTTCTGATAATAACGTTCTTGTCCCCTACGCGAAACCGTTTCAGCCTCGACAGAATGTTTGAAATCGTCGGTTTCCGCAAGCTGAAGCCTATATTAGACGCGCCTGTTACGGATATGCTTTATTTTGATACGGTTCTTGAATACGCATACACCGCTCTACTCGACGTGTTCACTGAGTGTAGGACTGAACAAGGCGAGAATTGTAGAGCTGGATGTTTATTTAAAAGGTTTAGATTCTTCGAAATATCATGAACTTCAGTACAAAGCACTTGAGCGGTACAGGGCTGAGCTCACCTACACCGTTAACTCTGAAGAACTAATTCTTTATATGATGAGCAGCTGTCGTTAAGACTTAGAAGATTATTTCAACTGCCGCTATGCATTGTGAAGATGAGTTCACGATTGAAAAGCTCGGATCGGTAAGAATAAACCCTCGATTGGAAAGGAGTGTCTATAAACTTGTATTTAATACTGATGTTTTGACTAACGATGACATCTTTGTGCGTGCTTTTGATTGTATTCTGACCGTGTTTAATGATAACTTGCCAGCCGAATGTAAAGTAGGCACAAAAATAGTTTTGAACGAAATGAAGACCCTTTATATCGAGTATAGGCATCCCTATAACTTGAGCGGTGAAATAATGTTAAATGGTATTTATTGCATAGTGCAAAGCAACAATGGTGTAACTGTAGACTCGATCACGTGCGAGTTTAGTGTTTTAGTTAAACGTAATAGAACATAAAGTGCATGTATTTTGAGTGTTTTGCAGCATATTTATTTTCTATATATTTTATTTAATATAAATGTGCATATATAAATTTCTCTTGTACTATTATTTTGATGATTATATTCCATCGTTTAAAACTGTATTTCTTATATTATTATTATTTTTTATTTTATTGTTTTTATTATACATATATTGCTCGATTAATGTGTCTATTTCTTATACCATTATTATTTTTTGATTGTGTATACATTCTTCGTTCTTATTTCTTATACTATTATTTTTTTTTATTTTATATATTCCTTGTTTAGACTGTGTATAGAATGAACTATTTTCATTGTATATTTATTTTCTATATATTTCCTGAAATTAATTCCAATAATTCGTCTAAATAAACAAAATGATGTAATGGTGGTTTATTTAATTCTTTTGGTTGTATATATAAACGATATATATATATATATATATATATATATATATATATATATATAAATGCGTACGAAATGGCTGATTACGCCTTCTAAGCCGAGTGGCTGATTAAGACTTCTAAGCCAACTGTCAAGAATATATGCTTTAATTAAATAAATAGCGCAATCTGGCAACTCAACCCTAATAATGTACACCTGAACAAGCCATTTACGCCTTCTAAGCCAACTGGCGGATTAGGACCTTCTAAGCCAAGTGCAAAGATCAAGAACTTTATTATCGTCTGGCAGAGCCAAGCGAAGGATGGTCTATCTCCTTTCACTCTCTTAGGTTAGGTTGATTCCCCACTTGCAAGAAGGGGATGGTGGAGGGGAAGGGGTCTTGCAACAAGGGGAGGTGGTTTGCAACGAAGGGGAAAGGGCTTGCAACATTAATCAACATTTGTGACATTGCAACTGCGCTCTACCCTTTTGCGCCCATACCACTGGCACAACGAACAGCATTTAAAGTGTAGATAGATAGATAAATGGATATACATCAAGAGAAGGAACCAAACAAAGAACCACATATCATCTACACACACACACACACACACACACACAAACACGTTTCGCCACCCTAAAAAAACGCGACATTTTATGGCCGGAATTTTTTGTAGGGTTGTTATGGATGCGTGTATTTGAACCGCTTCCAATTTGTACCAGTCGTCCTGAAAGGGTTAACATTCAGTTCTGTATTTACGATATTTACGACAGTAACACCTAATATATTTAACCAAACCTAACCAAGCCTTACCTAACCTTGCATAACCTCGGCTAACTTTAATTATATTTCCTTTTTCATGATAAAAGATAGTACGAGTATTTACAAAGCTAAATCACCATGGCACTGCTAATGCTAATGGGCTCTGTGTGTACCCTAAAGATTGTCGCGATTGTCTTCCGTTGGGAAGACAAGGACACACACACACACACACACACACACACAGGAAGAAATTGAAATGTCTGAAAATAGAAAGAAAATAATATGAAACAGCGATGAAAATGTACAATAAATAAATAAATAAATAAATAATGAAAGGGAGACAGTTCCAGTAATGGAGGAAATTATAAAGCACTGATAATTCTTAGATATGTATAAAGATATCCTTTATTTTTTACAAAAAAGTGGGAAAATAATGACAATGTTTGGCTGGTGAAAACCATATATTTCAAAATGGTTACAGATGGTTGATTTCAAAGAAAAATACCATTTTCCTATTCATAACCTGAGAAATCTTATTCCTCGTTAGGTTCATGGCTGCCGAATTCAAAGAGAGATTTAATGTCGATGTAAAAAGAATATATTTCCCGTAATACTAACTGATATACCTCAGTTTTTAATCTTCGTTCAAATTTAATTAATTTTAATTATTTTTATTATTACAATGAAAATAAAATAACTCAATAATTTTGTTTACATTTTTAGCGTTTTTAGCTTTCTACAACTGACACCGACGCGAAAATATATAAATAAATAAATAAAACTAAATAATGAAAATAAAATGGAATAAAAAATTCGTATACCTTTTTATCGTTGTATACAAATAAATTAATCACCCTTTAAAAAAGATACGAGAAGAGTGAAACAAATATTTATTTTAAAATGAACCGTTTCCTTCCTTTTTTTATTATCTGAGAGTCAGTTTGAGAAAATATTATACATGGACTGTCCATATATATATATATATACATACACACACAGACACTCGTGTATATATATATATATATATATATATATATATATATATTAAAGCGTGAAGAGTCCACTGCATTTATTTGGCTTGACGAAGTACCACGAAGGGGACTTAATTTTCCCGGTTGTTGTTGTTGGTTAGCCAATCAGCCAACCCTGATCGAGCAAGCCGGCGGCAAGCAGGTAACCGATCCCTCTCCAGAGTGGACCAGAGGTTCAGCGCACTAGTGATGTTGTGTTGTGTTCTATGTTGTGTAGAGCGGTACAGTCTGTCATAATGTGTTCAATTGTTTGTGGTGTGTCCTGGCACAGGTGGCAGGCGTCGTCTGTGGAGTTGTCTAGTCTGTGTTTATATGTCTGTAAGCTGGGGTGATGTCCACATCGGAATCGTGCTAAGTTAACTCGATCCGATCTGCTTAGGCTGGTCTCTGACCTGTTAATGGGTGGCGGCTTCGCACCTACGACCGCATTCGGACCGAGTCGTGTCAGTGCTTTGTGGGTTAGGTGTGTGTGTATGTGTTTTCTGTACTGTGTGATGTCTGTGGGGAGTGGTATGGAATGGAGTATTTGGTTATAATGTCTCTCTGGTGTTATCTTAATGGTGCGAGGTGTTGGTGTATGATTGTACATGTAGTGGCAAGGGTGTAATGCCATGAATTGTGTTCCTCTCATGTCTAAATGTATTTTTGTTTCTGTGTGCAGGTGTTCTATTGGTGTTTTTTGAGTACATCAGGATGTAAATGTTGATGAGTGTGGTGTTGTGTCTTGCGCGTGCTTTAATGTTAACTGCCTGTATTTCTATCGTGTTATCTGTTTGGATTCTGTTTTTAATGTTTTGGGTGGCATCAATGTAGCTAATGCTTTTACGTATGTAAGTGATGAGTCCACCCCCGTGACCTCCAGTCACGGTTGGTGGTGTTACTGCCTGCCTCAACGCCCTCTGGTGAACGAAGGATGTAAAACGGAATAAGCCACTAATGATTTCTTTGTATTTAGGACAATGAAATAATTTTAAAAATTATCGTGCAATATGTATGTGATTTATGTATGTGATTACGCTGTCAAATATTATGTCATTGATATAATTCTCTAATAAGAGAACTTAGTTTTTTATTTCGGATATATTGATTAATTAATAATAATAACAATTATAATATCAGTAGGTATTATTACAATAAATTTATATATTAATTAATTCAAGTAGAAGGTGCTGTTATTTGAATAGTAGTTTCATATTCCCTTGATATGATTACTTGAAAACTTTCAGTAACATGACTACAACCTGCCTATTATCAATTATGAAATGAAATAATTCAGAAAGGAATGCTATTGTAATAAAGTTCTTTTTCTTTACTAACCCAACTGCCGATAATCTTGTAATATTGTGAGAGTATAATAGGCGTCCGGTGATTAGCTAGTAAGCATAAAAAGAAAAAACAGATTGTGAGAATTTCGAAATTGAACTTTATTTAAAGTTCTGGATGCTGATTGGAACATTGAGCCATATGATTGGATTAAAAAAATACGTTTCTTCACTTAGTCCCTCTGCAATTTACATATCATATCCAAAATAATAAATATATAAATGATAGTGTTCTCGTAATAATTGGTTTATTGAGTACAGAAAACGCATATATATATATATATACTGTATATATATGAATAGAAACGACATAATATTAAGGAACGTTTCTTCACACGCGGAAACGTTCCTTAATATTATGTCGTTTCTATTCATTTATATACTGCGTGGTCATTGCAGTTAAATGCATATATATATATATATATATATATATATATATATATATATATATATATATATATATATATATATATATATATACAGGGCGTCCCAAAAAAATGTATACACACTTTAAATAATTATAAAGGCAGTGTTTATTAAAATACATTTCATTTTCAAAATGTAATAGAATCTACAGACATTATTTAATTGTTTTGTCAACGCCTGTTTTCAAACTGACGTCCGTTCTGGTCCAGGCACTGCTGATAACGCGAAGCAATGGAATCGCAAACATCACGAAACATTTCGTTTGGTATTTGTGTGCATTCTCGTTCAATGGCTGCTCTCAATTCAGCGACTGTTGCAGGTTTTATAGCGTAGACTTTGTCTTTTAAGTATCCCCATAAAAAAAAGTCTAGTGGTGTGAGGTCTGGTGAACGCGGAGGGTATTCTACGAAACCCCTTCGTCCAATCCACATCCACATCGTGCCAAGTACCACTCGCAATACTCCACTCTTCGGTCCGGATCATCTTCATTAATAGCATGGACTAATCTTGGATTGTAACTTTTCCATTGACAGCGCTTCAAAATGCGTTGGACGGACAGACGATTCTGAAATTCCTACCTCACGACTCGCTTGCCGCACAGATTTTCTTGGACTTTGGTGATACGTTTCCAGTACTCTTTCTTGCTTTGTGGGGCTTGTCGATGTCCGTGGTCTTCCGGAACGCTTCTTGTGGACATTCTGAACAGTTCCATCGGCTTCAAACTTATCTCTAATTCGAGTGATGGTAAGTCGCGTTGGTGGATCTGTTTGAAACTCCCTCCTAAACTGTCTTTGCACTTCAACTGCGTTTTCACACTTCCAGTAGCATTTTAGAATGAATTTCCTTTGTTCAAAGCTTAGTCGGACTGCCATTATTAATTCTAATGGGTTTAACTTGGAAAGAAAGAAACATCAATTGAGCTATCAGCTGTTAAAGTGTGTATACATTTTTTTGGGACGCCCTGTATATATATATATATGACAATTATTTTACTAAAGTAACACGTGAATAATATTTATGATGAAAATAATCACGAAGAAAAAATAAAACACGAAATAATGCTCAAGCGCTTTCGTCTAATGACATCCTTAGGAACACTGAAATTAATAACAAGATTGAGACTCTATATATCATAGATCACAAAGAAAAAATAATAATATGATTGGTGCAGGAAAATATTGTAGGAGGAGCATACAATTCACATGGAAAAGCTACCAGAGTTTTAGCGTCCTGCTCTTTTTTGTCTAAATCTGTTCTGAACGAATTCAAAACCACAGGATCAAGCGAAAAAAGGCCATAGCTAAGGTTGAAATAGTTTGTAAGTTGAATAATATGGTATTCTTGAATCTGCCATTATTTAACTTACAAACAATTGTGTGTATATATATATATATATATATATATATATTATTATATATATATATTATATAATATATATATATATATTATATATGAAATTGCAAAGCTGTGGAAAAACCACTATTCTAACATTCTTAACAGTGTGAGTAGGGATAATGTTAAGATAGATTGCAGCGAAACGATTGTGGGAGGGACAAGAGAAAATACTTTGATATCATTTTCTGAAGTAAAGAGGTTAATTAAAGAGTTAAAGACTGGTTCTGCGTCAGGGGTAGATGACTTATCGAATGAGCACTTAAAATATGCAAATGACGTAGTATGTCTGCATATATCATTGCTCCTATCAGCCATGCTTGCTCATAGCTATATCCCTGCAGAGTTCATGAGGGTATATATCTTGTCAATTGTCAAAAATAAGTACGGGGACATTCTGTCCAGCAATAATTACAGGCCTATTGCTATCGCTTCCTGCTTCTTGAAACTACTAGAAAAACTCTTGTTACTCCGATTAAATGATTTCCTATGGACATCTCCTAATCAGTTTGGCTTTAAAAGCTCCCACTCAACTGACCTGTGTATCTATGTACTTAAAGAAACAATATCTAAATACATTGACAGTAATTCAACTATTTATAGCTGTTTCCTAGATATAAGTAAGGCATATGATAGGGTGAACCACAATATTTTATTTGCAAAACTAGAAAACAGGAAGGTTCCCATGTACAGGGTGGGGCACGGGAACCAAGTGTTTTTGGAATAATCAGGAAAATGATATTTATTTTTGTAAAGAAAATATATTGGTAGAACAACATTCGTAAGAACATAGCATTTCATGTCATAATAATCATGTACCGAAAATTATATCTGGCATATGATGTCCTTGGCCGTCGACGCATTGTTGAAGGCGTTTACGAAAATTGGCCTCCACTCTTCCCAGCAGGTCTCTGTTGATTTGGATGATTTGTTGACGGATCGCTTCCTTCAATGCATCTAATGTACGGGGCTTGTCCTCGTAGACACGTGACTTGAGGTACCCCCATAGAAAGAAGTCACATGTGGACAAGTCAGGGGACCGAGGGGGCCACGCAATGTCACCAAATCTCGAAATGAGATGGTTGGGAAACAGGGGGCGAAGAACAGCCATTGACGCTCTGGCGGTGTGTGGCGTGGCCCCATCTTGCTGAAACCACAAATGTCGACGAGCAATACGCCTTCTTCGTAACTCAGGGATGAAAAAGGTGTTCACCATCTCAATGTAACGCCCAGATGTTATGGTAACGGTAACCCCATTTTGTTCGAAGAAATAGGGACCGATGACGCCAAACTTTCCCACCGCGCACCAAACTGTAACCTTAGGGCTATGCAGCGGTTTTTCATGGAGTTGTCGCGGATTTTCAGCAGCCCAATACCGACAGTTTTGATTGTTGACGGCCCCATTAAGGTGGAAATGGGCTTCATCACTCATTACCACCATCATGTTTTCATTCTGCTCATAAAGTGCAAGCATTTCCTGTGCAAAATTCAGTCGTTGGGGGCAATCGTTTACATTCAATTCCTGCACCATCGCTAACTTGTATGGGTGAAAATGTAATTCTTCATGCAAAATCCGTCTAACAGTACGATTGCTGATTCCGAGTGCAGCTGAATGTCTCCGAGCAGAGCGGCCTGGGCTTTGCAACATCGCTTGTCTGACCCTTTCAACGTTCTCTGGAGTACGCACAGTGCGTTGCGGCCCCTTCGGTTTTGTTTTCATTATTGAGCCTCCTGTTCGAAGATTGTTAACCCAACGTAAGATTGTGTCACGAGCGGGAACAGAGTCATTTCGATGAATGTTGAATCTGCGGCGAAACGCACGCTGAACTGCTGTCACTGACTCGCCACTCCTAACAAAATGATCATACGCGAACATGCGGTGTTCTAACGTCCACTGCTCCATGATGGCACCTGAAAGATAAAGGTGAGTGTTAGTTAAAGTTAAATGCTATGAACCCAGGAATGGAATGCTACCTACCGCACGCCCCTCCCATTCCTAATGGCCGATTACTAGCTATTCAAAAAACACTTGATTCCCGTGCCCCACCCTGTACATATTAAATTTATTGAAATTTTGGTATTCCCACCAATCTTTCACTGTTAGGTGGGGCAATGTACTATCCGAGTGTTTTGGCTCCTCTTGCAGGGTGAGACAAGGCTCCTTGTTCTCCCCTATGCTGTTTAATGTGTATATTGACGGATTAATTGCTTCACTTAACGAGGCAACAGTGGGATGTTGTATAGATAACACAAGGATAAATAACTTAGTTTATGCCGATGATATGGTGTTAATAAGTCCCTCTGTTAAAGGTCTGGATCGGCTACTAAATGTCTGCGAAGTGTATTCGCAGAAACATGATATTCTTTTTAATGTTACAAAAACTAAGGTTATGCAATTTCATCTTAAAAGCTGTAATCAGCCAGCTGATATAAGGTTTAAAATGAATGGTGAGGTAATTGAGGAAGTACAAGAGTTTAAGTATTTGAGTCAAACTATTACCAGCTCCTTGAGTGATGACTCGGATATAAGAAAACAATCTCGAAGCCTGTGTGCTAAAGCGAATATGACCATAAGGAACTTTCGATTCTGTACAAGTGAAGCGAAAGACACTCTTTCGTACTTTCTGCAGTAATATATACGGACAGCAACTGTGGGTGAATTATAAAAAAGGTTCTGGCAGAACTCTAAATTTGCTGTACAACAGGTCTTTTAGACTCTTATATAAATTACCCCCGAGATGCTCAGTTTCGCAAATGTTTGCTACCCGCAATGTCCCGAGCTTCCCGGAGGTAACAAGATGTGCTGAATACAGTCTAATGCAAAGAATTAAAAAATCAAGCAACCCGATCATCCAAGCTATCCATGAGTCCTGCCATTTATCCTCTAAGCTATGGAATTTTTGGTACGAAAACGTCTGTCTGTAGCTCCACTTAACTTCGACATTACAGTATTATTTCTAATCAATTGTATATATTTCTATCCTTAGTATATGAACTGTCATTGTATTAATAATATTTGTCATATGGACTATAGTCTGCCAATAAACCTTTTCATTTTCATTTTAATATATATATATATACAGGGCGTCCCAAAAAAATGTATACACACTTTAACAGCTGATAGCTCAATTGATGTTTCTTTCTTTCCAAGTTAAACCCATTAGAATTAATAATGGCAGTCAGACTAAGCTTTGAACAAAGGAAATTCATTCTAAAATGCTACTGGAAGTGTGAAAACGCAGTTGAAGTGCAAAGACAGTTTAGGAGGGAGTTTCAAACAGATCCACCAACGCGACTTACCATCACTCGAATTAGAGATAAGTTTGAAGCCGATGGAACTGTTCAGAATGTCCACAAGAAGCGTTCCGGAAGACCACGGACATCGACAAGCCCCACAAAGCAAGAAAGAGTACTGGAAACGTATCACCAAAGTCCAAGAAAATCTGTGCGGCAAGCGAGTCGTGAGGTAGGAATTTCAGAATCGTCTGTCCAACGCATTTTGAAGCGCTGTCAATGGAAAAGTTACATTCCAAGATTAGTCCATGCTATTAATGAAGATGATCCGGACCGAAGAGTGGAGTATTGCGAGTGGTACTTGGCACGATGTGGATGTGGATTGGACGAAGGGGTTTCGTAGAATACCCTCCGCGTTCACCAGACCTCACACCACTAGACTTTTTTTTATGGGGATACTTAAAAGACAAAGTCTACGCTATAAAACCTGCAACAGTCGCTGAATTGATAGCAGCCATTGAACGAGAATGCACACAAATACCAAACGAAATGTTTCGTGATGTTTGCGATTCCATTGCTTCGCGTTATCAGCAGTGCCTGGACCAGAACGGACGTCAGTTTGAAAACAGGCGTTGACAAAACAATTAAATAATGTCTGTAGATTCTATTACATTTTGAAAATGAAATGTATTTTAATAAACACTGCCTTTATAAGTATTTAAATTGTGTATACATTTTTTTGGGACGCCCTGTATATATATAGTGGTCTAGAAAGTAGGCTTGCTATAATTTATGAATTAAAATTTAAACGAATGCTTAGGGTCACCAGTCTTGGCATTCAGTCCAAACGAACAATATATATTAAGGTAGATAGAAAGGTTTTGTGTTTAATTATTAGAAAAATAAATGAATTACTTGTTCACAGTGATTAACAATTATGTATACGGTAATTGTGCTATATTACAATGACTGATTATTATTATTAGCAGTAAGAAATGGTTTACACAGTATAAGCATTAAACGCTGCGTTAATGAATAGCAACAATAATTAAGGTAATGAGATATACGGTACTGTACACTACAATAATAAGTGAGTAAGAAAACAACAACTAGGTAATAAAGCAAGATATTGGATTCACAGCAATAAGTAATTATACAAGTAAAATATATGAATGAACGAAATAACAAGGGGATACAAAATATGGTATTGTTACAACACTTGAATAGGCTTGCTGCGCTCGTAACGGGAGAGTTAATTTGGACGGTACTGAACACACTTTTTAGGGCTACTCGATTAGGAAGACTTTGTAGACGTTTTAGTGTTGAATACAAATAGTCTATCACGACGTAACAAAACACTGTAGGCCAAGTGCCGGTGGCCTACGAGAGGTTTATAGACCTGCGATTTTGACGTAGATAACTCTGAAGACTGAAGGGCTTACGTGAGGTTTACCGTCCTGTGTTTGGACGGAGATAACTCCGTAGAAGGTGCCCACTGTGTTGAGGACCCGTTCAAAGAGACTTGTTGAAAGGGCGCCGACCGAATTGTGGTGAAAAATGAGTGAGGCTAGGGCCAGGAGGATGACGCCATTAGAATACTTGCCGAATACTTGTTGCTTCTGGCGGGACTGATGTTTGAATGACTTACGCCAACTGAGATGGAATTGTGCTACGTGATGAAAGACGGAGATTGAATTGAAAGTGAAAATTCGCTGAAAAAGCAACTAGCAAAATGAGAGAGATTTGAAATGGACTCGCGTTTATATAAGCTCGGAAGATTATAGTTTTCGATGGCCTTTTTGGAAAAAAAAAGTAAAATTTTCTTTTCTCTTTGTGGGCTGTTCTTGCCCACATGGGTTTCATGGCTCTGTTTAGGTTCCACAAGGCGTATGAGAAACGGCGGGGAAAGAATTTCCGGTCGGTCTCTACAAACACACACACACACACACACACACACACACATACTGTATATATATATATATATATATATATATATATATATGGAATGGAAAAACTATACACGCTTACAACATGGTATCGTATGTGGTACCTTTATTTCTTAATTAAATATAATTAATTAATTAATTGAATTAAATATCTACAAAATTGCCTCGGGATTGGCGACATAGCCTATTGGGAATGAAATAATTGCCATACGTACATAGAACCCATATGTAGGCACCGGGCCTGCATGACAACAAGAAAACCAAATTTATGATCTCGTGTTCAAACTTTTCCATTGCTGACTCATGAAAATTACATCGAGAGAAGAGTCAACGACCTTTGCGAAATCAGCAAATAATAAAAATACAAAGATTATATTATAGCGGCTGACTTGGAGCTGCTTATGTTACAGCAATGCTTTAAGCAAGGAAGATGTGCTTTGTCTTCCTATAAGTTCTGAGTGAATTCCTCTTGATATAAAACTTAATAACTATAAGAAGGATAGGCCTGTTCCTTCAGGTGTTTAAATAGTGACTGCCTATATTAGTTACATCGAGTCAGCTCATTGTGTAGCTCCATCGTACCACGGCCCTACATCGAAAGATCGTCGCGCCCTACATTGAAACAGAAGCGAGGCCCAACGAAATAATAAGGTAAGACAATTCCTTTCTTTACCATTAGGCAGCGCAAAAACCGAAGGTAAATAAACAAAGAGGTCCTTTGAAGACCTACCTATACTGTACAAAACTCTCTAACGAAAAAACAGGGCTTTTATCGTTAACTCTCCACTGAAGTCTGCTGGAAATTTCCAACGAATGAGAGTATCAGGCAATCAACCCTTAGCCCTATATAGTTTTTTCACATTATATATATATATATATATATAGTATATATATGTGTGTGTTAAACACAGACTGTGCATGGAACGAGGAACTCTTCTGGGAAAATTAAATCATCCACTATAGTCCGAATAAGTAATGGTAAATGACAAACACTATAGTTTTTCTTTTTCATGATGTTGGGGATGTCTTTGCGAGTGACCCGTTGCCCACGTCGGGCTAACATCATGAAAAAGAAAAAACTATAGTGTTTGTCATTTACCATTACTTATTCGGACTATAGTGGATTTAATTTTCCCAGAAGAGTTCCTTGTTCCGTGCAGTCTGTGTTTAACATACAAGTTTCTCAGGGGACCATTCTGAGTGTATATATATATATATATATATATATATATATATATATATTATATCATATATTTCACTGATATCTCTGATGAGCTACCTTACAACGTTTCTATCAAAACGGTTAAAATTTTGGAAATGTGCTACTCAAACTATATTAAAATGTAAAGAGATAAGTGCCATGCCAATAAGCATGAAAGTGGTTGGAAGAAGAAGGCAACCATCTGAAATGACTCTTTTTAGACCTAGTTCCTTCGGAGATCATATAAAAACAGTTTTCTGCTTCCGTTTTGACGTACAGGAGGTAAAGGGAACTGTTGTTTCTGCAAGTACTCACAAAAAGATTTAATAAGGAAGGGTTTTAAAGCCATATCACACGGATGTTTGTTGCCGCTTATCAACGCTGAATCGTACTCAACTTAAAACCGATTGTTGCCCTTTTCATATTAATCTGCAAGAATCGGAGTCTGAAAATTTTCAGAATCTTGTCGATGAATAACGATACATTTTCAAAACCCATCTGTTGTTGTTGTTGTTTAGCCGATCAGCCCACCCTGATCGAGCAAGCCGGCGGCACGCAGGTAACCGATCGCCCTCTCCTGAGTGGACCAGAGGTTCAGCGCACTAGTGATGTTGTGTTGTGTTCGTTGTTGTGCTAGAGCGGTACAGTCTGTCATAATGTGTTCAATTGTTTGTGGTGTGTCCTGGCACAGGTGGCAGGTGTCGTCTATGGAGTTGTCTAGTCTGTGTTTATATGTTAGTAAGTTGGGGTGATGTCCACATCGGAATCGTGCTAAGTTAACTCGATCCGATCTGCTGAGGCTGATCTCTGACCTGTTAATGGGTGGCGGCTTCGCACCTACGACCGCATTCGGACCGAGTCGTGTCAGTGCTTTGTGGGTTAGGTGTGTGTGTATGTGTTTTCTGTACTGTGTGATGTCTGTTGGGCGTGGTATGGAATGGAGTATTCGGTTATAATGTCTCTCTGGTGTTACCTTAATGGTGCGAGGGGTTGGTGCATGATTGTACATGTAGTGGCAAGGGTGTTGTGGGTTAGTTGTCGCTGCTGCCATGAATTGTGTTCCCCTCATGTCTAAATGTTCCCTAACTTTCAGTATTTTTGTTTTTGTGTGCAGGTGTTCTATTGGTGTTATTTGAGTGCATCCTGTAATGATACGAAGTGCGTTGTTTTGTATTGTCTGTAAGGTGTTTATGTGTGTGTTTGAGATAATGGGTGCCCAGCATGGGCTAGCATAGTTCATAACTGAGCGAATATATTGTTTGTATATGAGTGATGTTGTTTCCTGCTGGTGTCCAAAGTTTGTGCCTGTTAGTACCCTAAGCGTGTTAAGTCTTGACGTACATTTGTTTTTAATGTCCTGAATGTGGTTTGCAAAAGATAATGATGTGTTGTATGTGACTCCAAGTATTTTGGTCCTGTGAGTGTGTGGAATGTTGATGTTGTTTAGTGTAAGCTGTGGAATTACCTGGTGTTCTTTTGTGTTGCTTGTAAGTAAGGTGATGGTTGATTTTGTGGGCGCTACTTTGAGTCTATTGTGTGTGAGCCAGTCTTGTATACTGTTTATGTATGATTGTAGGTTAATTGTAGCGGTGTCGATGTTGTTGTGGGTGGATGTTAGAGTGATGTCATCTGCATATGATGATAAGGTAAGCTTGTTATCTATGGGTGTTGGAATGTCATGCATGTATAAGTTGAAGAGTGTTGGTGAGAGAACAGAGCCTTGAGGGACCCCGTTCGGAAAAAGCTTGTTTTTGGATGACTTGCCATTAAATGTGACTTGTAAGTATCTTCCTGAAAGATAAGTTGCTCAGCCATCTTTTGGTGTTATTGTGCATGTTTGTGTTGAGTATTTTGTTTATGAGAGGGAAGCGTGGGATAGCATCAAATGCTTTACTCATGTCTATTGTTGCTAATAGTGTACGTTGAGCTGGTCGTCTGGGAGTTGATGCCATCCATGATGTGCTGCGTGAGGTTTGTGAGTAATGTCGTGGTTGAGTGGTGAGGTCTGAATCCATGTTGAGTAGGCGATAGTGGAATGTGTGGGTTGGTGATTTGTAAGATTAGTCTTTCTGTTACTTTAGAAGGTGTGCATAGTAAAGTAATGGGTCTATAGGAAGCTGGTTCTGTTGGATTTTTGTTTGGTTTGAATAGTGTAATAATTTTACCTTGTTTCCGTATGTCAGGAATAATACAGTGTTGGTATGAATATGTGCTGATATTTGTGAGAGCTAGTATTCCTTGTGGGCCCAAATGTTTAAGGTGTATGTTAGATATGTTGTCTGGTCCAGTAGCCTTCGAATTCATAATGTTTTTGATGATCTTGGTGGTCTGGTCTGTATTGAAGGGTGTAATGGTCGTGTCGAGTCTGTAGGTTTTCTTGTGTCTGGCTGTTTGTCTGTCTGCGTGTTTCTGGTTGTTGTCTCTGTTTAAGTGACTTATCTTTGCAAACCCATCTGTTGTCGATTAATCTGTAAAGAGCTCTAATCGGTTTTGAGTGGGGAACGATTCAGAGCTGAAAAACGGCCTAACAAACGGCCGTGTGATATCGTGGCCGGACGTTTCGTCGACGGACGTTTCGTCGAACCAACCAGCGTCCACAGCCGGGTAAAGTTTACGTTCCCCCTACATTATCCTAGTGTAGTTTACATTCCCCTACATTATCCTACTGTAGTTTCCGTTCCCCAACTTTGTCCGCGTATACCTAATCAAATAAAACGTTAAAACTAACGAAAATATTACGACTTAACCTAACCAATCGTCAATATATATATATATATATATATATATATATATATATACACACACTCTATATATATTGACGATTAATTAGGATAAGTCGTAATATTTTCGTTAGTTTTAACGTTTTATTTGATGGATTCATTTAAAAAATGAAGTTCTTTTTTAAAAGAACTTCATTTTCATGTAAAAATAAAATGAATTTGTTTAAAAGGAGGTTTATTTTCCTTTACGGGATTTTTTTTTTGGAAAGAACTGTATTTTCATTTAAAAATAAAATATATTTATTTAAATTTCGGAAGAAAGAAATTTTAAAATTGTGCCCCTATAAACTTACAAATTATGTGCAATAGCTTCTAGGTATTGCTTTTAAGTATTTAGGTATATATATTTGGTAATTATATATATTTAGTAATTATATATTATTTATATATTAATATATTATATTAATATTAGGAGCAAGTGTAGTTTACGTTTCCCCGACACAAAAGGGGACACAAACTACACTAGGTCAAAGTTGGGGAACGTAAACTACACTAGGATCTTTAGGAGACATTTTTTAAATGAATCCATCAAATAAAACGTTAAAACTAACGAAAATATTACGACTTAACCTAATTAATCGTCAATATATATACACAGTATATATAAGCTTATATATATATATATATATATACAGGGTGGGCCGTAAGTTTCCATACATAGGAAAAATTAAACGTTTGTTTTTATGTTTCAGATACCCTAAGAATATGCGTTTGACGTATGATCTTGTTTACTGATGAAGCAAATTTTTACGTCAATGGAGAGGTTAATCGGCAAAACATACGTTATTGGAGTAATGCTAACCCTAACTGGCTGAGTCCGACGAAGATGCAAGGTGCCGGTAAAGTGATGGTGTGGGCCGGGATATGGGGTGACAGAATTATTGGACCAATTTTTGTCAGTGGAAATCTTAATGCCGAAAGGTATCTTAACATGTTGCAAGAAGAGATTTTCCCATCCCTGCTAAACGAGGAAGGTAACTTCCCAGTTTACTTCCAGCAAGATGGAGCTCCACCTCATTATGGTCTTCACGTGCGTCGGTATTTGGATCAGCAGTTTCCGGATGCTTGGATTGGTCGGCGTGGTCCTGTGGAGTGGCCTCCCAGATCCCCAGATCTCCCCCCTTGATTTCTATCTTTGGGGGCACTAGAAGGCCATGGTGTATCAGGAAAAGATACGAGACATAAATCATCTAAAGGGACGTATCACCAACGCCATTACAAGCATAACGTCAACTGTGCTAATGCGTGTTCATCAACAGTGGGGAACACGTATTGAAATGTGTTTTCAAAACAATGGCAACCATGTAGAGCATATTATATAAATAAAAATGGTTGTCCATAAAAAAATGTTTATTTTTCCTATGTATGGAAACTTACGGCCCACCCTGTATATATATACCTTACCTTTGGTAACCTTTGGTTAGCTTCCGCCCGAATTGTTCATTCTGACGAAGGTCAAGCTTTTCACTCCACCTTAGACCTACAGTTTAACGTGGAATCCGAACCACGCCCAATCAGCAGCCCAGCGTCTTAACCACTAGGCCACCTAGGGTACCCATTTATCTACCAACCACTTTCTTTATTGTGTGGAAGGATGAACAGCTGGGTTTTGCTGCGCGCCGGCTGCCGTCGGGTCTCGAACCCGGGGCCGATGGATTCGTAGTCAGCGACGCTAACCACTACGCTAACCATTGACGATTGGTTAGGTTAAGTCGTAATATTTTCGTTAGTTTTAACGTTTTATTTGATTAGGTATACGCGGACAAAGTTGGGGAAAGCAAACTACAGTAGGATAATGTAGGGGAATGTAAACTAAACTAGGATAATGTAGGGGGAACGTAAACTTTACCCGGCTGTGGACGCTGGTTGGTTTATTAACCTCTAAGTGCGCAATTACCTGGTTGGTTGATTAACCTCTAATTGCACCATTACATTATCTGAGATGGGGGTGGTAGAAATATGAAATAGCCATTTGACGATACGTCTGTCGACGAAACGTCCGTTCAACGAAACGTCAGTTCGACGAAACGTCCGTTCGACGAAACGTCCGACGACGAAACGTCCGTTCGACGAAACGTCCGGCGACGAAGCGTCCGGCGACGAAAAGTCCGGCGACGAAAAGTCCGAGCACCGTGTGATATCGGTTTAAGGCAAGAAAGAAACCTTGGATGTCGGAAACCAGTCGTTAAAGAGGTTGTAGTGAACAAAAGAGCAGAGAAGTTGAACCTTTTAGGACAACTAAATTACTTTAGTCGGACGAAAATAACTTTGAGGTAATTATATGGGATCCCAGTGTTGCACCATATAATTTTAGTGAAATGCTGGTCATTACCTCGAGTGCGAGAGGATTGACATGTAAAATGCTTCTGGACGCGAAAACGTTGTGGTTATGCATTTCTTTGGTTGTTTAAAAGTATGAGAGGTGGTAACTTTTATTCCGTCGTAGTGTAGTGACTAGCGCCCTGCCCTTCCATTCAAAAGGTGGTGGGTTCGATTCCTGGTGGGGGAAATTTTTGCATTATGCAAAATCATACGTGTTCATGCATGATATATATATATTATATATATATATATATATAGTATGTGCGTGGAGGGGGACATAAGTGAGGTCGAGTGTGTGATAATTCACGGATGTAATGGGGTAATTTTTTGTGAGGTAACATTTTGGTACATCGTACCATTAAAAAGTTTATAGAAAAAATCTAGAAATAATTTTACTGTCGGGGAAAAAAATATTTTAGTCCTGATTAGGTTAGGTTACGCTAGGTTGGTTAGTTAAGGTCTGTTAGGTTAGGTTAGGCTAGGCTAGATTATAGGGAGTACTACACTATTTAATGACTTAACATCGATCGAACCATCAATTGCGTCCGAAAGACTTATCATGCCCTTCTCGTTCGATGGCACTAAGGTTGGGTTAAATTAAATCAGGTTTGGTTAATTACTTTTTTAGATATATTGATTTAAAAAGTCGGTACCTCGCTTATGCGAAGATGTGCACGTGTGTGTGTGTGTGGGTGTGTGTATCACCTAAACTCGGTTGGTTCACTCCACTGGATGATTTTTTAATCTAATGTAGTAGGGGCACTCAATATATTTTGCCCCACCCTTTTTTCTTAGCTAAATAATAGGCCATGGGGCTGAAATGTCTTTTGGGCCGTAAGTTTGAACTTTCTGTGCTTCACATAACCGGATTTTTTCAGTTTGAACCTCCCCTCGTATAAAACCGCTTTTAAACGTCCTTGTATAAAACTGATGGTTAACACAGTCTCGAAAATTGCGTCTGACAGTGATGTGCGTTGTAAACAGAAAGCTGTCATCGAGTTCTTAACTGCAGAGAAGGAAACAGTTGGAAATATTCACAAATGTCTACAAAACGTTTACGGAGATGCTGTGGTTGATCGAAGCACAGTTGGACGTTGGTCTAAACGTGTGAGATCATCGAAGAGAGGGAGAGCCAGCCTCGATGATGAGCCACGCAACGGTCGCCTGGCATCGGCTGTGACATCTCACTCCGTGCAACGTGCTAGCAGCATCATTCGATGAAATCAGTGCGTCACATACAAGGAGCTATCACTGGAGATAGGAATTAGTGAAGGAAGTGTGAATACGATAATTCAGCAACTGGGATACTCAAAACTGTGTTCACGGTTTGTTCCTCGCCAACTGACTGAAGATCACAAAGCCTATAGAAAAGAAATTGCTTCTGAGTCGTTGGTTCGATACGAGACAGAAGGGGATGACTTCCTTTCACGAACTGTGACTAGGGATGAGACTTGGGTACACCACTTTGAACCTGAAACAAAACGCCAATCTATAGAGTAGCATCACGCAGACTCCCCACGCAAGAAAAAGTTCAAAATGGCTCCCTCTGCAAGAAAGGTTATGGCCACCATCTCCTGGGACATGAAAGGGGTGATTCTGGTAGACATTATGAAGAAAGGACAAACAATCAACTCAGAGGCATATGTTGCTACTCGACAGAGACTCCAGAGACGTATAAAGCGAGTTTGACCGGAGAGAAAAATGGAAGACGTCCTTCTATTGCACGATAACGTAGACCACACAACATTTTGCAAACAAGAGAGGCCATCACAAAAATGCGCTTGACTCTGTTACCGCACCCTCCATACAGCCCGGATCTGGCACCTTCAGACTTCCATTTGTTTGGGCCAATGAAGGATGCTATTCGTGGAAGAAAGTTTCAGAGTGACGATGAGGTTGTTGAGGAGGTTAAGAGGTGGCTCCAGTGGAACCCAGCTGACTTTTACCAGCAAGGAATAAAGGCCCTTGTTTCGAGGTGGAGGAAAGCGTAGGAAAGGATAGAGACTATGTGGAAAAATAAAAACTTGTATAAAACGTACGTAACTACTTGTGTACAAAATTTCTGGAACTTACAAGGAAACTTGGAAATCAAAAAGAAGGGTGGGGCAAAATATATTGAGTGACCCTCATACATTATATTATTTGTATATTTTAGCAAAAGATTTTAAACAAAATCAAGAAAAAATTAAATTATTTTTGTGGGCAAACGATGAGTTGAATCATGGGTGAATCCTAATCTTGATTTACTTTAGGTTATAGAAAATCTGCTCATTGCTTGATGCTCCGTGATAAGAATTTTTTTTCTCACAAAATTTTTCATCAATTATTACTGTTAGAACTTTCTACCTAAATTATTTCATAAAATATATCTATTTGAATTTGGACCTTGGTTGAATTAACCACTTTCAGAGACTTAACGTTTCAAAAATAATGAGGAGTCAGCGATTACTTCCCACTTGCCCCATTCCCATTGTAATTTGGTGCGAAAAAGGGAATGGTGAAGTTGGAATTCCAAATTTGGAAAAATGTTTCCTTATTTGGGAAACGATAAAAATCGGGCTGACACAATTACGGACCTGATCCGTATTTTCTATAAAAAATGTAACTTCAATCGGGAAATCCTACAGTGCGAATGGCAAATGATCGAGTTGAGAATTGTCTCTTGAAATTCTCATTCTTGAACAGAGAGAAATGGAAATGAGCGAGAGTGAGAAGACCCCGTCATAGTCTCATTTCGTCACACTGCTACATTTTTTCTGATATTTTAGAAAATGCTTTGACTCTAAAAAAACTTTTGGTTAATATGAGTTTTATCGTACTCAGAATATCAAAAGCAAATATAGTTATAAAATATTAAAGCATAATTTTCTCATCATTTTCATATAAGTCACTATGCTCGCAGATGCATACTTAACAAATTATGTACATTTGAATATTATGACACTTTTGCATTTTTTTCCCGCCCTTCCAATATTTGATTGGTGACGTCATGAGAACATAATATATGAGCTACACTTTTTAAATTGTTAGCCTTTTTGAGTTCCTAGACTACTTCTGTTAGTTTTTCATAGATGTTTGTCGCCATGACATGTGAACGGTGCGAATATTATTTTGAGGAATTAATATACGAAGTGCATTCTAATGACTCCCGAGCAATAGAAATATTTACAAAACACAATATTTTACCATCGACCCGTAAGTGCGAATTGTGCGAAAACGAGTGCTCGTTAGTAGAATCTTGCCATAGATTTAAGTGCAACGCGTATTCGAAAATTGCGAAAACTAAAAGACGCCGGCCTTGTGGATTTACCGTGTCTCAATTCAAACAAACCTGGTTCGATAACGTTCGTCTTTCGCCAAATGTTATTCTTAGATTCATAAATGTGTTTTTAAGACAGATCTTTTCCCAGGAGTATTGCGAGGTTCATTTGCGGCTAGGGTTAGGTTAGGTTAGCTAGGGTTAGGTTAGGTTAGCTAGGGTTAGGTTAGGTTAGGTAAGGTTAGGTTAGGTTAATTAATACCAAAATACATTTTCCTAGTTAGGTTAGGTTAATTAATACCAAAATACATTTTCCTAGTAATATTTGAGGTGTTTTGCTTAGATTTTGACTTCCATTTCCCTTGAAAATGAGCCAAACTTCAAAGTACTATAACTTTGTTGGATCTCATTTCCGACGGAAATGGAGGTCATATTTGAACAAATCACATCAAATACTACTAGAAAAATGTATTTTGGTGTGTAAAATGACTGAGTTACTTAAAACACATAATTACCAAACTTTTTTAAGAGTAAAAAATTCTAGGGGCACACCCACATTTTAATTATAAATTTATTTCTCCTTAACCAGTATTAACCAGTTTTCTATATCATAAAACCAAAAATGGAGGAAGGTTTTTTTTTTTTAATCTTTAGGTATTTGAGTTCACCATATTCAATGTATTACAACAGTGGAATCGATCCATCCTCCCGTTGTCACAACCTGGGGAAACAAGTGATTTGGGTGATAAGATAAGATAGGTTAGGTTATTATGCTACCTAATAACCTAGCCCAACCTACCCTCCTTTAAACACAGACCGCATAATAACTTAGCCAATCTTCGTCTCATTTTCAACGCTAGCCATAACTGCACAAGAGTATCCTAATTGTGGGGCATAATAGACTCTAATAGCCTAGCTTAACCTAACTTAATAACCTAACCTAACATTATCACTGTTCAGCACGCAAATATTTTTCCAAAGCATGCACCAATACCAACATCCCCTTTACCAGAGCCCTGTCTTATTATTATGTAGGAGATAAATTTCTATATATATATATATATATATATATATATATATATATACACACACAGGTGTGTGTGTGATATATATATATATATACTGTATATATACCGGGTGTATATATATATATATATATATATATATATATATGTATATATAACAGGGTGTTTCAGGAGGAAAGGTTAATACTTCGGGAGGTGATAGTATCGATCATTGTGAGAAAAAAAGTTCATATGAACATGTGTCTAATTCTGAATGGTTACGGAGATAAAACTGTTTGAATCTACAAATACAGGGTGTCCCAGAATTAACTATCTATTTCAATGAAATTGGACAAATTTCTTAAAAACACACTTTTATTTATGTTTATCATGTTTAATATGTGTTAAAAATGTATAAATTTCTAAATTTTTTTCATAATTTTATTTTCATAATTTTTTCATTATCTGGTCCAATGAAAGACCGTCTGAAGTCATAGAATGGCAAAGAGACTTTCAAAAGTTAACGTGTGGCTTGGAATGACCAAATCCAAAATTTATGGCCCATTCTTCCTTGCGGTAGCAACTGTAACAGGTACCGTCTACCTTGATATGCTTCAGCAGTTTCTCGAACCACAGCTTCTTGATGATGGCATTCTTGATAATGTTGTGTTTCAATAAGATGGAGCACCATGTCATTATGCTCTAATTGTTCGAGAATACCTCAACAGACGCCTTCCGAATCGGTGGATTGGACGTGGAGGACCTCGACCTTGGCCTCCGCGTTCTCCGGATTTGACACCCCTGGATTTCTTTGCATGGGGTTTCATAAAAACAAAGGTTTATCGCCAAAAGATCAATGCTTCTTGTTGAAACACAACATTATCAAGAATGCCATCA
This sequence comes from Bathynomus jamesi, assembly GCA_023014485.1. Classification (NCBI taxonomy): domain Eukaryota; kingdom Metazoa; phylum Arthropoda; class Malacostraca; order Isopoda; family Cirolanidae; genus Bathynomus; species Bathynomus jamesi. The sequence goes on from JAJOZX010000155.1 coordinate 1,470,951, forward strand.
TCAAGAAGTGTGGTTCGAGAAACTGCTGAAGCATATCAAGGTAGACGGTACCTGTTACAGTTGCTTTCGCAAAGAAGAATGGGCCATAAATTTTGGATTTGGTCATTCCAAGCCACACGTTAACTTTTGGAGAGTCTCTTTGCCATTCTATGACTTCAGACAGTCTTTCATTGGACCAGATAATGAAAAATTATGAAAATAAAATTATGAAAAAAATTTAGAAATTTATACATTTTTAACACATATTAAACATGATAAACATAAATAAAAGTGTTTTTAAAAATTTGTCCGATTTCATTGAAATAGATAGTTAATTCTGGGACACCCTGTACAAAAGCATTGTTAATGGTAATCAAGAAAGAGAAACCAATTACTGTTTCTAACATTTAATGTTTAAACATTGGCATTTTGAATGGTATCAGATACAGAAATGACAAATTTGTTACAGTTTAAAATACGTTTTCAAAAATCCCACCGTCAACCTCAATGCACTTTGCAACTCGTGTGCGAAGATCGCGTGTTGTTTGTCTGAGTTGATCTTGACGTTCCTTTATGCGGGCAGCAGCATCCAAAATGCGCGCGAGCAATTCGTCTCGTGTATCCACCTTTCTTTTGTAAACTTGACTTTTCATCCACCCCCACAAACAATAAAAATAATCTAACGGAGAGAGGTCTGGAGACCTTGGTGGCCATTCAATGGGACCACCGCGCCGATCCATCGACCATGAAAAGTTTGATTTAGCTATTGCATCACCAGACGGGTAGAATGTGGAGGAGCTCTGTCATGCTGAAAATACATACCAGCGCGTGTAGCCAAAGGAACATCCTCCAATAGTCGTGGCAATTCATTTTGCAGAAATTCTAGGTAACTTTGTCCTGTAAGACGATTCTCTAAAGTAACAGGGCCAATCAGTTGATCATCGATGATACAGCATCACACATTGGCAAAGAAGCGATGTTGAAAATTTGTTTCCACAGTGGCATTTGGATTTTCGTCTGACCACCGATGAGAGTTACGAGTGTTGTTGATACCTTCACGGGTGAAAGTAGCTTCATCGGTGAACAGTATTAATCGAAGCAATCGGCGCTTAGCATTTACCCAATGACAAAATTGCAGTCGCATGGCAGCGTCTCCTGGTTGAAGGTGTTGTACACGCTGTACATGATATGGATGCAAGCCTCCTCACGTAATGTTCGCCATACTCTTGTGTGTGGTACACCGAGACGTGTAGAAATTTTTCGTGAGGTAGTAGTAGGACTACGCTCTACGAACTGAAGAATGTTTTCCACTTCATCCACATCTTGTTGACCTTAACGTTCAGATGAAACATTAGCGCTGGGAAGTGTACCAATCTCACGTAATGTGTTGAAAACCCTAGTAAACACTCTTCGATCCGGAATTCTGCGGTTCGGAAACCGTCTACGGTATTCTGCAACAGCAGCTGTTGCACTTCCATCGCAAAAACCGTAGACAGACACCATATCTGCATATTCGGCATGTGTGAAGGTGTGTGGCATTCTTAACACTGCTTCAAACACCAAACAATGTCACTCACAACAGTCAGCTGTCGATTGGCTTATGTTACATGCTTAAATTACAGTTTACATGGTTCAAGGTTATAGGGGAGGAAAGGGGGAGGAAGAGCTGCGCGCGCATCAGATTCAAACAGCTCTATCTCCGTAACCATTCAGAATTAGACACATGTTCATATGAACTTTTTTTCTCACAATGACCGATACTATCACCTCTCGAAGTATTGACCTTTCCTCCTGAAACACCCTCTGTGTGTGTATATATATATATATAGATAGATATATATATATATACAACGTATGCTTCAAAATTTAGCCTATTTTATAATATTATCAACTTTTCCTCTGTACCAATGTTTAATTAATTTCTTCTGAATTTTTATTGAACTTAAACTTTCCATTTCTGTGTTTACATGTAAAGGGTTCCGAAAAACCTTAGCCCCCCCCATTTGCAGCTTACATGTTTACTTATATCGAAATAGTTTTTAATGATTATAAAAATATATAAAATTCTTTATTTATTGCAGGTATTAAAATTACTCTAGCTGATAAAGTGATAATATAATGGCTTCTCAATTAATTGGTGATTCGGAGAGGCAACGTGTGATAGATCGCATACGAGCAATAACATTTCGGGAAGCTCGTGGTGCTGGAGCCACCTTTATAACACGTTCATGGGTTGCCAAAAAGTTGCGAAGAAGTGAGGACTTCGTCAAAAGAAATTGGAATAAAACTTTGGATGAATGTGAAATGGATACAACCAAATCTGGGCGCCCAAATTTGCCACTCTCTCAGGAAACAAAGGACATCATTGAAAGTGGTACGCGTAAGCGGAAAAACAGCTGTGCTAAACTTTCTAGAGAGATCGAAGTGTTGAGAGAAAAGATCGTTAGTGGTGAGATCATTCGACTGTACCGTCATAGGCAAGGTTTAAAGCCTTGGCATGAACTTCCAAAGCCAAGAAAAACTCAACTTAACATCGATGACAGAATGTGGTTTGCCCATTATCTTGAAGATTGGGATGTGGATGATTTCATGCATTTAGCTGTCTCCGATGAATTTTTTGTTTACGTAACACATCGGCCTAACTTCCAAAATGATCGTCTGTGGGCCACAACACCAGATGAAATCGATGACAATGAACATTTTCGCGAATTATTAAAAAGTTCAGACTGCGTTGGTGTGTTTGTTTTGTTCACTGCAAAGAAGCTCATGTGGGTGCTGAAGCCAAATGGTCAGAGTTGGGATGGACAGTATTTTCGTGATATTATTCTATCCCAGCATGTCATTCCTTTTCTTAGAAACCCAAACAATGTTATGGATGTCGATCAGGTCACACTTCTGCACGATAAGGCCCCCTGCTTTAAGGCATTAGCCACTCAACAGCTGTTGCGGAACCATGAGATCGATTTCTTTGGAAATGAAGAATGGCCAGGAATTTCTCCTGACCTGAACGTCTGTGAACACATTGGATCAGTTATAAAGGACAAGGTTGAATGTCTCTTGTTTCAAGAACCTGCAGCAAATCGATTCTCGAAGGATACAATGACGCAACACATTGAAACTGTTTTAGCAAATTTGCGTAACGATCAAGATCTATTCACGTCACTTTTGGTAAGCTAGCCAAAGCGAATTCAGGCTGTCTTGGAAGCCAATGGCGGGAACACCAAGTTTCAATTGTTTCTCATTAAATGCAGGATTAAATTCTCTTTTGTAAGGTATGTTTAGTTTTACTGTACCTCTAATGGTTTAGGCCATGGGCGGGGGGGCTATAGTTTATTGGAGCCCTACAGTGCTGTGATTGGTTACCCCGTGAAATCTGGGGCGTGTCAGATATGCCCATTCGTGGAGAGACGAGAAACGCTTTGTTTTTTGATCTTGTATTCGACCGAGAGAGAGAGAGAGAGAGAGAGAGAGAGAGAGAGAGAGAGAGAGAGAGAGAGAGGTAGCTGAGGATGGTATGTGAATCGGTTTATGGCTTTGAAATATAAAAGTGGAAGGTAATTTCAGATTCAATTATCCATGAAGAAAACCGCGGTAAAAGTTTATTGGGGTCCCTGCGTTATCGTACGATACAATAAATAAATTTAAAAAAATAATCAACGCCTCATCATGTGACTTTTCAGAGGAAATTGAAGACACGTGTGGGTGAAAATAGAGCGAATTATGGTACCCCTCCAAATTAGCTTCGTAAAATTTATTATGCCCTGTAAATTAAATCGTCTGGAACTGGAAATGGTTTTTAAAAAAATATCACCTCATCAGACAACTTTTCACAAAGACCCGTTTAATTATCGCTATTTAAAACTCGACCTTCTCATGGCTTGTATAATTAATGACCTGATGCTGACAGTCTTATAATTTAATGGTGCATGCCTTATCTCGAATCTTGGAAACCAGAGAAACGGCAATAAAGAATTAGATAAACAACATGTGTGTGTGTGTGTGTGTGTGTTTATATATATATATACACACATCGTGTCAGGGTATATATATATACAGGTGTCCATAAATGATTACCCTGTTTAAAGCATGCTATGACTTAAATAAACACTCGTATTCAAACACAGTTTTAATCATAAGTTGATAAACATACAAAGTTTTAATACATAGTTAATGAACTTAATAAGCTTCCACATGTGCACCCCTAATGGCACGTAAAATGTCTAAACGGTATTCACACTCACGCCACACATTTTCCAACATTTGTGGGTTAACTGTTGCAATTGCATCCTTAATGCGTTCTCGCAATGTCCTGATATCTGGAACAACTGTTGCATAAACCAAATCTTTAACATGACCCCAGAGAAAGAAATCCAGCGGGGTATTGTCTGGTGATCTTGGAGGCCATGGGATTGGCCCGTCCCTGCCAATTCATCGATTTGGAAATGTTGCGTCGAGAGTTTCACGAACAACATGCGCCCAATGAGGGGGTGTCCCATCTTGTTGGAAGATGATTGTTGGCTGTCTGTCCTGCAGCTGGGGGATGGCGTAATTGGTGAGCATATCCAGGTACATAGTTGCGGGAACAATGTTCTCAGCGAAGAAGAAAGGACCAATTATCTGGTCATGCATTAGTCCACACCAGACATTGATTTTCGGACTGCTCCGAATATGCTCCATTACGTGGGTTTTCCGATCCCCAAATACGCACATTGTGTCTGTTGACTCTACCACTAAGATGAAACGTAGCCTCGTCTGAAAACCAGACACGTAACAAGAAGTCATTATCCTCGTCAATGCTGTTCAAAATGTCAATAGCGAATTGTTCACGTTTTGGACGGTCATGAGGCTCCAGTTCTTGAACAATTTGTACCTTGTAGGCATGTAACTTCAAACGTTTGTGTAATACCTTGTGCACCGTAGACTTCGGTATCTTTAGTTGGCACGAAGCTTGTCTCACCGATTTCCTTGTTGACCGTATGAAAGCAGTTTGAATGTTTTCCACTGTCCCATCGTTAACTGATGGTCTACCACTGCTCTTTCCCTTTTCCATGTTTCCAGTTTCCAAGAATTTTTTTATCCACGATTTAATTAACTTTACATCAGGTGGATTCTTTCCATACTTTGTTCTGAACCTTCGCTGAACACTGACAGGAGATTTTATTTCTGCAAGCCACACAACACATTGTGCCTTCTCTGTCACAGACGCCATCTTAACTGAACAGCTACTACAGCGCTCCTAACGGCGAATGCGGTAGACGAAACACACCAGCACAGAAACTCTACGCGTGTACGAGATCACCTGTAAAAAGAAAACGGATGTAAGATTCGTAATTAAAACAAGAGCATACGGTTTTCAGGTTAAACATTTATGGACACCCTCTCTCTCTCTCTCTCTCTCTCTCTCTCTCTCTATATATATATATATATATATATATATATATAACCTTTAAACCTTTGGTTAACCTTTGGTTAGCTTCCGCCCGAATTGTTCATTCTGACGAAGGTCAAGCTTTTCACTCCACCTTAGACCTACAGTTTAACGTGGAATCCGAACCACGCCCCAGCGTCTTAACCACTAGGCCACCTAGGGTACCCATTTATCTATCAACCACTTTCTTTATTGTGTGGAAGGATGAACAGCTGGGTTTTGCTGCGCGCCGGCTGCCGTCGGGTCTCGAACCCGGGGCCGATGGATTCGTAGTCAGCGACGCTAACCACTACACCACCGAGGGTATATATATATATATATATATATATACACCGGGTGCGGCAAAAATAACACCCTTTTTAGTTTATTCTCTTTCATTGAAGGAAATAAACCAATTACAGCATTTTAAGAGAAATAATAAGGTTTTTAAGAAAAATACAGCATTTTAAGAAAAATAATAAGTACTTTCTCAGTAAAAACTAAAAAATAACTGGAATTTAATTAATTTTGTGGTTGGCTCAATACACCTTAAAAAAATGTACTCTACATACATAGTATTTACTAACCTAATGATCATGTTCAAAATGCTCCCCTTGGTGTTCAATACAACACTGAACCCTACCAGCAACACTTCTACAAACTTTTTGACACATTTCTACTTAATTGTAGTAAATTTTTCACGAATTGTTTGTCTTAATTCAGGAAGTGTTTTCGGTTTGACCTTGTAAACAAGATCTTTCAGTACACCCCACAAGAAAAAGTCAGGTGGTGTTAGGTCTGGCGATCGTGCTGGCCACTCAATTGCTCCACGTCGTCCTATCCACCTCCCTTCGAAATTTAAATTTAACCATTCCCTAACGAGTAACCCATAGTGGGGTGGCGCACCATCATGTTGAAAGTAAATTCCATTCTGATTTCTAACTCTCGACCAGAATTCAGTTTGCAGCATTTGTAAATAATTATCTTGATTAACAGTACTATCAAAGAATATCGGGCCTATTATTCCCATGGAAGAGATGGCTGCCCAAACTGTCACTCCCGGTAGGTTAACGTCTTTTTCCAAGATAACATGTGGGTTAACATCGCTCCAGTACACACAATTATGGCGATTGATATGCCCGTTCAATTTGAATGTTGCCTCATCTGACCACCATATCTTATCAAGAAAGGTCTCATCTTCATTGACTTTATTCAGGAAATTTTCGCAAAACTCTAATCGTCTATCTGCATCTCCATCATGCAAGCTCTGTAACACGCGAGGGATGTAAGGCTTCATCTTGTTCTTCTTTAAGAGTCTACGGACACTTCTGTCACTGATACCCAACTCTGTAGAAAGACGTCTACTGGATTTTTGAGGAGTGTGCAACAATGATTCTCTTAATTCATCGGACTTTTCTAAGGTTGTTGCTGAAACTGGCCTCCCTGATCTTGTGGCATCACTTACGCTTCCGGTTCTTTCAAATTTCCTAATTAGACTTGTGATATTGCGGCTCTGCACTTGTCGAATGTTAAATTCTTCTGATAACAAACGAGCGGCTTTAGCTCGATTGTTATTGTTTTGGTAATAATGTTTAACTGCTTTCACTCTTTGTTCTCTCGTCAATCGCAAGGCCATATTTATTCAGAATTTCTGTAAAAATAAAAGAAACAAAATGATACAATATAAAACTAAAAAATTATACTGTATAAAACTATAAAGATACAATTATTAAAAGGGCGTTACTTTTGCCGCACCCGGTATATGAGAGAAGTTCAGAATGGAAGTGAGAGGGTATTTATAGCCTCGCTCACAGTAATGGAATTAGTGGAGCATGAAGTCCATACATTTCTCGTATTAAATTTTTTTTTGTTGTAGAAAAACAAGAAAAACGCTGAATATCAGATGTTTCAAATTTTATTTTTAAATGTGAACGAAGTTATATATATATATATATATATATATATTATATATATATATGAAGGAATTAGCGGTTTTACATTGATATAAAATAACTTAAAAGAATAATTATCAGAATTGTGAGAGGCTGAGTTTATGCAATTTGACGTGGTTGTTAATTATAAATTTTGCGCCTACTTCTTGTACTAATGTTTTATAGTTTTCAGAAATTTTTAGATGAACTTTTTTCCAGAACTGTACATATATAGGCTTTTTTGTTTAACCCTTCGATTGCTTCCATCCGAATTGTTCATTCTGACGAATGTCAATCTTTTCACCCCACCCAAGACCTATTTTTTAACGGGGATGTGTGTGTATATATATATATATATATTATATATATATATATTATATATATATATACATTATATATATATATTATATATATATATATTATATATATATATAAAGGGGGAGAGCGAGAGGGAGAGAGAGAGCGAGAGGGAGAGAGCGCGCAAGAGAGATCACTGCTAGGGCACCCTGGCTACCAACCGTGGAGGGATGCGCCGCCACCGGGTCTCGAGCCCGACGCATATAATCGTATGTGCGTAATATTTTATGGACGTATAGACGGGTGTGTACGTGCCAAAACGAAGTACACACTGTTCACTGGCTGATAATGCCTGAGGCACTGGCTGATTAAGCCGACTGGCTGAATAGGGGCCTATGAGACAACGTCCGCTCGGCTGAAGTCTTAATATGTGCTTGGCTTCTGTCAAGCGAACACCTCTCTTCCTCTCTCTCCTTCTCCTCTCTCTTTCTCTTGGAGGATAACTCCGCCTCCAAGTTGCATAACCCTTGTTGCTTTTGCAACAACTCCCTCTCCCTTGGGGGTTGGCACTGGCACTGGTGCCAAGGGGGAGTTGGCACTCTTTCAACATTGATCAACATTTTCAATTGCACTCTCTCCTTTTGCGCCCATACTACTGCGGCTTTTCAGAGGAAGCAGGGGAGGTCGAGCCTCCTCTGTTTTTATCACTATAAACTATGAAAGAGGATTTTATTGATAGTATTAATTCTATACGATCGTGACATGCAGAAAGTAGGGCATCTTACACTTTGTAATCTATTCTATTTATATAGCATATATTATAGACAATTTTGGGCCTCCCAACTCTCCCTGACCACCAGCAGCCACTGCTTTGTACATGCTGTAGAACAGACAGAACATGGTTCATAGCTAGGTTTATTTGTAAACAGTAAAGCATACTATTCAATTGTTGGTTGCCACGAAAAAAACGAAAAAGAAAAATACATTGAAAACCTAACTGAAATAGAGTAGCCATAAAATTCCTCACAGAATAGTTCTGTTAATTTAACTATTTCAGTAATTGGCAAGATGCTGGAAGGAGACCTTTGCTTTGGTACAGGGAAATAGCTAAAATGAACAAAAAATTAAAAAAAAAAACATTATGGAGCATAAAAGTAGTAATAGTCTAGCGGATTTTTCTGAATACAGATGGTTAAGATACAAATTAAACGGCATGATTAGGATGGGCAAAAAGGTACAATGAAATAAGTCTAGTTAGAAATAGCTATAATCCTCCAAAGAAGAATTTCATTTTTTTGTTAGCTGAGACACTAACTACTTGCTTGATCTATTGATTGTCCACATCGGTACTAAACTGATAAATAAAGTTAAAAGCTATTCGTGTCAGTTATGAATTAGTTGGAAATGGTTGCAAAAGAGAGAATAATTTCAGCTAACCATAAGTCTGGCAATGTGAAAAGTTGAGTGTCACAGGACTCGTCATTTAGTTTCAATATTTTTTATTTTATAGCTAAATGATTTAGAGCAAGGAGTAGGCTGTAAATTACTTAAATTTGGTGATGATGCAAAAAGTATGGTCCAGTCAACCCAGTTACAAATATAAAAACTTCTTATAACCTACAAAAAGATGTTGGTAGATTACACTCAGCAAAAATTTATTTTTATCGCCTTCTGCGAAGATATTGGCTTGTCCAATATCTGCTGTATTTTTTTAGACCTTATGTGCTTTCGTAAGGGTCTGCTAGATAGAACAGGTTATGTCTTTTGGCTATTATATAACTATTAACCCTGTCATGCCTGGATTATGAATTTTTTATTTTAAGATTTTTTCCTGTTCAAGCCAAAATAACCTCTAATATTCAGAGCGTAAGGCTCAAAATCGATTGTCACGCTCATGTTGCCATAAGGCAACGGTCGGCTTTAAAAGGTTAAAGAAAGCTCAAAACTTTTATATTTGTCAGATCACTATACTTACTGCACTTGCTGTTTACTCTCTTTCCGTTCTTCTTATGTACATTATACAGTAAATCCTCGTCCAACGCTGAGGTTAAGTTCCTCGAGAACGGCGCGTTAGATAAATCTGCGTTGGACAAACTTAATACCTTATGGGATAAATGGGGATACGTGAACGCGGCCGCGTAAAGTCTCCCATTGATACTTAGATACGTAGATTTTTTATTCACACATATATGAATTTCCCTACCTATATTGTATATGAAATAAGAACATAATAAAATCATAAACATAATGATATTTACAATGATAAATAAAAATATATTGATGAAAATAGCAGGTATCTTTTCTTCACTCTTTCGGATAGTGCGTATGGTAGACTCATTCACGTGATACTCGCGGCCAAGTGATGTTATTCTCATACTACCACGCAACTTATCTAAAATCTTTATTTTTTCGGCTAATGTCATAACCTTACGACTTTTTCTCTTCACTATTACTTGCAGATGCTTTACATTTTGGTGCCATATTGCTGTCTAAAGGTAATAGCAAAACAACGGCAAAATACTACAAAAACAATCCAACACAACTTCACTGAACTTAACGCTTCAGCGGGACTGAGACAAAGGGTGATGCGAGGGGTGACGCGAGAGGGAGGGAGATGTGGGAGTGTCGGAGAGTGTATGAGAAAACACTAGAGCGCCCATTGCCACGCGTACAGCACTACTGTATTAGAGCGTGTTTGGCGGACCGTGTATAATCAAATTTTCCGCTATCGGCAAATAATTGTTCGCATTTATTTTTCCGCGTATAAGCAAATTCGCGCTGGACAAACACGCGTTGGACCAGGGTTTACTATATATTATTTCTAAGCTACATTTACTAGTAATATATATAATATATATATATATATATATATATATATATATATATATATATATAAATAATGTCTTTTCCGTTTGGAGCCCACCACTAGATTCTTTTGAAAATAGCACCAGTAGTGCATTTTGACCCTCTGAATATGAAAATAACATTTTTTTTTTTTTTGAGAAATGTGAACATTTTGCATAATAGGGCAATAAAAGTGCAAAATAGATTACATGATATTTATTATGCAAAATAGGTTACATGATATATATATATATATATATATATATATATATATATATATATATATATATATATACAGTATATATATATTAACAATAAAATTGACCAACTGGTTAGGTTAATTGAATGCCCGGTTAAGTCAACTGTACGTCCTTGACGATTGGTTAGGTTAAGTTGTGATATTTTCGTTAGTTTGTAATTATTTTTGCAATATTCCAGTATTCCATTCTGTTCCTTTAATGCTTTAAAAGTGTCACGAATGTATATAGCCTAGGTCTTTGCGCGAACTAAGAAAAAGATGGCCTACAGCCTACGTCCAATTTTCAACGCAAATTATCGTCAAATTTTTTAAGAATAGACAAATTAAATGTATGAAATTCAAAGGTTAAAGGGCTGTAACGTTTTTATTATTCATTTATCGGAAAAAAATTATATAGTTTTGGAAATTACCGTAAAAAAGTACATATGATGGTAATAATTAATTTTAATTCTAGTGCTGGGCACCAAACGGAAAAGATCCATATATATATATCAGCAGAAGCCTGGAGCATGAGAACGTTGTTTCCTTGCATGCACAAATAAATCTCCCACTCATCTTTCGTGAACGCTCTGGAAATGTTGTGCGGCCAGAAGTGGTGTAGAGGTGTAGGCGAGATTAAAACGCTACGGGGTCAAGGGGGCGTGCGCGGACGTTACGGGGCTTAATGTGGTACTATGACAGTTCTCCGAGAAGGTTATATCAGTCTTAAATATAGCTCATGAAAAGGCTCATAAAATTTTCCTTTCCTCCGCAACTCGGCCTACCCTTAGGTTAGGTTAGGTTAACCTAAGCTAACCTCTCCCCTACCCCTGACTCAAATACATCCCGTCAGAAAATGTATGGTTTTTTTACCAACTGTCTAAGAAAAAGTAAATGCGTTGATTCAATGACGTCATTTTCGACATACTGAGAGCCTTTAAAGGAAGGCAAAAGAATGTGATGTTTCCCTTGCTGAAAACACTGATCATATCAAAAGTGGAATAATTTTTAGTTTTAACGTCTTAACATTACTTACTTCAGCTGAGTTTAAACAACTATTTATGAATTTTAAAATAGAATTTAGATTGACGTCACTGTACCGACACATTTACTTTATCTTGGACAATTGGTAGAAGCTAGTGTGTCGGAAAGGTTTGTGCGTTTGTGAAAGTCTTGACTCAGGGTTTCAACTTCCACAGTTCAGACTTGAATTCAAAAGCTGGTCTGCCCAAAATACATCTGTGGCTCAAACATGTTCCTAATTCTCGAGTTGCAATGGTTCGCAGACAGTTATAGGATGAGCAAACGTAACCAACAATTTTATATTTTCATCTTATTTCTAATGCGATTTGAGTGTAAAATGTAACAATAGGGTTGTTCATCCTCCTTCACGACATCTAAGGGTATATGACGGAGGGAATCTACAACTTTACGTGGGATTGGGATATGAACTATGGGTCGCTATATAATCTGGACGCAGATGACGATCTCCCATCCAACTACTCTCCAAACTCAGTGTCGCTTAACTTCACTGATCGACGGGAAGCGGTGTTACGACACTGTTCACAAGTCACGACGTAACTCGCGACTTATGATTTAGTGAAAATAAAGTCTTCTAAAACTCCCACAATTTTTTTTGATTGTTCAGTACAGGTTGTCCCAGAATTAACTATCTATTTCAATGAAATCGGACAAATTTTTTAAAAACACTTTTATTTATGTTTATCATGTTTAATATGTGTTAAAAATGTATAAATTTCTAAATTTTTTTCATAATTTTTTCATTATCTGGTCCAATGAAAGACCGTCTGAAGTCATAGAATGGCAAAGAGACTCTCCAAAAGTTAACGTGTGGCTTGGAATGACCAAATCCAAAATTTATGGCCCATTCTTCTTTGCGGAAGCAACTGTAACAGGTACTGTCTACCTTGATATGCTTCAGCAGTTTCTCGAACCACAGCTTCTTGATGATGGCATTCTTGATAATGTTGTGTTTCAATAAGATGGAGCACCATGTCATTATGCTCTAATTGTTCGAGAATACCTCAACAGACGCCTTCCGAATCGGTGGATTGGACGTGGAGGACCTCGACCTTGGCCTCCGCGTTCTCCGGATTTGACACCCCTGGATTTCTTTGCATGGGGTTTCATAAAAACAAAGGTTTATCGCCAAAAGATCAATGCTTCTTGTTGAAACACAACATTATCAAGAATGCCATCATCAAGAAGCTGTGGTTCGAGAAACTGCTGAAGCATATCAAGGTAGACGGTACCTGTTACAGTTGCTTTCGCAAAGAAGAATGGGCCATAAATTTTGGATTTGGTCATTCCAAGCCACAAGTTAACTTTTGGAGAGTCTCTTTGCCATTCTATGACTTCAGACGGTCTTTCATTGGACCAGATAATGAAAAAATTATGAAAATAAAATTATGAAAAAAATTTAGAAATTTATACATTTTTAACATATTAAACATGATAAACATAAATAAAAGTGTTTTTAAAAAATTTGTCCGATTTCATTGAAATAGATAGTTAATTCTGGGACACCCTGTATACTCTAGTGCAGAGTTCCTCAACCTTTTTTGTACTGCGGACCCCTTATCAAAATCTTGATATTTTTGGGACCCCCTTTCCAAAAAGTGTCTTTGTATTATGATTAAGTAGCATATAGACAAATTGAGGTATCCAGATTAGTATAGTTTTTAGTCTTGATTTATATTTCAAAGTCGGAGTAAAACTGTAATATTATTCTAAAACAAACAAAGCAACCTAAATTCTAAAACATATCTCATGAACCTATTTAAATAATTTCAATCGAACGACCGAGAAACACGTGGAAAAGGCGACAAAAGCTCACGAAAATTTGTTTAACCTACTTCACAACATCTAAGTTCATATGACGGAGGGGACCTACAGCTTTACGTGAGATCCGAACCACGGGTCGCTACATAGTCTGGACACGGAGGACGGTCTCCCATCCAACTACTACCCAGACCCAATGTCGCTTAACTTCGCTGATCAACGGGAAGCGGTGTTACGACATTGGCTACGACGTAGCCCGAATCGGCCATTGATATGTGGCGAATTGGTTCTTGTATAAATATTGAATTTATTTTTAATTTCACCATAATTAACAAGAATGTTTCACGACGAATGGGAGTTGGAACTTACTGTCATGAAAATTAACGAAAAACTGGCGTGCATATTGTGGAAAAAAAAAACATCCAACGAAAACAAGGTGGACAGTGTAAAAAAGCATTTTCAAAATGCGCACTGAGAGTTTGAGAGGAAGTTTCATTTGAGTAAACAAAATCGAGTAGACGAAATCGCTCGTGAAGAAATGCTAGCAATATGTGGACTAAGAGACCGCACTCGTGGTATTGACATTTTTTAAGCTTTCAAAGATGTTGCAGAAGCGTTTGAATGGGATTTGAAGAAGTTAGCTTCAGTTACAGTGATTTGATTAATACATTGTAAATATTTACAATTTCAATGTTTTATTGCAAACTCATATCGAATTCCTATTTATCCTGTTTATCTATTTGTTCCAATTTATCAATATGAAAATAATATAAAAATCCTGTTAGACACCACTGTTTTATACCATGTGGTGAATATACGGGGCTCCAATAAACCTGCCCATGGCCTAAACCATTAGAGGTACAGTAAAACTAAACATACCTTACAAAAGAGAATTTAATCCTGCACTTAATGAGAAACAACTAAAACTTGGTGTTCCCGCCATTGGCTTCCAAGACAGCCTGAATTCGCTTTGAGTAGCTTGCCAAAAGTGACTGAATAGATCTTGATCGTTACGCAAATTTGCTAAAACAGTTTCACTGAGTTGCGTCATTGTATCATTCGAAAATCGATTTGCTACAGGTTCTTGAAACAAGAGACATTCAACCTTGTCCTTTATAACTGATCCAATGTGTTCACAGGCGTTCAGGTCAGGAGAATTTCCTGGCCATTCTTCATTTCCAAAGAAATCGATCTCATGGTTCCGCAACAACTGTTGAGTGGCTAATGCCTTAAAGCAGGGGGCCTTATCGTGCAGAAGTGTGACCTGATCGACATCCATAACATTGTTTGGGTTTCTTAGAAAAGGAATGGCATGCTGGGATAGAATAATATCACGAAAATACTGTCCATCCCAACTCTGACCATTTGGCTTCAGCATCCACATGAGTTTCTTTGCAGTGAACAAAACAAACACACCAACACAGTCTGAACTTTTTAATAATTCGCGATAATGTTCATTGTCATCGATTTCATCTGGTGTTGTGGCCCACACTCGATCATTTTGGTAGTTAGGCCAACGTGATACGTAAACAAAAAATTCATCGGAGACAGCTAAATGCATGAAATCATCCACATCCCAATCTTCAAGATAATGGGCAAACCACATTCTGTCATCGATGTTAGGTCGAGTTTTTCTTGGCTATGGAAGTTCATGCCAAGGCTTTAAACCTTGCCTATGACGGTACAGTCGAATGATCTCACCACTAACGATCTTTCCTCTCAACACTTCGATCTCTCTAGAAAGTTTAGCACAGCTGTTTTTCCGCTTACGCGTACCGCTTTCAATGATGTCCTTTGTTTCCTGAGAGAGTGGCAAATTTGGGCGCCCAGATTTGGTTGTATCCATTTCACATTCATCCAAAGTTTTATTCCAATTTCTTTTGACGAAGTCCTCACTTCTTCGCAACTTTTTGGCAACCCATGAACGTGTTATAAAGGTGGCTCCAGCATCACGAGCTTCCCGAAATGTTATTGCTCGTATGCGATCTATCACACGTTGCCTCTCCGAATCACCAATTAATTGAGAAGCCATTATATTATCACTTTATCAGCTAGAGTAATTTTAATACCTGCAATAAATAAAGAATTTTATATATTTTTATAATCACTAAAAACTATTTCGATATAAGTAAACATGTAAGCTGCAAATGGGGGGGCTAAGGTTTTTTGGAATCCCTTAGATAAAATTTCGCCACAATGTTGGCGAGAATCAAAATCCTGTTGGACACCGCTGGGTTAGAGGTCCAAATTAGGCACCACAAAAAGAGGAAAAAAAAATTGTTTTACTGAATATAATCTAGTCAACTCATGGACCCCTTAAACACAACTCGCAGACCCCCTGTTGAGAACAGCTGCTCTAGTGCGCATGCGTGTCTCTGGTTATAACTAGGCGGAGCTTAATGACGTGTTGAAAACAATGGTACGAGTTAATTTAATTTAAATTAAACAATTTTCTTATACAGAATTTCCGAAATAAAAAAAATATTTAAAGAATAAATTTAGTGACTGTTTTGTCATTCTAAAGCGGGTAAAATAAAAAGTTTGTCAATATACTATCTAATTTAAAGTTCTTTTAAAAAAATAACGATAAATGTAATGTAAAATTTGAATAATCCCTCTCATCAACGAACGAACACCCGAAATTAATATTAAATTCATTCAATTTATAAGGATTTAAGGAGTCCATTTCAGTAATATATATATATATATATATATATATATGTGTGTGTGTGTGTGTGTGTGTTAAAGGAAGTAGGGGTCTTTTCCGTTTGGGAGATAGTAGTGAATTTTAATGAAAATCGGTATACTAATGTAGTTTTGGTCACTGATTTCAAAAATAACTTTCTTTTTTTGGAGAAATGAAAAACAAACATGTTAGAACACTTTAAATAATTAATATGTGTTTTAACTAGCTTAAACTAGTTACAGAGGATTGTGTTAAATTTAGCCAGAGTCACAAACTGCTACTGTTTATGAAAAAGTGCTCTAAGTGTGGGAAAGTGTGTTCCTTCGATAAAAATACCCAGTTCTTTCGTTGCCAAAAGCGTCGGTCAAACGGTAAAAAGTGCAACTTTATGAAGAATACGTTTTTTGAAGGATCCCGACAGATCTGTAAAAGTAGCAGAAAAAAATCAAGAATTAATGCCCGGTTAGGTCAACTGAATGCCAGGTTAGGTCAATTGAATGCCTGTGGTTAGATCAACTGTACGCCCTTGACGATTGGTCATGATATTTTCGTTAAAAACACATTAATTATTTATAAAGTGCTTTAACATGTTTGTTTTTCATTTCTCCAAAAAAAGAACGGGATCACTTTAACATATTGCTTCCCGAAGCATTCGGGAAGCAATATGTTAAAGTGATCCATTTTAACATGTTATGATTTACTTTTTATGCCTTTACTTTATTAAAGCCAACATTTTTTATCGTACTCCTTATCCTAAATATTGGGAAGCAATATGTTAAAGTGATATACACTGGGAAGCAATATGTTAAAGAGAGGTTCCTAGGAAGCAATATGTTAAAGTGATCCAAAGAAAGTTATTTTTTAAATCAGTGACCAAACCTACATTAGTATACCGATTTTCATTAAAATTTGCTGCTAACCCCCAAACGGAAAATATCCGAAAGTAGAGATCACCTGAAGATCAGGGCCCCCAGCCTTCTTTTGTTAGCTTTATAAGGCTAACTAACGAAAATATAACGACCTAACATAACGAATCGTCAAGGGCGTACAGTTGACCTAACGATTGGTTAAGTTAGGTCGTGATATTTTCATTAGTTAGCCTTATAAAGCTAAATAAAGAAGGCCGGGGGTGACTTTCTTTCATTGATCCCATTTTTTTTTATTATGACATACGCTTGAACCAATTATTATTCACCAAACTTTTCGGAAGTGAATGAAGAATGCTAGTTCTAATGTTTATCATTTTATTCATCTCAAAATGCCGCTTCCCTCGGAACAATCCTTTGTCTAGAAATAATTATATATATATATATATGACCTTTTCCGTTCTATGGGCACCATTGAAATGAGAGAAATTAATATTTTTTAAACTTATTTTAATTTTTTATTAATAATTAATCATTACATTTTGAATAGGAGAAATTTAATTTATTTAATTTAACAGCTATGAACATAAATAGAATCAAAAAATATTTGTCTATTCTTAAAAAAATTGACGATAATTTGCGCTGAAAATTGGACGTAGGCTATAGGCCATCTTATTCTTAGTTCGAATAATTTTTTAATTTACTCTATTACACTGTAATCTAGGTTTGGGATTTAATTTATTGACTGCCCGGTTAGGTCAACTGTACGCCCTTGACGATCGGTTAGGTTAAGTCGTGATATTTTCGTTTAAACTAACGAAAAAAATCACGACTTAACCTAACCAATCATCAAGGGCGTACAGTTGACCTAACCAGGCATTCAGTTGACCTAACAAGACATTCAGTTGACCTAACCTGGCATTTAATTAACCTAACATAGTGTAGAAAGTTAAAATAAGTTTAAAAAATATTAATTTATCTCATTTCAATGGTGCCCATAGAACGAGAAAGGTCCTATATATATACTGTATTAGAATACGCTGTAGTTTATCCACTGAGGGGGGGAGGGTCCTATGTGCATTTTAGTGTGCCCTAAGTTTCTTTTTCAATTCCTTCAAGGGACCTCCTAAGATGAAAAAACAAAAACAGGGCAGACTTCCTGGATCATGGTAGCAACTTGGAAAAATACCATTTAACATGGTACCATATTCATGCATTACCGACATTGGGATATCACTTTTTTGTCAAGAAAAATGGCAATATGGGAATCAAATGAAAGCTTGTTGTGCATGGATTGTCATGAAATATTTCTGAATTATACTTTTACATTCTGATATGAATCATAATTATTTATTGTATTTTTATAGTTCTAACAAAGTTTTTTTTCTGTTTCAGTCATGACAAGGCCGCCGAATGTGTTCCTTCCTGCTGGTGAAGAAATCAAAGAAATTGACAAATAAAAATGGATAGCATACCACTGAAGAGAAATCGGAGGGATTCTTTGGAAACAGATTATAACAAATGCATCATATGCCAACAAGATACAAGACAAGATATGTCTAATACAGAACAAGGGAGAAAACGCATTTCAGATGCAGCCAAAATTTGGCTGATTAATGGAAACGCAGATCACTTCGTTTATCATGTAAGCAATGAATGCTACAAAACGTACACTCTGAAGAACTCTGCTGAGACTGCTGTTGTCCATGGGTCTAAAGTGTTCAGACAAGACCTCCCATATCAAACACTGCAAGAGTATCTTAAACCAGCATGGAAACCAGACCTATCAGAAGACTTTGTTGTGCCTGAGGAGTTATATTCGTCCCTCGGACGATTGAACAATAGCAGTCTCAGAGGTGTTTCGTTTTGAACAGCATTTGGGAGACCTGTCCTGGAAGAGCATTGACACTGTCATGACTCCTTCCTATACCAAAGCTCTCATACCTTCCTATACCAAAACTTCCTATACCAAAGCTCATCCTATACCAAAGCTCATCATAACTTATTGTTAGCTCAAAGTTGTTTAAACTCTTGATTAATGTGCTGCTCTTACAAATATCATGTATATATTGTTTGAGTTTTCATTATGCGTCGGCCTTTGTCGTCCATTATGTAGATTGAAGTAGAGGATCTGGTAGATAGCAATCATTCTTCTTTGCTTTCTCTCTAAGAGAGTTGATGTCTCCTCTTCTTCTTTATCACTTTCATCTTTGAGTCCAACACTTGGGGTACTTCTATCGAATTTCCTGGGGTGAAATTTGAACAGTGCTCCAAGAAACTTCAATAAAGGCGGAGGTATAACAATACTCTTCCATGTTTCTTCAAGGTCATGTGCATCACAGAATTTGTCTTGTAACTGGAAATCTGCTTCCAACATAGCTTGTCTGATGCCTTTAGAACATTCAATGATTAGATCAAGATTTCGGGGAGTGTCTGCCATCTCTGCAGCAGTGATTGTCTTGAAAAACACCATTGTAGATTTATTGGCCTTATGAGGGAGAGATATGCATAAGAACCTTTAGTTCTCTGTTAGTAAATGCATTATCTACATTCATAAACTGATTAACATGCACCCGCAAGTCACGTAAAGCATACCCTTCGCCCCTATTCAAACCAGCATCAATGTCTTTAATAATTTCAAGGAATATTTTCCTTTTTGGTGTTTGTTTATTTTGTTCACATACATTGTGTACTGCTCTCTCATACCTCAGAAGATAGGACTTTATGCAGTTTTTATGACAGAACAAATCTGCACCAAATACAGATTCATTATCTTGAAGGTCACACGTACGGATATACACCTCATTCTGAAGTACAGCAATACCCCGATTAACCCGGTTAATTCGTCCGCGGAAAGTATCGCATTATGTGAATCAGCGTTGATCGGGGAATGTAATCAATGTGAAATAAAGTGTTTCGTTCTCAGGTGTCAATGATAAAGAAAAATATGAAAAAACACTGTCTTTTTGCGTGTAAATGAACTAGTTTTAATTGTGAAACAACTGCAAACAATTTATTTATGAATATGTTTAATTTTTAGTTAAAAGTGTGCTCATTATTACGTTCTTTTTTAATCTGTCAAACCATCCGCGAGACCGCGACTAGCAACAGTAAAAGTTTCTTCATACGTTAGCGCTTTCAAATGAATTGTCATTTCGCTAGGCAGAATTATTTTTTTTATTACAATCTTCAAGCCAAACAGATAAAAGCTGTTCCCTATTTGCCATTGTATACTGTATGTTTAATTTTTAGTTAAAAATTAACCCCTTTAATTTTGGAAAAAATATGTTTATATTTTCTACATTTTTTAAAATCGCGCTTATTTTTAAAATTAACTTTGTTCCATTCACGTTAAAAAATGCATTTGTTTTTAAAAAATTTATTTAAATAGTAAATAATAAAGTGCAGAGAAATTTTTTTTGTCAAAAATGTTTGCTGCAAAAACGTGCAAGAGCGAATCTGAAGCATCGCTGTTCGAGGAATGGTGTCAAGGTTTTATCAGCGTTATGGCGAATCAGCGTTGAACGAATCCATGCTTTCTGCTATTTGATGATGTTCTCCTTTCAATAATTCTCTCCAGAGATTTCTTCAGAGTGTATGTTTTGTAGCTTTCATTGCTTACATGATAAACGAAGTGATCTGTGTTTCCATTAATCAGTCTTTGATATACATGGTCATCCCTAATTTTGGCTGCATCTGAAATGCGTTTTTTCCTTTGGTCTGTACTAGACAGATTTCATCTTGTGTCTTGTTGGCATATGATGCATTTGTTATAATCTGTTTCCAAAGGATCCCTCCGACTTCTCTTCAGTGATATGCAATCCATTTTTATTTGTCAATTTCTTTGATTTCTTCACCAGCAGGAAGGAACACATTCGGCGGCCTTGTCATTACTGAAATAGAAAAAAACTTTGTTAGAACTATAAAAATACAATAAATAATTATGATTCACATCAGAATGTAAAAGTATCATTCAGAAATATTTCATGACAATCCATGCACAACAAGCTTTCATTTGATTCCCATATTGCCAGTTTTTCTTGACAAAAAATGCTATATCCCAATGTTGGTAATGCATGAATATGGTGCCATGTTAAATGGTAATTTCCCAAGTTGCTACTATGATCCAGGAAGTCTACCCTGTTTTTTTTTTTTATTTAGGGGGTCCCTGAGGGAATTGAAAGAGAAACTTAGGGCACACCAAAATGCACACAGGATCCCCCCCCCCCCTCAGCCAAAGGACTACTGATAACGCTGGTTACCTTTGTTATTGCGCTCCGCGTTATCTACTGTTTAAAGATTTTATGAAAAAAATAGATTAGGGTGGGAGACCCTCCCCCCAAAAAAGTGAAAAGTTTTTACCTAAAATATTAAACTTTTACCAAAAATAATAGAATACAATTATACTGTGGGATATTGATCTGTAAATAAAAATTAAAAATAATTAAATACATAATATACTGTAGGCTACAAGTAAGTGCAATAAAATATAAGTATTCACGACTCCTAGGAACGCCGGACGAGATGGTAAGTGCTCACTACTGCTGACTGCAGAAAAAGTCCGTGACTTTAGCCTGTTTGGTTGGGTATCTTAAAGGCAGATGTTTGTAAGTGCTACGGTCTGAAAATCTCGGCTAGCATATGCGCGAGGTTGCTGGGACCTGGTTTGAGTTTTACCCAATTATCTTGAAAATTACCACATTATTTGCGGCTTCCCCTACGAAATCAAAAGTAACTGACCTATATTTTTTTGACGTGTTATTCGCGTTATTGGCGTATTCTACTGTATAAATATCAGTTAAATCCACAATTCCGTGAAAATTTGATTCAAGAAAAATCCCCATAGAAATAAATTCTTTAAAATATACAGCATATATATTTTTATTTGTAGAAGACAAATCTCTCTATATACTCAGGTCTGTAGGAATGAAACACAAGAGATACCTGAAGGAAGATATTGTTTGCATAAAGTCTTTGCTACTACTAAAATATATTGCTATTTTTTTAAACATGTTATTTTGAGGGTACTTATTTTCACACACACACACATATATATATATATATATATATATATGTAGAGGTACCACTTTATTACGTAAAATGTTGGCACTATAATAATAATGATGATAATAGTGGTTAATTGATTGTTAATGATAAGGCTGGAGGTCATCAGATCTTTGCAAATCAAATTGTTATTAATTAGGTTGATTGGTAGAATAAGTTTTCTTCCTTTATTAAACAAAATAAATCATTTATGAATGATACAAAATGCAAGTTGGTTGTTTAAAGTCGGAATCATGTGTACACTTGAATAATGACTTCAATATAATAATGACTTGATATTAATAACGCGCGAGGTAATGATTAGTCTTTATATAAAGTTAGGTGAATGACACCAGGCCTAAATGGGGCCTGCACAAAAGTTGTTCACATGGTAGTAGCTCTCGTGTCACAATTCTTCGGAGAGTCGAGTCGTGGTTTGATGGTGGCGTGGAATGCTTGAGGTAGTCCTTGTAACGAGGTTGAGGTGTAAGGCAAAACATAAGGACATGACTTCAGCGGATCCTCGCGATGTGACGTCATCTTAGTCGTGCTTGTGTGACGTCATCTTGGTCGTGTTAAAAAGAAGAGGTCGTTTGAGGCAAACACTAAAATGTTTTTTTCTGAGGAGTGAAACCTTGCAGAAGGTCGCTCGGAGAAACGTGGCATGAGGGTGCTGAGATGGAGAAATGGGGGAGTCAATGGAGCTGGAGGGAAGAACTCGGCTAGGTCCCGAGGCAAGATGTTCCTGGGTGTACACCCGACCATGCCACTGTTTGGGGATGGTGTTAGGGTTTCCTGCACCATCTAATCATCCGACCTTTCTTCGATGGAGGACGAAGGGGAGGCAGCAGCAGCACTAGTGGTGTTGGAAGAAGTAGAAAGAAGTAGGCCACGAGGTAATTGAGGTGCATCTTCCCACGCTAAAGCATTATGGACAGAACATACGTGCCGCAAGAGGCGCTTTCGTTGAAGCCGCGGAATTTTCTTTCTCCGTGAACCGTGTTATATCGAATCTTACCATATTAGATAGGATTTTGTACGACATATTTTCAGCCGTGTCATGTGAGACCGTGTAAAGCAAGGTTTGAAAAAAGAAAATATATATATACACACGGTGTATATATATATATATATATATATATATATATATATATATATATATATATATATATATATATACAGGAACACCAGAGAAAATATAAACATCCTTCAAGGTTTAATAGTACCAACGTTTCGGAATGCACTAATTCCATCTTCAGGGCTAAAACAATAAAATTCCAAATCACATACAAAATACAAATTGCTTAATAACAATTTAAAATAAACTTAAGAAATTATAAAAAGTAGCTAAGAAAATGTAAAACATTAAAACTAAAAGGTAAATAAATGTGAAGTTAAAAAGTTAAAATTATAAAAAGTAAAAGCATTAAAACTGAAATGTAAATAAAATAAACAAGTACCTTAACCAAAACATAGCAGATCTATCGATGATTCGTCAGAATTTAGGTCTGGTTTTAGTTTATAAATAAACAAAGACTCCATAATTTTAAGCTTAAGGTCAGAGCTTCCGGCAGCAAGTACGGTGAAATTAGACTGTGAAATTGGGTGGTTATTGTTGTGCGAGTGATTACGTATGAGAGAATTAGGTGGTTTGCCAAGGGGTAAATTTGTACGGACCGATTTACCGAGATGTTCGTAAATACGAGATTTTAAATGTCTTTTAGTTTTACCTATATATGACCCCATACAGTGGTCACACTTGTATTGATAAACTATAGATGACTTAAGAAGTGTAGTAATAACATCCTTGTATTTAAATAAATGGTAAATCGATTTAGACGGGGGTGAATATAATTTTTATACACAGTTGTGGGTAGAATTCCTTGAGCAATTTTAAAAGTTTGTTTCTAATGTTAAAACTTGAGGTTCCCATATAGGACAAAGTGAAATACAAGATATCTTTGGGGACTGTATGTAATTAATGTAATGAATGTTTTTAGTTTTTAAGTTTTATTTTTATCATGTGTATATTTGTCATGTATATAAATTTTACTTTTTGTTTTTGGCTTATGCTTGTTTTATGCTTTTTAATTTTTATTCTTGAAGAGGTTTTATTCTGTACTGTAAATTAGTTTTAGTTTTTGACATTCATATATTTTTGTCATGCATTAATTTTAGCTTTTTATTTATTAGGCCTTGAAAATGGGTAGAGTTGCCCGAAACGTCGGCTGCAGCCAAATATAATGACTTTTTTGCTCTACGTCTTCGTTTTTATCCTAAATGTAAAACTACGTCTCCTTAGGAGGGATCCTATTTCATATATATATATATATGTGTGTGGAAAAGACAACAGAAATGTGGGAATTTTTCGGCGACCGACTCATAATCTGTAACCTCTTCCATCCCCAACTTATCATCGCTTGATATATCTTTCGAGATAATTGAAAGGGAGAGTCCATGCGAATAACCCACAGAATCTCTGTATGCTTGAAAAAAATACCAACATGTACATTCCGATTAGCGAAAGAGACTAGAGCGTGTGAGCGCTACCGTACATTCGATGTACTCGTGTTTTCAGTATAAACTGTAGGACGAGATATTTAATACTTTCAGGTAAGGTATGAATTTTTAAACTGTTTCGAAATCACTTCATTGTTCCTACAGAATGCGGACACTGCGCGCTTTCTTGTCTCGCACGGGCCTTTCTCACAATATTGATCGAGACTATGTTGACACTGTTTTTATAAAATGAGAGATACTGTATATCAGTGTGGTAAAATGTTCTGTATACCACTAGGAAGGGATACCTAATTTAAAGTTTAGAAGAAGGCCTCGGTTGCTGTAAGTCTAATGTTCAGGAATTATTTATATATATATATAAATTATATATATATATATATATATATATATATATATATATATATATATATATATATATATATATATATATAAATGGTTTTTAATCTTTATTAAACCTTTTAAATTTTTAAAGTTTTATTGAATTATAGGTTTGTGTTAATATCAGGTTAGGAATATACATTTCAGGAATTTTTGAAGTAAAGCCTTATTTTTATTATTAATTTCATTGTAATATTTTTGTATTGTCATTTGCCATTTTAATGTTTTGGAATTTTGTAACACTGAGGATGAAAAATTATTTCTGAAACGTTGGGCTATTATAATTCCGATACGAAAATAATAAATACAGTATTTGTGTTTTCCTGTTCATTCTTATATATATATATATATATATATATATATATATATATATTATATATATATATATATATATATATATATATATATATATATTTTAACTGCAAACACGCAGTATAATTAACGTAAAGAACGACGCTTGTATAGGAGAATATTCCGCGCAAGGGGCATTGGTTTCTGCGCGTATGTAGGAGAATTACGGCATTTGTTCGAGTGAGACCCGTGGTGTAATGGTTATCATATCTGACCGGCAATCGGAAGATCCTGGGTTCGATTCCCGGGTGGTTACCTCATTTTTTCATTTGTTTCGTTCTCTCTCCTCATCTTGCGCGGAATATTCTCCTATACAAGCGTCGTTCTTTACGTTAATTATACTGCGTGTTTGCAGTTAAAATGTATATAATGTACGGCAAGTGGGAGGTGCCCTCTTGGGGCATTGGTTTCTGCGCGTATGTAGGAGAATTACGGCATTTGTTCGAGTGAGGCCCGTGGTGTAATGGTTATCATATCTGACCGGCAATCGGAAGATCCCGGGTTCGATTCCCGGGTGGTTACCTCATTTTTTCATTTGTTTCGTTCTCTCTCTTCATCTTGCGCGGAATATTCTCCTATACAAGCGTCGTTCTTTACGTTGCTATATATATATATATATATATATATATATATATATATATATATATAGTAGCCTACAGTTAACCAATTTGATGTTACCAGTTTAGCGTAAAGTTGTCACTAGAATAATGATAATGGTTAATTGATTGATAATGATTGGTTGTTAATGATAAGGTTGGAGTCACCAATTTATAGTCACTCCAGGGTCACAGTTTATAGTGGCCTACGGATCACCGATTTGATGTGGCTAAGAAAGTAGGCTTACTATAATTACTGAATAAAATGACATGAAATTAGGGTCGCCAATTTGGGCCTACTGCCCAAATAAACAATATTTGAATAGGAGAGAGAAATTACCTTGCTGTTTTGTGTTTAATTAGGAAAATAAATCGATTATTTGTTCACATCGATTAACAGTTCAATAAAGGTATTTATAATGATTAACAATGATATAACGGCATTTATATTATGCTAAAGATGACCGAGTACTAGCAATAAGAAACGGTTATACAGTCTAATTGTTGAATAAGTACAGTGATGATAAACACTAATTTAGGTAGGTTAATGATATGCCGAGTGAGCACAGAAATAAATAACGAAGCTATTGATAACAGAAATAAAGGAAATAATGCCCGTACAGTTGGTACAGTAAATGGATTAGGTCGTTAAGAATTAAATGCATAAAAGAGCACATAAACAATAAGATGCACGATAAATAAATTATACGAATGATGACAATAACAGGGTGATACTGAATTACGATATTGGTACAACACTTGAATAGGCCTACTGCAGTCTTAATGAGAGTTAGTTTTCCGGTTGCTTGCGTGCACTTGGATATAGCCTAATCGTGACACTGAGATTACACTGTGTAGGCTTCGTGGGAATTGCTTAAGACGAAGGCAAAGGAAGTTTATTGCAAATTATGACTACTCTGGAGATTGAAGAGCGACTTGAAGGTTGACCGTATTGCGTTCGCTCTTACTGACTTTGGAGACTGTAGACCTAGGTGAAGGTTGACCGTATTGCGTTTGGCCGAAGGTGAACTTGGAGACTGTAGAGGGCTTGTTGAAATACTTGTTGAACGGGCGCCGATCGAGTTGTGGTGAAGGATGAGCGAAGAGCGAAATGGGTGTATGGTTTGTAGCTTAATAGGAGGTTTACGGACCTGGGCCTCAAAGGGTGTTTCTGTAGTCAGACTGGCCTTGCCGTCAAGAGGATGAGTGTTGATAGCCAGTAGAGATTTGTTGCAGAGGGGCCAGCGGAAAAAGCCTGCAGTAGTGATGTTTCTTGCAGGATGGAACTGTAGAGTCGCCTCAAGTGTTACTTCGTTCCTTGAATGGTTGAAATATGACTTGAAGGACTGACGCCGGCTGGGGTCGAAGCGACGCTACGTGAGGTGAGATTCACGAGAAGTAAAGAGCGGAGTGAGGTTTGGTAGAGAGCCTTACTTGATGATAGACTTCGTGTAGGCTCGACCGGAGCCTTGAAGGAACAGCGACCCGCTCACCGGCGAAGGCCGGAGGGCGGGTGGATTGACGAGTGGTGCTACTGACGAAGGTGCTGAGAGTGAGACGTGATGACCAAGACGAGAAAATGGCAAGTGAGAAGTGAGAATGATTTGAGGAAGAAGCTACATTTTATAGGCCTTGGTGACGTCCTATGGTGGTCGCTTCGGAAAATACCACAGAATCTGTGTTTCCTGCGTAGTGTGTGGGACAGTTTCATGCTCACGTGTATAGCCTTTGTTTTGATTTCATGATGTTTGAGAATGGCGGGGAAAAGGAATTTCTTTGTCTGATCGCTATATATATATATATATATATATATATATCGTAAAGAACGACGCTTGTATAGGAGATATTCCGCGCAAGACGAGAGAGAGAGAACGAAACAAATGAAAAAATGAGGTAACCACCCGGGAATCGAACCCGGGATCTTCCGATTGCCGGTCAGATGCGATACCATTACACCATGGGCCTCACTCTTCCAAATGCCGTAATTCTTCTACATACTCGCAGAAACCAATGCCCCAAGGGGGCACCTCCCGCATGCCGTAACATTATATACATTCAACTGCAAAGAACACGCAGTATAAATAACGTAAAGAACGACGCTTGTATAGGAGATATTCCGCGCAAGACGAGAGAGAGAGAACGAAACAAATGAAAAAATGAGGTAACCACCCGGGAATCGAACCCGGGATCTTCCGATTGCCGGTCAGATGCGATACCATTACACCATGGGCCTCACTCTTCCAAATGCCGTAATTCTTCTACATACTCGCAGAAACCAATGCCCCCAGGGGGCACCTCCCGCATGCCGTAACATTATATACATTCAACTGCAAAGAACACGCAGTATAAATAACGTAAAGAACGACGCTTGTATAGGAGATATTTATACTGCGTGTTCTTTGCAGTTGAATGTATATAATGTTACGGCATGCGGAAGGTGCCCCCTTGGGGCATTGGTTTCTGCGAGTATGTAGAAGAATTACGGCATTTGGAAGAGTGAGGCCCATGGTGTAATGGTATCGCATCTGACCGGCAATCGGAAGATCCCGGGTTCGATTCCCTGGGTGGTTACCTCATTTTTTCATTTGTTTCGTTCTCTCTCTCTCGTCTTGCGCGGAATATCTCCTATACAAGCGTCGTTCTTTACGTTATTTATATTGCGTGTTCTTTGCAGTTGAATGTGTATATACAGTATATATATATATATATATATTGTTATGTATGGGAATAATGAATAATCGATTAGTTAATCGATAAAGTAATTAATTCATTACAGGTCGAAATTGGTTACAAACAACGATTGCTCATGCACACAAAATGAATTTGTATGTGTAAATACCAAAATGAAAGCGAAACTCAAACAAAGAATTGTTGTTCGTTATGAAATGAAGCAACAATTGCCGACAAACAAAGACTCATTCATGAACTCATTTCGTCTGAAGGCATCGGAATATAGACGAAACATTTTCGTATATAAATGAAATAATTTGAAAAACCTTAAATACAGAACCGTAAAGCACAGAGCTTAAGTGTCCATTTAGTTTAGGATGTAAGATAATGAATTCCATTGTCTGTTAAATTATATACAATAAATAACAAATATGAAATACCGACTATTTACAGTAGACTGAAGGAAAAAGAAATTTGTATCACCTGAAGATCAGGGACCCCAGCCTTCTTTAGTTAGCTTTATAAGGCTAACTAACGAAAATATCACGACCTAACCTAACCAATCGTCAAGGACGTACAGTTGACCTAACGATTGGTTAGATTAGGTCGTGATATTTTCGTTAGTAGCCTTATAAGGCTAACTAAAGAAGGCTGGGGGCCCTGATCTTCAGGTGATCCACAAATTAAAAAAAATTCAATTGTAAAAGAGCATGGTCACAATTCCTGCTCGTTCCCTCATGCGAAGACAAAGAGGAGAAGAATGTATAATTGAATTCATTTATGTAAAGGAGACTACATAGAGGTTCAAATTGTTACAATCGATAGCATATTACAATTACATTTTCTTTTCTAAAAGGTTGTTAATATTTAAAACTATTGGAATAAAACCCGAGGGTAAATTAAATTGGGGGAAGGTTATAAAAAGGAAATTAAATTGTGCGTTGGCAGGACAGAATGCCGTGAGCAAAAGAAGGGAGGAAGAAAGCTACCACCCGCTACGGCCGCCAGTGCTTCGCTGGGTGTGGTTAAAAAAAGTCTCGTGTTGAAATTCTTAAATGAAATAAGAATTGGTTCACCCCAAAATTAAAAGAAATTAGATTAAATTCCCCTTTTTACTGAGTTCCTTACATTCGATATAAAATAAATGTACAAAAATTGTATACGGTATTCTAGTGTATAAATTACCAATTAAATTAGGAGAAAGTAACCCGATTCAGAAGGGAATATTCACCACTGTCAAAAAGGAAGTAGGTAAACATTGTAATTAAGGTATGCATTAGACATATTATCGTACTATTATACATAATTAATATGGTTAATTAATCAAATAGAATTCAAATAATTCTATGAAAATATATTATGCACCCAGGTGATACGGTCAAAAGGCCGGGTAGAAAAACAATTGTTCTCTAAAGATAACTCAATCTAAATTGTATTATGTATGTTCGTTAATGCGGTGGGAGACCAAACAGGCATATGATTGTAACTTAAATTGGTATTGGTTCATTCATTTTAATGGTCTTGCGTATTACAGTTACGGCTGTATTCAGTTAAATAACTACCACTTGTAGATTAAAATTGTCTAACAGTCATATTTTAAATTGCTTATGCATTTTAATTCATTGTCTTATTATCAAGTGTCATTCCTCAACAAGTTTTCATGAATGTCAAATTTCATTTTCGAATTGTAATTTGTTTAGTGTTAAACATTTTGACGAATATATTATTTTTTAAGAGGATTTTTCAATCCTTCCCCTATGCGGAAGTAACAAGAGAAACATAACGGTGTAATTTTGTTATATGGTGGCTTGAAACTCAAACAGGCGTAAATAAAGTATATAAATGATAAAATAAAATATCACTTAAAATTCATCATTTCTACATATCTACAGAAGCTAAGACTAACAAAGACCCTAAGATCCACTCTAAGGTTAAGCCCGAGAGAAAGAAGAGAGTAGGGGGTTAAAAGAAGAGAATAAGGGGTTAAGTAGCAAAACCTGTCATTCGTGGGTTAACATTTATTCAGATAAAGAGAGAGAAAGGCTCACCATCATCATCCGCCGGCCACTGCCGACAAGTCATACCATGCGAACTACAGACATGCAAGTAAAGAGAAGATAAGAAAAGAACAAAAATAAAGTAAGAAGAGTATAACAAAAAGTGGGTTAGTTTACGCTACGAGCTACATCTAAGTTCGTGTTAGTCGAATTTATTTTTTTCTTAATATATAATTTTATTGCTGGCATATCAAACGCTGGCATGTCACAAGCTGGCATTAATCATCAACAGACTCAAGTCTCGACCATTACCCCCACAGCTCATGTTGCTAATTGTTTTATTATTTTAAAGGACGTTAATATTTTTAAAATGCCTATCTAAACGGATTTTAAACATATTAACGCTGGTAGAGTTCACGAAGGACGCGGGAAGATTATTCGATTTATCAATTACTTTAAATGTAAAGTTTTTAGCAATGTTAGTAATGAAACGTCTGCCAAGTAATTTAAATCCGTTATTACGAGTACTGCTATTATCGAAAATGAACGATTTGTCAAAATTTACGTTATCAATTTTATTAACGAATTTGAAAACCCCAATAAGCTTCCCCCTTAATTTCCTAGTTTCGAGTGAATGCAAGTCTAACTCTTTAATCCTATCTTCAAAAGACTTCTTGCGTAGTGACGGAATTAGTTTTTTGGCGCGTCGCTGAACCCTTTCCAACCTATCAATATCCTCACGCAAATACGGCATCAAAACTGAAAGGCATATTCTAAGTGAGGCCTGACAAGGAACTTGTAAAGGGCAATATAATATTCTTCGATTTAAATTCGAAATTACGCGCTATGAAGTCTATCATCCTATTAGCTTTTGCGCAAGACTCCAGGCACTGGTTCCTAATTTTTAAATCCTTAGATACGCGTACGCCTAAATCTACTTCCTCGTCAACGCTTGCTAACTGTCAATCATCCATCGTGTACGTGCAATTGTTATTACGAGAACCTATATGCAAAACTTTACATTTGTCTACGTTAAATTGCATCTGCCACTTATCCATCCACTCCATAATCCTATTTACATTGTCTTGGAGCCTAGTTCTATCGTCCACGTTAAGAACGTTACCGCCTATTTTAGTATCGTCCGCGAATTTTGACACGTAACTGGTCAAGCTTACATCTAAGTCGTTAATGTAGATTACGAATAGCAATGGGCCAAATACTGAACCCTGAGGGACACTGCTACCTACATCCAACCACCCCGATTCACTACCATTAACAACGACCCTCTGTTTCCTAGCACGAAGCCATTCCTCCAACCAGTTAGCAACCTGACCGCGTATACCGTGCGCTTTAGCATTCGCAATTAATCTTCTATGCGGAACTGTATCGAACGCTTCTTTAAAGTCTAATTAAATAACGTCAGCCGCTCTATGCCTATCGTATTCGCGCACTATTTCGTTATAAAATTCTAATAAATTAGTTAAACAAGATTTATGGCATCGAAACCCATGCTGACTACTATTAATCAAATCGCGACTCTTTAAGTGATCGACGATACGATCCCTAACTACGGATTCCGAAAGTTTACCAACAATTGACGTTCAGTTAATAGGCCTATAATTGCTAGCTACTGTGTGGTCGCCTTTTTTAAAAATGGGCGTCTTAGCTAATTTGAAATCTTCAGGAATAATCCCCGCTTCCAGTGACTTATTGCAAATTTTTGTTAAGGGGCCTACGATAACGTCTTTCAAATCTTTCAAATGTCTAGGATAAAGCGCGTCAGGGCCTGGAGCCTTGCTAATTTTTAGCTTACTGATGTAATGCGCAATCTCACCCACGTAAACAGTTATTTCATTCAAAATAGTCTTGCTACTAAATGGAACGATATCGTCAACGTCGGGGACATATTTTACGTCTTCTACGGTAAAAACTGTCGCAAAAAAGTTGTTAAAAATACCCGCCATCCCCTGGGCGTCGGAAGCCAAAGCGCTGTTACCGTCCATTAAAAGGCCTATGTTATCTTTTATCGACTTACGATTATTGACGTAGTCAAAATACTTTTTCTGATTATGTTTACTATCCGCAGCTACAAGTATCTCAAAATTACGCTTAGCATTCCTAACAGATCTTTTAACCTGACGTCTAAACTCGATATGTCTATTAAAGTTAGCCACTGTGCCATTGAGCTTATTAAGTCTATACGCTCTGTTACGGTCGTTTATGAATTCCGTGGCCGGACAGATGACCGACGGACATTCGGCCGATGGACATTTCACCGACGGACATTTGACCGAACGGACATTGGGCCGACGGGCGATTCGCCGAACGGACGATTCGCCGAATGGACTGTCATTAATAAAAAAAACAAATATAATTTAAATACGAAAATTAGTTGTTAACTTTTATAATTTAAGTCTTGCGTTTGTGCCTTTATAGTTTAAGCTATTCTGAAACGTTTGTTGCCTTTTTTAAATCTTAGTAACTTATGTCTTAGGTTTTCGCACTTAAAACTGCAGTCATCCTGGAACTTTTACATTGTTCACTGTTCAGTAACCCACAATGCCTCTTCAATTTATTGATTCAGAGAAAGGCCATAAAAAGTTAGTACACCCTTGACGATTGGTTAGGTTAAGTCATGATATTTTCGTTAGTTTACTGTTAAAACACGAAAATATCACGACTTAACTTAACCAATCGTCATTTTTTTAAATGATATTACTAATAGTTTTTCTAGACAAATTGTATCTGTAGACAAATTATTGTAGTTAAATTGTATCTGTAGACAAATTATTGTAGTTAAATTGTATCTGTAGACTAATTGTTGTAGATAAATTGTTGTAGACAAATTGTGGTGCTACTATAGCGTGATTCCTACCAGTGACTTCGATACTATAGGGTGATTCCGGTGCTACTGTAGTATGCGGTCTACCTACGATTCGGCGGTGTACATTTTAATTATAGCTTCTTATCTTGTTTACTAATTGTTTGTTTACATCCCATTGTCAATCGCCCTTGACGATTGGTTAGGTTTAGTCATGATATTTTCGTTAGTTTTAACGAAAATATCATGATTAAACCTAACCAATCGTAGGTAGACCGCATACTACAGTAGCACCGTGATTCCTACCCGTTTTGGTTCGAAACTACAGTACTGTAGAGTGTGATTCCTATCCAAGGTATAAATGAAAATATAATAAATATAAAATGCTATTTATTATTCAATTTTATTTATTTAAAAAATAGTTTCGGTGTTACTATAGTATGTGGGTCTACCTACGATTGGTTAGGTTTAGTCACGATATTTTCGTTAAAACTAACGAAAATATCATAACTAAACCTAACCAATCGTCAAGGGCGATGGACATTGGAATGTAAACAAGCAATTAGTAAACAAGGTAAGAAGCTATAATTAAAAGGTAGACCGCCGAATCGAGGTAGGAATCACGCTATAGTAGCACCCAAATTGTTGTAGACAAATTGTTGTAGATGAATTGTATCTTTAGACAAATTGTTGTAGACAAATTGTTGTAGATGAATTGTATCTTTAGACAAATTGTTGTAGATGAATTGTATCTTTAGACAAATTGTTGTAGACAAATTTGCCGGATACCTTCAAAGTGAATTCCATGGTCTAAAACGAAAGTTTTAAATTCTACAATATAACCGAGAAAGATATATATATATATATATATATATATATATATATATATATTATATATAAACATTTTATATAGTATTATCGATATAAATTTATTTAAAAAAGGTATCTATGTTTTTACGTCAAGCGTCTATAACTGTCAATTTAACATAATTTAATATTTTAACAAAATAAATAAAAAACATTTAATAATAACCTTTAATAACATGTGTGTATTTTGTCATAGAAATATTAATGACAGTCCATTCGGCGAATTGTCCGTTCGGCGAAACGTCCGTCGGCAAAATGTCTGTCGGCAAAACGTCCGTCGGCGAATCGACCGGGTACCTATGAATTCACCTATTTCCCTAGTCCACCACTTGGGCCTACCATGGTTACTAGCGCGCTTGGGCCTACCATGATTACTAGCGCGCTTGGGCCTACGCGAAATAAACTCCCTTTCGATATTCAAAAAACTTTCTTTAAACGCCTCCCAATGAAAATTTGCGTCATTACCCATAAATAAATTATCCCAGTCCACTACTCTCATCCTGTCCGCAAAACTATCAAAATTAGCCCTACGGAAATCAGGGACTTCTATTACGCTACTATCCTTATGTTTTCTATCAATAGCTTAAACCTAATAATTTGGTGATCACTACATCCCAAACTCA
The DNA here is from genome assembly GCA_023014485.1 of Bathynomus jamesi. Lineage (NCBI taxonomy): Eukaryota > Metazoa > Arthropoda > Malacostraca > Isopoda > Cirolanidae > Bathynomus > Bathynomus jamesi. The sequence goes on from JAJOZX010000155.1 coordinate 1,505,867, forward strand.
CATACTTCCAAACCTTCGGCTATATTTTCGTTGTTCGTCATCACCACGTCTAAAATATTGTCACCGCGTGTTGGTTCGGTAACTATCTGTCGTAAAAAATTATCTTCCATGAACTCAATCAGTCTCAAACCCTCATCATTACCAGTAAAAGTCTCGTAATTAACGTTAGAGCAGTTAAAGTCTCCGACAACTATACTATCCCGATTATTAATAAAGTTACTAAGAAGTGTGTAAAATCTAATATCGGTATCGAGGGGTTGAACGGGAGGTCTATAAACAACGAAATTAAAGCTAATACTACGCGCCCTAACTTCAACGCATATCGCATTAATTGCTGCCGGAAAATCTATTTTAACCTCGATAGCCCTAAGGGAATTACGAATGTACAACAAAACGTCGCCACCAATCCTATGTAACCTATCATTAGTAAAATGTTTAAAACACCCGCTATATCAAGTTTCCCCAACAAGTCCCGAGTCACGGTATTTAACTACGCTTCGATTATAGCAACTATATCGTAGTTCCCGGAATAAATTATCGCCTTAAATTCGTTCAATTTATTTCCAATACTATGCGCGTTACAATAAAAGAGGTTTAAATTATTTTTACCACGGACCGGCGTTTTAAACTATTTTTTACGTCGGGCCAGTGTTTCCCGGACCCACAACGTTTAAAGAGGGCTTCGACCTATACAGCTTTCGAAAGTTCTCATCGATTGACCTACCTAGCCTAGCATTCCCTATTTCATTGGAATGCACCCCCATCTTTTATAAAAAGGCTAGGATCACTAAATTCTGACCACAGCTGTACGAAGGGTACATTTTCCTGAGCACAAATCTCTTCTAGTTTAGTGTTCAAAAATATTGTTTTTGACGTAATCTTAAAATTTAAACCGTGCCAAGGGTAATACCTACAACTAAAGACCTCTATGACCTTGCCTTCAGGGACATAATTAACCCCCTGTATCTCTCCGAAAGGTCAGGCACTCTCGTATCGGGCCTATACGAGTCGTATATAACAATGTATATATATATTTTATGTAGGGAGGAGGGGGCAAGGGAGAGCGCACACAAAAAACGGCCCCCCTATATAAGAAGGAGAGAGCCAAAATCAAGGTCTCTGGGGATCACGATGCCGTTTTATTTTTTTTTTTTTATAAATTTTGAAAAATTGTGTAGTGTGTAAAATGCATGTATGTGTAATGAAGAATAGAGGGGGAAGAGCGTGTTTGAGAGCATGATGGACTTCTCAGAGGGTAGATGAGACAGAAAAAGATCAGCCTAAGAGGACAGTGACAGAAGAAACATGAGTTCCAGTCCTCCCCAGAGTACTTCCCTGGTCGATTGATGTGTGTAATCTCCTTGAAAAAAAAAATATATATATATATACACATACACAGGGTGTTTCACAACCGGTTTGCCATACTATGGGGAGGAGTGATATCGAGTGAAAAAGTTAATACAACATCGGTGCTATTTCCAACTGTTACGGAGCTACGGACGTTTAAAGATGTGCACACAACAAATCCCTACTTGTGTGTAATTCGATAGATGGCAGCACTGGTAGTAGTTTTGGTGAACAAAGTTACCACTACTAATCCTCAGTTTTTTATTTCAGTTGGTTCTGATCTGTGGTACGAGACACTGTGTTGCGCTAAGGTGAACAATCAAAATGAATCAACAGTTCACACCCGCTGAATACGCTGATATCCATTTCATTTATGGATTCTATGATGGTAACAGCAGAGCGGCAGTTGAGGAATATTGAAGACGTTTTCCGAGCCGCCGAATACCGAACAGGCAAGTGTTTAGTGACACACACCAGAGAGTAAGGGAAACAGGTACAATTGTTCCACGTAACCAAGAACATGTAGCACGACGGCCCGTTGCTGTGAAGGAGCGCATACTGGACCTAGTGCAACGTAGCCCAACTACCAGTGTTCGAAGGATTTCTAGACGAATTGGTGAATCCGCATCGCGTGTATGGCGAACCATACATGATGAGGGTTTGTATCATTTGCAACGTGTGCAAGCTCTTCAACCGGATGATTACGATAAACGTGTTCAATTTTGCCAGTGGATGGTTATGCATCGCCAAATTCTTAATCGCATACTGTTTAGTGATGAAACACAATTCATTCGGGATGGAATTAACAGTAGACGAAATTCCTCCCGATAATCCCCACGGTATCGTTGAAGGAAACTTTCAACATCGATTCTCGGTGAATGTTTGGTGCGGTGTAATTGGAGATCAGCCGATTGGACTGTTCGTTTTGGAAAAACGATTAACTACTGATATTTATCAGAACTTCCTTGCGAACGAATTGTCTCTTTTGATGGAGGACGTGCCCTTGGAGACAAGGCGCAGGATGTTCCTTCAGCACGATGGGACGCCACCACATTTTGGTCGTCATGTTACGGATTACATGAATCAGCGGTACGGGAATCGTTGGATTGGTCATGCTGGTCCAGTATCGTGACCCCCGAGATCTCCGGACCTAACCCCGTTAGATTTCTTTTAATGGGACTTTATGAAAGAGATGGTCTACAAGACCAAAGTACAAACGAGAGAGGAACTCTTGCGTCGGATTATGGATGCCGCTGCTTACATACGAGAACACCCCGAAGTGATTCAATGGGCAGTGGACTCTTGTTTGGAACGAGCAAGGCTGTGTATTTAAAACCGAAGCGGACATTTTGAACATTTATAAGGTGTATCTCATAAAATGCAGCAATAAATACATCAGATTAATATTCTCGTTTATTTTTTTCCGTGCACCTTAAAACGTCCAGAGCTCGCAATGGTGGGAAATAGCACCGATGTTGTATTAACTTTTTTACTCGATATCAACCCCTAAAGTATGGCAGAGCAGGTTGTGAAACACTCTGTATATGGAATGACTTTCACACTTACATACGTGAAATGAATGAATGATGCAAACTCACAAGGAAAAAGAAAAAAAAATTATTCCAAGGCCTTTCATGTATTCAGCAATACAATTCGTCAGGGAATGAGGCATATTACTGAATACACGAAAGGCCTTGGAATAATTTTTCCTTTTTCCTTGTGGATTGCATAATATATATATATATATATATATATATATATATATATATATATATATATATATACACACAAGGGCCACTCATTATATTTTGCCCCACCTTTTTTTTCTTTCCAAGTTTCCTTGTAAGTTCCAGAAATTTTGTACACATAGCCTTTTTACAAGTTTTTATTTTTCCACATAGTCTCCATCCTTTTCTTCGGTTTTCCTCCACCTCGAAACAAGGGCCTTTATTCCTTGCTGCTAAAAGTCCGCTGGGTTCAGCTGGAGCCACCTCTTAACCTCCTCAACAACCTCATCGTCACTCTGAAACTTTCTTCGACGAATAGCATCTTTCATTGGCCCAAACAAATGGAAGTCTGAAGGTGCCACATCCGTGCTGTATGGAGGGTGGGGCAACACAGTCAAGCGCATTTTTGTGATGGCCTCTCTTGTTTGCAAACTGTTGTGTGGTCTTGCGTTATCGTGCAAAAGAAGGACGTCTTCCAGTTTTTTCTCCGGTCGAACTCGTTTTATACGTCTCTGGAATCTCTGTAGGGTAGAAATATATGCCTCTGAGTTGATTGTTTGTCCTTTCTTTATAATATCCACCAGAATCACCCATTTCATATTCCAGGAGATGGTGGCCATAACCTTTCCTGCACAGGGAGCCATTTTGAACTTTTTCTTGCGTGGGGAGTTTGCGTGATGCCACTCCATAGAATGGCGTTTTGTTTCTGGTTCAAAGTGGTGTACCCAAGTCTCATCCCTAGTCACAATTCGTGAAAGGAAGTCATCCCCTTCTCTCTCTTCAGTCAGTTGGCGAGGAACAAACTGTGAACACACTTTTGATATCCCAGTTGCTGAATTATCGTATTCACACTTCCTTCACTAATTCCTATCTCCAGTGATAGCTCCTTGTATGTGACGCGCCGATTTCATCGAATGATGCTGTTAGCATGTTGCACAGTGTGAGATGTCACAGCCAATGCCCGGCGACCGCTGCGTGGCTCCTCATCGAGGTTGGCTCTTCCTCTCTCCGATGATCTCACACGTTTAGACCAGCGTCCGACTGTGCTTCGATCAACAACAGCATCTCCGTAAACGTTTTGTAGACGTTTGTGAATATTTCCAACCGTTTCCTTCTCTGCGGTTAAGAACTCGATAACAGCTTTCTGTTTACGACGCACATCACTGTCAGACGCCATTTTCGAAACTGCGTCAACCATCGGTTTTATACAAGGGCGTTTAAAAGCGGTTTTATACAAGGATGAGAGGTTCAAATTGGAAAAATCCGGTTATGTGAAGCGCAGAAAGTTCAAACTTACGGCCCAAAAGACATTTTAGCCCCATGACCTATTATTTAGCCAAGGAAAAAGAGTGAAGCAAAATATATTGAGTGCCCCTAGTGTATACATATATATATATATAAAAAATGTTATCAAATTCACTTTTGTCGCACATATAATATTCGTTTGATATGGTTGCCAAATATTCCTTTTTTCTAATATTTATTATATGAAAATTCCATAAAACTAAGTTTAAGAAGACATCGTCTTACCATCAGTTCACTGCGTTAAGAAACCAAAGTTTGCCTTGTCACGGAATTAATTTTACACTCAATTCTTTCCCTCTCTCTTTGAGACAATATCGGTAATTGGAGGCACTTCTTCCGGTGAAACGGAGTGAATTGCTCAATCTCATTATCGAAGCTCATTTAAAAAGCATTTCATATGCAAATACAACAAAGTTATTTGATAAATTTAATAGAGTAACGAGCATTTTTGGGCATGAAAATAATAAAACTCTTCAATCCACCTACTCAGTAATATAATTTGATATTGGTCTATTAACAAAACGAAAAATTTTCCAGGAATGCAGTTCAATTTATGCTGTATAACGAGTTCATTTACACGACGTAGATTTTAGTTAATTTAAAATTCTGTTACCCGAATACGGTAATTTATTCGTCAAAAATATCCCTGATCGAGATCTGAGTCGCTTAATTCCCTCTCTCCTCGTAGAATATCGGCTTTTTGCATTCGATTAGAATCCAGTTGTTAATTCCGAATTCATGCGAGATTTTTCTACGCCTTTATAACTAATCTGGGAAGAGGATCCTTATCAATTCTTCAGAGATGATGAAAAGTTTCGAGAGGGAGGCTAATTTAATTTTAATCCTCTCGAACGGCATTCGCCGCAAAAACCTCATTTGTCTATCAATTATTATTAATAAATTATGTGAGCATTAAATAAACTGAAGCTCATTTAATTTATCAATAGATTAGGATTAGTGGATTATTTTCACTTTACTTCATTATCAAATTAATAATTCTTTATTTACTCTAAAGTTAATTCATTATCTCGTTCAAGTAAAACATTCACATAATAAATTTTGGCTATCTTTACATATGAAATATTAATAAAATTTATGCCATATGAAATTAATACAATTATATATACGAGTGTATATATACAGTATATAACATACGGATGTTCTTTGGAATAGACTAACAGAGCATTATTATTTTCAGTGGTGATAAACCACGTACGAAAACCTCGTCAGTACTTTGACTCCTATTTGCTTGGCAATGCTGTTGCGAGCTGCTCGTGCCCTGAAATGGGTGCATGGGCCGAATGGTGCTGTATGTAAAAAGATGTTTAATTCTTCATACTCCCACTTGAACTATGAAGACATAGATGATTATATATATATATATATATATATATATATATATATATATATGAAAATTATTTCACGAAAGTAACACGTGAAAAATATTTATGATGAATAAAACCACGAAGGAAAGGAAACACAAAATGGTGCTCAAGCGCTTTCGTCTAATGGCGCTTGAGCACCATTTTGTGTTTCCTTTCCTTCGTGGTTTTATTCATCATATATATATATATATATATATTTTTTTTTATTTATTTATTTTTTTTTTAAGTTCGGGAAGAACCGATTCGCCTCTATTTAAAAGGGCATATCTCGGCGGAAAAACAAAGAAAAAGTGAGAGGAAAGACAGAGGAAAAAGAAAGGGTGGAGGGGACAGTCGAAGTGGAAAAAGACCAAGGATGACAAGGACTGCAGGGTCGAGCCCCATCATCCTTGGGTGCTAGGGCCGGGAGGGCGCACGTGAAACCTCCAGGAACAAGCACGTACAAACGAGCACAAAGAGACTAAAGAGCACGAGCTTAGAACCCCCTTGCGGGGATATATATATATATAATATATATATATATATATATATATATAGAGGGTGTTCTAAAATTACCAATAAACCTTTATATGAACGCAATATCTTAACAAAAATTATGCGATATTTAACAATTTTATTTCAAATACAGCAACAATAAGAAAAGCAACAATTTATACAAAAAAAAAGGGGAGTCCTGTCCGTCTCCGTCGCTCTGTATTCCAGATTGGTTGAAAGATAGACATCATAGACACGTCATAAAATGGGCGGAGCTCTAGCACGTGCTGCTTTTCACCCTATGCATTTAAGATTCAGCAAACAAAATTAATTTTTTTTTAATTAGACAAAAATTTGAATTTTAAAAAATCTATATACTGTATATTCTGTCTATCTGTCTATCTGTCTGTCTGTCCTACCTAGGGCCTAAAACACAGAAACGGCTCTTCGAGTGAAAAAATTGTTTGGCAAAAGTTGCTTAAAACTAATCGAAACCTACGAAAAAATTATTGAATGCCCGGTTAGGTTAATTGAGTGCCCAGTTAGGCCAACTGTACGCCCTCGACGATTGCTTAGGTTAAGCCGTGATAATTTCGTTAAAACTAACGAAAATATCAAGACTTAACCTAACCAATCGTTAAGGGCGTACAGTTGACCTAACCGGCCATTCAATTAACCTAACCACTTGGTTAATTTTAATGTAAAAATAAAAGTTCAACTTGAACACATTGTTCACAGCGTCCGACTACTGATCCATAGATACATAAAAGTTTACTAGATAATTTTAGAACACTCTGTAACCTCGTTAACCTCGTTTAGGTTCCGTGCGTTGGTCTCTCTTCACACAAAGGTCAAGCTAGTGGACTCGTCTCTTGGCCTGGATTGGTGGAGGAGCGAGGATGCTCTATTGGGCTCTCCACCGCACATAGCCAAGTACACCCGGCTCATCTGGTACCGTCATGAGCCAGGCATCTAGTCTTCTTTTGAAGACTTCAATTTTGACCCATGTAACTTTCCTGAGGTCCTTTGGAAACTGGTTGAAAATTCTTGGCCCCCTGACAACCGAGCTTTTTCACTTCAGTGTTGAAGAGGTCCCTTGTCGGGCCTTTAATTTGGAAACACTACACATTCTGCCTTTCCTATTTTCCAGCGTTGTTTAGATGGCAATTGGGTTTAGTTTGAGGTTTGGTACCAGAAGACAATCTTCCCCGGCATGAAGGACTCTTTGTAATCTTCATGTAACCTCTTACACTCGACTTGGTTTGGTGGCTACCTGATCACTTACTTCCCAGAAAAAGTTTTGGTAATGATGTTATAACTGTACGTTTGGGTAACCCAACATTTTGACTCATCTGCCTGCAACGTTGACTACAATCCGATTATCTACTTACGTGACCGAAATGATGATTGTCAACAAGTATCAATTGCACGAGGGATCTTTTACGAGCTATGAATCTTTTATCGATGTACAAGTTCATTTGTCTGCTCTAACATTTTCCCGGGTGCTCAGCTTATTCAGGCAGGATTCTAGATATATTTTTTGTTAATGCCGACATGACATTCATTGAATATATATATATATACACTGGAAAGATTCAACGAAAATCAGCACGGATTTTGATCAGGAAGATCATGCCTATCACAACTTATAGAGCATTATAACAATATCCTAGATGCATTTGAAGGCAATGAAAACTACTCTGTCATAAGACGGATTTTGCTAAAACTTTCGACAAATGTGATCATGGTATAATAGCACATAAAATAAAACATATGGGAATAACAGGAAAAGTGGGAAAATGGATCTACAACTTCCTCAGAGAACGTCCAGGTCGTAAAAATTCAAGGTATATTATCATCGGAATCGGAAGTACGCAGCTCAGTACCACAAGATACAGTACTGGCCCACTCCTATTCATTATCATGCTAACAGACAGACAGTGAAGTAAACAGCAACAGTATAGCAACATCCTTTCCAAACGATACAAAGATCAGCAGAAAAATCAGCGAGCAAATGAAGTGGAGGCCTTGCAGAGGGACACGAACAAAATGTACAAATGGTCAGAAGACATGACATCTAATACCGATAAATTTCAGCTCTTGAGATATGGTAGAAATGACTAACTTAGACAACATATCATGGTCCAGATAGACAGCAAATTCAGAGAAGCACGAAAGCGATAGATTTGGGAGTTATAATGACCGATGATGCGAAATTCAAGACACAAAATCAGATAGCGATAAACAAAGCAAAAAGAGGCGCGGGACAGGTACTAAGAACTTTTAAAAAAAGGACAAGATAGTAATGATTCCCCTACTAAAAACACTGATCATCCAAAAACTTGAATACTGCTCAGTTTTAATGTTCCCATATAAACAGGAAGAAATTAATAAACTACAAGAAACTCAGACATTTCACAGCTAAGGTTGATGGCTGCAAAGAACTCAACTACTGGGAAAGACTACGTAAACTAAATCTGTACTCCCTGGAAAGAAGAGAGAGGTACACCTTAATCTACACATAAAAAATTATCGAAAAAATTAATTTTTTTTTAATTAGACAAAAATTTGAATTTTCAAAAATCTATATACTGTATATTCTGTCTATCTGTCTATCTGTCTGTCTGTCCTACCTAGGGCCTAAAACACAGAAACGGCTCTTCGAGTGAAAAAATTGTTTAGCAAAAGTTGCTTAAAACTAATCGAAACCTACGAAAAAATTATTGAATGCCCGGTTAGGTTAATTGAGTGCCCAGTTAGGCCAACTGTACGCCGTCGACGATTGCTTAGGTTAAGCCGTGATAATTTCGTTAAAACTAACGAAAATATCAAGACTTAACCAAACCAATCGTTAAGGGCGTACAGTTGACCTAACCGGCCATTCAATTAACCTAACCACTTGGTTAATTTTAATGTAAAAATAAAAGTTCAACTTGAACACATTGTTCACAGCGTCCGACTACTGATCCATAGATACATAAAAGTTTACTAGATAATTTTAGAACACTCTGTAACCTCGTTAACCTCGTTTAGGTTCCGTGCGTTGGTCTCTCTTCACACGAAGGTCAAGCTAGTGGACCCGTCTCTTGGCCTGGATTGGTGGAGGAGCGAGGATGCTCTATTGGGCTCTCCACCGCACATAGCCAAGTACACCCGGCTCATCTGGTACTGTCATGAGCCAGGCATCTAGTCTTCTTTTGAAGACTTCAATTTTGACCCATGTAACTTTCCTGAGGTCCTTTGGAAACTGGTTGAAAATTCTTGGCCCCCTGACAACCGAGCTATTTTACTTCAGTGTTGAAGAGGTCCCGTGTCGGGCCTTTAATTTGGAAACACTACACATTCTGCCTTTCCTATTTTCCAGCGTTGTTTAGATGGCAATTGGGTTTAGTTTGAGGTTTGGTACCAGTTTTTCGATAATTTTTTATGTGTAGATTAAGGTGTACCTCTCTCTTCTTTCCAGGGAGTACAGATTTAGTTTACGAGTCTTTCCCAGTAGTTGAGTTCTTTGCAGCCATCAACCTTAGCTGTGAAATGTCTGAGTTTCTTGTAGTTTATTAATTTCTTCCTGTTTATATGGGAACATTAAAACTGAGCAGTATTCAAGTTTTTGGATGATCAGTGTTTTTAGTAGGGGAATCATTACTATCTTGTCCCTTTTTTTAAACGTTCTTAGTACCTGTCCCGCGCCTCTTTTTGCTTTGTTTATCGCTATCTGATTTTGTGTCTTGAATTTCGCATCATCGGTCATTATAACTCCCAAATCTATCGCTTTCGTGCTTCTCTGAATTTGCTGTCTATCTGGACCATGATATGTTGTCTAAGTTACTCATTTCTACCATATCTCAAGAGCTGAAATTTATCGGTATTAGATGTCATGTCTTCTGACCATTTGTACATTTTGTTCGTGTCCCTCTGCAAGGCCTCCACTTCATTTGCTCGCTGATTTTTCTGCTGATCTTTGTATCGTTCGGAAAGGATGTTGCTATACTGTTGCTGTTTACTTCACTGTCTGTCTGTTAGCATGATAATGAATAGGAGTGGGCCAGTACTGTATCTTGTGGTACTGAGCTGCGTACTTCCGATTCCGATGATAATATACCTTGAATTTTTACGACCTGGACGTTCTCTGAGGAAGTTGTAGATCCATTTTCCCACTTTTCCTGTTATTCCCATATGTTTTATTTTATGTGCTATTATACCATGATCACATTTGTCGAAAGTTTTAGCAAAATCCGTCTTATGACAGAGTAGTTTTCATTGCCTTCAAATGCATCTAGGATATTGTTATAATGCTCTATAAGTTGTGATAGGCATGATCTTCCTGATCAAAATCCGTGCTGATTTTCGTTGAATCTTTCCAGTGTGTATAATATATATATTCAATGAATGTCATGTCGGCATTAACAAAAAATATATCTAGAATCCTGCCTGAATAAGCTGAGCACCCGGGAAAATGTTAGAGCAGACAAATGAACTTGTACATCGATAAAAGATTCATAGCTCGTAAAAGATCCCTCGTGCAATTGATACTTGTTGACAATCATCATTTCGGTCACGTAAGTAGATAATCGGATTGTAGTCAACGTTGCAGGCAGATGAGTCAAAATGTTGGGTTACCCAAACGTACAGTTATAACATCATTACCAAAACTTTTTCTGGGAAGTAAGTGATCAGGTAGCCACCAAACCAAGTCGAGTGTAAGAGGTTACATGAAGATTACAAAGAGTCCTTCATGCCGGGGAAGATTGTCTTCTTTTAGCATCTAAAATTGCTGAACAAGTTTGGAAATACTTTGATCAACAAATGTGAAAACGAAAACTTCCTCCCATAAATCTGGTAACGCTAAAGGAATCCAAGAAAACTCGGAAAAAAAATTTGTCCGAACTCACCTCTTTACGAATCTCACTCTTATAAAACGCAACATCATGAAAAAAAACCACTCGCTGTCATCTGGCTTTTATTCCTATTTTGTCTACTGTACAAATTTAGGGTGGATCGATTTTACATTTTTTTCGATTTCCATATTCTAATAGAGACAAAAACTTGCGCATGCATGAGAAAATAGCCTTTGCAAAATCTTAGCTTAATAGGTAATCATCTTCTGCCCCCGGCAGAGCGATGAAAATCATATTTTAGTAGTCAAAAACGTATTTTAAACCCTAGCCTAGAGTCATAAAATTTTGCGTGTGTGTTATTTCATGCCTAAGCAACGATATAAATGCTATGGAAAATATATAAATGCATTATTTAAGACAAAGAGCCGATCTGAAAATATGTATAATATACATATTTTCAGATCGGCTCTTTGTCTTAAATAATGCATTTATATATTTCCCATAGCATTTATATCGTTGCTTAGGCCTGAAATAACACACACGCAAAATTTTATGACTCTAGGCTAGGGTTTAAAATACGTTTTTGACTACTAAAATATGATTTTCATCGCTCTGCTGGGGCAGAAGATGATTACCTATTAAGCTAAGATTTTGCAGAGGCTATTTTCTCATGCATGCGCAAGTTTCTGTCTCTATTAGAATATGGAAATCGAAAAAAATGTAAAATCGATCCACCCTACGTGTACATCTCAGTTGTAAATTAATACTCGAATTACTTCGTTCAAATATCATCATAAAACATTTAGTTTTCAGCGCGTCTGCCGTATGCTGGTTAAAAGAAGCCTCATTTTTTAACTTGGTGTCCCGCATTCAACTACTTCCTCATTTCTCCTTTATCTTTTTGAGAAGAAATTACATTTTTATGATATTCTCAAAGGAGCAAATCTGCAGCATCTCGACGAGATTTATGGCCTGATTTATTATAGCGTCGAGGTTAAATTTTTATAGCCTTGTTGAACTCCACTGCGTTGATAGTGTATCAAGGTAAAAAGTCGAGAGCGAGAAAATTAAAGGGTTAAAATTTAAATTACCGAAGTAACGCAATAACAAGCAGAAATATATATATGTCAGGTAACATAAACCAGTAAACCTTGTAATTTTATGAGAATATTTGACACACGTATGTGAAAGGGAACAAAATGAAGTACCAACATTTCCTTATAATCGCTGTAATATTTCCAAGATAGCGGACGAAACAGCTTTACAAGGGATATATATATATATATATATATATATATATATATATATATATATATTCTAACTGCAAACACGCAGTATAATTAACGTAAAGAACGACGCTTGTATAGGAGAATATTCCGCGCAAGATGAGAGAGAGAGAACGAAACAAATGAAAAAATGAGGTAACCACCCGGGAATCGAACCCGGGATCTTCCGATTGCGTCAGATATGATAACCATTACACCACGGGCCTCACTCGATCAAATGCCGTAATTCCTCTACATACGCGCAGAAACCAATGCCCCAAGTGAGGCCCGTGGTGTAATGGTTATCATATCTGACCGGCAATCGGAAGATCCCGGGTTCGATTCCCGGGTGGTTACCTCATTTTTTCATTTGTTTCGTTCTCTCTCTCTCATCTTGCGCGGAATATTCTCCTATACAAGCGTCGTTCTTTACGTTAATTATATATATATATATATACACAGTATATATCAGTGAAGAGAAGACAAGGGGAAGGGGAGTAAGAGTATTCCCACGGGAATTAATGGGACCATAGTTCACAGAAATGTTTCTTTTTGAGAAATAAAGTTCTAGCAGTAATAAGAGAAGGTATTGTTCGTTAAAACAAAAGAATTCTAAAAGAATGCAGAAACATAAGAATGAGGAAATGATTTAAAAAAAATTTCGAATTTACTAATATAAATACAATTTAAGAAAATGATACTGATGCATTTTAGAGTAATGCGACAGTTATTGTAAATGTACAGAGTGTCCCATAAATTCCATTACCCCGTTTACTCTCACCCTATTCTAGCGAGGAAAGGTTCAGGCGTAAAGGCACTTACGGAACACACTGTATTATTTAGAATTGATATTTTGTTTTATTTATATTTTATGGAAATTAAATTAATGCAAATAAAGTTGAGGAAATTAATGCACTCTTTGAGTGCTGAAGTCGAGTTTTGTATAAACTTTCCTAACAAAGTAGTTGACTGTTATATTCATCTATTCACAGGCATTCATTCATAGGCATTCATTATAAGTTACCATTTTTGAAGTTTATTAACGCTTCACTTTTATATGAGATGAACAATTTTCAACTATTTTTATGGCCTCATGATGCACTTTTAAATTAAAACTGCAAAATATGAAACAATGGTTATAATGATTGAAAAAACAAAAAATTAGACAGTGTGTGTGTGTGTGTGAGAGAGAGAGAGAGAGAGAGAGAGAGAGCGAGAGAGAGAGAGAGAATGTTAAAAAAAATCCTTTCACTCGGAAGGAGAATCCATGTATATGAAACTTTTCTAGTTTCACAGCAACACTTTCAATAAAAGGAAACAAGTGCTGCTTTCACATTCGCTTCCAAATTAAACACACACACACACACACACACACACATATATATATATGCGCCTCGGTAGTGTAGTGGTTGACTACGAATCCATCAACCCCGGGATCGAGGCCAGGTGACGGCAGGCGGCGCGCAGCAAATCCAGCTGTTCATCCTTCCATACAATAAAAATCGGTTGGTACATAAATGGGTACTTTTGCATTATCCTCCCAACACTAATTTTTTTTATAATGGAAGGAAAATAAAGAACCAAAACCAAACCAACATTATATAAAGAAATTAGTGTTGGGAGGATAATGCAAAAGAACCCATAAATGGGTACCCTGGGTACCCTAGTGGCTAAAACGCTAGGCTGCTGGTGGGGCGTGGTTGGTATTCCACGTTAAACTGTAGGTCTAGGGTGGAGTGACAAGCTTGACCTTTGTCAGAATGAACAATTTGGGCGGAAGCAAAAAACCAAAGTTATATAAGTGAATTGTAGGGTACAGTACATTCTTTCAGTTGAAAGTAGGTCGGAGTATCCTCAGAAGCAGCTAGCGTCCGTAGTTCAGAAAACTTCGTTTCATAATAAGCAGAAGGAAGATACTGTGCTTGACTCCAATGGTGCTGGTAATAATAATAATCCGGGAGTTAGCTCAGTAGGCCAAATTAGTCTGGCCTGAGCAGTGTGACAGTTTTTGCTCATCCTGACTGTTTATTATCCTCAGAAGCGAATTGGTCTTGAGGAAGATCTATTTCTATCCGTTTTGAGAGAAGAAATGTAAAATGAAAAGGGAAACATTTGAAAGTGACAAATGGAGACTTATTTCATACAGCTAAGAAAGATACATAAGAGTAACAACGAAAGAACTCTTTATATTCACAATAATATAATTACAAACAGGTTTAGGTATAATAATAATAATAATAAAATTATTATTATTATTATTACTAACTGTTAAAATATCTACACAAACCTATCCCTTAAATTTATCACTAATCGGTTGAGAGGAAAACGTTGCATGTTACCTTGGTAACTTTTTGCTTTGAATGGTTATTCATGACATCATGCATAGAAGCAAAATTAAGTTTAATACCATTTAGTATAACTCTTAAAAAGAAAATTCTATAATCCCAATATTTATTTTTTACTAAATATTAAACATAACTGTGGCCTCATCAGCGGATTTCGAACTTTAAGGGTTACGTCCATATAATTTAAGTCGTTTCGCTTGTTAACTATTACATTTTGTAGGAATTTATTAGTACATTGAAAGGATCTAAATAAGTAGTATCCTAATGTTTGGTGTCATCGCAGATTGCCTTTGCAATTGAAAGCTAGTGATTGCGGGGATGACTTTACATCAGTGATGGGCAACCGGCGGCCCAAGAGACATTTTACTAACCATTGTCCACATAAATGAAAATTTTGGAATTAATATTAATATTTCCATATTCTACTGATAATTTTTTTGATTTAACAAAATTTCTTTATATTAATAAGTATAAAAGCATAAAAAAAATGTTTCTTTTGCTTTACAATTTGAAGTTGATCACAATTCAATTAATATATAACTAATAATTTTCTCTAACACTTTATGAAATTTCCGGGCTGTATTAAATGTACTTAAGCATATTCGTGGGGCCTTGTTTAGCGCACATGCACATTTTTAATCTTGCGGCCCATTGAGATGAAGGAAGGCCACTCATGCGGCCCACTCACTAGCCTAGGTTGCCCATCACTGCTTTACATAATTGCAATGCTGCACCTACTTTCAACCGTGTATTGCCTATTGCAAGCCCCCCCATTCCCCCCCCCCCAACCACCTTCCTCCTATTTGTTGCCATGGTAACGAGAAAGAGGAAAAAGTAGCGGAAGGTGAAGATCCAGAAGAAAACGGAGAGGAGGAATGAAAAGTAAATACAAGGCAGAGAAGGAAGGACGAACGAAGGAGAAAAAATGTAATGACTGGATTGTTTAACATCTAAGATTATATAACGGAGGAGACCTACAGCTTTACATGGGATCCGAACCACGGGTCACTACATAATCTGGTCTCAGAGGACGGTCTCCCATTTAACTACTCCCCAGACACAATGTCGCTTAACTTCGCTGATCGACGGGAAGCGGTGTTCAACACTGGCCACGACGTAATTCAACGAAGGGGGAGGAGGGATAATAACATTAACACTGTCTTAACACTAGCCTCATGATTGTAAAAAGCATGAAATATATGCATCCTGACGTGTTGGTTTTCTGTAAACTTTTAAACAAGGATAGTTATTTTCATCCCGACCAAAGCAAACATCAAAAAAAAAAAGGCAGACCTCTCTCATTCTCATATTCTATGGTAAATTTTATAGAATGAAAAATACTGTTCTGTGCCTTCATAACAACATCCCCGCTCATGTCTTCATCGAGGACAACAAAAGTGACATCCCCGTAGCGGAATCAGTTAATTCCTGTTACAACACCGAACTGGAGACAAGGATGAACCCGTGGGAAGGCCCTGCCTCTGTAGGAAAAACTCATTAAAATTACTGTGTTTAAGACAGTCTAATTAGTTTCATAAAAAATATATGGAACAAGCAAAACTGCCGATGGTTTTCGAGAAAAAAGCAACATTGTCAAAATCTTTTCTACGAGTACTTTTGTTAAAAAGTGAGACATCAAAACTGTAATGTCTTCAGTCTTTTTCCTCTTAAATCAACATTTCTAATCAATCAATAAAATCGGTCGAGTTCTGGACATCCGCACGGATAATATTACTAACAAACTGCGTCAAATGCTTGACCAGTCAACCAACTAACCTACAGGAATATGATCCCACACTAAAAACAATAGGTCTAAGTGGGACCAGTAGTATAGTCGCAAAAGGGGAGAGTGCAGGAATGTTGCAGGTTATTATGTAATGTGCAAAGGGGGGTGGGGTTGTTGCAAAGGGGGGTTGTTGCAAAGGGGGTTGTTGCAAAGGGGGGTGGGGGGGAACTTGGAGGCGGCGTTATCCCCCAAGAGAAAGGAGGAGGAGGAGAGAAAGGAGGAGAGGTGTTCACCTGGCAGGAGCCAAGTGCACATTAAGACTTCCAGCCGCGGCGGGCTGGCGTTGTTTTATAGGCTCCTAATCAGCCAGAATCAGCCAGAATCAGCCAGTTGGCTGAGCCAAGGTGAGAGAGACGCCTGAAGGACAGAGAGAGAGACAGCTGAAGGAGAGAGAGCTGAAGAAGAGAGAGATGCCTGTAGGAGGGAGAGACGCCTGAAGGAGAGAGGATAGGTACACATGCAGGAGGTACACATGCTGGAGGTACACACACACACATACGCACACATGCAGGAGTACACATGCAGTAGGTACACATGCTGGAGGTACACACATACGCACACATACAGGAGTACACATGCTGGATGTACACATGCAGTACACATGCTGGAGGCAAACATGCAGGAGAGAGAGAGAGAGAGAGACACCTGAAGGAGGAAGATACATGCAGGAGAGAGAGAGAGACACCTGAAGGAGGGAGAGAGACACCTGAAGGACAGAGTGGAGTTCTCCCCCAATTTATTTTCGTTTCCCTAACCTAAGAGGCCACTAAGGGGTTTACCAAAGGGCCAGAAATAGAAGGAGCAGAGCTCCTTACTCGGCCGGAGCCGAGGGGGGAATGGTTCTTCACCAGCTTCGCGATCTTTTATAATCCTCTATTCTGGCTGAGTTGCCAGATAGCGCAAGGTATTCCAGCTAGCGCCATGTGTCCCATTAATCGTGTAACACATATATGACGGCTGTTATTCCAAATGTACTTGTATATATAATAAACTAATGAACCATATAAAATACCACAATATATATTTATATGGTTATTCAAGATTCAACCGTATAAAATAACACAAGCGCCTCTTTCATTACGTTTTAATAGAATTAACAAAGTTACCCTATTTCGTTAGACAGAAAACGAATTTTTATAAGGGTTACCCAACGAATTATGAGAGCATCATCGAATTAAAACTTTTATGGGTAACTATATCGACATAAGCTTATTATTGTAACGTTTTCTCCCAATATAAATTTTCCTAAATAAGAGTAAAACCAATTAATTTAATTATGAAACTTCATTTAAATAATTTACGATACAATTCCACCAAACGAGATGAAAACTTATGAAACATATAGCCTCATTCCTGCGACGAAAAAATGAAAAAATGACGAAAAATAAAGAAATTATTCATTTGGAATTGCCCAAGCCACTATAGGGGGTCGGACGGAGAATATCTGTTCTTTTAAACATCTTATTTCTGCTTATTAAATAACTTTTTAGACACTTGATTTTTATTATAAATATTTAAGTCACGAATAACAGTGGGAAAAACGTCCGGAAAAGAAAATTATGAAACATCTCCTTCCAGACCACTCTTGATATTATATATATATATATATATATATATATATATATATATATATAATAAACAACTCATGCACACACACACACACACACACACACACACACGATGAAAGGCAGAAACTAAATCAGTTCGAATCGTGTCCCTAGAGACCTTTTTCGTTCGAATCGTGTCTCTAGGGACCTTTTTCGGGTCGAGGGATTATCCTTCTACAAGCTATTCGAGCAGAAACCACCACAGACTCCAGATATTAATTTTATCATTGTTATTACTTCTACAAATATTTACGCGTATTTTGTATGGTGTCATATAGAAATATAATGATGAGATGCTTTTTTAAAATATAATTTGAAGCCAATTAAATTCTACTTATTAATAAATAACTTTTTACACACAAACTACATCTTAACTGCAAACACCTTGCACATCAATTCGTATTATCATTATTATTATTATTTCTACAATGAAACGGGGTCGGGCCGAAGAACGGGTGAGAGATCCCCCCCAATATATATATATATATATATATATATATATATATATATATATATAAATTGAATTTACCGTGGTACACCATGTTTGGCAAACGCTTTAGTGGTGCAAGCCTCATTTACTGATGCATATTATATCTATCGGGCAAATAACTTTTAATTCAGTCACTGATTGACCCTCTAATACCGCAACAGCACAAATTATTGAGTAGAATGTTGTGTTCTATTACATCAAACAACTTACTCATACCCACTGCCATAATTTTCTTTTATCATAACTCAGCCGAGCAACTACGTTAAGCGACGTGGATCTGAGTGTAGTTGGATGGGGAGTCATCCACCGCAGCAGATAATTTACATTCGATAAATGTAATGAAATAATTAAAAAAATATGCATTTATTTTTATATCACGGATGGAGTCGATGTAGACAATGCAGGTCCTGAGCTTAAATTATCTAAAACCATAACAATACAAATTATTTCAATAGAATATTATGGTCTATTACATTATTACACCTTGCCCAGATCCAATACCAATAACCTCAATTTAGTAATAATAACAATTATCTCTCATACACTAAATATATATATATAATATATATATATATATATATATATATATATATATATATATATATATATATAGAAAGAGAGCGAGAGTTTTGTTCAAATAAAGGATTCAATTTATAATGAAAAGGTACGACTTGGGATGTCATTCGATTACTGAGAGTTATTAGCAATGAAGTTCAGTAGAGATTACCCCATAGGACACGTAGGGTGCCCATTTATCTGCCAACCACTTTCTTTTATTATCTGTAATGACCACCTTAGACCTACAGTTTAACTCCGAACCATCCAACAGCCCAGCGTCTTAACCACTAGGACACGTAGGGTGCCCATTTATCTGCCAACCACTTTCTTTTATTATGTGAATGACCACCTTAGACCTACAGTTTAACTCCGAACCATCAACAGCCCAGCGTCTTAACCACTAGGACACGTAGGGTGCCCATTTATCTGCCAACCACTTTCTTTTATTATGTGTAATGACCACCTTAGACCTACAGTTTAACGTGGAACCATCAACACCCCAGCGTCATAACCACAAGGACACATAGGGTGCCCATTTATCTGCCAACCACTTTCTTTTATTATGTGGAATGACCACCTTAGACCTACAGTTTAACTCCGAACCATCAACAGCCCAGCGTCTTAACCACTAGGACACATAGGGTGCCCATTTATCTGCCAACCACTTTCTTTTATTATGTGGAATGACCACCTTAGACCTACAGTTTAACTCCGAACCATCAACAGCCCAGCGTCTTAACCACTAGGACACGTAGGGCACCCATTTATCTGCCAACCACTTTCTTTTATTATGTGTAATGACCACCTTAGACCTACAGTTTAACGTGGAACCATCAACAGCCAGCGTCTTAACCACTAGGACACGTAGGGTGCCCATTTATCTGCCAACCACTTTCTTTTATTATGTGTAATGACCACCTTAGACCTACAGTTTAACGTGGAACCATCAACAGCCCCAGCGTCATAACCACTAGGACACATAGGGTGCCCATTTATCTGCCAACCACTTTCTTTTATTATGTGGAATGACCACCTTAGACCTACAGTTTGAACCATCAACAGCCCAGCGTCTTAACCACTAGGACACGTAGGGCACCCATTTATCTGCCAACCACTTTCTTTTATTATGTGTAATGACCACCTTAGACCTACAGTTTAACGTTGAAACCGAATGTTATTTTTAAAATATAATTATGATATATTTCTTTATACCCTCTCGATTACATTAGTGACTAATGATGCGGGAAATTGAGTAAATGGAAATATTATTTTCTCGAAAACTATGGGTGATAGAAACTTCTGAAACCATATTTGGAATCAATATCAAAAGTTCTATACGAATCACCAAATAATTTTCAAAGGAGAATAAGAGCATTAATTCTATTAGTGAAAATATAAAGATGCAATTACTCGTCCGTACCCGTTATAGCGGAATGGTACACATCATAGCTCCACCCAGCTACATCGGCAGCCAATCACGACGAACATCTGGTCTTTTGGGCGGAGCTTGAACTATCTGTGAAGTGTAAAAGGCTCTTTATTTCAAGAAATCGATTCGGACAATGCTCTTTTACAATATCAATGCCCAAGTCTTCTTCATTTTACCAATAATGTCCTTCAGAGGGCAATCGATGGTATCCTGTGAATAACAGTATTCCAAAAAATTGCTTTCATTTCATCCATGGACACAGTAATACAGCACTGAATAGAAGCTAATTATAAAAGAAAATGGGCCTTTGGTACAACTTGCATAATTATGATAGAGTCCTAGTCCAAACGTATTTGTCACGCAGTTTGCAAATTAGTTGACAAATTTATGAAAAAAGTGTGTGGAAACCATTCATGTGCAAAAGTCTTAGTTTGATAAAATATGGTAAATGTGGTACACAGTAGCTCTTTAGTTAATTTCAAGAAAAATTTAGACACTTTCATGAGTGAAAGAGATAGTTTGTAGATTGTATATCGTGTATATCCTTAGTTTCAGTTTTGTAGGCTCTTTTGGTGGATGTAAATAGTTGTATATTAATTAGCTAGTTTGAGGGTCTTCCGGAACGCTTCTTGTGGGCATTCTGAACAGTTCCATCGGCTTCAAACTTATCTCTAATTCGAGTGATGGTAAGTCGCGTTGGTGGATCTGTTTGTCTCGTCATGATATACATTAATATAGTGATAAAAATACTTAAGATTGTCCATGATCACGAGATTCACATTTTCAGTCGTAGGGTATGAGTAATCGACATGGTGTAGCATGACGTAATGCCGCTTGTCACACCACCCATCCGCAAGACTCATTATCCATACCTGCTGCTTCTCTTCTGCACGCGTTGTTTCTTTTACTTTACGGTATATGTGAGACTTTATAAAGTTTAGCTCTGCAGCATACTTCAGCACATCGTCAGTGCAACGAAAGCCTTCAATGGTCTCACCAGAACATCCGTAGAGTATTTGTACATTGGAACTTCACACAATCCAATGTGGTTTTAAAAGAGGCATAGGAGGGGGAATAGGAAGTTTTTCGGTATCCACCACATCCTGGCACTTTGCTGAATACCATTTCATAAACGTGTACAAGCAATATTAAAGGTAGCCAATTGAATACACGTCTGATTTTTCTTCTGAATACACGTCTGATCTCTCGGTCTTACTGCAGTCGACTGACCACGCAGGGAATCACAGATAGTAGCATGACTCACGGTCTTACAGTGGGCGGAGCTTAGAATTTTCGCCTGTGCACACACAAAGGAGAAAGTGAAACGCTAATTGAAACATGAGTTATTTAATAAACGAGATATTCAGTTAACACAAGAAATAACAGAAAACACAAGAAAAAACAAATGCTTAGATTTGGTGATCACAAACAACAGAAACCTAAAGAAACCTGTACTCGATATGAAGGGCTTTCATATCGTTCAGTAGTATTTTTGTTCCCACTTTACAACCGGATGGTAAGTCATCTTTAAATACGTCTAGAATACAATCAAAAGCACGCACAAAGAGTTCATCGTTAGTTACATTATTAAACACAAGTTTATAAACACGCTTTTCCAATCGAGGGTTTATTTCTCCGACCCGAGCTTTTCAATCGTGAACACGTCTTCACTCAACATAGCGGCAATTGAAATAATCTTCTAAATCGTTACGACAACTGCGCGTTATATAAAGAAATAGTTCTTCAGGATAATTTTCACGAACTAGGCATATTTTATAATGTTTTACTAAACATCTTCATACACCGGCGCATTATTTGAGAGGAACATATGCATATTTTTCCTTTCTGCCCGTCATACGATACTCATCTCTAAAGTCTGTTAAAAACTCACGCAGGACACTAGCCACAACCTCACTACGAACCTCGTCATGATATACATTAATATAGTGATAAAAATACTTAAGATTGTCCATGATCACGAGATTCACATTTCAGTCGTAGGGTATGAGTAATCGACATGGTGTAGCATGACGTAATGCGGCTTGTCACACCACCCATCCGCAAGACTCATTATCCATACCTGCTGCTTCTCTTCTGCACGCGCTGTTTCTTTTACTTTAGACTTTATAAAGTTTAGATCTGCAGCATGAATCACGTTGCTGTTCTTTCACCTGTACACACGCACGCACACTCACACATACACACACACACACACACACACACACACACACACACACAAAGGAGAAAGTGATACGTTGGTTGAAACATGATTTATTTAATAAAAGAAATATTCAAGCTATATATATATATTTACAAACACGTGTAATAAATAAGTTAACAACAGACACATCAATGACTATATTCAAGACATATATTTAAAAACATGTGTAATAAACAAGTTAACAAATGAAATTGTTAACCCGAGAGACGACGGACGGAGTCATTACAAGCACGGCGGAGCCGAGCTTGTAATGACTCCGTCCGTCGTCTCTCGGGTTACAGAAATTCAATTGTTAACTTATTTATCACGTTTGTAAATATGTCTTGAATATAATCATTGATGTCTGTTGTTAACTTATTTATTACACGTGTTTGTTAATATATATATATATAGCTTGAATATTTCTTTTATTAAATAAATCATGTTTCAACCAACGTATCACTTTCTCCTTTGTGTGTGTGTGTGTGTGTGTGTGTGTGTGTGTGTGTGTGTGCGTGTGTACAGGTGAAAGAACAGCAACGTGATTCATGTTACTTCCTGGAAGTTCCCTGTGTGGAGCTTGATAACGACGTCAGAACGACATTGTATAAAGGCAGGCGAAACTTTCACTTTAACTCATTACAAGATTGGTAATAGAGGATAGAGTCGTGTTAGTTAGCTCTCTGTGCCTTGACCAATTCCTAGGTGGTGAACATGATATCTGACGTTCCAAACGGGTTTGAAGCATACAAGTTGATAAATATATCGCTCGGTAAAATTGCATCCAGACGTTCCAGAAGAGCTGGTGCATCTTTGCATAAATCATTATTAATTGCCACTGTGTTACATAAGGCCCGTTTTGTTTACTTAGAAGCAACACATAATTACCCCCACACAATATTTGCCCCGCCACAAGGGCAACCTGAGGAGATTGTCCCCGACCCACCTCAAGCGTCCGCGCCATTACCTGAAGTGTCCGTTACCCCAGTGAGCCCTCTCGAATGTGGTGTCAATAATATCAACCAAGATGATTATTCACCCATCGAATGCATTAGTGAAGAGTGTAAATCTAGATTAGAAGGCAACGACTGTGAAGTAGACTCGTGCAGTGAATATGGTTGCAACGAAGCCTTGCACCATACCAGAAAAAGACGGAGAGTTTCTGATCAGGAAACAAAGGCTGCAGTTTACTCAATTTTATCAAAACGAATCAAAGATAATTTAGAACATGAACAATACTCAGGCTGTTATTTTAGCGACTAAAATTTTGTGTTGATGTGGATTCGATTTTACCTCTTGTCGGTGCTCTGAGCAGGCAGGCTAACGATGAGATTTTGCAGCATGGAAGATGACTACATAACTTCTCTCGTGATCAACTTGGAATCCTTGAATTTCTATAAAATCAGTCCAGCCGGTCTTCTTGTCGAATCTATTTTAAAACCGGTATTAATTCGTGAACATAGGCTAAAAGTATTTAATAGAATGCTTTCTTTAAAGTATTAGGTTTCTGTTGTTTGTGATCACCAAATCTAAGCATTTGTTTTTTCTTGTGTTTTCTGTTATTTCTTGTGTTAACTGAATATCACGTTTATTAAATAACTCATGTTTCAATTAGCGTTTCACTTTCTCCTTTGTGTGTGCACAGGCGAAAATTCTAAGCTCCGCCCACTGTAAGACCTTGAGTCATGTTGCTATCTGTGATTCCCTGCGTGATCAGTCGACTGCAGTAAGACCGAGAGATCAGACGTGTATTCAGAAGAAAAATCAGACGTGTATTCAAATGGCTACCTTTAATATTGTTTGTACAACGTTTATGAAATGGTATTCAGCAAAGTGCCAGGATGTGGTGGATACCGAAAAACTTCCTATTCCCCCCTCCTATGCCTCTTTTAAAACCACATTGGATTGTGTGAAGTTCCAAGATGTACAAATACTCTACGGATGTTCTGGTGAGACCATTGAAGGCTTTCGTTGCACTGACGATGTGCTGAAGTATGCTGCAGATCTAAACTTTATAAAGTCTAA
This sequence comes from Bathynomus jamesi, assembly GCA_023014485.1. NCBI lineage: Eukaryota > Metazoa > Arthropoda > Malacostraca > Isopoda > Cirolanidae > Bathynomus > Bathynomus jamesi. The sequence continues at coordinate 1,530,648 of JAJOZX010000155.1, forward strand.
AGTAAAAGAAACAGCGCGTGCAGAAGAGAAGCAGCAGGTATGGATAATGAGTCTTGCGGATGGGTGGTGTGACAAGCCGCATTACGTCATGCTACACCATGTCGATTACTCATACCCTACGACTGAAAATGTGAATCTCGTGATCATGGACAATCTTAAGTATTTTTATCACTATATTAATGTATATCATGACGAGGTTCGTAGTGAGGTTGTGGCTAGTGTCCTGCGTGAGTTTTTAACAGACTTTAGAGATGAGTATCGTTTGACGGGCAGAAAGGAAAAATATGAGCATATGTTCCTCTCAAATAATGCGCCGGTGTATGAAGATGTTTAGTAAAACATTATAAAATATGCCTAGTTCGTGAAAATTATCCTGAAGAACTATTTCTTTATATAACGCGCAGTTGTCGTAACGATTTAGAAGATTATTTCAATTGCCGCTATGTTGAGTGAAGACGTGTTCACGATTGAAAAGCTCGGGTCGGTAGAAATAAACCCTCGATTGGAAAAGCGTGTTTATAAACTTGTGTTTAATAATGTAACTAACGATGAACTCTTTGTGCGTGCTTTTGATTGTATTCTAGACGTATTTAAAGATGACTTACCATCCGGTTGTAAAGTGGGAACAAAAATACTACTGAACGATATGAAAGCCCTTCATATCGAGTACAGGTTTCTTTAGGTTTCTGTTGTTTGTGATCACCAAATCTAAGCATTTGTTTTTTCTTGTGTTTTCTGTTATTTCTTGTGTTAACTGAATATCTCGTTTATTAAATAACTCATGTTTCAATTAGCGTTTCACTTTCTCCTTTGTGTGTGCACAGGCGAAAATTCTAAGCTCCGCCCACTGTAAGACCGTGAGTCATGCTACTATCTGTGATTCCCTGCGTGGTCAGTCGACTGCAGTAAGACCGAGAGATCAGACGTGTATTCAGAAGAAAAATCAGACGTGTATTCAATGGCTACCTTTAATATTGCTTGTACAACGTTTATGAAATGGTATTCAGCAAAGTGCCAGGATGTGGTGGATACCGAAAAACTTCCTATTCCCCCTCCTATGCCTCTTTTAAAACCACATTGGATTGTGTGAAGTTCCAAGATGTACAAATACTCTACGGATGTTCTGGTGAGACCATTGAAGGCTTTCGTTGCACTGACGATGTGCTGAAGTATGCTGCAGAGCTAAACTTTATAAAGTCTCACATATACCGTAAAGTAAAAGAAACAACGCGTGCAGAAGAGAAGCAGCAGGTATGGATAATGAGTCTTGCGGATGGGTGGTGTGACAAGCGGCATTACGTCATGCTACACCATGTCGATTACTCATACCCTACGACTGAAAATGTGAATCTCGTGATCATGGACAATCTTAAGTATTTTTATCACTATATTAATGTATATCATGACGAGACAAACAGATCCACCAACGCGACTTACCATCACTCGAATTAGAGATAAGTTTGAAGCCGATGGAACTGTTCAGAATGCCCACAAGAAGCGTTCCGGAAGACCCTCAAACTAGCTAATTAATATACAACTATTTACATCCACCAAAAGAGCCTACAAAACTGAAACTAAGGATATACACGATATACAATCTACAAACTATCTCTTTCACTCATGAAAGTGTCTAAATTTTTCTTGAAATTAACTAAAGAGCTACTGTGTACCACATTTACCATATTTTATCAAACTAAGACTTTTGCACATGAATGGTTTCCACACACTTTTTTCATAAATTTGTCAACTAATTTGTAAACTGCGTGACAAATACGTTTGGACTAGGACTCTATCATAATTATGCAAGTTGTACCAAAGGCCCATTTTCTTTTATAATTAGCTTCTATTCAGTGCTGTATTACTGTGTCCATGGATGAAATGAAAGCAATTTTTTGGAATACTGTTATTCACAGGATACCATCGATTGCCCTCTGAAGGACATTATTGGTCAAATGAAGAAGACTTGGGCATTGATATTGTAAAAAGAGCATTGTCCCGAATCGATTTCTTGAAATAAAGAGCCTTTTACACTTCACAGATAGTTCAAGCTCCGCCCAAAAGACCAGATGTTCGTCGTGATTGGCTGCCGATGTAGCTGGGTGGAGCTATGATGTGTACCATTCCGCTATAACGGGTACGGACGAGTAATTGCATCTTTATATTTTCACTAATAGAATTAATGCTCTTATTCTCCTTTGAAAATTATTTGGTGATTCGTATAGAACTTTTGATATTGATTCCAAATATGGTTTCAGAAGTTTTCTATCACCCATAGTTTTCGAGAAAATAATATTTCCATTTACTCAATTTCCCGCATCATTAGTCACTAATGTAATCGAGAGGGTATAAAGAAATATATCATAATTATATTTTAAAATAACATTCGGTTTCAACGTTAAACTGTAGGTCTAAGGTGGTCATTACACATAATAAAATAAAGTGGTTGGCAGATAAATGGGTGCCCTACGTGTCCTAGTGGTTAAGACGCTGGGCTGTTGATGGTTAAACTGTAGGTCTAAGGTGGTCATTCCACATAATAAAAGAAAGTGGTTGGCAGATAAATGGGCACCCTACGTGTCCTAGTGGTTAAGCGGGGCTGTTGATGGTTCACGTTAAACTGTAGGTCTAAGGTGGTCATTACACATAATAAAAGAAAGTGGTTGGCAGATAAATGGGCACCTACGTGTCCTATGGGGTAATCTCTACTGAACTTCATTGCTAATAACTCTCAGTAATCGAATGACATCCCAAGTCGTACCTTTTCATTATAAATTGAATCCTTTATTTGAACAAAACTCTCGCTCTCTTTCTATATATATATATATATATATATATATATATATATATATATATATATATATATATAGTATGAGAGATAATTGTTATTATTACTAAATTGAGGTTATTGGTATTGGATCTGGGCAAGGTGTAATAATGTAATAGACCATAATATTCTATTGAAATAATTTGTATTGTTATGGTTTTAGATAATTTAAGCTCAGGACCTGCATTGTCTACATCGACTCCATCCGTGATATAAAAATAAATGCATATTTTATTTAATTATTTCATTACATTTATCGAATGTAAATTATCTGCTGCGGTGGATGACTCCCCTCCAACTACCACTCAGATCCAACGTCGCTTAACGTAGTTGCTCGGCTGAGTTATGATAAAAGAAAATTATGGCAGTGGGTATGAGTAAGTTGTTTGATGTAATAGAACACAACATTCTACTCAATAATTTGTGCTGTTGCGGTATTAGAGGGTCAATCAGTGACTGAATTAAAAGTTATTTGCCCGATAGATATAATATGCATCGGTAAATGAGGCTTGCCGAAAAAGGTCTCTAGGGACACGATTCGAACGAAAAAGGTCTCTAGGGACACGATTCGAGCTGATTTAGTTTCTGCCTTTCATCGTGTGTGTGTGTGTGTGTGTGTGTGTGTGTGTGTTGTTTATTATATATATATATATAATATATATATGTTAAACACAGACCGTGCATGGAACAAGGAACTCTTCTGGGAAAATTAAATCCACTATAGTCCGAATAAGTAATGGTAAATGACAAATACCATAGTTTTTCTTTTTCATGATTTTAGCCCGACGTGGGCAACGGGTCTCTCGCAAAGAGATCCCATAAATATAGCTTCCCTCACCAGCTATCTGCAAAGCAGACAGGATCCAGCTTTGGGAGATGGATCTAGGGTTTAAAGCAAGCCTAGATCCCTACATTCAGAACCTCTATATAAGTAAAAGACTCGTTGCATTCACGTCGGGTTGAATAAATCAAAGAAAAAGGGGGTAACTATTGTATTTTTAGCCAAAAAAAAACAAAACTTAAACCTCAACCGGGACATTGAGCGTCCACTTTTCAAGGCACGTTTAACATATAATTGTCTCAGGGAACCATTCTGATTTTGTGTATATATATATATATGTATATCAAGAGTGGTCTGGAAGGAGATGTTTCATAATTTTCTTTTCCGGACGTTTTTCCCACTGTTATTCGTGACTTAAATATTTATAATAAAAATCAAGTGTCTAAAAAGTTATTTAATAAGCAGAAATAAGATGTTTAAAAGAACAGATATTCTCCGCCCGACCCCGCTATAGTGGCTTGGGCAATTCCAAATGAATAATTTCTTTATTTTTCGTCATTTTTTCATTTTTTCGTCGCAGGAATGAGGCTATATGTTTCATAAGTTTTCATCTCGTTTGGTGGAATTGTATCGTAATAATTTAAATGAAGTTTCATAATTAAATTAATTGGTTTTACTGTTATTTAGGAAAATTTATATTGGGAGCAAACGTTACAATAATAAGCTTATGTCGATATAGTTACCCATTGAATTGGAACTCTTTATTCACGTTTGCTATTATTTATTGATTGGTGGATAATTAGTTGGGTATCCCTTATAAAAATCATTTCTGTCTAACGATTTATTTATTGGGTAACTTTACTAATTCTATTAACGCGTAAATCTTTCTGAAACATGAAATCATTGTTCAAAGGCTTTATTTGCTGGATCTATTTAAACTCCTTCGCGTGCAGTTTAGGTAATTACATTTATTCAAGTAGAGTTTGCAACCTCTCTCTTTCTTCAAGCGAGTACTGCAACGTTATACACTATCGGATTATGTTTTGGGTAACTTTTGACAGAAATAAGATGTTTAAAAGAACAGATATTCTCCGTCCGACCCCGCTATAGTGGCTTGGGCAATTCCAAATGAATAATTTCTTTATTTTTCGTCATTTTTTCATTTTTCGTCGCAGGAATGAGGCTATATGTTTCATAAGTTTTCATCTCGTTTGGAGGAATTGTATCGTAAATTATTTAAATGAAGTTTCATAATTAAATTAATTGGTTTTACTGTTATTTAGGAAAATTTATATTGGGAGCAACGTTACAATAATAAGCTTATGTCGATATAGTTACCCATTGAATTGGAACTCTTTATTCACGTTTGCTATTATTTATTGATTGGTGGATAATTAGTTGGGTATCCCTTATAAAAATCATTTCTGTCTAACGATTTATTTATTGGGTAACTTTCTAATTCTATTAACGCGTAAATCTTTCTGAAACATGAAATCATTGTTCAAAGGCTTTATTTGCTGGATCTATTTAAACTCCTTCGCGTGCAGTTTAGGTAATTACATTTATTCAAGTAGAGTTTGCAACCTCTCCTTTCTTCAAGCGAGTACTGCAACGTTATACACTATCGGATTATGTTTTGGGTAACTTTTGGACAGAAATAAGATGTTTAAAAAACAGATATTCTCCGTCCGACCCCGCTATAGTGGCTTGGGCAATTCCAAATGAATAATTTCTTTATTTTTCGTCATTTTTTCATTTTTTCGTCGCAGGAATGAGGCTATATGTTTCATAAGTTTTCATCTCGTTGGTGGAATTGTATCGTAAATTATTTAAATGAAGTTTCATAATTAAATTAATTGGTTTTACTGTTATTTAGGAAAATTTATATTGGGAGCAAACGTTACAATAATAAGCTTATGTCGATATAGTTACTCATAAAAGTTTTAATTCGGTGATGCTCTCATAATTCGTTGGGTAACCCTTATAAAAATTCGTTTTCTGTCTAACGAAATAGGGTAACTTTGTTAATTCTATTAAAGCGTAATGAAAGAGGCGCTTGTGTTATTTTATACGGTTGAATCTTGAATAACCATATAAATATATATTGGTATTTTATATGGTTCATTAGTTTATTATATATACAAGTACATTTGGAATAACAGCCGTCATATATGTGTTACACGATTAATGGGACACATGGCGCTATCTGGAATACCTTGCGCTATCTGGCAACTCAGCCAGAATAGAGGATTATAAAAGATCGCGAAGCTGGTGAAGAACCATTCCCCCCTCGGCTCCGGCCGAGTAAGGAGCTCTGCTCCTTCTATTTCTGGCCCTTTGGTAAACCCCTTAGTGGCCTCTTAGGTTAGGGAAACGAAAACAAATTGGGGAGAACTCCACTCTGTTCTTCAGGTGTCTCTCTCCCTCCTTCAGGTCTCTCTCTCTCTCTCTCTCTCCTGCATGTATCTTCCTCCTTCAGGTGTCTCTCTCTCTCTCTCTCTCCTGCATGTTTGCCTCCAGCATGTGTACTGCATGTGTACATCCAGCATGTGTACTCCTGCATGTGTGCGTATGTGTGTGTGTACCTCCAGCATGTGTACCTTCAGCATGTGTACCTATCCTCTCTCCTTCAGGCGTCTCTCCCTCCTACAGGCATCTCTCTCTTCTTCAGCTCTCTCTCCTTCAGCTGTTCTCTCTCTCTCCTTCAGGCGTCTCTCTCACCTTGGCTCAGCCACTGGCTGATTCTGGCTGATTCTGGCTGATTAGGAGCCTATAAAACAACGCCAGCCCGGCTGGAAGTCTTAATGTGCACTTGGCTCCTGCCAGGTGAACACCTCTCCTCCTTTCTCTCCTCCTCCTCTTTTCTCTTGGGGGATAACGCCGCCTCCAAGTTTTCCCCCACCCCCCTTTGCAACAACCCCCCTTTGCAACAACCCCCACCCCCCTTTGCAACAACCCCCTTCCCCTTTACTACAACCCCCACCCCTTTGCAACAACCCCCACCCCCTTTGCAACATTACATAATAACCTGCAACATTCCTGCACTCTCCCCTTTGCGGCTATACTACTGGACCCCCTCCTCGTGCATTTATTTCAGGAAAATCAAACTAAAGGGTGATCCAGAGAAATGGGACCCAAAAGAAACCCCTGTAACTCTTAAAGTATAAGTCCTTTTATAAAATCATACGCATCATTCGAAAGAGGATAGTTACAAGTTTGTACAAGATTGTATAGGTTTTGACAATACAAGACAAGATAAGATACAAACACAAATAAAAGTGTTAGTTAAAACTAACCCTTCAGATGACTGCATGGACTGTGGAACAGCTGCGTTTCATAACTGAGCAATATTATGAGCATGGAAGAAGTGTAGTTTCAGCTCAAAGATCTCCCAAGACAAATTTTCAGATGTCAAAATCACCTTCTAAGAAAGTAATCCGTCGGTGTGTCAGAAATTTTTCCCTAACTGGCAGCATTGGAAAAAGAAAACCAACTGGAAGAGTACGCACAACAAGGATAGACGAGATCATTAACAGAACTCATGAAATTGTACAGGATAATCCTAACATAAGCATCAGACGTGCTTCTCAGCTGTTAGGAGTTGGATATGGAACAACACACCGTATATTTCAAGCAAAATTTAATGCTCTTTCCATATAAATTCAAACAGTGCAACAACTAAACGATGTAGATTTCGCACGAAGACGACAATTCTGTCAATGGATCCAACAGAAGGTAAATGACACCACCAATTTTCTAGCAACTTTGATTATGTCAGACGAAGCCCATTTTCACTTGAATGGAACTGTAAACAAACAAAATTGTCGTTTTCTGGCAACAGAAAATCCATTGAATATTACCGAAGTCCCGTTGCATAGTCAGCGTGTAACTGTTTGGTGTGGTCTTACTGCATCTCAGATCATAGGGCCGTACCTTTTCGAGGATTCCACCGGAAACACGGTCACTGTAAATGGTGATCGCTACGAAAAAATGTTGACCGATTTCCTTATTCCTAAATTAAGAGATCTTTGTCTAGAAAACCACTGGTTCCAACAAGACGGCGCTACCTGCCATACCACGAGGAACTGCATGGCAGTTTTTGCGTCAAACGTTTCCAGGCGAGTTAATCTCAAGATTTGGAGACGTTGAATGGCCCGCAAGGTCTCCGGATTTTTCTCCCTTAGATTATTTATTATCTCTGGGGATATTTTAAAGAGTAGGGTCTACAGAAATAACCCAACGACCTTGCAAGAATTGAAGGCCGCCATCACAAATGAGATACAGGCCATACCACCGCACACTCTTGCAAAAGTGATGCAGAACTTACAAGCGAGAACACTGGAATGCTTGGCAACTAATGGAGCACATTTGAAAGGAGTCATTTTAAAAAAATAAATATTTCATAATAAACTTGTAACTCTACTCTTTCGAATGATATATAGTTTTTATGAAAGGAATTAAATATTAAGAATATTTGGCTTTTTTTTATGGGTCCCATTTATCTGGATCACCCAGTATATATATATATATATATATATATATCAACCCAAACAATTCAAATCGAATCGAATCAATTGTACACATATAGATTAGAATGTTTCTACACACAATTAGAAATAAGCATAAAATTAATTACATTTTGTTGAGAACAAAGGACAAAGTAAATCCTTCTAAAAAAAAGTATTAAGCATTTGATCATGAGGAGGAACAATGATATTAAAGTATGATAAAAGTGTTATTCACAAGAGAGTGGTCGCAGTATATATATTGAATTATAATCTAAGTAAAAATAAAAGTGTTTATTTACGAAAGTGTTCTTCAAAATAACATCACTGATCCCAAGCTAATGAATCAAATCGAATCCTCTCTCCCAATTCGAAATCAAATCGAATCCTCTCTCCCAATTCGAAATCAAATCGAATCTCGAAGCTTTGCAGGGCCCTAATATATATATATATATATATACAGGGAGGCCCAAAAGTCTGTTGCTCCGAAAAAAATAGTTTAGAATGCGTCGGGGCAACAGACTTTTGGGCCACCCTGTGTATATATATATGTGTATATATGTGGGTCTTTTCCGTTTGGGGGCTAGCAGCGAATTTTAATGAAAATCGGTATACTAATGTAGTTTTGGTCATTGATTTAAAAAATAACTTTCTTTTTTTTGGAGAAATGAAAAACAAACATGTTAGAGCACTTTAAATAATTAATGTGTGTTTTAACTAGCTTAAACTAGTTACAGAGGAATGTGTTAAATTTAGCCAGTCACAAACTGCTACTGTTTATGAAAAAGTGCTCCAAGTGTGGGAAAGTGTGTTCCTTTGATAAAAATACCCAGTTCTTTCGTTGCCAAAAGCGTCGGTCAAACGGTAAAAAGTGCAACTTTACGAAGAATACGTTTTTTGAAGGATCCTGGCAGATCCGTAAAAGTAGCAGAAGAAATCAAGAATTAATGCCCAGTTCAGTCAAATGAATGCCCGGTTAGGTCAATTGAATGCCAGGTTAGGTCAACTGTACGCCCTTGACGATCGTGTACATTAGTACACCGATTTTCATTAAAATCCGCTGTTAGCCCCCAAACGGAAAGATCCATATATATATATATATATATATATATATATATATATATATATATATATATATATTATCCCTCTTTATTAATACTTTTCCTTTTGCAGAATTTTCTCCGGTAGTTTAATTAAGTACATATTCGTTTAGTACAAATTTGTGTTCCAGGAACCTGTCTTTTGCTTTTCAAGAACGTTTTGCGGGCTTGCGCTGCTAACGTCACAACTAAGCACATGGTAGACCTACGTTTTATTTATTAATTGCTCTTTACTTATTCCAGAAGACTTACGTTGTTATTAGATTACTATTATTAACTCACTATTACTTAACAAACGCTCGTAATTTAATTAGTTAATAGCATGGCACCCCCATCAAGTACTTGCAGTCGGTGCAAAGGGAAGTTTGCTGCTTACGAGTTTATTTTGGCTAATAATAATGATCAATTAGTTTGCAGGTGGTGCTCGAACATGGAATTGCTGAGGAATGAGCTACAGCGTGAGAGGGAGGCCAGAGTGAGGCTTGAATAAAGGGTGATGCTCTTGACAGCGAAATTAGAATCCCTTGGGTCTTCTGAGAGGAGTTATTTTTCAGTCACGGCCTCTTCTGCCTCAGTTTCTACTAATGATATAAAGAGTAGTAATAGCCCTCTCTCTTCCCCTAGTTCCCGACCCTTCGTTCAAGTGCGTAATGGAGCCCCATTGAGACAACCTAAGACTTCTCTACCAGTAATAACAAACAATAAGTTTTCTGTTTTAGGTTTCGAAGACGATGATGAACCGGAAATACGACTCGTTGGTGATTCCATTGTTCGAGGGCAGCTCGAGGAATTCTGTGGAAGAAACCCCCGTCGTAGGCGCCGTTACTGCTACCCTGGTGCAAGGGTGGAGGCTATAACGAGTAGTGCTGACCGGTTTACAGACGGAACCTCTGAGAACACAAAGTATGTTGTTCATGTCGGTACTAATAACGTTTCAAATTCTTGATCAGAAGAGCTGTTGGCTAGGTACACAAACTTGTTAGAGGGACTAAAGGAAAAAACTAATAAGATTGTTTTAATAGGTATACTTCCTCGAATTATCCAACGTAGCGATTTCTACAGCAAGGCGACATATATTAACAATAACTTAAAGTCTCTTTGTCAACAGGAAGGAGTGCATTTTGCAAATTTTTGAACAGTTTCTACGACACGAGGAAATTGTTCCTCGGAGATGGACTTCATCTTAATGACGTTGGAGCTGCGCGTCTAGGAAGACTGCTTCATAATACTATCTCTTCTTTTCGGGCTACCGTAACTCCACTGGCCCCGGCGTAATTTCCTTAAATTACAGGCAAAAAATATGAATTTACCTTGCGTTCGCGAAGGAAACCCGATTTTAACAAACAATTTGAAGGTTCTATCTTCAAATGCGCGTAGCCTACGAAACAAAATAAACGATTTTTTTCTTTAATTGCTTGCAAAGACTGATTTAATTACTATTAATGAATCGTGGTTTAGCACAGAAACACGTGACTTTGTAGGGAAGTGTCAAATTAGAGGTTATAGACATTTTGTTAAAAATAGAATAGGTAGGCGAGGAGGAGGTGTTATGTTGAATATCAAAGATAATATTGCGAACGCTATAGAATTAAAGCACAGAATTCCAGAACCGATAGATTCGACTATGACAGAAATTAAATTGAGCGAGTTCAAACTTCTTGTTGCCGTTATATATAGGCCCCTTAATCAAACACCTGATACTGACGAAGCGTTATATCGTGAACCAAAGAAAATAATAGGTAGTGAACAGGCCTTAATTATGCGTGACTTTAATTGCGCTAACGTGAATTACGATACAATGCAGCGAGACGCGGAAAGTAACCTTTTAGTTAATTTTCTCGAGGATAGCTTTCTTATTCAAAAGGTTGGAGATTGGGGAACCTACGAGGTTAGACAGTATTTTAGATTTAGTAATAACTATCACTGATTTAGTAATAACTATCACTGATTTAGTAATAACTATCACTGATCTTCAAGTAATACAACCGTTAAGCAATAGCGATCACAATATGGTAGAGTTTGTACTCTCAGTAAGTCACTCGAACCCAGTTAACTCGATTAAAATTCCTGACTTCCAGCACGCAGACTTTTGTAAATTTAGAAATGAATTGTCACGCATCGATTGGGAAAACGTAATGAGAACCTCCAACAGTATTTTGGAGTATAAAATTATGAATGGGTTCGATAACGTAAATGGAGGGAGCTTTTTCGAAATAGCACAATATAGTAGAACTAGAAATAACGGGTGTAAGGTGACTAGTAGAAGGTTCGAGACAGCATTTGTCAAAAACATTTTTACACATAGAATAGTAAATAGCTGGAATAGTTTGCTCATAGAAGTAATTAGTAGCACGTCTATAAATATGTTTAAAAATCGATTAGATGCATATGTTGATAGATTGGGTGTAGTTTAAGGTAGTAAAATTAAGGTTTTTGTGGTTCGGAACCCACATAAAATTGTAGGTCCCCTCCGCCACTACGGAGGACATGCGCAATACACAATTACAAACACAGTTAGGTAGACCAGCCATGAGTGGATCCTAGGGGATTTGTTGGTCTGAAACAATATAACATTATAACACACACACACACACACACACACACACACACATATATATATATATATATATATATATATATAGAGAGAGAGAGAGAGAGAAGAGAGAGAGAACAGCGGGGAAATATATACTTAAAAATGCTAGGTAATATTGACTGAGCACTCAGTTCCTAATCATACCGAATAAAATTAAATTTGTTAAGGATTCTATTAATAAAAATGGCAAGGTGATACGACCGAATCTAACTAGAGCAGTGGTTCCCAACCTTTTTTTGCTGCGACCCTGATAACTGGAATATAAATAGGTGTTTGGTTAAACACAGGGAGGGTACGATCATGTTGTGGACATAGGGAATGTACATATTTTAAAGAAAGCTTGGAGCGCAGAAAGATTTTGGGTTTATTTTATGTATATATATAAAAAAAATCCGGCTTCTTTTATTTCAAATTTGTGTTCTTATAGAAATGTTGGACGCTTTCACCTAACTCCGGGAGCAGCCATGAAGGATATGTCTTCCAAAGGAGCTTCCGACCGAAACTATGGTTCTTATGAGATGGACGAATTTTATTTTAAAATGAGGGAATCGTAAAGTTACATGAAACTAGGTAGCCAGGTCTATGGAGCTTCCTTGTACTTATTCGTTTTAATTTTCTGTTGCTCAGTTTAGTGTTTCTAAACATCTGGTTCTCGGACGGGTGCCGGTTCGCGGAGTGTCTGCCAACAAAAAAAAATAGTTACATTTTTCAAAAACCTTTAAATTTTGTTAAAAACTATTTTCTCATGTCTCGTTTTCTCTTTCCCAGCATCGTCTTTGTGTCGTACACAAATGTCAAAACAGGAATCAGTGGGAAGTTTCTTCAAACAGACCAGTACGCCTAAACGAAGCAGGGAGGAAGGATCGGATAGTCCAATCCCACCAAACAACCAAGAAAGCTCGACGCTCTTTCAAACTTCATTATGACGAATCATACATAGCATTGAGACTTATTTCAATCAACAGTGGAGATGTTTCGAAACCTCAATGTGTATTATGCAGTGAAGTTTTGTCAAATGAAGCAATGAAACCGGCAAAACTTAGCAGGCATCTTAAGACAAAGCACAATGAAGTCAAATATAAACAAAAAAGTTATTTCGAAATGAAGTGAAGTGAACTCAGCGTACAAAAAGCGTAGAATCAATGAATTTTCAAAGGTCAACGTTAATGCTCTCAAAGCCTCATTCATAGTTTTTCTATCAATTTCAAAAGCAAAGAAGCCTCATACAACTGCTGAGGATCTCATTTTCCCCTGCATGAAAGACATTTGTTGAGAGTTGTTGGATGAAGGTGCTGTGAAGAAAATCTCTCAAGTCACTTTTCTAATAACACAGTAGCTGGTAGAATAAACAAAATGTGGAGAAACAGATTGTAAGTGAAATGAAATCAACACAGTATTTCAGCATGCAACTTTATAAATCAACAGACGTCACTAATTAGGCAGTACTACTAGTTTATGTTCGTTACGAGCACGATGGAGACTTTAATGAAGAATTTCTTATTTTTATATCCTTACCTACAAACCCAATAAGTGAAGAAATTTTCAAAGCGTTGGATGAGCATATTGAAAGTCGTGGTTTAGAATGGATTAATCTCGTGGATCTCCGTACAGACGACGCAGCAGCCATGATTGGAAAGGACTCTGGAGTAACAACATATATCAAAACAAGAACACCGTTATGTCTAGTACCTCAATGTGTTATCCAACGAGAGAATTTGGCTACGATGCAGGTGAGCCCTGAACTGAATCAAGTACTGAGATTATTAAAATCGTTAACTTTGTAAAAGCGGTCTTTCAATTCCCAATTCATGGAAGACAAAATCATCTTGCTGAAGAAAAGAATGATTCTTCACTAAAAATGAAATTCCAGTGTCGCCAGTCATTTCAATCTTTCTGAATAATAGTGAAAAATGAATACCCGGAACTGTCAGAGCTTGTAATCAGGATTCTTCTACCATTCCTAACCACATATTTGTGCGAGGCAAGATTCTCCGCTATGACGATTATTAAGACGAAGCAACGAAACAGGCTGGCTTGATGTGCATGACAATCTGCATCTTGCACTGACAAAAACAAATTTGTGAGAGAGATATAAGCGCATGTTTGTCACTGAAAACATAAAAGTTGCATTCAAAATAAATCAATAAATTTCCCGTTGTGAAAATTCTTTCCTTTCTATCTCTGTAGGTCTAGAGCTTGCTTGTAAGTTTGTGCACGCTATTCTTAATAACGATTATGCTTTCTTTATGTTTTGACTTTTTGTATATTACATGTCTACGTCTCTGAAGTTGTGTAAAGTTGTGTATGCACGCGTGTACATAACGTTGAATTCGTAAGTATAAGTGTGCTATTATTGTTATTGTTTGATTATGATTTCCCAGTACTGTAATATCTCTTTATTTTCCGTATTATTATACGATTATGAGTGTTTTTTTATGTTATGTGTATTGATTCTAAAATATGTATGTCCGTTAATTCGTTAGTGTTCATAGTGTCAATAAATGTGAATGTGATGTGTGTATTGGATGATTTTCTGAGTAGAAATGTTTTCTAATGTAAGAATTTGAAGGTTTATGTAGAGATAATGATGTTCTCGATGAAATGACAGGGTATTCGTTTATTCTTAGTTTATATTGGCAGCTAATGATACCAATATAGTTCGCTTGGCAGCGAATACAATCAAATTAATATACAGGATGTTTCATAACATGTGGGACGCACTTTCAGGTTGGATTCAGGAACTGAAAACAGTAAAAAAAGTTTATATAAACATATGCCCGAAATCGCTTGGTTTCAGCAAGTATCCGTCTTACCTTTAAAGGAAATGCTCAAAATGACCGCCTTGCGCTTGAATATACGCCTGAACACGCCTCTTCATAGACTGCCTGACGCGTTCAAACATTCCAGGTATTGTTCGGATTTTCTGGCATCCTTGTTCTACACGTTGGCAAAGCATTTCAACGTTGTCAATGGGTGTCACGTAAACGATGGATTTCAGATGACCCCGCAGTTAAAATCGAGTCGATTCAGGTCCGGGGAGCGAGCAGGCCACGCAATGGGTCCTACACGACCTAGCCATTTATCAGGGAAATGGTCATCCAAATAGTCTCTGGCTACTTGACTAAAATGAGGCGGAACGCCGTCATGCATAAACCACATACGACGTCGGACACTAAGAGGAACTTCATCTAGTAAATCGCTTAAATCATTCCTTAAAAAATTGGAATAGAATTCTCCTGTTAATCTTCCAGGCAAAACAAAAGGACCGATTAAGTTGTCAGCAATACGTCCTGCCCACACACTGATACTAAATTATTGTTGGTGCCTTGACTGGATGATGGTATGAGGATTTTCTTCGGCCAAGTGATGAGTGTTGTGAAAATTGATCACGCCATTTCTTGTGAAGGCAGCCTCATCAGAAAACAACACGGAGGATAGAAAACGAGCATCGCGAGCACACTGTTGAAGGAATCAAGTATAAAAAGCCTCTCGTGGTGGGAAATCAGCTTCAGTAAGGCCTTGTACTCTCTGAATGTGATATGGGTAAAGCTGTTGTTCCCGTAAAATTCTCCACACAGTTGTGTATCTTACACCCTCTGCTGCTGCTATCATTCGGGTGCTGACACCAGGATGTTTCTCCACGCGATTCAGGACTCGCTCCTCCAACTCAACAGTTCTGGCGCTGATTGGTCTATCACCATCTGAAACTCGGTTGTTGAATGATCCTCTATCACCAAGACGCTCGTCTATTCTCTGAAAGGTCTTCTTATCTGGCAGACGGCGATTCGGAAACGTTTCCGCATACAGACGTTTTGCTGCGGCCACATTACACTCGGCAAGTCCATACATGAGATGCATGTCTGCCATTTCTCTGTTTGAATAAGCCTCCATTCTCACTTCAAATGCACATTATCACTGAACAGCACAAAAACTTTTAAGTTTTTTTTTCATCGGACTGCACTTATTCACGATAAGAAGTTACGAATGCGAACAGTGAAACGCCGCTATGCACCTCTGACTGACTGATGGCTCTACACTCAACGATATTGAAACATGTCATAGAGTGTAGGAAACATTACAATTGGTAAGGCCATACATGAAATAAGTCTTGTACACACTCACAAACATTTTTGGCAAGCAGTGTTTGTAAACAGTTTACGGAAAGAAATGCTGGAACACAAAACGAGCTGAAATTCGGAAACAAAGCGATTTCGGGGCATATATTTATATACACTTTTTTCATTGTTTGCAGGTTCTGAATCCACCCTGAAAGTGCTTCCCACATGTTATGAAACACCCTGTACAATAAACGAAACCACGGCATTCGGAAGCTTTTCTTTGTGGGATTGGTACGATTTTATACTGTGATTATTTGTAAATATCAAACGAAAATTTATTTGTGGTATAGGTTTGTTAGTAGTGTATTAAAATCTTTTTTAATTTTAACGCGAATATAACCGTACTATAGAACTGTAAATATTTTGGCCTTATTAACTGTTCGAATTTTGTTTATTGGTTCATAAATATTATTTTAAAAAAATTTAAGTATTTTTTTGAAAAATGTTCTTGGCCATACAATTTTTTTGCAATATGTTATTTCGTTATTGAATTATATTTATGAAGAACAAAGGTGATGTGATTGATAAATTAAGCTTTTTATAGTGTTAATTTTATATATATGCGTATATATATATGGTTTGTATATTGGTGAAATAATTAGTACCTAAACTTGTGTGGTTAGGTTTTCTGTAGATAGAAGTAGGAAATTTTTCTCATCTGCTAAATATAACATAAAAAATGTAAAGTTTGATTAGTTTCTTTCTCCTCAGTAAATCGGATATGAGGAACTTCATTATTTAAATAGTTGAGAAGACTATCAGAATCGTCTTTATTTGTGAATACCAGAAATGTATCGTCTATGCAAATTTTGTTAATGCTGTCTGTAAAACTTGAAACCTTTGATTAGTTTCTTTCTCCTCAGTGAATCGGATATGAAGAACTTGATTATTTAAATAGTAGAAGATCATCAGAATCGTCTCTATTTGTGAATACAGAAATCTCCCGCGTTAACGACCTTTACATTAGCGGAAACTTCACTTGGACGGACTAAATCGCTGTCTGGTCGTTAACATTCAGTTTAACGTAATACAGGTCGTTAAAGTGAAGATTTCCGCTAAAAAAAGTCTGTTAGCATCACACCAGAAGTTCCCGACGATATTTTGGAGGATTGACTATATATGGTGAGTACATAAAAATAAATATTTACATGTGAAATATTCATAAGTAGGTAAGTCTATGCATGCATTTTCATGTTATGTGTTGAATGTGGAGATTCGAGGGCTATGCATACATATGTAACTGTACTGAAGTATTTTGGTTAAGGAAAACTCCACTTTAACGTCCCGTAGTCCGATAAAGTGGTGGTCGTCCGTACTTCACTTTAACGTTCCCCGGTACGTTAAAGTGGGGGTTTTCCATACTTTACGTTAGCGGAAATTTCACTTTAGCGACCACACGCTCCTCCAACGTGGACGTTAAAGTGAGGGTCTACTGTACCAGAAATGTATCGTCTACGAATATTTTGTTAATGCTGTATGTAAAACTTGAAACCTTTGTATTTTTCACTATAGATATATAAATTTCGTTTGTTATTTTATCTTGATCGAGTAGTTTTTTGAGAAAATAATTCAATTTTTCTTCGAGTCTAAATGAGACTGTTATTGAATACTCTTCTATTTTTCTTAAATTTTGTATGATCAGATAGAAGTTCTTTTTATGCATTTATGTATGTACTTTCTTAACGTAATCATTTTTAGTCATAATTACTATCCCTTTTCCTTTATCAGGTTTTGAAATTACAACAGATTTATTATTTGATATTTCTTTTAGTTATTTCATGTCATTCTTATTTATTTATAAGAGGTGAGACTATTTTGTTTGGTTTAAAATTATAAAAAGTGCTTATTTGCAATATTTGAGATTTGTGATTTCAAGAACGGAAGTTTGGAGTTGTTAATTATATGTAAATCTGTAAGTTGATGAAGTAAGCTTTCAAAAGATAGGACGTATTTACACTAATGTAGCTTAAAATTTGGAAGTTTGAAATCCAGTCCTAATGATGATACTCTTTTCTTCATTTGTTGAAAAAAATCTTGTCAGAAAGATTCAAAATAAATCTGTCATCAGGGTTATTACAGACAAAACTTCTTTTGGTTGTAGAATCGAATTAAGTCCTAGTTTGTTCAGTTTTCTATAATCAGTTAATTTTACTTTTTTAATATATGTACGTGCCATATTTATTATAACAACTGATCTGTCTTCCCTTGTGAACAGACTGTAATTAATTTTGAGCAATATGTTTTCGCTAAAATTAAAATTTTCTTAGTTGCCAGTTGATTTGATGTGCACTTGTTTCGTAATTAATTGTGAACCAAATCAGTACTTTAGCCGTTGGCGTGGTGCACTGTCAAATTAATTTCTGATAGGCTTTATTTACTTAAATGTTTTCAGTGTAAAAATTTGTATTGTGTTCATCACTAAAATCTGTAAGTTTTGTTGCTCAATAAATATTTTACAGCTCTAAGTCTAATATATATATATATATATATATATAGGGCGTCCCAAAAAAATGTATACACACTTTAAATAATTATAAAGGCAGTGTTTATTAAAATACATTTCATTTTCAAAATGTAATAGAATCTACAGACATTATTTAATTGTTTTGTCAACGCCTGTTTTCAAACTGACGTCCGTTCTGGTCCAGGCACTGCTGATAACGCGAAGCAATGGAATCGCAAACATCACGAAACATTTCGTTTGGTATTTGTGTGCATTCTCGTTCAATGGCTGCTCTCAATTCAGCGACTGTTGCAGGTTTTATAGCGTAGACTTTGTCTTTTAAGTATCCCCATAAAAAAAAGTCTAGTGGTGTGAGGTCTGGTGAACGCGGAGGGTATTCTACGAAACCCCTTCGTCCAATCCACATCCACATCGTGCCAAGTACCACTCGCAATACTCCACTCTTCGGTCCGGATCATCTTCATTAATAGCATGGACTAATCTTGGAATGTAACTTTTCCATTGACAGCGCTTCAAAATGCGTTGGACAGACGATTCTGAAATTCCTACCTCACGACTCGCTTGCCGCACAGATTTTCTTGGACTTTGGTGATACGTTTCCAGTACTCTTTCTTGCTTTGTGGGGCTTGTCGATGTCCGTGGTCTTCCGGAACGCTTCTTGTGGACATTCTGAACAGTTCCATCGGCTTCAAACTTATCTCTAATTCGAGTGATGGTAAGTCGCGTTGGTGGATCTGTTTGAAACTCCCTCCTAAACTGTCTTTGCACTTCAACTGCGTTTTCACACTTCCAGTAGCATTTTAGAATGAATTTCCTTTGTTCAAAGCTTAGTCTGACTGCCATTATTAATTCTAATGGGTTTAACTTGGAAAGAAAGAAACATCAATTGAGCTATCAGCTGTTAAAGTGTGTATACATTTTTTTGGGACGCCCTGTATATGGAGTTGGGGTTCCGCGAAATAAAAACAAGTTTGTCAGGGTTCCGACAGTTAGTAAAGTTTGGAACCACTGCTTAAGTGGTAAATTTCTGTAGTGCATCATCGATATACTGTCCGCACAATAGTCTTTTTTGTAGGGATTTCCATTTGCAGAAATTTTCACGATGATTAGTTGAATTTTCATGTTCTACAATACGGTTTAAATTTTTCCAGTCGTTAAATCCTGTTTTCTGATTTGCAATATTCGGTTTGGAAAAGCGCTGATCGAATAATATGCATGGAAAACAGAAAATAAAGTACTGAAAAGTACTGAAAATTTATAGAAATGCGCCCATTCCCGAATGGCATGGCGTGCTTGGGATAGTAGATACATATTTTATATAGTTTTTCTGCGCCCCTCAGCTTTGCGCACCCGAGGCAAGTGCCTCACTCGCCTCTCCCTTGTTACAGCACTGATAGGCCCCCTAATCATACAGCTGATACAGACGAAGCGTTATATCGTGAACTAAAGAGAATAATAGGTAGTGAACAGGTCTTAATTCGGGATGACTTTAATTGTGCTAACTTGAAATAAGATACAATCCAAGAAGACGCGGAAGGCGGAAGGTAATCGTTTAGTTAATTTTCTCGAGGATAGCTTTCTTATTCAAAAAGTTGGGGAACCTACGAGGTTGGACAGTATTTTACATTTAGTAATAACTAAAGATGATAGGTTTATCACTGATCTTCAAGTAATACAACCGTTAAACAATAGCTATCACAGTATGGTAGAGTTTGTTCTCTCAGTAAGTCATTCGAAACCAGCTAACTCTATTAAAATTCCTGACTTCCAGTGGCCAGACTTTTGTAAATTTAGATATGAATTGTCACGCGTCAATTGGGAAAACGTTATGGGAACCTCGAACCCAAAAATAGTCAGGAAACATTTGAAACGGTGTTTAGGACTATAAATGAGGAATGTGTGCCGTACAAGATTAAGCGTGCGAAAGTAAATAACAAACCCTTGTGGTTTACTTCTAGAGTAGGGGATATTATAAGGAGTGGAGATAGGGCTTATAGGATACATAAGTGCGATAAAGAGAGTTTGTGGTTACGAAACAACTATATATCTCTCAGGCGTGAAGCGAAAAGCGTAATAAAAAAGTCCAACCGCGATTTTGAAATTTCTATAGCTCGTGACGTCAAAGAAAACCCCAAACGAGTTTTTCAATACGTTAACCCTTTCATACCTGATTTTCGTTTACTTTTCATTCCACAAAAAAACACTTGTGTTATATCTCCAGAATGACTAAAATCTCATAAAATTTTATGGTCTCATTTGCGCCCATACGGCATGAAAGGGTTAATAATACAAATCCGGTAAAGAACGTGTTAGGACCGTTGAAAAATTCTGATGGTGAGCTAGTTTCTAAAAAGAAGCAAATGGCTATTCTGCTAAGCGAATGTTTTACGTCAGTACTTACTATAGAAGATGAAACGAATATCCTTACGGTCATAGACTTAATGCCTTTTGATAATGGTAATACTTTAGATAATATTGTGATGAGTGAAAGGGAGGTATTACACTATATTTGTAAAATGAAAATGCTTAAATCACCGGGGCTGGATTCCATATATCCCATACAACTAAAAGAATTAAAAGAAAGCATTGTTGTGCCGTTAACAAAGCTTTTTAATACGTCTATTTTTGAGGGGTACATACCAGAAAATTTCAAGTTAGCAAATGTAACACCTATTTTTAAGAAAGGCGATAAAGGTGCGGCGTCAAATTATAGGCCAATCAGTTTAACGTCTATTTTAGGTAAGCTACTGGAATCGATAACACTGCCCAACAAAAAAATTCTTTTGCTGCTGATTTAATTCTAAGACCTGTTTCTGGATAATATTGATGTGCTGATTTCAAAAATCACCTTAGATTTTGTTCATCACATCAGGTTTTCGTGCAATGCAATATGCCTATTTTGGGTGATCCATGAAGGGCGCTTATCAAAATTGATGATTTTTGAGACCTGTGCATTAAATCTAAAGGTCATGTACAACATATTAAAATCTTGGGTATCTGTGATGTTAGTGAAGAGCAAGGTGAAAGGTTCCACCAAGATATCAAAGTGATGGAAGAACGATACCAAGGAAGATGGGATACCCATATGATGGCTGACTACTAGGGTGGTCCACAGAATGGGGTAAAAAATCGAAGTTCAATTTTCTTTCCTCCCAGGCTATAATCTGGTTCCTTTTAGCTAAAAAATATTTCATGTAAAATTTAAGGCAAATCGAATAACTTTTAGGGGTGGCTCAAATCTGTTTTTTGTATACCATTATGCCCTTTATTAATATAGTGAATAATTAAAAGAAACATTATTTACAGATACATTAACTAATGATTATTTTTCTTTCAGATAGATTTATTAAATTTACAGGTTTTGCAATGTCAAATAAACGTACATTTTACTTAATGAAAAAGTCAGAGGAAACAATCACTGGAGCCAAGCTGCCTTCCCGTGGCCAGGTCCTCCGCATGTTCCTCCACCATCATCAAGTCTTGAAGAAGGAGATCAAACCTAGTTCAGAAGCTGTTTTTGAAGAATTGCGTCTCTTCTGGGAGAGAGCCCGAATCCCTACTCAAAGGAAAGACCACATTCTTCACAAAATTCAGGCTCTACACTTGGAGTGGAAAGCGATTAAGAAGAATGCTGGGAGGAAAAGCAACTCTCAGTTAGAAAAAGAGAAAGCCTTTCAGGAAGAAATGGAGAACCTATTTGATGTCGCCCATGCTGATGCCTTTACCTTAATCAAAAATGAAGAAGACCGGCAGTTCTTGATCCAACAAAGGAAAGCGGGACGAGTGGGATCAATGGTCTCTGCAGATATGGTGACTGACAAGGCAGAAAAGAGAGCTGCTGAGAAGCAAATGAAATTGGTAAATAGGAAGCGGAAAGCTGAAGAAGAGAAATATGCTGCTTCACAGGAAGTTATGCTAGATCAGGGAAGTTCTTCAGAGTCTTTATGTGAGTCAGAAAGAGAAGATGAAGATTACCTTATTAATCCCCCATCTACCAGCGGACCAACTCCACCAAAGAAAAAGGCAGCAAAGAATATCATATCTCCTGAATTGGCTGCTGCTCTGGACAGGACTGGCATCAGTGACAGGAGGGCCACCTTTGTATTAGCTGAAACTGCATCTAGCCTTGGTCAAGATCTTTCAGAGGTGAACATCTCTCGTTCTTCAATCAAAAGGCACCGAGAGAGGCATCGAAGGCAAATAACCCATGACATTAAAGCTAGCTTTAGTCCAAGTATTTCGATTGTCCACTGGGATGGGAAGTTGATCCCTAATCTACTTGCCAAGAATGAAAAGGTAGACAGACTCCCAGTCCTTGTCTCTTCAGTTGAATCAGGTGATTCAAAACTGCTTGGTGTTCCCAAACTACCAAGTGGAACAGGGGAAGCTCAATCAGCTGCAGTGTATAATCTTCTTTCCGAATGGAACATAGATAAGTCAATAATTGGAATGTTACCAGACACTACAGCATCAAATACAGGAACAAACAGGGGAGCATGCGTTCTTCTGGAACAGAAACTTGGTCGACCACTCTTCTATTTTGCCTGTAGGCATCATTGCATGGAAGCCATGTATGGAGGAGTGTTTGAAGCAGTCCATGGTTCATCTTCTGCCCCTGAGCCACTTTTGTTCAAAAGGTTCCAATCTACGTGGGACTACATTGATTTAAAAACCTTCTCTACATCACAGGATGATGATGAGATGAAGGAGCAAGTTGATCCTTTCAGAAATGAAATAATTGCCTTTGCCAAAGAACATCTGGCCACTGGAAATTTTCGAGATGACTATAAAGAGTTTTTGGAACTTTCTTTGATCTTTCTTGGTGAAAAAATTGAAAGTTACACATTCAAACGTCCTGCTGGCACGCACTATGCAAGGTGGATGGCTAAAGTTATCTATGCCATCAAAATGTGGCTTTTTCAAAATCAAATCACCCTGACTCCTCGAGAGAAGAAGGACATGAAAACCCTTACCCTTTTTGGAGTCCTAATCTACTTAAAAAGCTGGATCACTGCTCCTATTCCATCACAAGCTCCGAAGAATGATCTGGATCTTATCCAAAAGTTAAAGGACTATCATGACCAGAAAGTGGCCAAAGCAGCTCTCAAGAAATTTGAAAACCACCTATGGTACTTATCAGAAGAGCTGGTGGCCCTTGCTCTCTTCGATCAAACTGTTGCACCAGACACCAAGGGAATCATGGTCCAGTGTATGACGGAAAAGAAGGGGTCATTAGACTTCTCAAAGAGAAGACTCAAGGAATGCAAAGCAACACTGAAATTAGAAACTCTTGCCACAAAGAACTCACTAAAGCTTCTTAAGGCTCTACCGATCAATATTAGTTTTCTTGATGATGACCCCAGCACCTGGGAGGAGAATGAAAACTTCCAAGAAGCTAAAAGAATCACAGGAAACATCAAAGTAGTTAATGATCATGCTGAAAGGGCAGTAGCTCTCATTCAGACCTTCAGCGGAACTCTGACGAAAGGAGAAGATCAACTCCAGTTTCTCTTAAGTGTGGTGGATGAGCACCGAAAGAGGTTTCCTGATTCAAACAAGTCCACAATCTTAGCTGGGCAACAATGAGTGGCCTGGTCAGCCATGATACCCCCGCCAACAAGCGGATAATACCCATATATATGGGGGGGACCCAGAAGCCATGAATGTGGACTTCTGGGGGTAGTTGAGCCACCTCTAAATATTAACCGATTGAACCCAAATTTTGCTCAGAGAAGTTATTTGGGAAAACGAACCTAATGAAACCCTGGGAGGAAGAATTTAAAATACTTCCATTTTGTGGACCACCCTACAGTGACTACTGCTGGAGCCTACAAAGAGATTGTCTTGACATCTCTCATTCTAGGAAGTCCTATAAGAGAAAATTTATCAGCACTGAAAAGTAAGAAAACAAGAAAAAGACAATGTTAAGAAAACTGGTCCCGTGCTTGCTTTAATATGGATTAATTTTTTGCTTATTTAAACACTTTTAATCACTTTGTGTCAATATTACCATTGTATATTAAAGTTCACTCCCTGCACAATTGTTTACTTTTCCATGCTGGTTCTGAGTATGTAAAAACTTATTGTTTGAAAAGAAAAAAAATTGGGCATAACCCTGCCAAAATGCGATATCTCCAAAATATCCGTATTTGATTGCTCGAAAACCTGACGTGATAGGCAAAAACTAAGGTGATTTTTTAAATCAGCACACCAAAGTTACCTAAAAACAGGTGTTAGAATTAAATCAGCAAAATTGGTGTTGGGCAGTGTAATTAGGGATCGAATAGTCGAACACTTAGAATTGCACAACTTGATTAGATATACGCAGCACGGTTTTAAGCGAAACAACTCTTGCTTGACTAACCTTTTAGAATTTTTGCAAAGCGTAGTTGAAGTTTTTGATAGTCATTCGGCGGTAGATGTAGTGTGTTTATTTACATTTTCAAAAAGCGTTTGACACCGTACCACACAAAAGACTCGTTGAAAAAAATAGGCTCATGGAATCTAGTTGGATAGAAGGGTGGGTGCGAGGTAGGAAACAGAGGGTGGTCATTGATGGAACGGAGTCTTCTTGGGCTTCTTGGGCTGAATAAAATCGTAGATTGGTCGGTCACATGATAAATGAGATTTAACGTCGATAAGTGAAAAATTTTACAGATAGGTTCGCGTAACGGTAATTTTGCGTATAGTATGTCAGGGAAGGAGTTGGCAAGCGTAGATCAGGAAAAAGGTTTAGGAGTTATAATCAATGGTGATTTAAAAGTAGCGAAACAAAGTACAGCAGCGGTCAATAAGGCGAAAAAAGTGCTAGGTTTTATAGCTCGGAATTTTTAGTACAAATCGCGTGAAATTATTTTTCCTCTTTATAAGTCATTAGTTAGACCCCATTTGGAGTACGCGATCCAATTTTGGAATTCGCATATGCGCAAGGATATAGACAAAATCGAAAGAGTTCAAAGACGAGCAACTAATATGATTCCGTCGCTTAGGTCAAAGTCGTACGAGGATAGGCTTAAGGAGTTAAAATTGACTACACTCGAGAGGCTAGGAGGCTAAGGGGTGATCTAATCCAGGTTTTTAAAATTATGGGTTCGATAACGTAAATATAGGTAGCTTTTTCGAAATAGCACAGTATAGTAGAACTATCAGGTCATCCCATAAGTAATGTCGTTTTTTACGATAGATTAAGTTTAAACTAGTCCTACTCGGTTTAAGCATAAATTTTCCGAAGGTTATATCTAAGAGATCTATCGTGTTTCGCTACATACTTTACAGACCTTGACCAGTGAAGACGTGTGTTTATGTGAACCCCTCATAAACATGGCGGTATCAGAAGAGCATATCAGGCATATAATGCTTTACGAGTTCAAAAAATGGAATAGTGCTACTGAAGCAACGTGAAACATTCAGGACGTTTATAGCAACGATATTCTGCATGTGAGGAAATGTCAAAGATGGTTTCAAAAGTTTAGGAATGGTGGCTGCTGTTTGACAGATGCAGCACGCTCTGGACGCCCTGCTGAGTTTGATGATGACCTGCTGTTAGCCGCACTTGAAGAAGACTGTTCAACAACTGTGGAAGAATTGGCCCAGAAACTCAATTCATCCCCGCCCACCATCCATCGACATTTGCAACAACTCGGGAAAGTGCCTAAGTTAGGAAAATGGGTGCCAATGAATTGTCGGTCGACAATCTGAGGGTGCGGGTAAACATTAGCACAGCTCTTCATTACCGTGGACTCCAAGATCCGTTTTTGCACCGATTAGTGACTGGTGATGAAAAGTGGATACTGTACCAGAATGTTAAGCGCCGTTGACAGTGGGTTTGTGCCGGAGAACCAGCGACACCACAGCCAAAACCAAATCTTCACCCTCGGAAGGTGTTGCTTAGTGTTTGGTGGGATAAAGGTGGTGTAATACACTTTGAAACCTTACCACACAACCAAACAATCACCGCTCAAGTCTACTGTCAACAACTGGATCGATTGAACACTACACTAAAAGAAAAGAGACCTTCTTTGGTTAATCGGAAAGGAATCGTGTTCCACCACGACAACGCACGTCCTCATACCGCTCGGCTCACTTCTGCAAAAATTGAGGAGCTTGGGTGGGAAAAACTCCTACATCCTCCATATTTTCCAGACCTTGCGCCTTCAGATTATCATCTCTTCAGGAGTCTGCAAAACTATCTTGACGAGAAACAGTATACTTCTTTAGATGACCTGCACACCAGTCTTTGTACGTTTTTTGCCTCAAAACCGCCTGAATTTTATAAACATGGCATTGAAAAGTTTGTAGGACGTTGGCAGAGTGTCACTGATTCCGATGGAAAATATACAGGGTGTACATAAAGTCAGGATCTATTTTTGTGAAGCACTTGGAAATTATATGGAATTCAATCATAAAATGATAAAGTGGTAACATTTATTAAATAATTAAGAGTAGGATTCGACGTGACGCCCATCAGTATCCTGCACAGCTCAAATCGTTCCGCAGCATTTCTAAACACATTCTGGAGCATTTGCGGGGTTATGTTATCTGCAGCAGTTCGTATACGTGTACGTAAGTTTTCAAGACTCGTAATCTTCGTCTGATAGACGTGCGATTTGACAAAGCCCCATGCAAAGAAATCTAAAGGGGTTAAATCTGGTGATCTCGCTGGCCAAGGTCTGTTGCTTCCGCGTCCGATCCAGCGATTTGGAAAACGTCCATTTAGATAATCCTGAACAATTTTGGCATAGTGACAAGGAGCACCATCATGTTGATAGACGACGGTACTAACAATCCTATCCCCGTCGTCTATCAACATGATGGTGCTCCTTGTCACTATGCCAAAATTGTTCAGGATTATCTAAATGGACGTTTTCCAAATCGCTGGATCGGACGCGGAAGCAACAGACCTTGGCCAGCGAGATCACCAGATTTAACCCCTTTAGATTTCTTTGCATGGGGCTTTATCAAATCGCACGTCTATCAGACGAAGATTACGAGTCTTGAAAACTTACGTACACGTATACGAACTGCTGCAGATAACATAACCCCGCAAATGCTCCAGAATGTGTTTAGAAATGCTGCGGAACGATTTGAGCTGTGCAGGGATACTGATGGGCGTCACGTCGAATCCTACTCTTAATTATTTAATAAATGTTACCACTTTATCATTTTATGATTGAATTCCATATAATTTCCAAGTGCTTCACAAAAATAGATCCTGACTTTATGTACACCCTGTATACTAGATTAAAAAGTTTCAGTTGAGTTTTTTTTTGTCCTTCAAATTCCGATCTAAAAAATGACATTACTTATGGGATGACCTGATAGAAATAACGGGTACAAGCTGACAAGTAGAATGTTCGAGACAGCAGCTGCCAAAAACCTTTTTACGCATAGAATAGTAAATAACTGGAATAGTTTGCCGGTAGAAGTCATTGGTAGCACGTCTATAAACATGTTTAAAATTAGATGCATATGTTGATAGATTGGGTATAGTTTAAGGTAGTAAAATTAAGGTTTTTATGGTTCGGAACCCACATAAAATTGTAGGTCCCCTCCGCCACCTCGGAGGACATGCGCAGTACACAATTACAAACACGGTCAGCTAGACTAGCCATGAGTGGATCCTAGGGTCTTTGCTGGTCTGAAACATTATTACATTATATATATATAAATAATTTGCGAGCTAGTGTGTGTATATATATATATATATACACACACACACTCATATATGTACACACACACACACTCTAGTCAGCATAACAGAGATGGCAAGGATAAAGATACGCATGCATAACAGCCAGGAGCAAAACCAGGGAATGAACGGAAATGAGAGGAAGCCAAGGTGGCAGCAAAGACTAGAGAGCAGAGTGAGTAACCTCAGGAAAGAGATCTCAATTCTAACTACCCATATGAGGGGAAAAAAAATCTGAACTGGGAAGGAGGAAGGTAAATGTACTAATCCAAAGAGAAAAACTGGACAATGAAAGAAAGATCATACAAAGCATTGCCAGGAAAAACTAGACTTATCAGCAAAAGCAAAAAGACAGAGAAAAGAAAGAAAATAAGATGTTTGAAGACGACCCAACGAAACTATTTGGAGAATTAAAGAATGCCCAGATAAAGGTAGAAAGACCGCCTGAAAAAGAACAAGTGGAGCATTTCTGGAAGAACATGTATGAGAATGAAGTCAACCATAATGATGGTGCAGAATGGATTGGGAACCTTTACAACAGCGAAAAGGTGAGAAACATCTCGGAGATGAACATGAACAGAATAACCATGAAAGAAGTTGAGGAGAAAATAAAAAAAACAGTAACTGGAAAGCACCAGGCCCAGACATGATTAAGAACTTAGATTGAAAACGCTAACATCACTAAGTGGAAAACTAATAAGGTGCTTCAACAAGATACTAACAGCAGAAGAAAAAGCAACAGAATGGTTGACAAAAGGAAAAACAACCTTACTACCAAAATCCCATGAAACCCAGAACCCAAGCAAATATAGACCAATAACATGCTTGCTAACAACCTACAAAATACTCACAGGAATCATAGCAGACAGGATCTGCAGCCATGCAGAAGAAAACAACATTATAAGCCCAGAATAAAAAGGATGCAGCAGAAAAACGTATTGGACCAAAAGACTAGCTGTTAACCAACAGGGCTATATTGGAGAACAACAGAAAGAAACAAAGAAACCTAAGCATGGCATGGATTGACTACAAAAAAGCGTATGACAGTGTACTCTACTCCTGGGTGAAGGAAGTGTTGAGACTATACAAGATCCACTCCACCATCAGGATCTTCTTAGAAACAGCTATGACACGATGGGAAACGGACCTAACTCTCCATCACAGTAAGGGAACTTTAGAGGTGAACAGTGTGAGAATCAAGAGAAGGATCTACCAGGGTGATTCAATATCCCTCTTTTGTTCGTACTGGCACGAAACCCGCTTAGCCAACTAATAAATAACCTAAACAAAGGCAACATGATGAGACCAAGGGAAAAGAGCAGCCCAAAAATATTCACTTATTCTACATGGACGACCTAAAACTGTACGCCCCCAAACAAAAGCGAGCTAACAGAAGAGATCAGGAAGGTCAAAAAGTTCTCAGATGACATCCAGATGGAGTTTGGTCTTGAGAAATGTGCCATTGTCACACTAAAGAAAGGCAAAAGGTGTGAATCAGAAAACATCAGGGTGGACAATATCGTGATAGAAGAACTAGAGCAAGAGGCTACATATAAATATCTGGGGATGGAGGGATTCGGAAAAGATGGAAAATGACATCATGAAAGAAAGACTGCGGAAAGAATATTCAAAAAGAATAAAACTAATCCTAAAATCTCATCTAAACAGTAGAAATAAGATCCTATCCATAAACTCACTGGCAGTACTCCTACTGTTACACAGTTTTTGCATAATCAATTGGACCCAGCTAGAAATCAACAAACTGCATACAATCACCAGAAAAATGCTCCATGCGCATAAGATTATATATAAAAACCAATGCACACCAAAGCTATACCTGCCAAGGAGGGTCGGTGGATTAGGGCTCGCGCTAACAGACCAAGTGCACAAAGCCACAACAATAGGATTAGCACAGTAAATAAAGGAAGGAGAAGGAAGGCAAGTCAGATTTGTAAGAGACCATGAACGTGAAAAGCCTCGAACAACATCACTTTCAAAGAAGGCAAATGATTATCTAGTGGACACCGACATAGAACCTGAACAGCTTGAAGACATTGCAAATAAACCTCTCATGGAAACTATAAGCACCATTAAAAGAAGGTATAAGAGGAAAAGATCAGAAGAAAAGGAGAAGAACTGGGAAGAACACAAATTCAGCAAAGTATACAAAGAGGACGTGCTAAACAGATCATACATAGAGAGGGATAAAACCGTGGAGTTCCTGGTAAGAGGGTCACTGAGACCAGAAGATGAACGGCTGGTGGTGGCAGCACAAGACCAGGCACTACGGACAAACTGGTTCAAAAGAAATATTGAGGGTAGATATGAAACTGAAATGTGCAGACTGTGCACAAAGAGCCCAGAGACTGAGTCACATACTATCTGGATGCGAAATATTCTTACACAGAGGAAACTACACAGACAGACACAATGCAGTCTGCAAGCTAATCCACTTCAAGCTATGTAAGAAATATGAAATAGGGCTAGAAACAGAAAAGCATTGGGAACATATTTCACAAGAAATAGAAGACAATGACAAGGTGCTGCTCCTATATGATCACGAGATACCAACTGACATCAGGGTATCAGGATGCAGGCCAGACATAGTAGTGAGAGAGAAGGAGGGTAACAAATGCCTCTTGGTGGAAGTAGGAGTCCAAGCGGACTGGAATGTGGCTAACTATGAAAGGGAAAAGGTCTTAAAATACCAGAGACTCAAACATGAAATAAGGACTGTGGAATGTAGAACCTGAGATCATCCCAATAGTGGTGGGAGCGACAGGGGCAGTAAAGAAATCTATAGTGGAGTTCCTTGACCAACTGCTCTGCCCATAAGTATAACATCTGGAGAAGTTGTAGGTGAGATACTACGATACAGCACCTCTATCTTACGCCTAGTACTGGGCTGTACCTAAAAATTCCTTAGGGTTAAGGTTTAACCCCGGAAGTAAGAAACTCTCTCCAACTGTAGAAGGGAAAAAACAAAAAGAAAACGAAACAACTAGTATACACTCATATATATATATATATACACACGAGTGTATATGTATATATACACTCGTGTGTGTGTGTGTGTATATATATATATATATATATATTATATATATATATATATACTGTACATACTATATATATATATATATATATATATATATATATATATATATATATATATATATATATATATAAGAGAGAGAGAGAGAGAGAGAGGGAGGGAGTGAATCGAAATAGTTCAATAAATTCTTTAGTTCACTTAATGAAAATTTATATTATGAGATAATTTTTTTTATAGTTTTTCTTTCATTTTAATTCTTCATTTAGAAGCTTCTGTTGAAACGATTTTTGGAGGTTGGAGTTGTGTAGTCTTTTGTTATAAAGTTTGAATCTCATGAATTTTTAATATAAAATTATAAGCTTCGTGTTTATTAAGAAAATTTTTGTCGCATTTTGATCTCATCCATTTCTTGTGTATCTTTTCAATTTTATTAATTTTACTTAAAGCTTCTCGGCCGTATCTTCTTGGTTAACCTTAGATTTGCTTCCGCCCGAATTGTTCGTTCTGACGAAGGTCAAGCGTGTTACTCCACCTTAGACCAACAGTTTAACGTAGAATTCGAACCACGCCCCACCAGCAGCAGCCCAACGTCTTAACCACTAGGCTACCCAGGGTACCCATTTATCTACGAACCAATTTTTTTGTGTGGAAGGATGAACAGCTGGGTTTTGCTGCACGCCGCCTGCCGTCACTGGGTCTCGATCCCGGGGCCGATGGATTCGTAGTCAGTGACGCTAGCCACTACCCAACCGAGGTGCGTCATAATTTCATTTTAGTTCTCGTTCCTAGAGAACTCCAATTTAATGATAAATAGGGGACCTAAAGCTTGTATCATGTTTCAATAATTTACTGCAAACTGCAAAAGAGGAAACAAATTTCATACTTCTATTTACAGAAAACCCACCCACACGAGTTTAGGTGCCAATCATCTCAGAAACATACAAACTATACATAAAAGTAACGATATTTAAAACTTAATTTATCAATCATATCACCTTTGTTCAGCATACATAGGCCCCTATCCTTCCACAATGAAATAACATATCTGCAATATACAGGGTGTTTATAAAGTCCCTATCTATTTCAGTGAAAACGTAGCAAAAAGGGTAAAATTCAATAACACCATAATAGAAGGCATACATTTAATGAATACTTAAGCATATGATTCTGTATGAGCCCCATCAGTATCTCTACAGAGTTCGAATCTGTCAGCAGCATTGCGGAACACATTTTGAAGCATGACAGGGGTTATTTTGTAACTGCTGTTACGATACGAGCACGTAAATGTCCCAACTTCATTCAGATGGCATTTTAAACACCGTCGTCTTTCAACAAGATGGGGCACCTCGTCATTATGCAAACATTGCTCGGGAGTACCTAAATGAACGATTTCCAAATCGGTGGATCGGACGTGGAGGCAACAGGCCCTGGGCGGCTCGATCTCCTGACCTAACGCCCTTGGATTTCTTTGCATGGGGCTTTATCAAATCAAACGTCTATCAAACGAGGGTTACAGATCTGCGAGATTTACGTGCTCGTATCGTAATAGCAGTTACAAAAATAACCCCTGTCATGCTCCGAAATGTGTTCCGCAATGCTGCTGACAGATTCGAACTCTGTAGAGATACTGATGGTGCTCATGTAGAATCATTTGCTTAAGTATTCATTAAATGTATGCCTTCTATTATACTGTTATTGAATTTTACCCTTTTGCTACGTTTTCACTGAAATAGATAGGGACTTTATAAACACCCTGTATATATATACTTTCAATAAATCTATCTACAGGGTGAGTTAAAAGTCTGGAAACATAGGAGCTATGCTTTTCAATGCAAATATACATGTATATTCGCATTGAAAAGCATTGAAAAGTTTCTGTAATACGGTAATATTAGTATTAAAGTTAAAAAAGAACTTAATACACTACTAACAAACCCGAGGACGCTGTAATGCGTACGGACTATAATTTTCGTTTCATATTTACGAATAATTACAGTACCACTCCCACAAAGAAAAACTTCCGAATGCTTTGGTTTCGCTTATTATCTATTCTTTTGATTGTATTCACTGCCAAGCGAATTATTTATATATTGGTTGCACTCGACGCCAATACCAACTAAGAATAGACGAACAGCACAGCATTTCACCGACAACATCATTACTTCTACAGAAACCTTCATAATCTTCCATTAGCGAACATTTATACTCAAGAAATCATCCATTACACACGTCACATTTCAAAATTATTGATACCATCAATACTAACCATTTAACGGATTTACATATTTTACAATCATTACACATATTACAAAAGCACCGTGGACGACTATACTTCTGCATTCAACCTTTCGGTTCAAAAATGAACCTCCACATATAATTATAACTTTACATAATCGAATAATTTATGAAGTTGGTAAAAGTGTAGATTAATTTTAACTATATCCATTTTTGTACGTACAGTTGAGAGGGGTATGTACCGGTTGTTAATTTTTTTAATAAATCGTTCTAGTTGTTAACCCCTTGCGGAAGGGGAACTCCCCACCCCCCCGCACTCTCATCAACGCACTTTCCACAACTTAGGTCTATCGGTCTGTGACGCTACTCCGCGTGAATCTGTGGCCGTACCACTTGTTAATTTTTTACAACTCAGGCCCTGCGTACAAACCTGAAATCATATTTAGTATTAAGTTAGCATTGAAAACGGAAGAAATTCCAAAACTTTTGCAGTAAATCAATGAAGCATGATACTGTCCAAGCTTTAGTTCTCCTATTTATGTAAAACGATTAGAATGCAAACATAGTATTCTAGCCTTTCAATGACCCTTTAGACTTGTATGTATGTATGTATGGTGTGTATGTACGTATATATGTATGTATGTATATATATTAGGTTGGTTGGTTTATGCTTACATTTGACCTTAAAAAATGGATCAGAGGGTTTTTAGAGAAACTTTTTGAGAGTAAAAAAATATCGTTTTCACTAAGAAAAGTGAACTGATTTTATTTTTAAGAGTGATTAATTATATAAGAAATCCATAAATTATAAATTTGTATAAATTAATAAGGTTTGGTAACTTGTAAGATGAGTAAAACGATCGGTAAAGTAAACATCGTGATTTTATTATTTTATTCTCTGGTACCTTGTTAGATAATACAGGGTGATTCAAAAGTGAGGTTACATAGGGAAATATTGTATTATGTAATGATACAGGGGAATAGTCACATCACATGTTCGATATGGCCACCCTTAACGGCAATGCACTTGTGCAGCCAGCTAGGAATATCACATCAATGCGCTCCTCCTTCGATAACATCTCATAACTCATTTACGTGCAAAGAAACAGAAAAGCCCTATGTAACCTGACTTTTGAATCACCCTGTAGTATAACATATTTATTTACTAAGACAAATTGGGAGATCAACGAGATGTTTTTCAAAATGTTGCTGTATGGGTTGTATCATACGGTAACATAACATTAAACTGAGATTCTCTTGGACCTAAATGAAATTTTATATATATATATATATATATACTGTATATATATATATATATATATATATATATATATATATATATATATAACTTTATATATATATTTATTATATATATATATATATATATATATATATATATATATATGTTGAATTTTTTAAAGTCTTATGACTTGGGAGTAAAGCTGACTGCTTTACATTATCAACTTTGGCTTATGCTCATTATTGACGTATCCTTTTTAGTATTATTTTCTTTAGATGCGTTATAAGAATTTTAAAACTCCTTTCCTTAATAAACCTAATCCAAGGAAAGGTTGAAAGTTCGTATTTGCAAAGAAAAATTCAATATATTTATGATACATTTTAAAAATAAAGAATTTAGTTTTATAAATATTTTACATAATAACTACGACGTCAAAGATATTTCTTACTTTTCTTTCAATTAAGGTAGAGAATTTTTGGTGAGCTCAAAAGATTTAGTGGTACAAAATCATTTTTTTATTTCCAAGTTTTTCTTACGAGAAATATAAGCGTCTCTACCCTCACTATTTAACGAGCTACATCCCTCGAAAACTTCATCGCATTTAATACTTTAGAGCAGCGTTTTTCAAACTGGGGTACGCCAAAGGTCAAAAGGTGAACAAGGGGCAAGTGACACAATGAAAAAAATCGAAAAATAAAATTATATTTCTGTATTTACACGAAAATATGAAAATATATTGTCACAAGAACAAAAAGAGATGAAATATATTAAACATGTTAATTACATTTTATTTACTTCTATATTTAAAATATTGATCCAATTTATAATGTTAATAACTCGTATAAAATTATGGTACAGATTTACTGACTGGCGATGAAATAAGTTTGGTAAAATAAGGGATGGGTACGTCAATAGTAAGTCAATGACTGATGGGTATGCAGCCCCCAAAATTTGAAAGACGCTGAACTTTAGTGAATAAATAACATCAAATTCCCACACAACACAGACCTTTATTATATACTACTAGCAGAAATACCCGTCCTACGGGCGAGGTATTCTCTAAACAAGTTAGAGTTTAACATTTACAATTAGCTCACGAATCACTTGCAGCAACAAATTTTCTTTATTATTATTATTATAACTAGTACAGTTCCCGTCGCTTCGCTGACGGTTAGACAGGCTAAACTACAGAAAAGAACGCAGCCGTGAAAATTTTGAGCTTCACATTGTGTCAACATTTCTGAATCTGGTATCTCCCAAAACCTCCTCACCCCCATTCATGCAACTTGGGGGCTAACCCCCTCCCCCATTACCCACACCCCTCCCCATTACCCCACCCATCCCCCATTACCCCCACCCCCACCCTTCCCCCATTACTGCCCGGGATAAATTTCACAAACAGACAAACAGACAGGCTAAACTACAGAAAAGAACACAGTCCTGAAAATCTTGAGCTTCACATTGCCGCCCGTAATACAATTTCTGAATTTTTTTCTCACAATTTTTTCTCACAATTTCTGAAAGTGTGACGGACGGACGGACGGACGGACGGACGGACGGACGGACGGACGGCTCTCTTATTATAATATAGATTATTATAAAGGATTTACATTTAATTTCCAATATTCTGAATATTTTTTTATTTTCAGTACTGAGTTTCTTAATAATAATTCTAGATAAGAATTTGCAGTATGCTTAGAATACTGTCTTCACTTTTGCTTCTGCTGACGCGTTTCGTTCATATACTTTGAACATCTTCAGAGCTTTATACGTAATTTTGAGGTAAAATGGGTTATATATATATTTCTGTTTCCTAATTTTCTAAACAAGACTTTACGACAAAACAGCTCACAAAGAAAAGTCTACAGAAAATTTCAAAACGGAACTTCTCAAACGCGACTTCGAAACCAGAAACCCAACAAGACTAGAATATGAAGAAAAATGTTTAAACAATATATTAAAGAGACACATAAAACCAATGGATAAAGAAAAACACGTAACAAAAACCCTGATAAGCAACATCATGTGGTGTACCAATTTATATGTCCTGGAGTTGACTGTACGTCGACTAACATTGGTTACACCACAAACCACATTAAAGAGAGATCATACCAACATAAATATCGTCCAAGTAAAATTAACGAAAATTACAGAGTTGATCATAAAATATTAAATTTAAAAAATATCTCAAAAAATTTCAAATCTTATACTCATCACATAACGTACAAAAACTAAAAATATTAAAATGAAAAAAAGAAAATTAATATAAAATTTAATGAACTTTTGAATAGTCTTAAAT
Organism: Bathynomus jamesi; assembly: GCA_023014485.1. Classification (NCBI taxonomy): domain Eukaryota; kingdom Metazoa; phylum Arthropoda; class Malacostraca; order Isopoda; family Cirolanidae; genus Bathynomus; species Bathynomus jamesi. Next base: position 1,567,550 of record JAJOZX010000155.1, read on the forward strand.
TAATTTGAAATTGTATCAAACTTACAATCAAGAAATATATATATATATATATATATATATATAACCCATTTTACTTCAAAATTATGTATAAAGCTCTGAAGATGTTCAAAGTATATGAACGAAACGCGTCAGCAGAAGCAAAAGTGAAGACAGTATTCTAAGCATACTGCAAATTCTTATCTAGAATTATTATTAAGAAACTCAGTACTGAAAATAAAAAAATATTCAGAATATTGGAAATTAAATGTAAATCCTTTATAAAAACATAGGCTGATATCGACTTTCTAAAATATAGATTATTATTATTATTACAGGCGACAATGTGAAGCTCAAGATTTTCATGACTGCCTTCTTTTCTATAGTTTTATTGACCAAATAATTGAACCGACAGTAACTGGGCGGCCTGCGGCCCCCTAGTTACCGGGAGTTCAATTATTTGGTCAATAAAACAAGTTATGAAAATCTATCTTAAGCGCCACAAATCTTGACAATGTGAAGCTCAAAATTTTCATGGCTGCGTTCTTTTCTATAGTTTTATCGTGGTGCTGGGGCTTTCGGCCCAGTAATTGATGAGGGGGTGGGGGCTGGTCACACATATACTTTCGTTCATTACTCATCACCCACATCCACCATACGAAGTTTGGTCGAAATAGGTTCAGAAACGTAAAAGTTTTTTCTGCGAACAGACGGACAAACAGACAGATTTTAGGTGAATTATACGCAGTAGTAATAGCTTCTTTTTGAAACAAACATCGAATAAATTTATTTTATCTGTGATTTTTAAATAAGTATTTTTTAATAACAATTTGGTGATTTGAGGGCACTACCTTCCATTTAAATATTTCATTCAGCGAAATTGATGATTGATTTGGATATATTTTGTCTCAAAAGATTGTATAAACACTGAAATCCTCAAATGTGATTTTAACTTCATCCGTGTGTTTCCCTCTGATGCCCCGGCTAAGCATGAAACACTCAGTATATTCAAGCTTTAATGACTGATTTCTCTGTATAGGAATAAGCTCTGAAATTTTATTTGTTGTGTGCAGTTTACATACAAAGATTAATAGCCGCAAGATTTCTTTCTACTTAACATAGAAACGTGTTAAACACTTTTCTGGCGAAGAAATCGATATTTGAAATCAAAAGACATTGACATTTGAGAATTTCGGGGTTACGACCCTTAGCTCAAGACGGCGAGTTATTTGTTTGCCTCGTATATCATCGCAGTCTCCATCATTATAGCTTTAAAATGATATATGCCCCACCCATATATAATATATTCAATTTTACATAAATATATTTTGGGGGGGAGCATAGGCTTTACCACTGCATTTTCAAAAATCGTTTTCAGAACAGCTTATAGCTAAAGTAAAACGTACGGACTATAAACAGAGGAAATATAGCTATCGTTTACTCAATTCATTAAGGTTTTTATCCTAAGGTCTTCTATTTTCACCTTGGAGATGTGAATATAGTTATCACTCCGTAGGGAAATTCTGAAATGCGTTCAAAAGCTGATTTACCAAAGAGGGCATAAAAATTTCGGAAGCTGAAAACTTACTAAGTTGGTTCAGTAAGGAAGTAAAGCTAAAGAAGAAAAAATCTACTGATTTCATTATTAATGTATCAGGTTGTAACATAAATTCTGCTCGATTAGGAAACGACGATAGATAATGGAATAAACTCAAGATAATGTGAAATAGTTTTAGAAATGTTGCAAAATACACGCGGCGACATGTTCATACAGCTACAACGCCACCCCTACGATATTACAGTAATTGAAAAAACATGGAGCCCACGAAAGAGCATATTCGACATGTGATGCTGTATGAGTTCCATAAAGGATCTAACGCTAGTGAATCCGCAATAAACATTCAAAGAGTTTATAGAAATGATGTGAGCGAATGGATTTGTAGGAGATGGTTTGAGAAGTTCAGAAATGGAGACTTCAGTTTGAAAGATTATCAACGAACAGGACGACCAAATGAGTTAGATGAAGAGTTGCTGAAAGCAACAGTGGAGGAAAACCCAACGGTAACTGTAAGAGAACTTGGCCTGCAACTCGGCGTTAGCTATATGATCATTCATCGTCATTTGAAGCTGTTAGGAAAAGTAGTGAAGGTTGGAAAATGGGTTCTGCATGATTTGTCACAAGCGAATCTTCAACATCGAATCGATATTTGCACATCGCTGCATTCTCGGCAACTGCATGCACCGTTTTTGAGTAGGATCTTCACTGGGGATGAAAACTGAGTCCTCTATAACAATATTAAGCGTCGACATCAGTGGCTTAGCCGTGAAACAAAGCCTGAACCTCAGCCAAAGAATGGACCCCATCCAAAGAAAATTTTGCAATGCGTTTGGTGGGATATGCAAGGAATTATTCATTTTGAGCTTCTGCCAGATAACCAAACAATCACAGCTGAAGTCTACTGCCAACAACTCCAACGATTGAAGATGGCATTACAAGAAAAATGTCCTGCATTAATTAATCGCAGAGGTGTTCTATTCCACCAGGATAACGCGCGCCCTCATACTGCTCGAATCACCACTGCCCTATTGGAGGCATTTGGTTGGGAAAAAATGCCTCATCCATCTTATTCTCCGGACATCGCACCTTCAGACTACCATTTATTCAGAAGTCTGCAACAGAAGTCTGAATAAGATGGACAAAAATTGCAATCCAGGGAAGCTATCGAAAACGAAGTGATCGCTTTTTTTAACCTGAAACTAAGGGATTTCTTCGAACGTGGCATAAAAAACTTTTCTACAGGTGGGAGGAGGTTATAGAAAAAGAAGGGAATTATATTGATGATTAATGTGTCATTATGTCATTTAATTTTTTTTGTGACTAAACTAAAAATTCGAGCAAATTTGTCCTTGTAAGTCCTTTAATTTTTGTTCTGAATGAACTAAAATCGAGCAGAATATATGTTGCAAACTTATATTTGGGATTAATCTATACTATAATAAGAGAGCTGTCCGTCCGTCTGTCCGTCTGTCTGTCTGTCCGTCCGTCACACTTTCAGAAATTGTGAGAAAAAAATTGTGAGAAAAAAATTCAGAAATTGTAAAAAAAAATTCAGAAATTGTATTAGGGCGACAATGTGAAGCTCAAGATTTTCATGACTGTGTTCTTTTCTGTAGTTTAGCAATGGGAAGGGTGAGGGTGGGGAAGGGTGGGAGGGGGGGGAAGGGTGGGGTGGGCGGAAGGGTGGGGGTGGGGGTAATGGGGATGGGTGTGGTAATGGGGAGGGGTGGGGGTAATGGGGGAGGGGGGTTAGCCCCCAAGTTGTATGAATGGGGTGAGGAGGTTTTGGGAGATACCAGATTCAGAAATGTTGACACAATGTGAAGCTCAAAATTTTCACGGCTGGGTTCTTTTTTTGTAGTTTAGCCTGTCTAACCGTCAGCGAAGTGACGGGAACTGTACTAGTAATAATAATAATCTAAATTGGGCCTTGTTCTGACATCATTTATTTTATATTGGTGGTTTTAGTTCGTGGTCCCTTCGGTCTTGGTGGAACGCCCAATATATGGCGGGGTTCGGATCCACTGACTTCGGGGTATCTCAGTTGCCCTTAAAGTCACTCGGGCATCAGGATGGCGTCGATGCTTCAGGTTGTAAGCCGTAAAAGGGATGAATGATAGCTTATATAATACTTTAATTGATAAATAATGGGAGTAGATGAACCGGCCTAACGGCAACGGTTTTATGCGTATAGCATGCGTAATATCAAGTAACAGAATCGTCTCGGGTGTGGCTTGACTCGAGCTTTTATACCCTCGGGTCTCGCACATTAGGGTGTGTCAATTTTAGTAAATTCAACAATTCAAAAACTACTAATGCTCAAATGATGTCATATTATCTAGCAAACTTAGAAATATTTTTAGTGCTGTTTTAAAAAGCCATTTACCTACTTATATTCGACCACAAAGGTTTGAAATATAACCTAAATATGACTGTAGCATCGTATATCAATGTGCCATTGATATGTGTGGTCAACTTTGGTTATTTTTGGTGTGCAGTATGGTTTCTAAGTTTCACATAGTCACAAATGCTGAAGTTTTGATTGTGAATGCATGTGTTTTCCCTCCTTTTTGACAATTTTGATTACTTCGTAATGTAAATATTGTGTAATTCAAATTATTCGAAATGTTATGTGTGACCCAAACTTTCTGTATATCTTGATATGATAGATATATGAAATTGTCATTACTTTGAATAATTAAATCGTGTACCTATAACAACACAACCTTTTATCTGAGCGTATAGGAAGATATTAAGAATTTCAATTAACTTAATTTTATGTAATCATAATCAGTAGGACTATCCAAATTTAAATGACATTTCTTTTGTTCACAGGTCCACAGGATGAGTCAGAAAGAAATCAGAACCCGAAGCAAATCAAGTTGTCACCTAAGTCATTTGGTGGGGACTGGGAGGGAACTTCCCCCTGCTGAGCTGCCACCAGCCAGAGATCTGCTGAGGTATGGTTTGTTGAGGAGAGAGATGAGTGAGGAAGACAGGAGGAATTACCCAGTTAATGACCTGATTAACAACGGCATTGTTCCAGGGCTACTATTCACAGGAAAAATTGGTGCACATCCTGACCTGTCAATGTGTGATCAGGAGCTGCAATGAGCTTGGGTGCAACCCTGTCTGCAACAGTGAGGTTCACATTGACTGCAGCTGCAGGAGCGAGCAGAAGATACCAGTGCAGGAGCTTGCCTTCATTAAAGGTCAGAGAGAAAAGGTAGGCAGTGTGGGGGCACACCAGATGGGTCTAGCTGATCACCCTGAGACCAGGAGACAGGAAGCAGTGCTGCAGAGACAGGAGCAGAGAAGGAAGGCCGAGGAGAAGAGGAGGAGGAAGGCAGAGGAGTCATCCAAGAAAGAAGAGGAGTTGAGGGAGGAGTCACTGCTGGAGATGGAGTTGGAGGAGACTGGAGATATACTGGAGGAGGCAGGGAGGAGAGAGGAGGACGAAGACTTCATAACAGAGGCTGCGACAACTTCTTGTTTGCATGTGGCTAAGAAGAAGATATCACCAACATAGCTCTGGCTAGCTTGAGGAGACATCACACTGGGATGATAGAGAGTGCAGAGATTGCCACTGCTGCCTGGATTGATGCTGGTCTTATCACAGAGTTTGACACAGCACTGGTGACTGACCACAACAAGGTGAGGAGGGCTCAGGAGAGACTGACTAAGGAGCTGGTCAAGAAGTTTGATGAAGAGATTAGGGAAAGTAGCATCACCTGTATCTTCTTTGATGGGAAAAGAGATGACACCAAAGTGATGATGGAAGCTGAGGGCAGTGACAGGCAGTTTCCTGGCCTCATTAAGGAAGAACACTACACAGTGTGCAATGGATCAGGTGGGAAATATTTGTGGCATTTTGTACCAGGGGAAGCTGTAGAGGAGAGAAGTCATGCTGAGGTCATTGCTGATCATCTGGTGAACTGGCTAAGAGAGAGAGGAGCAGACCAGACCCTTTTGGCCACAGGAGGTGACAGTACTAATGTGTACTTGTAGAGGCCAAGCTTAGCAGGAAGTTGGTGTGGATTATTCTGTGACTTGCACACTGGGGAGCTGAGTCTCAGACACCTGATGACTGCACTGGATGGCAAGACATTGAGCAACAACAAGTGGTCTGGGCCCCTAGGGAAGATGTTAGACACTGCCACTGAGCTGGAGATCAACCCAAACTTCACGAGGATCACTGTTGGTCCTCCTCTACCCCATCTCAGTCAGGAGGTAGTCAAGGACCTCAGCACAGACCAATCATATGGCTACAGAATCATCACTGCCATCAGATCGGGAGAGGTACCTCAGAGTCTCGCTCTCCTGGAGATTGGGCCAGTCTGTCACAGTAGGTGGGTCACCACTGCTCTAAGGTTCTGCAGATTGTGGATTTCCAAACATGGGCTAAAGGGTAGGAACCTGAAGAATCTGAGGATAATTGTGGAATTCATAGTGGGAGTCTACATGCCAAACTGGTTCAACATCAAGTTAAATCACAGCTGGGTGGAGGGTCCCAGGCATGTACTGTACCGGCTAGAGCTGCTCAGAAGTCAGAAGAAGGAGGTGATAGGAATAGTGATGCCTACAGTGAAGAGATCAGCCTGGTATGCACACTCTGAGGCTGTGCTCCAGGCCATGCTGTGCAGTGAGGTGGAGGAGGAGAGGAGGGAGGCAGTGAAGAGGATACTGGAAATCAGAGGTGAAGGAGATGAGGACACACAGGTAGGAGACTGTAGTGTCAGACCCAGGAAGACTCCTGACATCAACCCAGATGCCACCAAATTCTCGGAGCTTATTGACTGGAACTCTGGCGTGACTGAGCCTCCTCTGACCTGCTCCCTCACCACTGCTGCAATCAAGAAGTTTCTGGATAGACCAATGGAAGTTCCTGCATGTCCCTCACACACACAGTCAGTAGAGAAGTGTGTAAGGATGACAACTGAAGCAGCACAACATGTTTACTCACAAGAGAGGAGGGAGGCGTACATCAGTGTCCAGGTTGCCAGTAGGGAGCTCATGTCCAGGAACAAGAGCAAGGCAGACATGGCATCCTTGGCAAAGTTCAAGAAACCTATCTATATTTCTAAGTTTTAATAATGAAATACAATCAAAATGTCTTTAATTGTATGTATGTAAAATGTAGTTATATATGGCATCCTTGACAAAGTTCAAGAAACCTATCTATATTTCTAAGTTTTAATATTGAAATACAATCAAAATGTCTTTAATTGTATGTAATGTATGTAAAAAGTAGTTATATACAATAAAAAAAATACTTGCAAAAATTGCTGATTTTTCGTAAACTTCAACTTCAAATAGTTGCTAGGAGTGGTCAAATCTGGATTTTAAAGCCATATTTCGATTTAGCACATAAAAATGCATCATTTTGGTCACTACTAGTCTTTGAAAATCTAAAGATTTCACTTTGCTCCCTAAAATTGACACACCCTACTCGCACATGCGCATTGAACTCACGTCTTTAGGGCTTGGCACTATTCGCGCGCGCACCGGATGCGGCGATACATTCCTTCCAAAAAAGGAGCGGTTATTCTATAACAATAATAATATGAACAAGTAAATGAATGAAGGATAGATAATACAGGGTGTCCGAGAAATATCTGTACAATTTTTGGCTGTTATTAAAAGTCAACCATGAAGTGTAGAAATTCCAGTGTTGTCCCATTTTACAGAGAATCTCATTAAGTTTTTTCTGATACCACGTTTTGACAAGTTTTTTAGAAATGTACGCGGGTGACAGACATTGATGATTTAAAAGCAAGAATCACAGCTGAAATTGTACAGATAATTTTCGGACACACTGGAATTTCTAAAAAACTTGTCAAAACTTGGTATCAGAAAAAACTTAATGAGATTCTCTGTAAAATGGGACAAGACTGGAATTTCTACACTTCATGGTTGACTTTTAATAACAGCCAAAAATTGTACAGATAATTCTCGGACACCCTGTATATATTTTTTGTTTAATGAAAAATTCTCAATAGTTTTGTTGCAAACACGACTTTTATATTCTTTAGCAAGCGGAAAGAATTCTGGGCATTATTTAAAAATGATAGGATGCTTTACTGCTGAAGATTGGAGGATTTATAAACGAGGGTTGGGGTATTTCATTTGATGTCGCAGTTATGAGTACCCAACATACCCACGGCATTATTACCTGAGTATTACTTCAACTTCGCGAAAGAGGTCTAATCAAAGAGCTTGAGATGATGGGCAGATGGGACGGGATGTAAGCGAGGCATAACTCAGGAATGATCTGTCGTTGAGTGGGAGGAAGACGTAGGGAAGGATGTTAGCAAAGTTTTGTGGTGGTAAATGATGGGATTGTGAAGGTGGAGGGATAGCCTAGTTCCTTGAATAAAAAGGTAAGATAATTAATCAGTTTGTTTATGGACTCCAGATCATATATTTCTTTGGAATAAGAAAATTAGAACAAAACGTTTAAGTATAGTCCTACCGGGGTGGTGTGATAAATGTTGCATGGTTAAAATTTCTGCATACCGCGAAGGAAAGGAAAATTCCTCGACAAATGAAAGGCTACGGAGATTGTTCAACACTATAAGGAAAGTATCGAAGTCCTGATTTTCATGCCATAGAGTGAAGATTCTGTCGACAGACCAAAAAAGGTAAAATGAATTCTCATACATAGATCATTGTGAAGAAGCTATTTATGAGTATATTTGAAGTTCAAAAGGAATCCGTAGAAAGATTCAGAGCAGTGGTTCCCAACAGGTGGGCCATGGCCCAGTTGCTTGTCTTTTAGCATCATGTTAATAAATGTTAATAACAAAAATTTGTTTATTAAACCGCATGTAAACATGATACCAGCTTAGCAACATAGGAGGTGGATCATGAGTTATTCGAATCTGTTCTAGTGGCCCATCGCTTCAAAAAGGTTGGGAACCACTGGTTTAGGGGAATATTGAGCGTAAGCTGACAAAGTTGAGCAATATATATATATATATATATATATACATTATAACTGCAAACACGCAGTATAATTAACGTAAAGAACGACGCTTTGTATAGGAGAATTATCCGCGCAAGATGAGAGCGAAAGAACGAAACAAATGAAAAAATGAGGTGTATATATATATATATATATATAACGTAAAGAACGACGCTTGTATAGGAGATATTCCGCGCAAGACGAGAGAGAGAAAACGGAACAAATGAAAAAATGAAGTAACCACCTGGGAATCGAACCCGGGATCTTCCGATTGCCGGTCAGACGCGATACCATTACACCATGGACTTCACTCTTCCAAATGCCGTAATTCTTCTACATACTCGCAGAAACCAATGCCCCAAGGGGGCACCTCCCGCATGCCGTAACATTATATACATTCAACTGCAAAGAACACGCAGTATAAATAACGTAAAGAACGACGCTTGTATAGGAGATATTCCGCGCAAGACGAGAGAGAGAAAACGGAACAAATGAAAAAATGAAGTAACCACCTGGGAATCGAACCCGGATCTTCCGATTGCCGGTCAGACGCGATACCATTACACCATGGACTTCACTCTTCCAAATGCCGTAATTCTTCTACATACTCGCAGAAACCAATGCCCAAGGGGGCACCTCCCGCATGCCGTAACATTATATACATTCAACTGCAAAGAACACGCAGTATAAATAACGTAAAGAACGACGCTTGTATAGGAGATATTCCGCGCAAGACGAGAGAGAGAAAACGGAACAAATGAAAAAATGAAGTAACCACCTGGGAATCGAACCCGGGATCTTCCGATTGCCGGTCAGACGCGATACCATTACACCATGGACTTCACTCTTCCAAATGCCGTAATTCTTCTACATACTCGCAGAAACCAATGCCCCAAGGGGCACCTCCCGCATGCCGTAACATTATATACATTCAACTGCAAAGAACACGCAGTATAAATAACGTAAAGAACGACGCTTGTATAGGAGATATTCCGCGCAAGACGAGAGAGAGAAAACGGACCAAATGAAAAAATGAAGTAACCACCTGGGAATCGAACCCGGGATCTTCCGATTGCCGGTCAGACGCGATACCATTACACCTTGGACTTCACTCTTCCAAATGCCGTAATTCTTCTACATACTCGCAGAAACCAATGCCCCAAGGGGGCACCTCCCGCATGCCGTAACATTATATACATTCAACTGCAAAGAACACGCAGTATAAATAACGTAAAGAACGACGCTTGTATAGGAGATATTCCGCGCAAGACGAGAGAGAGAAAACGGAACAAATGAAAAAATGAAGTAACCACCTGGGAATCGAACCCGGGATCTTCCGATTGCCGGTCAGACGCGATACCATTACACCATGGACTTCACTCTTCCAAATGCCGTAATTCTTCTACATACTCGCAGAAACCAATGCCCCAAGGGGGCACCTCCCGCATGCCGTAACATTATATACATTCAACTGCAAAGAACACGCAGTATAAATAACGTAAAGAACGACGCTTGTATAGGAGATATTCCGCGCAAGACGAGAGAGAGAAAACGGAACAAATGAAAAAATGAAGTAACCACCTGGGAATCGAACCCGGGATCTTCCGATTGCCGGTCAGACGCGATACCATTACACCTTGGACTTCACTCTTCCAAATGCCGTAATTCTTCTACATACTCGCAGAAACCAATGCCCCAAGGGGGCACCTCCCGCATGCCGTAACATTATATACATTCAACTGCAAAGAACACGCAGTATAAATAACGTAAAGAAACGACGCTTGTATAGGAGATATTCCGCGCAAGACGAGAGAGAGAAAACGGAACAAATGAAAAATGAAGTAACCACCTGGGAATCGAACCCGGGATCTTCCGATTGCCGGTCAGACGCGATACCATTACACCATGGACTTCACTCTTCCAAATGCCGTAATTCTTCTACATACTCGCAGAAACCAATGCCCCAAGGGGGCACCTCCCGCATGCCGTAACATTATATACATTCAACTGCAAAGAACACGCAGTATAAATAACGTAAAGAACGACGCTTGTATAGGAGATATTCCGCGCAAGACGAGAGAGAAAAACGGAACAAATGAAAAATGAAGTAACCACCTGGGAATCGAACCCGGGATCTTCCGATTGCCGGTCAGACGCGATACCATTACACCATGGACTTCACTCTTCCAAATGCCGTAATTCTTCTACATACTCGCAGAAACCAATGCCCAAGGGGGCACCTCCCGCATGCCGTAACATTATATACATTCAACTGCAAAGAACACGCAGTATAAATAACGTAAAGAACGACGCTTGTATAGGAGATATCCGCGCAAGACGAGAGAGAGAAAACGGAACAAATGAAAAAATGAAGTAACCACCTGGGAATCGAACCCGGGATCTTCCGATGCCGGTCAGACGCGATACCATTACACCATGGACTTCACTCTTCCAAATGCCGTAATTCTTCTACATACTCGCAGAAACCAATGCCCCAAGGGGGCACCTCCCGCATGCCGTAACATTATATACATTCAACTGCAAAGAACACGCAGTATAAATAACGTAAAGAACGACGCTTGTATAGGAGATATTCCGCGCAAGACGAGAGAGAGAAAACGGAACAAATGAAAAAATGAAGTAACCACCTGGGAATCGAACCGGGATCTTCCGATTGCCGGTCAGACGCGATACCATTACACCATGGACTTCACTCTTCCAAATGCCGTAATTCTTCTACATACTCGCAGAAACCAATGCCCAAGGGGGCACCTCCCGCATGCCGTAACATTATATACATTCAACTGCAAAGAACACGCAGTATAAATAACGTAAAGAACGACGCTTGTATAGGAGATATTCCGCGCAAGACGAGAGAGAAAAACGGAACAAATGAAAAAATGAAGTAACCACCTGGGAATCGAACCCGGGATCTTCCGATTGCCGGTCAGACGCGATACCATTACACCATGGACTTCACTCTTCCAAATGCCGTAATTCTTCTACATACTCGCAGAAACCAATGCCCCAAGGGGGCACCTCCCGCATGCCGTAACATTATATACATTCAACTGCAAAGAACACGCAGTATAAATAACGTAAAGAACGACGCTTGTATAGGAGATATCCGCGCAAGACGAGAGAGAGAAAACGGAACAAATGAAAAAATGAAGTAACCACCTGGGAATCGAACCCGGGATCTTCCGATTGCCGGTCAGACGCGATACCATTACACATTGGACTTCACTCTTCCAAATGCCGTAATTCTTCTACATACTCGCAGAAACCAATGCCCCAAAGGGGCACCTCCGCATGCCGTAACATTATATACATTCAACTGCAAAGAACACGCAGTATAAATAACGTAAAGAACGCTTGTATAGGAGATATTCCGCGCAAGACGAGAGAGAGAAAACGGAACAAATGAAAAAATGAAGTAACACCTGGGAATCGAACCCGGGATCTTCCGATTGCCGGTCAGACGCGATACCATTACACCATGGACTTCACTCTTCCAAATGCCGTAATTCTTCTACATACTCGCAGAAACCAATGCCCCAAGGGGCACCTCCCGCATGCCGTAACATTATATACATTCAACTGCAAAGAACACGCAGTATAAATAACGTAAAGAACGACGCTTGTATAGGAGATATTCCGCGCAAGACGAGAGAGAAAACGGAACAAATGAAAAAATGAAGTAACCACCTGGGAATCGAACCCGGGATCTTCCGATTGCCGGTCAGACGCGATACCATTACACCATGGACTTCACTCTTCCAAATGCCGTAATTCTTCTACATACTCGCAGAAACCAATGCCCCAAGGGGGCACCTCCCGCATGCCGTAACATTATATACATTCAACTGCAAAGAACACGCAGTATAAATAACGTAAAGAACGACGCTTGTATAGGAGATATTCCGCGCAGACGAGAGAGAGAAACGGAACAAATGAAAAAATGAAGTAACCACCTGGGAATCGAACCCGGGATCTTCCGATTGCCGGTCAGACGCGATACCATTACACCATGGACTTCACTCTTCCAAATGCCGTAATTCTTCTACATACTCGCAGAAACCAATGCCCCAAGGGGCACTCCCGCCCGATGCCGTAACATTATATACATTCAACTGCAAAGAACACGCAGTATAAATAACGTAAAGAACGACGCTTGTATAGGAGATATTCCGCGCAAGACGAGAGAGAGAAAACGGAACAAATGAAAAAATGAAGTAACCACCTGGGAATCGAACCCGGATCTTCCGATTGCCGGTCAGACGCGATACCATTACACCATGGACTTCACTCTTCCAAATGCCGTAATTCTTCTACATACTCGCAGAAACCATGCCCAAGGGGCACCTCCGCATGCCGTAACATTATATACATTCAACTGCAAAGAACACGCAGTATAAATACGTAAAGAACGACGCTTGTATAGGAGATATTCCGCGCAGACGAGAGAGAGAAAACGGAACAAATGAAAAAATGAAGTAACCACCTGGGAATCGAACCCGGGATCTTCCGATTGCCGGTCAGACGCGATACCCATTACACCATGGACTTCACTCTTCCAAATGCCGTAATTCTTCACATACTCGCAGAAACCAATGCCCCAAGGGGGCACCTCCCGCATGCCGTAACATTATATACATTCAACTGCAAAGAACACGCAGTATAAATAACGTAAAGAACGACGCTTGTATAGGAGATATTCCGCGCAAGACGAGAGAGAGAAAACGGAACAAATGAAAAAATGAAGTAACCACCTGGGAATCGAACCCGGGATCTTCCGATTGCCGGTCAGACGCGATACCATTACACCATGGACTTCACTCTTCCAAATGCCGTAATTCTTCTACATACTCGCAGAAACCAATGCCCCAAGGGGGCACCTCCCGCATGCCGTAATTATATACATTCAACTGCAAAGAACACGCAGTATAAATAACGTAAAGAACGACGCTTGTATAGGAGATATTCCGCGCAAGACGAGAGAGAGAAAACGGAACAAATGAAAAATGAAGTAACCACCTGGGAATCGAACCCGGGATCTTCCGATTGCCGGTCAGACGCGATACCATTACACCATGGACTTCACTCTTCCAAATGCCGTAATTCTTCTACATACTCGCAGAAAACCAATGCCCAAGGGGGCACCTCCCGCATGCCGTAACATTATATCATTCAACTGCAAAGAACACGCAGTATAAATAACGTAAAGAACGACGCTTGTATAGGAGATATTCCGCGCAAGACGAGAAGAGAAAACGGAACAAATGAAAAAATGAAGTAACCACCTGGGAATCGAACCCGGGATCTTCCGATTGCCGGTCAGACGCGATACCATTACCCATGGACTTCACTCTTCCAAATGCCGTAATTCTTCTACATACTCGCAGAAACCAATGCCCCAAGGGGGCACCTCCCGCATGCCGTAACATTATATACATTCAACTGCAAAGAACACGCAGTATAAATAACGTAAAGAACGACGCTTGTATAGGAGATATTCCGCGCAAGACGAGAGAGAGAAAACGGAACAAATGAAAAATGAAGTAACCACCTGGGAATCGAACCCGGGATCTTCCGATTGCCGGTCAGACGCGATACCATTAACACATGGACTTCACTCTTCCAAATGCCGTAATTCTTCTACATACTCGCAGAAACCAATGCCCCAAGGGGGCACCTCCCGCATGCCGTAACATTATATACATTCAACTGCAAAGAAACGCAGTATAAATAACGTAAAGAACGACGCTTGTATAGGAGATATTCCGCGCAAGACGAGAGAGAGAAAACGGACAAATGAAAAAAATGAAGTAACCACCTGGGAATCGAACCCGGGATCTTCCGATTGCCGGTCAGACGCGATACCATTACACCATGGACTTCACTCTTCCAAATGCCGTAATTCTTCTACATACTCGCAGAAACCAATGCCCCAAGGGGGCACCTCCCGCATGCCGTAACATTATATACATTCAACTGCAAAGAACACGCAGTATAAATAACGTAAAGAACGACGCTTGTATAGGAGATATTTCCGCGCAAGACGAGAGAGAGAAAACGGAACAAATGAAAAAATGAAGTACCACCTGGGAATCGAACCCGGATCTTCGATTGCCGGTCAGACGCGATACCATTACACCATGACTTCACTCTTCCAATGCCGTATTCTTCTACATACTCGCAGAAACCAATGCCCCAAGGGGCACCTCCCGCATGCCGTAACATTATATCATTCAACTGCAAGAACACGCAGTATAAATAACGTAAAGAACGACGCTTTATAGGAGATATTCCGCGCAAGACGAGAGATAGAAAACGGAACAAATGAAAAAATGAAGTAACCACCTGGGAATCGAACCCGGGATCTTCCGATTGCCGGTCAGACGCGATACATTACACTTGGACTTCACTCTTCCAAATGCCGTAATTCTTCTACATACTCGCAGAAACCAATGCCCCAAGGGGGCACCTCCCGCATGCCGTAACATTATATAATTCACTGCAAAGAACACGCAGTATAATAACTAAAGAACGACGCTTGTATAGGAGATATTCCGCGCAAGACGAGAGAGAGAAAACGGAACAAATGAAAAAATGAAGTAACCACCTGGGAATCGAACCCGGGATCTTCCGATTGCCGGTCAGACGCGATACCATTACACCATGGACTTCACTCTTCCAAATGCCGTAATTCTTCTACATACTCGCAGAAACCAATGCCCCAAGGGGCACCTCCCGCATGCCGTAACATTATATACATTCAACTGCAAAGAACACGCAGTATAAATAACGTAAAGAACGACGCTTGTATAGGAGATATTCCGCGCAAGACGAGAGAGAAGAAAACGGAACAAATGAAAAAATGAAGTAACCACCTGGGAATCGAACCCGGGATCTTCCGATTGCCGGTCAGACGCGATACCATTACACCATGGACTTCACTCTTCCAAATGCCGTAATTCTTCTACATACTCGCAGAAACCAATGCCCCAAGGGGGCACCTCCCGCATGCCGTAACATTATATACATTCAACTGCAAAGAACACGCAGTATAAATACGTAAAGAACGACGCTTGTATAGGAGATATTCCGCGCAAGACGAGAGAGAGAAAACGGAACAAATGAAAAAATGAAGTAACCACCTGGGAATCGAACCGGATCTTCCGATTGCCGGTCAGACGCGATACCATTACACCATGGACTTCACTCTTCCAAATGCCGTAATTCTTCTACATACTCGCAGAAAACCAATGCCCCAAGGGGGCACCTCCCGCATGCCGTAACATTATATACATTCAACTGCAAAGAACACGCAGTATAAATAACGTAAAGAACGACGCTTGTATAGGAGATATATTCCGCGCAAGACGAGAGAGAGAAAACGGAACAAATGAAAAAATGAAGTAACCACCTGGGAATCGACCCGGGATCTTCCGATTGCCGGTCAGACGCGATACCATTACACCATGGGACTTCACTCTTCCAAATGCCGTAATTTTCTACATACTCGCAGAAACCAATGCCCCAAGGGGGCACCTCCCGCATGCCGTAACATTATATACATTCAACTGCAAAGAACACGCAGTATAAATAACGTAAAGAACGACGCTTGTATAGGAGATATTCCGCGCAAGACGAGAGAGAGAAAACGGAACAAATGAAAAAATGAAGTAACCACCTGGGAATCGAACCCGGGATCTTCCGATTGCCGGTCAGAACGCGATACCATTACACCATGGACTTCACTCTTCCAAATGCCGTAATTCTTCTACATACTCGCAGAAACCAATGCCCCAAGGGGGCACCTCCCGCATGCCGTAACATTATATACATTCAACTGCAAAGAACACGCAGTATAAATAACGTAAAGAACGACGCTTGTATAGGAGATATTCCGCGCAAGACGAGAGAGAGAAAACGGAACAAATGAAAAAATGAAGTAACCACCTGGGAATCGAACCCGGGATCTTCCGATTGCCGGTCAGACGCGATACCATTACACCATGGACTTCACTCTTCCAAATGCCGTAATTCTTCTACATACTCGCAGAAACCAATGCCCCAAGGGGGCACCTCCCGCATGCCGTAACATTATATACATTCAACTGCAAAGAACACGCAGTATAAATAACGTAAAGAACGACGCTTGTATAGGAGATATTCCGCGCAAGACGAGAGAGAGAAAACGGAACAAATGAAAAAATGAAGTAACACACCTGGAATCGAACCCGGGATCTTCCGATTGCCGGTCAGACGCGATACCATTACACCATGGACTTCACTCTTCCAAATGCCGTAATTCTTCTACATACTCGCAGAAACCATGCCCAAGGGGGCACCTCCCGCATGCCGTAACATTATATACATTCAACTGCAAATGCAAAGAACACGCAGTATAAATAACGTAAAGAACGACGCTTGTATAGGAGATATTCCGCGCAAGACGAGAGAGAGAAACGGAACAAATGAAAAAATGAAGTAAACCACCTGGGAATCGAACCCGGGATCTTCCGATTGCCGGTCAGACGCGATACCATTACACCATGGACTTCACTCTTCCAAATGCCGTATTCTTTACATACTCGCAGAAACCAATGCCCCAAGGGGGCACCTCCCGCATGCCGTAACATTATATACATTCAACTGCAAAGAACACGCAGTATAAATAACGTAAAGACGACGCTTGTATAGGAGATATTCCGCGCAAGACGAGAGAGAGAAAACGGAACAAATGAAAAAATGAAGTAACCACCTGGGAATCGAACCCGGGATCTTCCGATTGCCGGTCAGACGCGATACCATTACACCATGGACTTCACTCTTCCAAATGCCGTAATTCTTCTACATACTCGCAGAAACAATGCCCCAAGGGGGCACCTCCCGCATGCCGTAACATTATACATTCAACTGCAAAGAACACGCAGTATAAATAACGTAAAGAACGACGCTTGTATAGGAGATATTCCGCGCAAGACGAGAGAGAGAAAACGGAACAAATGAAAAAATGAAGTAACCACCTGGGAATCGAACCCGGGATCTTCGATTGCGGTCAGACGCGATACCATTACACCATGGACTTCACTCTTCCAAATGCCGTAATTCTTCTACATACTCGCAGAAACCAATGCCCCAAGTGCACCCCCCGCATGCCGTAACATTATATACATTCAACTGCAAAGAACACGCAGTATAAATAACGTAAAGAACGACGCTTGTATAGGAGATATTCCGCGCAAGACGAGAGAGAGAAAACGGACAAATGAAAAAATGAAGTAACCACCTGGGAATCGAACCCGGGATCTTCCGATTGCCGGTCAGACGCGATACCATTACACCATGGACTTCACTCTTCCAAATGCCGTAATTCTTCTACATACTCGCAGAAACCAATGCCCCAAGGGGGCACCTCCCGCATGCCGTAACATTATATACATTCAACTGCAAAGAACACGCAGTATAAATAACGTAAAACGACGCTTGTATAGGAGATATTCCGCGCAAGACGAGAGAGAGAAAACGGAACAAATGAAAAAATGAAGTAACCACCTGGGAATCGAACCCGGGATCTCCGATTGCCGGTCAGACGCGATACCATTACACCATGGACTTCACTCTTCCAAATGCCGTAATTCTTCTACATACTCGCAGAAACCAATGCCCCAAGGGGGCACCTCCCGCATGCCGTAACATTATATACATTCAACTGCAAAGAACACGCAGTATAAATAACGTAAAGAACGCGCTTGTATAGGAGATATTCCGCGCAAGACGAGAGAGAGAAAACGGAACAAATGAAAAATGAGTAACCACCTGGGATCGAACCCGGGATCTCCGATTGCCGGTCAGACGCGATACCATTACACCATGGACTTCACTCTTCCAAATGCCGTAATTCTTCTACATACTCGCAGAAACCAATGCCCCAAGGGGGCACCTCCCGCATGCCGTAACATTATATACATTCAACTGCAAAGAACACGCAGTATAAATAACGTAAAGAACGACGCTTGTATAGGAGATATTCCGGCAAGACGAGAGAGAAAAACGGAACAAATGAAAAAATGAAGTAACCACCTGGGAATCGAACCCGGATCTTCCGATTGCCGGTCAGACGCGATACCATTACACCATGGACTTCACTCTTCCAAATGCCGTAATTCTTCTACATACTCGCAGAAACCAATGCCCCAAGGGGGCACCTCCCGCATGCCGTAACATTATATACATTCAACTGCAAAGAACACGCAGTATAAATAACGTAAAGAACGACGCTTGTATAGGAGATATTCCGCGCAAGACGAGAGAGAGAAAACGGAACAAATGAAAAAATGAAGTAACCACCTGGGAATCGAACCCGGGATCTTCCGATTGCCGGTCAGACGCGATACCATTACACCATGGACTTCACTCTTCCAAATGCCGTAATTCTTCTACATACTCGCAGAAACCAATGCCCCAAGGGGGCACCTCCCGCATGCCGTAACATTATATACATTCAACTGCAAAGAACACGCAGTATAAATAACGTAAAGAACGACGCTTGTATAGGAGATATTCCGCGCAAGACGAGAGAGAGAAAACGGAACAAATGAAAAAATGAAGTAACCACCTGGGAATCGAACCGGGATCTTCCGATTGCCGGTCAGACGCGATACCATTACACCATGGACTTCACTCTTCCAAATGCCGTAATTCTTCTACATACTCGCAGAAACCAATGCCCCAAGGGGGCACCTCCCGCATGCCGTAACATTATATACATTCAACTGCAAAGAACACGCAGTATAAATAACGTAAAGAACGACGCTTGTATAGGAGATATTCCGCGCAAGACGAGAGAGAGAAAACGGAAACAAATGAAAAAATGAAGTAAACCACCTGGGAATCGAACCGGGATCTTCCGATTGCCGGTCAGACGCGATACCATTACACCATGGACTTCACTCTTCCAAATGCCGTAATTCTTCTACATACTCGCAGAAACCAATGCCCAAGGGGGGCACCTCCCGCATGCCGTAACATTATATACATTCAACTGCAAAGAACACGCAGTATAAATAACGTAAAGAACGACGCTTGTATAGGAGATATTCCGCGCAAGACGAGAGAGAGAAAACGGAACAAATGAAAAAATGAAGTAACCACCTGGGAATCGAACCCGGGATCTTCCGATTGCCGGTCAGACGCGATACCATTACACCATGGACTTCACTCTTCCAAATGCCGTAATTCTTCTACATACTCGCAGAAACCAATGCCCCAAGGGGGCACCTCCCGCATGCCGTAACATTATATACATTCAACTGCAAAGAACACGCAGTATAAATAACGTAAAGAACGACGCTTGTATAGGAGATATTCCGCGCAAGACGAGAGAGAGAAAACGGAACAAATGAAAAAATGAAGTAACCACCTGGGAATCGAACCCGGGATCTTCCGATTGCCGGTCAGACGCGATACCATTACACCATGGACTTCACTCTTCCAAATGCCGTAATTCTTCTACATACTCGCAGAAACCAATGCCCCAAGGGGGCACCTCCCGCATGCCGTAACATTATATACATTCAACTGCAAAGAACACGCAGTATAAATAACGTAAAGAACGACGCTTGTATAGGAGATATTCCGCGCAAGACGAGAGAGAGAAAACGGAACAAATGAAAAAATGAAGTAACCACCTGGGAATCGAACCCGGGATCTTCCGATTGCCGGTCAGACGCGATAACCATTACACCATGGACTTCACTCTTCCAAATGCCGTAATTCTTCTACATACTCGCAGAAACCAATGCCCCAAGGGGGCACCTCCCGCATGCCGTAACATTATATACATTCAACTGCAAAGAACACGCAGTATAAATAACGTAAAGAACGACGCTTGTATAGGAGATATTCCGCGCAAGACGAGAGAGAGAAAACGGAACAAATGAAAAATGAAGTAACCACCTGGGAATCGAACCCGGGATCTTCCGATTGCCGGTCAGACGCGATACCATTACACCATGGACTTCACTCTTCCAAATGCCGTAATTCTTCTACATACTCGCAGAAACCAATGCCCCAAGGGGGCACCTCCCGCATGCCGTAACATTATATACATTCAACTGCAAAGAACACGCAGTATAAATAACGTAAAGAACGACGCTTGTATAGGAGATATTCCGCGCAAGACGAGAGAGAGAAAACGGAACAAATGAAAAAATGAAGTAACCACCTGGGAATCGAACCCGGGATCTTCCGATTGCCGGTCAGACGCGATACCATTACACCATGGACTTCACTCTTCCAAATGCCGTAATTCTTCTACATACTCGCAGAAACCAATGCCCCAAGGGGCACCTCCCGCATGCCGTAACATTATATACATTCAACTGCAAAGAACACGCAGTATAAATAACGTAAAGAACGACGCTTGTATAGGAGATATTCCGCGCAAGACGAGAGAGAGAAAACGGAACAAATGAAAAAATGAAGTAACCACCTGGGAATCGAACCCGGGATCTTCCGATTGCCGGTCAGACGCGATACCATTACACCATGGACTTCACTCTTCCAAATGCCGTAATTCTTCTACATACTCGCAGAAACCAATGCCCCAAGGGGGCACCTCCCGCATGCCGTAACATTATATACATTCAACTGCAAAGAACACGCAGTATAAATAACGTAAAGAACGACGCTTGTATAGGAGATATTCCGCGCAAGACGAGAGAGAGAAAACGGAACAAATGAAAAAATGAAGTAACCACCTGGGAATCGAACCCGGGATCTTCCGATTGCCGGTCAGACGCGATACCATTACACCATGGACTTCACTCTTCCAAATGCCGTAATTCTTCTACATACTCGCAGAAACCAATGCCCCAAGGGGGCACCTCCCGCATGCCGTAAACATTATATACATTCAACTGCAAAGAACACGCAGTATAAATAACGTAAAGAACGACGCTTGTATAGGAGATATTCCGCGCAAGACGAGAGAGAGAAAACGGAACAAATGAAAAAATGATGTAACCACCTGGGAATCGAACCCGGGATCTTCCGATTGCCGGTCAGACGCGATACATTACACCATGGACTTCACTCCCGGGTTCGATTCCCAGGTGGTTACTTCATTTTTTCATTTGTTCCGTTTTCTCTCTCTCGTCTTGCGCGGAATATCTCCTATACAAGCGTCTTTCTTTACGTTATTTATACTGCGTGTTCTTTGCAGTTGAATGTATATAATGTTACGGCATGCGGGAGGTGCCCCCTTGGGGCATTGGTTTCTGCGAGTATGTAGAAGAATTACGGCATTTGGAAGAGTGAAGTCCATGGTTTAATGGTATCGCGTCTGACCGGCAATCGGAAGATCCCGGGTTCGATTCCCAGGTGGTTACTTCATTTTTCATTTGTTCCGTTTTCTCTCTCTCGTCTTGCGCGGAATATCTCCTATACAAGCGTCGTTCTTTACGTTATTTATACTGCGTGTTCTTTGCAGTTGAATGTATATAATGTTACGGCATGCGGGAGGTGCCCCCTTGGGGCATTGGTTTCTGCGAGTATGTAGAAGAATTACGGCATTTGGAAGAGTGAAGTCCATGGTGTAATGGTATCGCGTCTCTGACCGGCAATCGGAAGATCCCGGGTTCGATTCCCAGGTGGTTACTTCATTTTTTCATTTGTTCCGTTTTCTCTCTCCGTCTTGCGCGGAATATCTCCTATACAGGCGTCGTTCTTTACGGTATTTATACTGCGTGTTCTTTGCAGTTGAATGTATATATATATATCATATATATATAACTCAGAATGGTCCCCTGAGAAACTTTTGTTATACACAGACCGTGCATGGAACAAGGAACTCTTCTGAGAAAATTAAATCCACTATAGTCCGAATAAGTAATGGTAAATGACAAACAGTATAGTTTTTTCGGTACTTACGTATTAACGGGGGGGGGCACCACATATTGATGATTGGTTAGGTTAAGTTGTAATATTTTCGTTAGCTGAAAATTTCTAATACATCATATTTTTTAAATAGCAATATTTTTTTAAATATTTTTTTATATAATTTTCTGAAAAAAATTAATTTTTTTGGGCTTATAATATTACAACTTAACCTAACCAATCATCAATATATGGTGGCCCCCCGTTAATACGTAAGTACCGTTTTTTCTTTTTCATGAAAAAAGAAACACTTTGTTCTAACTTCCTGCACATCTTCGTGAGAGCTTCATTGAACTGCTACACATGGAGGGAAACTGGAGAGTATGTTTTTAGCTTTCGATCTAGATAAGTTCCATAGGTGCTTGTTAAGATTCAGGGCTTTGGGATGCCAAAGAAAAAAGTTTAATGACTTGTGTAGCTACAACAGAGATGTGACACGAAACTCTATCTTCCTCTTCCTGGAAAATATTATGATCAAAGATAAAGATCCCTTGCTGGCATATGTAGACATACATGGTTCTTGAAGTTTTCTAATGTACTCACAACAATTTAACTATTTCTTTACAAACTCTACAAATCTTACGCTGATATTAATTTACTGCACACCGTACATCTATTCTCACATACTTCACAGTTTTTCCATGAGAATGGAGGTTTCTTAGTCGCATGCAAACAAGACACTTGTTAATGTAAAGAGGAGGGTATCCCCAGCACTGAAACAATGACGTTTCCTACCATTTCTCTTTCCTTTCACATACTATTCATTGTCCCGTACATTCATCTTCTCAGTGTAGCCAAATTATTTTCTTAAAACATATATATATACCGGGTGTCCCAAAAAAAACTATATACTCTTTATAGCATCATATATTTTATAATTAAAAAAAAACCAAACAATATATTGTTATAGCAATTGCCAATGAAGGGTAAATTAGTAATCTAAGTGATCAAAATGTTATAGCGAGTTGTTTGCATATTAAATTTAATTAACTACGCCAAGTGCTCAAAATGTTCTCCGGCGGCATGAATGCACTTTCAATACAACAAAATCGTGTGGTCTGATGAAGCTACCTTCAAGCTGAATGGCACAGTAAATCGACACAACTGCAGGTACTGGTCACTTGATAATCCACACGTTTATGTGGATAAACATGTTAATTTACGAGGATTAACAACATGGTGTGGTTTATCATCCAGGTGTTTGGTTGGACCATTTTTCTTTAATGGGACAGTTACCGGTGCCGCATATCTCGACATGCTGCGGACAGAAATTATACCTGCAGTTCGGAAGTTGTTTGGAAACGACGACTTTTACTTTCAACAAGATGGAGCCCCCTCATTATCATTGTGATGACAGAAGGTACCTCGATGAAACGTTGCCTAACCGTTGGATAGGACGAAGAAGAAGCGTTGAGTATCCTCCACGTTCACCGGACTTGACTCTACTTGATTTTTACTTGCGGGGCTACCTGAAGGATGCAGTTTATGGTACAAGACCTGCAACACTCGAACACCTTAAGGATGCAATTAGGGAAAAGTGCGGGACCATCACAGCATCCACATTAGTCCATATCTGCGATTCAGTTAGTCGACGCATTCAAAAGTGCATTCATGCCGCCGGAGAACATTTTGAGCACTTAGCGTAGTTAATTAAATTTTATATGCAAACAACTCGCTATAACATTTTGATCACTTAGATTACTAATTTACCCTTCATTGGCAATTGCTATAACAATATATTGGTTTTTTTTAAATTATAAAATATATGATGCTGTAAAGAGTATATAGTTTTCTGGGGACACCCTATATATATATATATATATATATACTGTGTATATATATATATATATATATATATACTGTATATATATATATATATATATATATTATATATAATATATATATATATATATGTGTGTGGTGGTGTGTGTGTGTGTGTGTGTGTGTGTGTGTGGGAATGAACTCAGAATGGTTCCCTGAAGTTTTTTATGATACACACAGACCGTGCATGGAACAAGGAACTCTTCTAGGAAAATTAAATCCACCATAGTCCGAATAAGTAATGGTAAATGACAAACACTATAGTTTTTTTGTTTTTCGTGATGTTAGCCCGACGTGGGCAACGGTTCACTCGCAAAGAGGTCCCAAAAATATAGCTTCCCTCACCAGTTATCTGCAAAACAGATAGGATCCAGCTTTGGGACAGGATCTAGGGTTTAAAGCAGCCTAGCCCCGCTACATTTAGAACCTCAATATAAGCAAAAGACTCGCTGCCTTCACGTCGGATTGAATACATCAAAGAAAAAGGGGTAACTATTATATTTTTAGCCAAAAACCAAAACTTAAACCTCAACTGGGAGAATTGAGCGTCCACTTTTCAAGGCACATAACATGTCCGTTTCTTGATGGGAATGAATTCAGACTGGTTCCCTGAAGTTTTTTATGATACACACAGACCGTGCATGGAACAAGGAACTCTTCTAGGAAAATTAAATCCACTATAGTCCGAATAAGTAATGGTAAATGACAAACACTATAGTTTTTCTTTTTCATGATGTTAGCCCGACGTGGGCAACGGGCACTCGCAAAGAGGTCCCAAAAAATAGCTTCCCTCACCAGCTATCTGCAAGTGACCCGTTGCCCACGTCGGGCTAACATCATGAAAAGGAAAAAACTATAGTGTTTGTCATTTACTATTACTTATTCGGACTATAGTGGATTTAATTTTTCTAGAAGAGTTCCTTGTTCCATGCACGGTCTGTGTGCATCATATATAGGTGTGTGTGTGTGTGTGTGTGTGTGTGTGTGTGTGTTAACGGCAATAAGCGAAATTCGGCTGTAAGCTTAAATCCTAGGAAATAAGTGGAAAGCTGAGAATGCATATAATCATAAGTACAGGGTGGGCGAAAAGTCTTTTAGGATTTTATACATTACTATAATTTAGCAAATGTGTGTCTGTCTGTATGTCTGTCTGTCTGTTTGTCCGCAGAAAAAACTTTTACGTTTCTGAACCGATTTCGACCAAACTTCGTATGGTGGATGTGGGTGATGAGTAATAAACGAAAATATATGTGTGACTAGTCCCCACCCCCACCCCCGACCAGTTACTGGGCCCGAAGTCCCCAGCACCACGATAAAACTATAGAAAAGAGCGCAGCCATGAAAATCTTGAGCTTCACATTGTGTCAAGATTTGTAAAGTTTAAGATTTTCATGACTATAGTTTTATTGACCAAATAAAACTTTATCATACCTGTACTCCAGCCCCGCCTAATTACTGGAACCGTACAGCCCTGTTTAGCTAGTATAAATAATTTGTTAATAATAAATAAATTCCACTGATATCACTGCAGTGTATGCGATACTTTTCAAAGCAACTATACAAGGGCAGGAATAACCTAGACTAGAACAAGAAGGCCCTGACACTAGCCACAGTCAGCGCCATGTCAGTAAGGATTGAATACATCAATGAATAAAAAGTGTATCTTGTATCGTGAGCTATTTCTTATAATAATTGTGAAGAAAATTTGTGTTTATTTTAAGAAAAATATAATAAATCACCACCAAATCCAACTACTCTTCGATAGTGGAAGCTCAAACTTTTGGAAACAGCGAGCTTGATAAAAGATCGTCCAAGAAGCGGCGATCGGAAACAACAACAAAGAAAATGTCGTGGCCAGTTTTCAAGTCGATCCAACAACTCCACCGTGAAAAGTCGCACAGGAATTGGGTATTTACAAATTTTCAGTAGCAAAAATATTGAAATCACAGGGATACTACAATTACAAACCCATTTACTTCAGCTCATATACGACGATGATTCTTATAGATGGCTGCAGTTTGCGAAAAAAATGAGAAAAGCTCAACAGTGATCCAGATTTCGTTCGAAAGATAAAATTTTCAGATGAATGTTTGTTTGGTTTAACGAGTAAAAGAAACAAACACAACGGCTACACTGACAGTTTGACCGTGCACTGTTATTCAGAACTCGTTTCCTTTGACATATCGAGAGATACGATGGATGGAAAACGCTATTGCCACATATTGCGAGACATAGTTTTACCACAGTCCAAGTGCAGCTACCTGTGAGATTCTGGATACGAACCTTGAAGGAAGATGACTTGGTCGGTGAGGTCCCATCGAGTGGCCAGGCAGATCACTTGATTTAATCCCATGTGATTTCTGGCTTTGGGCTTATTTGTGTGACAAACTCTACACTCCTGGTTTCATCTATCCAAATGCGAATGCCCTTTGCCACAGAATAGATGAAGAACTGAAAAGGATCCCATTCGATATGTTCAGAAGAACAATGAAGAGTTTCACAGAGAGAATCCACAAATGTATCATAGCGGATGGAGAACGCTGAAGATTAAATTACAAGATAACAAAATATTTGTATGAGTAAAATTCTTATAGACGTTTTGTTTGATTTGTTTCATCATTTGAACACTTATCTGTATAATGTTCACTAAGTAGTGGTATGTATAAAATCCTTAAAGACTTTTCTCTCACCCTGTATAGTACCTATTTATATATCTATAATAGTAAGTATAACTTAACCTAACCTAACGTAACATAACCTAAACAGTGAAAGTGTCCATTGTAACTAATGCTATATGCATTTTTAGCTTCCAGTTTATTGCCTAGGCTTTATCTTAATGCCAGACTCCGCTTATTGCCGCTAACATATATATAACTTCATATAAAATTTGTGTGCTCAGGTTCTGTATTTTTGGACGTATACCCATCGGATCGACAAGACCAAAACAACAACACTGTAAAAACTAACTTAATCTAACCTATAATAACCTAACCTAACTTAACCTAACTTAATGTAACCCACAATACAGTAGGTAGACTGGGCACTGCTTTATTTAAACAGCTGTTCGGTGGGTTTTTTTTCGTCATGTCCAGACTTTCACAAGTCCATAAACCTTTCCGACACCCTAGCTTCTATCAAATGTCCGTGAAAAAGTAAATGTGTTGATACAGCGACATTGTCAGATAAAGGGCTGGCCAGATCAAAGGGTGGCATAGTGATGGCTTAAACTAATAATTCCCGAGTAAATAACGAATTTCAAAAGTAAACTGAACTATTGTAATTTACCCGAACTGCAGACGCCATCACATACTGTGTAAAAAGCTTGTATTAGTCAAAAGAAACAATAATAATAATATATATAAATATAATAGTCCAAAGAAAATATATACAGTATATAATAATTCCATAAAACTGCTATACAAAATATTAGAACTAAACATCACGTGAGTTCTTCCAAAGAGCAGTTGAGAACGGACTGTCGTTATAAAAACTTTATCGATTCGTATTGACTATTTCGTTTGAGTTTGTAAAAACTTACGTTTATTTTCACTATTTTCACTAAAAAATACTGCACTTCATGAATATGGATGCAATCAGTTGTTGGGAATGCAAAATTGGGTCATTTATTTGTTAACTAGCAGAATTACACAGCTTCGCTCGGGTTCAGTATATATGAAATTACATTGACTCTCTGTCTTTGATCAGAATCAAATTTAATCTTAAAAAATGGTAACTATAAATTGAAAACAAACTATAAAGTAAAGATAGGTTAAGGAAAGCATTCTTGAAGATTATCTTTATTTTAGAACAAATGGTTCAAAAGTATAAATAAAGTGCATAGATAATTCATATTTAGTGAATTAGCACCAAGTAGTGATCTTTTAGATAATAATAATAATAATAATGATTGGGGGTTGTTTAACCTCCTTCGCAACATCAAAAGTCGTATAACGGAGGGGACCTACAGCTCTACGTTGCATCCGAACCACAGGTCGCCACATAATCTGGACATGGAGGACAGTCTCCCATCCAACTACAACCCAGACTCAATGTCGCTTAACTTCGCTGATCAACGGGAAGCGGTGTTACGACATTGGCTACGACGTAGCCCGATCTTTTAGATGTTAATGAGAGTTGCATGAAATGAGAAATCGAGAGCAATACAATTATTATTACTGTAAATGTTTGAGAAAAATACATTAAATCAAATATTTATGCCATATAATCAATGATACGGTATCGCTGCAGTGCTTCGGGATAGGCTATGTTAACTGTTTTCTTATCAGCACCCAAAATGAAAAGATTTTTACTGTCACCAACTCTTGAGCACCCAACATAAAGCTGGCCATGAGAAAAACATGGTTTCTGTAGGTTGAGGCCAACTACCTCAAGCGACTGGCCTTGAGCTTTGGTGATACTCATGGCAAAACTTAGTCGAATTGGGAAATGGAAGCATGCACCATGTCTCATAAAGCTGCGCTTGAAGCTGTGGACCGGACCCTGAAAGATCTTCGACGTACTGACAAACTAATGGGAGGTGTCACTATGGTCTTGGCTGGTGACTTTCGCCAAACACCCCCAATCATTCCACGAGCTGTAGGTCCCCTCCGTCATATGACCTTAGATGTTGCGAAGGAGGTTAAACAACCCCAATCATTATTATTATTATCTAAAAGATCACTAATTGGTGCTAGTTCACTAAATATTAATTATCTATGCACTTTATTTATACTTTTGAACCATTTGTTGAAAAATAAAAATAATCTTCAAGACTGCTTTCCTTAACCTATCTTTACTTAAAAGTTTGCTTTCAATTTATAGTTACCATTTTTTTAGACTAAATTTGATTCTGATCAAAGACACAGAGTCAATGTAATTTCATATATACTGAACCCAAGCGAAGCTGAGTAATTCTGCTAGTAGATAAATAAAAGGACGCGTGTGTGTGTTCCAACCATAGGTCGAAAGTGGGAGCAGTTACAAACATGAAACTCCGCACACATATTGATTAGGCCCGAGGTTGTACACCTGGGTGTTGAATGGCCGGTTAGGTCAACTGTACGCCCTTGACGATTGGTTAGGTTAAGTCGTGATATTTTCGTTAGCTTTAACGAAAATATCACGACTTAACCTAACCAATCTTCAAGGGCGTACAATTAATCTAACCGGGCATTCAATTAGCCTACCCGGGCATTCAATTAATCTAATCGGGCATTCACTTGACCTAACCGGGCGTTTAATTAACCTAATCGGGCATTCAGTTGACCTAACCGGGCATTTAATTAACCTAATCGGGCATTCACTTGACCTAACCTGGCATTCAATTAACCTAACCGGGCATATATATATATATATATTGCGTTCAACATCCACCCGGCAACGCCGGGTTGCTCCACTAGTTTATTAATAAAATAATACATTTTTTACATAAAAAAATTTAGATAAAAATAGACCATCATTTGTCGAGAAATATCAAGGTAGCCTCGTACGGGTCAGTTTACTTATATAATCTCGCATAAGCATGACATACATGATGTGGGGTCAAACTGCGCCTGCGCCGCTGCCACGTTAGAGAACGCCTGTTTCCACCAATGGTGCTTCTGAATTCTATTAATGTCAGATCGCGCCTATATTTTCCTCTAATCGTGTACTTGTGAATGCCTTAACACCAAGATAGTTGTTGGGAATTAATTATCTCAAATTTAACGATGTACAACTGGGTTTGTTTGGGTTATTTAATAATATGAAATAGTTAGGATTTTTAAAAACCTTTAATAAGATAT
Organism: Bathynomus jamesi; assembly: GCA_023014485.1. Classification (NCBI taxonomy): domain Eukaryota; kingdom Metazoa; phylum Arthropoda; class Malacostraca; order Isopoda; family Cirolanidae; genus Bathynomus; species Bathynomus jamesi. The sequence continues at coordinate 1,597,599 of JAJOZX010000155.1, forward strand.
ATTTCAAAGTTTCTCTCAGTTCCAGGAACGTGGGAAACAAAGAATTAAAGACATTCTGACTAGAGGCGTCTTAAAAACTGAAAGAACTCGATCCTAAAGAAGTTATAAAACAGACAGGCCGCCAAAAAGCGAGAGTGTCCGGAGGAAGGAGACAGAGAGAGAAAGCGAGCGAGCGAGAGAGAGGATTCAGATGATCTTGGCACATTTAGATTTCATCTGCTTAATTTTGTTCTGACGATGGCCGTGATAAGTGGGCCTATCTATATAAGTATGAAATCCGCTCAATAAAAAAAAATTATATTTTTCCCTAGAAATGAAGGTAAATGTTCTTTCGACCCTAGGGTTTTGCCAATTCCTCTTTCAAACAATTATATAACGTTAGGTTTACTTTTAACCTGTGAACACAAGATTAAAATTTAAAAACGTTTTAGTATATACTATCATCAGATGTAGTTATATTTCCATCTATAAAGTGAAACTCTTCGATAAATGATCCAGAATTGACAGCTTACACGATGTCAAATAAAGTGGTAAACTATATATGGTAAACATCTGATTTACGAGTTGAGGGAGGGAGCGAATTATTAGTAATTGAAGAAAAACGAGTAAAGTTGTAACATCTTGTATGAAACTATGCACGCTACCAAATTGTAATATCCTTATTTGAGTAAAACTATTCATGCTACCATTAGCTGTGTAACATTCTGTGTATGCAACATGTTTAAAAAGTTCACGTCCGACTTTATGCATGCTACACATCGACAACCGAGCCACAACAGGGGCCTCATCCCAGAAAAAAACCCGCATACAACACAATGAACTAAAATTAATATCAGTACATAAATAATTTCATTTTTGATCTTTACAAAATTACTCTACCAAACTGACATTTTTTCAGTTTACAATTGTTAAGTTATTTTTACAAATGTTGTTGCGCTCTATTTCAAATTTGGCTCAGCCTAGAATATAACTTCAGATTCAGCCTTTGACATAGTTCTACTTCAGGGAAATAACGTTTTTTTAAAAACAGGTCAGGCTTTGCCTATTAAAGAAATACTAATTTTATCCGTTTCGGGAATAATCTTAAAAACAAACGTATTACTCGGTGAGCCTAGGCCGAGCATAGATATTTTTTCACTCCTAGAGATAGGCCTAACACAACAGTCGGCGACCCCAGAATAGGGCATGTAAGCCAAGTTTAACATAGGAACAGTTTAACTTTGCCGAAGTTCAATTAGCGCGGTATGTTTAGCTGTCTTTATGGTTTCTAAATCCTAGGCTGACCTAAGTTCAAATTTAGAGGGTCTTAAAATTTCCCCCGCAACGTCATTCTCGACATACTGCGGAAGGGACAAGAATGTAATGTCTCCTTTGCTGAAAACACTGATCATAACAAAACTGGGATGGTGTTCAGTTTTAACGTCTTTACTTACTTTAATCGAGTTTGAACAAATGTTCAGGATTTTTAAAACAATTTGGAATGACGTCACACTATCGATACATTTGCTTTTTCTTGGGCATTTGGTATAAGCTAGCGTGTTGGTAAAGTTTGTGGAATTGTTGCAGTCTGAAAGGCATTCCAAAACTCCACAGTTTGGGTTTCAGTAGCAGGTTATCCATATACGTTTGTGGGTAAAAAAGTATTTACAGCGAGACGAAGGACCAAAGTTCAAAAAACAACTAATCTGCTCCTTTTCATTCCAGCGCCTTTTTTTCCAGCATCGTTCTAGTGATATTTTTTCTCAGTGAAGTCCCAGAACCATATTCAAAATATTTAAAGATATTTTAATGCCATACTATAAATAAGATCCTTAACTCTACCGCAGAAACAGAATTTTAGTATCTGTAAGTTAGTCCAGCATGAAACTGTGCCATTATTACCAATAATATCGAGAATTCTATAATGTCAGGTTAGGATCGGACATATGACGACATACGATGACAAAGTATTGTTTTCAGAGAATGAGAAGCAAATTTACCTTGGTCGGTGCTTTAAATTAATACAAATTAATTTTCCTGATTCGAATATATTACAATTTTTAATGATAAGAAAAATTATTAAACACTTTTATCGTTTCGTAATTAAAAAGATAGATATTTTTTTATATAACTCAGCACGTATTCTACAAGGTGTTCCAAAAGTCCCGTCACCCACTACAAAATGTACATATTGTATGATAATAATAATTTTATTTTTGTGTGATTAATTCAATTTATATGTGATTCATTGACATATTTTTTCCTTTTCCAGGTATTAGAATTGTATGAACAATGGCAGACCAGTCCACTTACACTCTGGAGGAAAGGATAATAATGAGCACATGGGCTCATGAAAGGTCACATACTGGCAAAACGATGCATGATATCCAGAATGATTTCAACACAAGATTCAATAAGGCTGCACTACCAAACAAGACGGTATTACGCTGGGAGAAAAAGCTGTTTGAAACTGGCTCCATCAAGGAGAGACCACGGTCGGGAAAACCAACAACGCGAGCTGAACAGTGTGAAGGTGTGATTGTATCGGTGGCTCGTTCACCGAAAAAATCACTTCGGAAACGATCACAAGAACTTGCAGTCCCAATGTCCACAATGAGAGATCACATGACAAAAGATCTCAACATGAAACCATACCGCCCGTCATTTGTTAATGAATTAAGCGATATGAAAATGTTACGAAAATAATGGTGCACACACAGATATTCTTCATTCTTGATTAGTAACTGTAATTAGTAACTATTTACTTAATTAAAGTAATTGTTGCTAGTGACTTATTTCTTAAATTGCACTTACCACATATAAATACAATTAATCACACAAAAATAAAATTGGTATTACAATATGTACATTTTGTAAGGGGTGACGAAACTTTTCGAACACCCTGTACATCTTCCCTCAGTTCTGATTTAATAGTAAGGGTGACCTCAAAATTTGGGAAGCTTATAATTTTAGTTTATGAGACCAAGGCATTATTGTTATAACTCTTCCACTGAGCTATTAATTTTAAGGTGACATCTAATTTATAGCTTTGCTGTGTACATTTCTTGTTGCATTAACCATTTTTAATGGTCTCTCATAACTTTGAAGCATTGGAATTATGTATATATATATATATATATATATATATATATATATATATATATATATATATATATATATATATACACCCACGAGCCTGACCTTGTGGTTTGGGGTTGGTATTACGAAACTCTATTGGTACCAGGTTACCATGATGACATGAAAGAACCTTGACTTAATTCGTCCTCGACTCGTCTGCTCAACAACTTTCTGCTGAAAATATTTGTTTAAAACCATTCTTTTTTTTATCGTATCCCATCTCCAGACTGATAACGAAGTTATTTCTTTTGTCTTCTTGCCAACACTATCCTAAAACCACTATGTTTACATCCAACCAACCATCGCCTTGTCGGATAAATTGTCTTTTAATCTGATGTACTGATAACGATTTGATTTAAATTAATCGAGGATATTTCCTCTTATTCCGAATATGTGAAGTTTATTTAATAAGATTTCATGCGAAAGTGTATCAAATGCTTTTGACAAGTTGAGGAAGCTCAAGGCAGTGTATTTTTTGCTGTTTCAGTTCAAATACACATTTTCTAGTAGCATGTTTATGGCATCTTCCGTTGTATGTCCGTCTCCAAGCCCAAATTGTGTTTGAATTAAAATATGGTATTTGATTAAGAATTTATTAAGTTTATTGTAAACGATTTTTTCAAATACTTTACTTAAAGTTGGCAATACAAAAATGGGGCGATAATTAGGTGGAGTGTTTGGGTTCCCGACTTAAATACAGGGCATACTCTGGCTTCCTTTAGACTGTCAGGGAATATACCTAGTGTTGCTGATGCATTCATTAGTTTACTGAGTGGGATTGCAATTTCATCGGATACTAATTTGTATATTTTCTCCGGGATCGTATTGATGTCACAATCTTTATTTTTTAGATTTTTTATTGGTAGAGAGATATCGTTTGGTAGGATTGGATCAAAGAAAAACGAGCTTGGATTTGGTTGTGGCCTGTATTGTCGGTATTAAGTGTCCGTAATTGGGGGTCGAGGATGCAATACTGGAGCCGATATTTGCAAAGAAGTTCTTTCATAAATTGACTATGTCTTTGGGGTCATTTTAAGAAATTCCGCCTTGTGTAAGAAAGGACAAGGGATTTGTTTTAACCCTTTTGTGTTAATTAACTCTTTCAGAGTGTTCCATAGCCTTTTTGTATTGGATTTATGTTCATCAATATTTTAACAATAATGAGCTACTTTTGCTTTTTTAATGACTGCATTAAGTCTGTTACAGTAATTTTTCTATACCTATTCGGTAATAATATCAGTTTGCCATAATTTAAAGAGAGTATGTTTAGGTTTAATATTCACAATCAGTGCTGGTATGATCCATTGTTTGTTGTATTTAGTTTTAGATATTACTTTTGATTTAAGAGGAAAGTTTATGTTGCATATATCCATTAGTGTGCTTAAGAATGCTTGAAATTTTGTTCCATTGTCATGGTTACTTTCGGTCACTCTAGTCCAGTGAAAATTGTTATTTCTCTCAGCAACTTTAATTTCTTATTATAGCTGTATAGTCAACTCTTATATTTTCCTGCTGAGAAATGGGTGATTAGCATGGTGTACGTAGGCAAGTGATCCGTGATATTTAATATAATTATACTCGAGATGCAGTAGAGCGGGGACCGCACCCAAATCTGATCTAGCCACGTCGAATTTATAATATCATTGTGAACCCTAGTTGGCTTTGTAATAGTTAATTTAAAACCACTTGCACTCACGATGTTGTGAAGGAAGCTTGCGTTATTATTTAAATATTCTTTTCTGAGATCAATATTTAAATCTCCAACAATGACACAATTGCCACCAATATAATTGGAGGTTAGAATTCTGTCGATATTTGTAATAAAAGTTGGTACATTACCAGTTGGTGGTGGGTAAATGCATAAAATTGAATACTGGGTGTTATGAATAAACATTTCAATTGCGAGTGTTTCTGAGGTACTGTTTATGTTTGCTAGTTCTTCGATACTTTTACTCTTGTAGTTTGAGTCTACAAATATACTTACACCTCCTCCCCTATCGTTAGCTCAACATGCATGGTAGTTTGTGTACCCTGGAATGTTAAAAAGAACTTATTATTTTGATTTAACCAAATTCCAGTTTATATAATGCACGTGAATTTATGTTGTAATAATTTTAGGTTAGCTGTTGTTAATTCGTTGAATGTTTAAGTTTCGGAAAGAGAGGTTGCCATTGTTGTACTTCTTGTTTAAAAAGTCGTCTACTGAGATATAATCGGAGATGACTCGTTTTCAGAGTCAGTAATTTCATTTACAGTATTGAGAGTATTCAAATTGTTGATCATGATTTGAAGATTGGGGTAATACGATAATAGGCCTACTCGTAGAAATAATAACAGGTGAGAAAAAATATATACAACACACACACACACACACACACACACACACACACACACACACACACATATATATATATATATATATATACAGGGTGGGCCGTAAGTTTCCATACATAGGAAAAATTAAACGTTTGTTTTTATGTTTCAGATACCCTAAGAATATGCGTTTGACGTAAGATCTTGTTTACTGATGAAGCAAATTTTTACGTCAATGGAGAGGTTAATCGGCAAAACATACGTTATTGGAGTAATGCTAACCCTAACTGGCTGAGTCCGACGAAGATGCAAGGTGCCGGTAAAGTGATGGTGTGGGCCGGGATATGGGGTGACAGAATTATTGGACCAATTTTTGTCAGTGGAAATCTTAATGCCGAAAGGTATCTTAACATGTTGCAAGAAGAGATTTTCCCATCCCTGCTAAACGAGGAAGGTAACTTCCCAGTTTACTTCCAGCAAGATGGAGCTCCACCTCATTATGGTCTTCACGTGCGTCGGTATTTGGATCAGCAGCAGTTTCCGGATGCTTGGATTGGTCGGCGTGGTCCTGTGGAGTGGCCTCCCAGATCCCCAGATCTCACCCCCCTTGATTTCTATCTTTGGGGGCACTTGAAGGCCATGGTGTATCAGGAAAAGATACGAGACATAAATCATCTAAAGGAACGTATCACCAACGCCATTACAAGCATAACGTCAACTGTGCTAATGCGTGTTCATCAACAGTGGGGAACACGTATTGAAATGTGTTTTCAAAACAATGGCAACCATGTAGAGCATATTATATAAATAAAAATGGTTGTCCATAAAAAAATGTTTATTTTTCCTATGTATGGAAACTTACGGCCCACCCTGTACACGTATATATATATATATATATATATATATATATATATATATATAATATATATATTATATATATGTGTATATATGTATATATGTGTGTGTGTGTGTGTGTGTGTGTGCATACATATACACAACATACATATACCCAAATATATGCAAAAAAATAATAATAAAACCGGTTGTAGTAAGAACGTGATATTACTGTATATATGCATCCACACTCCAAAGTGAGACTCTAGAGTTCAAAGTTAGAAAATTATACAATTATGAAAATTTATAATTTTTAATTTTATCATTAGAAAATCTCAAAATTAACGATTAAAGAATTTGAAGGACTATGAGGATAGCAAAATTATAAGATTATAAGGATTATAAAATTATAAGATAAAAATTGAACCATCAGTAGCAACCTCTAACAACCTCTGGACAACAACACCGTTTGGACTGTTTGGATGTGATAGAAGATTGAGGGAAGTCTTTGTTTTCTGTGAAACACAAGTTTATTTATGCAGAAACTTGAAATCTATTTACAGTATTACGTCGATACAATATATGAGAAAGAGAAAACTTCATCAACTTGAGTAGTCTAAGCATCATCATCCTGTTTGCATATACTTTTTGTGTTTCGTATTTATCAATCATTACGAAAGAAATCTTTTATAACTTGAAGAGCCTTATGAAAAAACTATATAGGGCTATGGGTTGATTGCTTGTGCCCTCATCCGTTGGAAATTTCCAGCAGACTTCAGTGGAGGGTTACCGACAAAAGCCCTATGCTTTTTCTTTAGAGAGTTATGAATATGTAGGTCGTTAAAAGGACCTCTTTATATTTAATTGATTACCGTAATTTTTAGCGTCGGGATTTTAGATGCCTATATTAGAATGAAAAGCAATTGTCCCACCTTAATTTTGCTGGGTCCTTGGTTTGCTTCGATGTAGGGCGTTACGATCTTTTTCGGTGTCGGGTCGCCACGATGGAGTTACGCGACGAATTAACTTGATGTAATTAATATAGGCAGTCACAATATAAACACTTTTAGGGATAGGCCTATCCTGAAGTTTATCATAAGGAATTCACTCAGAACTTTAGGGAAGACAAAAGCACATCCTCCCTGTTTAAAGCGTTCGCTGTAACATAAACAGCCCTGAGGCCACTCCTTTAATATATCTTCATATTTCAGTATAAATTGCTGATTTGGCAAAGGTTGTTGACTCTTTATCTCTTGTATTTTACATGAGTTAGCAAGTGGAAAATTTTGTTCACGTGAAATAAATGTTTTCTCGTGGTTATGCAGACCTGACGCCTACACACGGTTTCCATGTATGTATGGCAATCATTTCATTCCCATTAGGCTATGTCGCCAATCCCGAGCCAATTTTGTATAGATATTTAATTCAATTAATTAATAATTTATATTTAATTATGAAATAAAGGTACCACATATGATACCGTTGTGAGCGCGTATAGTTTTTCCATATAGTTGGGGTGCCGGAGAAAAATTTGTATGTTATAGATCAAATTTTTTGATAAACTGTGTTTTAAACCATGTGAAATGGATCGAAAAGAATGAAATAGGAATTTAGGAAGAGAGAGGTTACTCAAGACCTATTTAAATATAAAAGAGTTCAAGAGGCCAACTTCTCAAGTTTAGTTAAAGTTATGTCAATCAGTTTGACTCCCTTTAGGTATAGGAAATTTATGGAATTAAAGTGAAGTTATTAAGCATTTTAACTTTGCTCAATTTGTGTAAGGTTTATAAGTCACCAGTCTTAATTTTTTCTTGTAAAAGTTTTCTGGCTTTCAAAGCAGTCTTTCTTTGAGGCCTGTCTGGTTTAATCTGAGTTACATCAGGTACATTGAGAGATTCCTCCCCAATAGTATCCTGATCCATCCTTTGGGGTAATGGTTCTAATTTAGCCCCACACTCCAAAGGATATAGTAATGTGATATCTCTGGTGGTTTCACCTGTTGCTGTTTTCAGTTTTACAACCCTGGTAATTTCATCTTCACCAGTTTTGAGTTCCAAGACCTTTCCCATTGACCAATGTTGTCTTGGTGTCTTGTCATGTATCAACACAATGTCCCCAATTTTGACTGAATCATTCCAATTTTGTTTTGTTTTCAACAGTTTGTAAGAGAGCCCTCTTGTCAAAAAGCCTGCAGGATTCTATTTTGTTTTTATGTACCTAAATTTGATACCAAGAGATGTGTTTGCATTTTTGATTTCTGTTAGTTTGTTTTTCACAAATATGTTTTTGCAAGAAGTTGTATTTGTTTTGGTCACCCATGTTAGACAAATTTGACTGTCTGTCCATAAGTAAATGTCTGTTATATCAACTTCTTTATACACTTGTGAGAGAAAGTCTTCTGTTTTAAAAACCAAAGCATTCCAAGTGTTTTTGTGTAATTGTTTGGTGCAATGTTCCCATTGTTGTCTTTTGTTATTTGTTCATTTAATTTAGGAGAATTAGAAAGAGTTTGTACTGTATTCAAACCTCCTACCACTTCAGACTAGTCAATACCCGTAGTTTTAGTGGAGTAAATGTTACTTCTTCACAGGTAGATCTGGAGGGCTTGGGGCTTTGAATCCTGTACTGTCTTTGTATTGTTTGGCCTATGGCCAAGGGAGGCCACAAGACCCTTGTTGTTTGGTCTCTGGCCAAAGGAGGCCACAATACCAATGTTGTTTGGTCTCTGGCCAAGGGAGACCATAAGACCCTTGTTGTTTGGTCTCTGGTCAAGGGAGGCCACAATACCAATGTTGTTTGGTCTCTGGCCAAGGGAGACCATAAGACCCTTGTTGTTTGGTCTCTGGCCAAGGGAGGCCACAAGACCCTTGTTGTTTGGGCTATGGTCAAGGGAGGCCACAAGCCCCTTGTTGTTTGGGCTATGGCCAAGGGAGGCCACAAGCCCCTTGTTGTTTGGGCTATGGCCAAGGGAGTCCACAAGCCCCTTGTTGTTTGGGCTATGGCCAAGGGAGGCCACAAGCCCCTTGTTGGTTGGGCTATGGCCAAGGGAGGCCACAAGCCCCTTGTTGTTTGGGCTATGGCCAAGGGAGGCCACAAGCCCCTTCATGAATAGGTTGGGCTATGGCCGAGGTAGGCCATCAGCCTTTTGATGAATTTGTTGGGCTATGGCCAAGGTAGGCCAAGCCGTTTTGATGAATTTGTTGGGCTATGGCCAAGGTAGGCCAAGGCCCTTTGAAATAGTAGTTTGGGCTATGGCCAAAGTAGCCATAAAACCTTTTAGAGTAGAGTAGTTTGTTTGTACGTGTCACTGTCTAACCATATAAATTTTGGCACAAAATTATGTGCACAGAATCAGAGCGCAGCAATAAAGGCTTTTACTCTCCGATCCTTGGTTATGTTTAGACAGGTTGTTGTGTTTGAGACACATGGAAAGAGTAGTGTGTGTGTGTGTGTGTGTGTGTGTGTGTGTGTGTGTGTGTTGCATTCCTCCGAATCCAGTTGGTCTTCAAAACTTGGATTCACCACTCCAATGAAGTTAATACCCGTAGTTATGAATGAGTAAATGTTGTGTATCCTGCAGGTAGGTCTGGAAGGTTTGGGGTTTTGAAGGAATCCAATCTGTTTGCAAGGAATGTATGTGTCTGTTGATGAAATCTGTTGTGGTTCTTCCTTTAAAAGAAGAATTGGATGTTTGGAGTCGTATGTATATATTTATATACTGTACCGTACGTATGTGTGTAAATGTGTATTTTGTTATAGGGTTTTATTTTGGGGTTTTGGATTAGGTTAATCAATTTGGCTGAGTAAAGATCCTCAAACGTTGCATTTGAGATCCTTATATCAAGCCTTGTCTGTTTTATGCCTATATGTCAAATAGGATTTGGAATAGGTTGGGCCTATATGTCAAATAGGACTTGGTATGCCTATATGTCAAATAGGATTTGGAATAGGTTGGGCCTATATGTCAAATAGGACTTGGTATGCCTACATGTCAAATAGGATTTGGAATAGGTTGAGCCTATATGTCAAATAGGACTTGGTATGCCTATATGTCAAATAGGATTTGGAATAGGTTGGGCCTATATGTCAAATAGGACTTATGCCTATATGTCAAATAGGAATTGGAATAGGTTGGGCCCATATGTCAAATAGGACTTATGCCTATATGTCAAATAGGAATTGGAATAGGTTGGGCCTATATGTCAAATAGGACTTATGCCTATATGTCAAATAGGAATTGGAATAGGTTGGGCCTATATGTCAAATAGGAATTGGAATAGGGTCACTAATAGGTGTTAGGTGGGTGTAGGTTTGAATTTGTGCAATTGCTTTGTCTTTGTGATGTTACAGTTCTGAGTCGAATTTTGTGATGTTAATGAGTCTTATGAGTAAGTTAAATTGCTGAAATAAATTTTATAACCTACACCACAGGTTCAATTATAAATTTAGTGTTTTTAGTTAGGATAGGCCTTGAGTGTAAAGAGTAAGGCCTACTTTAAGAGGTAGGCCTATTATGTAATGTAAAGTTAGGTGGGCCTACTAAATAGGCCTATTTGTTGGGCCTACCAAGTAGGCTTATGTTTGGGCCTATTATTCTATAGGACCTCAAACGAGTTAAGCCTGTTAAATTAACAAGGCTTTGTTTTGAGTTTGAAGAGTAGGACCTATTAAATAGGCTTAATGTTGTGGGCCTATTTTTATAGGACCTAAATTGAGTTATGCTTGTTAAATGAACAAGCCTTTGGTTTCGGTTAGTGTAAAGGTAAAGGGATCGGTTCCCAGTTGCATAGGCCACCATATGAAAAACTATAGTGGGGTTATGGTTGAAATTGGGGTTAGGCCTAATGAGCTAAGCCTAGCCACCGCGTGTGTCAGTGTAAATTTTAGAGGGGTTAGTTCCCCATATACGGGCCACCATATGAAAAAAACTATATAGGGCTATGGGTTGATTGCCTGTGCCCTCATCCGTTGGAAATTTCCAGCAGACTTCAGTGGAGGGTTACCGACAAAAGCCCTATGCTTTTTCGTTAGAGAGTTATGAATATGTAGGTCGTTAAAAGGACCTCTTTATATTTAATTGATTACGGTAATTTTTAGCGTCGGGATTTTAGATGCCTATATTAGAATGAAAAGAAATTGTCCCACCTTAATTTTGCTGGGTCCTTGGTTTGCTTCGATGTAGGGCGTTACGATCTTTTTCGGTGTCGGATCGCCACGATGGAGTTACGCGACGAATTAACTTGATGTAATTAATATAGGCAGTCACAATATAAACACTTTTAGGGATAGGCCTATCCTGAAGTTTATCATAAGGAATTCACTCAGAACTTTAGGGAAGACAAAAGCACATCCTCCCTGTTTAAAGCGTTCGCTGTAACATAAACAGCCCTGAGGCCACTCCTTTAATATATCTTCATATTTCAGTATAAATTGCTGATTTGGCAAAGGTTGTTGACTCTTTCTCTCTTGTATTTTACATGAGTTAGAAAGTGGAAAATTTTGTTCACGTGAAATAAATGTTTTCTCGTGGTTATGCAGACCCGACGCCTACATACGGTTTCCATGTATGTATGGCAATCATTTCATTCCCATTAGGCTATGTCGCCAATCCCGAGCCAATTTTGTAGAGATATTTAATTCAATTAATTAATAATATAATTTATATTTAATTATGAAATAAAGGTACCACATATGATACCATGTTCTGAGCTAGTATAGTTTTTCCATAAGCCTAATAATTTTCATTAATCAATAAAGTAACATAAATATCATCATCTGTTGCCGCAAAATAGAAGTCAACATCTTCCTTCCTTGAATAATCAATTTTAAAATTAGAAAGCGCCGTTTTGAGCAGAAAACTGAGGTTTGTTTATAAAAAACCTTTGAACAGTTAGCTAGAACAACGTAAAAAAAGTGTTAGCAGCTGACGAGGAAGCTTCTAACAGTGGCTGTATCCTCCAGCGCGGGACACATCAACGCGAAGAAGAGACGACGTCAAACGGAAACATCAACGCGCTGGTGGCCAAACTTCCTCAAATCTCCGTGCAATGGGCTGTCTACGGTTGGCCAGACTGGCAGTCGACGGCCTGTTGCGTGGCACGGTCAGAGTGCCAATCGACTCCCGGGGCCGGACGTATTCTCAGCGTGCTATTTTTTCATTTACGAGGTGCAATTGCGTGCTCCCTGGACTACTCTTACTCTCTGGCGACATTAAGACTAATCCAGGCCCCACTACAACTTACACATGTCACCATGCACAAAGACATAGACACAACAGCACCATGAGACACATACAGAAGTATAATATTAACATATTACAGTACAACGTAGATGGCCTCACAAACAAAATTATGCAGCTTAGGGAATTCGTACACAAACAAAACATTTACATAGCACTTATACAAGAAACAAAACTAAAACACACACACAAAACACCCACCATCCCTCACTTCAAGGCGATCCGTCAAGATCGTACTCGGGGTCACGGGGATGGACTCATCACTTACATACGTAAAAGCATTAGCTACAGTGATGTCACCCAAAACATTACAAACACAATCCAAGCAGATAACACGATAGAAATACAGGCAGTTAACATTAAAACACGCACAAAACAACAACACACTAATCAACATTTACATCCCACCAGATAGTTCACCTCAGGTGCTAGCAAATTACAATCCACAGTTACACAATCTGGCCTCTCTCACTAATGTCATCTTAGGAGGAGACTTCAACGCTAAAGACACTAGATGGTACCTGCACAACCAAAGCAACACCAGAGGCGCCAACATAGCCACACAACTAAACAGCCTCTTCATTCTTAACAATACAGAAGAACATGCATACATACCACATCAAGCAGGATACTCAAACTCCTCCCCAGACATAACGTTCTGTTCCCCCTCGCTAGCAACACATACACACTGGAGAACAGAAAAACAACTGTCATCAGACCACCTGCCCATCATCATTACAACACGTTCTACACTCTGCCCCAACAGCCTTAGGCACACTTACAGAAATTACAAGAAAGCTGATTGGGAACAGCTCAAAATGCAGACTGAGGAACAATTCACCACATTAAACAGCACACCCATCATAAACATCAATACAATACTCAAGACATTTAATCAGATCATCACTAATGCAAACAAATACATACCCAAGGGCAACATTAAGAAATACAACCCAAATTACACTAGAGAAATAGCCCACCTCATAAGGCAACGTAACAACCTCAAACATAACACACAAACACCACACACAGAAGCCATAAAACAGCAGATACAGCAGCTCAACACAGAAATAAACAACAAACTCAAAGAAAAACAAACAGAAACATTCAGGGAATTCATAACAACACTAAACCACTCCACAGATACATCCAGGCTATACAAGAATATAAACAGCATTACCCACTCTAACAGCGTCATTCACACCTCACACGCGGCTATCTGTCGCAGCCTAAATAATATCCCAACATATACACAACACGCTAGCATTCTAGTTAATCACTACGCAAAGATAAGTCACTTAAACAGAGACAACAACCAGAAACACGCAGACAGACAAACAGCCAGACACAAGAAAACCTACAGACTCGACACGACCATTACACCCTTCAATACAGACCAGACCACCAAGATCATCAAAAACATTAAGAATTCGAAGGCTACTGGACCAGACAACATATCTAACATACACCTTAAACATTTGGGCCCACAGGGAATACTAGCTCTCACAAATATCAGCACATATTCATACCAACACTGTATTATTCCTGACATATGGAAACAAGGTAAAATTATTACACTACTCAACCCAAACAAAAATCCAACAGAACCAGCTTCCTATAGACCCATTACTTTACTCTGCACACCTTCAAAAGTAACAGAAAGACTAATCTTACAAATCACCAGCCCACACATACCACTATCGCCTACTCAACATGGATTCAGACCTCACCACTCAACCACGACATTACTCACTAACCTCACACAGCACATCATGGATGGCATCAACTCCAGACGATCAACTCAACGTACACTATTAGCAACAATAGACATTAGTAAAGCATTTGATGCTATCCCAAGCTTCCCTCTCATAAACAAAATACTCAACACAAACATGCACAATAACACCAAAAGGTAACTGAGCAACTATCTTTCAGGAAGATACTCACATGTCACATTTAATGGCAAGTCATCCAAAAACAAGCTTTTTCCGAACGGGATCCCTCAAGGCTCTGTTCTCTCACCAACACTGTTCAACTTATACATGTGTGACATTCCAACACGCATAGATAACAAACTTACCTTATCATCATATGCAGATGACATCACTCTAACATCCACCCACAACAACATCGACACCGCTACAAATAACCTACAAACATACATAAACAGTATACAAGACTGGCTCACACACAATAGACTCAAAGTAGCGCCCACAAAATCAACCATCACCTTGCTTACAAGCAACACAAAAGGACACCAGATAACTCCACAGCTTACACTAAACGAAAACAATATTCCACACACTCACAGGACCAAAATACTTGGGGTTACATACAACACATCATTATCTTTCGCAAACCACATTCAGGACATTAAAAACAAATGTACGTCAAGACTTAACACGCTTAGGGTATTAACAGGCACAAACTTTGGACACCAGCAGGAAACAACATCACTCATATACAAACAATATATTCGCTCAGTTATGGATTATGCTAGCCCATGCTGGGCACCCATTATCTCAAACACACACATAAATACCTTACAGACAATACAAAACAACGCACTTCGTTTCATTACAGGATGTACTCAAACAACACCAATAGAACACCTGCACACAGAAACAAAAACACTGAAAGTTAGGGAACATTTAGACATGAGGGGAACACAATTCATGGCAGCAGCGACAACTAACCCACAACACCCTTGCCACTAAATGTACAATCGTGCACCGACACCTCGCACCATTAAGGTAACACCAGAGAGACATTATAACCAAATACTTCATTCCATAGCACGCCCCACAGATATCACACAGTACAGAAAACACATACACACACACCTAACCCACAAAGCACTGACATAACTCGGTTCAAATGCGGTCGTAGGTGTGAAGCCCCCACCCTTTAACAGGTCAGAGATCAGCCTGAGCAGATCGGATCGAGTTAACTTAACACGATTCCGATGTGGACATCACCCCAACTTACGGACATATAAACACAGACTAGACAACTCCACAGACGACACCTGCCACCTGTGCCAGGACGCACCACAAACAATTGAACACATTATGACAGACTGTACCACTTTAGCACAACATAGAACACAACACAACATCACTAGTGCACTGAACCTCTGGTCCACTCCGGAGAGGGCGATCGGTTACCTGCGTGCCACCGGCTTGCTCGATCAAGGTTAGCTGATCGGCTAAACAACAACAACAACCTCTAAATATTTATTGATTTTCCTGAAATTCACCATAAACGTTTTTTATGAAAAGATAAAAAAAAAAGCAGAAGTTGTCCCATGGAAAAATAAGCTTTTTTTAACTGTAGCTGAGGACCACCTTAATATATATATATATATATATATATATATATATATATATATATATGAGGACGAGAAAGTGGTGCATGTTTATTAATCTGACGTTTCGGAAATTAAATTTTCATTATCAGTGATTCAAGTGATTTTCGGTAACCGAATCACGGTGAAGAGGTACAAAGACTCAAAAAAAAAACAGTTACCGAAAATGGACGAAAGGCAACTGCAACCTTCAATTCTTGAATCACTGATGATGGAAATTGAATTTCCGAAACGTCTGATTAATAAACATGTACCACCTTCTCGTCGTCCTGTTATTCCTCACTAAATTGCGGTTCCCCAAGAACAAACCCTTCAATCAAGTTATATTGTATATATATATATATATATATATATATGTTCAGTAAATGTGTGAAACTAGTCATTTGAAGTAATGCCTAAAAATTTCAGGCATTTCGTGCAATTCGATTAAACGATTAACGACTCAAGGTTAGGTTAGTAATGCGTATTACCTATGTTTAAGGGTCAATCGAATTACAGGAAATGCCTGAAATTTTTAGACATTACGTGAAATGACTGGTTTCTCAGATTGACTGTAATATATACACTAAAATGGGAGAGAACGCAAACGGAAAACCTGTAAACACGAAGGAATATTTAATAAAATGAATTTCGAATGCATTTTAAGTAAGAGTTACAATTGCGTATTGACCCATATTTATCGAGTTATATTATTATTTTTTCTGTGAACCCTTACAGTATATATATATATATATATATATATATATATATGCCTAATATAATTAATGTAAAATTTCATGATCTCACTCTCCTTTCTTCATACATTATTTTTCTTTGTTTCCTTCACTGTATTAATTACTTTCACAAGTTCTATATAGATTTTATGCTTAATTGAGTGGTTAATACCCGAAAATCAGGCTTGACTTCATTACCTATGTCCAAACTTACTTTCTGCTCATTGTATCCCAACTTGCGTAGTCGATGGTACACATTTAATTTGTTACCTTTCGTGACACCCTTTCACAACCATTTATAGAGATTTTCCCTACTTATATACTGTAAATATTACTTCACTTTTTCCTTTCATCACAACCAGAAGGTTGCCCCCAACCTTTCTCAAATTTCTCTTTTTCTTGAGTTTTCTTTAATCGTCCGATCACGCAGTTACCATTTTCTTCACTGTTTGCATAAAACACTTATGCACAAATCAAGGTCTTTCTCCACTGCACTCTATGAGCACCTTTACACTATATATAATTTTTACTATATAAACACCCATTGCATATATTTTGTACTTGTGTACATCAATTTGTTCATTAATGTGTAGTTATGTATTCTGTTTGTCCATTACTTAACCCAGCTACTGGACATTATTTTCTTATTTTTGGTCTTTCCTTTTTTATCATCTTTCTTCCCCGTAAAACAAACACCAAATCTCTTTACGCATCCCAGTGATCCGGTTTGACGCTCCTCCACTCAGTCCACAAACAACTTTTACCTCATCTCAATCTCTCATAAGTATACATTTGCTCCTTAACGCGTAACCTATCATTCTTTTTGTTTGGTGATGGTTGTGGGTATTATGATTGAAATGTGTATTTTTTATTTACTGTGATTCTTTTATTTTTTGAGATATTATTATTCATTTCTGGTACACCTAACTCCCAGGTTTAGGGTCTTTTCCCCCTTTTAAAATCACTCATCACAGTTTATAAGTTCTCTGCCTGGTTCCATTTGCATTATTTAACGAATCCCAGGACTCATCCTTCTCTTCTACAGGGCCGCTGAGAGCTTGTACTGGCCCTGGGGCAAGATGCATGATCAGGCCCCGACTCCCTAGATCTCCTTACCAACCAAATTTTACTACTTTTTTAAACAAGTTTTTTTTAAGTGACTTAGGGTTAACTTAGGGTGAAAATGAGTGGCAATAACTAAAAAACATTTATTAGAACGAAATAGTTCTGTAATATGTTTATTAAAAATTAAAAGACTGTTGATAAGCGAAAAAACTTAACATTCTTTAGTAGTGTTAATATGTGTGAATAAAAACACACAACACCAAATCAGCCTAGTTGTGAAGTTGTCTACAAGTCTACAACTCATTTAACGATGCTCTGGGGGCTTTTCTTTTAGCAAATGTTTCAATTAATTATATCATCAAAGTTTAGGTCTCTTGCAAGTTTGACCTTTTTTTTGGTTTTTCATCTTTTTCTCGCTTTTCTTTTCTCTTCTGTGCTCCAGACTTATATTTGTACTCCATAATGTACCTTCATAATGTACCTCAAAGTACCTTAAAACAATGAAGAATTGAACCAATGCAGACAAACAGAGCTGTCACAACAGCAGCCTAACAACTGACTGACTGTGCAGCCAGTGCAGTGCTGTTGGAAACATGTTCTAGTTACTGGTGCTGCTATCTGTTGAGACAATTTTTAAACGTTAGTTATACCAAAAGTTATTTTGTAATGTATTTTTTTCCACGGTCCGGGCCCCGGGGATTTTGACCCTCCCCCCTCTCGTCGGGTCTGCTCTTCTATAATTCATACTTATCATCCAGGGTGCAAGACTCAATGTCATTCCCATTTCATTCTGTGCCCAAAAGTGAGAAATCTGTGAATGAGATTCTCAAAGGAGGCAACTCTCAAATTTCATCACACTCCCATTCTCATCCATGGATTTCCCATTTTCGTCCGGGTTAAGTTAGGTTCAGTTAGGTTAAAAAATAGTCAAAGAACAAAGTTACAAAATAACCATCTGATAAAACTTAATTTCCGTAAAGGAGCGAACAGAAAGAGTAACAGTGCTTATCTTTATGTCGGCGAATATACTCGTATGTAGACGCCAGGTGGACATATTGTATTACACTTCAGACGACTGAAAGAAAACTGAAATACATTTTTCTTTCTAAATTGTGTCGATGAACACTTTAGATTTTATTCTATTTTTATCATTTGTGAAGCTCCTAATAGCCATCTTTGTAAATTAAGTTCGTAATTATAGTTAGTTTAGGTTTGATCATTTTGCTTTGTCTTTGTGAAGGTACAAAAATGTTTAATTGAAAATTTCACATTCAAGGAAACTTGAAAATTTGCTCCCGTCGATAAAAATATTTGTTTTTGAAATGGTGTCAGCGTCTGTCTAAATTCCCAGCACAGACTAAAATATTGGACATTAATTAAGTTTGTCAAGAAAATGCCCACTCAGGATATTATATATATATATATACTGTATATGAAAATTATTTCACGAAAATAACACGTGAATCATATTTATGATGAAAATAACCACGGAGGTGGTATCTGTGTTTCCTTTTTCCTTCGTGGTTATTTTCATCATCATATATACATACCTATATATATAATTATATATATATATATATATATATATATATATATATATATGATCAAGTAAAGATAAGCACCCCCAGCCTTCTTTAATTAGCCTTATAAGGTTAACTAACGAAAATATCACGACCTAACCTAACCAATCGTTAAGTCAACTGTACGCCCTTGACGATTGGTTAGGTTAGGTCGTGATATTTTCGTTAGTTAGCCTTATAAGGCTAATTAAAGAAGGCTGGGGGTGCTTATCTTTACTTGATCCTATATATATATATATAATATTAATAATAATAAAAGGACGCATGTGTGTGTGTGTGTCTCTCTCTCTCTCTCTCTCTCTCTCTCTCTCTCTCTCTCTCTCCTCTCTCTCTCTCTTTCTGTCTGCTCCAGCCATAGGTCCAAAATGGAAGCAGTTACAAACATGAAACTTCACACACATATTGATTAGGTGCTAAGGTTGTGCACCTGGGTGTTGAATGCCCGTTAGGTCAACTGTACGCCCTTAACGATTGGTTTCATATATATATATATACACATAGTATTGTTATGTGACGCGGTTTATTACTTTATATTTATGGTATGAATTATACCTTTATTTTAGCCTATTTTCTTTTAAACCACATCATATAGATTTAACCCAAGGTTATATATATCACTGATTATATATATTCTTATTTCTCTGTCAATTCGCGTAGGGGAATAATTATAAACCTTTTACAAAAATAATATATTCGTTACAGATCTTACTAAACCAATTACAATACAAGGATCTTTTCCGTTTGACTGCCGCCATTGAAACATAAGAGGTGAGTGCCCCCAGCCTTCTTTACTTAGCCTTATAAGGCTAACTAACGAAAATATCACGACCTAACCTAACCAATCGTTAGGTCAACTGTACGACCTTGACGATTGGTTAGGTTAGGTCGTGATATTTTTGTTAGTTAGCCTTATAAAGCTAACTAAAGAAGGCTGGAGTTTAATTATGTTTCAATGGCGGCAGTCAAACGGAAAAGATCCCAATACAACAATGAAATGTTGACAATCATGAATAATTGTTTAGGGAAATGACACTTGAGACATTGATTCTTACTTCAAGAATTTGATATTGAAAATTAACACCAGACACTTAAAATAAAATGCATAAGCAAATCAAAATATGATTGTTAGCCAATTTTGGTATGGAATCAATTACCATGAAAACTTTGACATCAATTACTTCTTTTAAAGAAAAGATATTTGAGACAATTAAATAAAATGTACAAACACTTTAAAATTGACTTTTAGAAAATTTTAATCTTCAATGTGTAGTTATTTAACTGAATACAGCCGTATTTTAATGTCAGATCATTAAATTGAATAAAGGCATACATACTACAATTTTTGATGGAATTATCTTTCGAACAACAGTTGGTTCTCTACCCGGTCTTTTGACCGTATTTTATACATAATACAATTTCATAGAATTATTTGAATCCCATCTGATTATTTGACCATTCCAATTATGTGAACTTTGACATCAATCACTTCCTTTAAAGAAAAGATATTTGAGACAATAAAATGAAATGGTATAATGTATAAGGTAATATAATAAAAGATGAATGTATAATTTCAATAATTACAAATTGTCAGCTACTTATCTTACAGCCGTAAACCCCCTTTGAATGGGTTTAATTTCTTGCAGTTATTCGTATCCACCTTCTCATTCTTTATATTTTACCGCTTAAGAAACCAGGTTTCGATTCTTTCGCGTTTTCTGAAATGAACTTCATCAAGAGAGACTTTCGCTTTAAGTTATTCGAGCGAAGCCCGTTTCTATATTTTTATAGGGAAGACCATTTTAGCTTGGCAAGTAATTTACTTAACATTAGAAGAACGATTTCGCTTCTAAGTGCCACATACGATTTGAATTTATCATTACAACACAATATATGTATTTTTATATACTTGAGCAACTTCCACTAAGAACTCGTTTTTTGTTCTTAAAAAGAGAAATAAATCTAATGTTCTTATTTAAATTCAACACAGGTTTGTGAGAGTGAACTTTATTTTTCACGCTCTGAGATGCACTGATGCTAGGCATTTTTCTTTTTAACTTTTGGGCATCTTCCCGCTTCGAATTTATATTTTTTAATGCAGACATTTATCTCATCTTTTTAACTAACATAATTTATGCTACGTTATTCGGCAATAGGTAAAGAGTAATTTGATGTAAATTTCATCCTCGTTCATTAAAAGTTACTCTATTGTTGTAACTTGTTTGGTCTCAGCCTTTGTACAGTTGTGTATACCTACAAATAGCGTTTAATGAAAATATGCCTTAAAATCGATTTTCGGTTTCGCTTGTTTTTTTATCGGGCAAAAGTTGGTTGCACCCCCGTCCTGGACAAAATCGGGCCAGTACGCCTATGGTCATTACCTTATTTATATGGTTTAGTCAAAACATCCAAAGTTAACACTCTCATGAGATCTACTATTAGTTCTGTAAACTCCGTAACCTATAAGCTATCTAAATGGTTAGTTCAGTTTATTAACCCCTTCAGTTGGATCTATTTCCGAATCCCATATTGTAAATAGGATGAATCTTATTAACAAACTGAAGTTTCAAAATGATCCTAATTTCAAATTGGTAAGTTTTGATGTATGTTCATTATTCACAAAAGTCCCTGTCGATGACTTACTCATCTTTCTAAAAAATAAGATCTGAGTATTCGTTCCCTGTTCAACACTCTTACTGAATTAGTTAAGATTTGCAAGCTTTGCGTCAAAGATTGTAAATTTCAGTTTGAAAATAAGTCTTATGCTATGTCGTTTGGATTGGCGATGGAAAGCCCCTCTCACCCGTATTAGCTAATTTATATATGAAATTTTTTGAAAGTAGAATTTTGCCAACTATTTTTAATTTTAACCTTATCTGGTACCGGTATGTAGATGATGTTTTATGCCTTTGGGCTGACAACTTGGATATTGACGAATTCCTTGGTAGTCTCAACAATTTAGTTCCGTCTATAAAATTCACTGTTGAAAAAGAACATAATGGATGCTTATCATTTCTGGATCTAAAAATTCGGAGATGCCTGAATAAATTCAAATTTGAAGTTTCCGCAAGCCTATTAATAAACTCTTATGTTAATATTTATTCTTATCATCATCCATCGATAAAATCTGTTTTTTTTTTGTTTCTCAGAGGATTGAGAGTTGTCAGTCCTGAATTTTTAGATTCTGAGTTTCGCAATATCATGAATATTGATACTAAATTGTGTTATCCTATTCCATTTCTAGATAACAATCTTAGGAAAGCTAAGAAAAGGTATTATAATAGTGTAATTGTAAATGAATTTAATCACAAAATATCCTTAGCCTACTTTACCATGTAAATTTTAAATATCTTCCAACCTTACTTAAAACAATTGGCATCAGTTTTAAGTATAATAATAAGGTTAAATTTTGCCTAATAGAAAATGGCCCGGATAATCCTGTTGGCTGTGTGTATTCGATCAAATGTACACAATATAACTCAGTTTACATAGATCAAACGGGAAAAACTTTAGATATCAGGGTGAAACAGCATAAATATGCGTGTAGAACAGCAAATAATTCTTATGCATTGTTTAACCATGCGTATAGATATAATCATACTAGTATTAAGTGAGACATTTCTAAAGTTCTCGTTAAAAACAAAGACATAATTGAAAAGAATATTCTAGAATGTGCATTCATCCATTTAAAAATAATTTCAGTAACAGTTAGGGAACGTATGAACGATGAAATTGACAATATCTTGTTAAAATATCTTTTGCCCTTTTTCAGTGCTTGTTAAACTTTTGCCAATCATTTTTTACTATTTTCTTTTGATGTACATAGGCATATATTTTTGTCAACTTGCCTTTTCTCTTCATTCCCTGACGAGGTGTACTGTTGAATACACGAAAGGCCTCGGAATCATTTTTCCTTTTTCTTGAGGGTTTGCGTCATATATATGTATTGTAACTACGTGGTTTATTTCTTTATATTTATGGTATGAATTATACCTTTATTTTAGCCTGTTTTCATTTAAACCACATCACATAGATTTAATCCAAGGTTATATATATCACTGATTATATATATTCTTATTTCTTTGTCAATTTGTGTAGGGGGATAATTATAAACCTTTTACAAAAATAACATATTCATCACAAACTCTAACCCAATTACAATGCAAATGAAACTTTTGACAGTAAAGAAAATTTGTCGAAGAATAAAGATTAGATATTGAGACAATTAAATAAAATGCACAAACACTTCAAATTTGACTGTTAGAAAATTTTAATCTACAATTTATAGTTATTTAACTGAATATTAGGGTATCCCACTTATGACCTTTTTTTTCAGATCCATTGAACATATCTTTTTTCCTGTTAGAAATGGTTCACTTTTACTAAATATATCAAAAAAGATTCAATTTAACAAGTTTGGGGTCCCCGACCCACCCACGAAAATGGGCCCCCTGAAAATGCTAGAAATACCCATTTTTTGTATTGTAATCAACCTGTTGTGTCCCACTTATGGCTTTTTTTTCAGATTTATTGAACATAGCTTTTTTCCTATTAGAAATGGTCCACTTATACTAAATATATCAGAAAAAATTCAATTTCAATATGTTATGGGTTAAGGTACGGTAAAAGGCATTTGATCAGGTTAGTGGGGCTCAAATTCTCAACTAAGAAAGGGACTTTTTTATTTTAGCTAAGAAAGGCGCAATAGTAAGAGTTTATTGTGGAATTAACCATTTTGTGATTTTTTTCAGGTATTTAGATAATAAAATATATTTAATTATGAGGTATTGGAAGAATGAATAAAAATAAAGCTGTACCGTATTAGGAAACAATCCAACAAACTTCGACTCTTTGCTTGGTACATTAAAGAATGATCTAAGTGGCCAAGAGGGATGCATGCTGCCATCAAAAGGAGACGTTTTGAAGCATTTTTTGTACCTCAGAAGAAAACAAATGCAAGGCCCTAATATTTCCAAAGAGGAAAACATTTTGAATGTTTGGAAAAAAGTTCAAACAATTTGGGAAAAGGCGGGCATTCCATGAAAGGGTGTCGTAAGACATAAAACCCCACGAACCATGCTACTAAACTTGCTAAAATTATACGAAACAGTAATAAAGAGCAAAAAAGCTAAATGTTATGAAACCAAAAAAACAAAGTTACTTAGGTCAGTTGAATGATCTGTTTGATATTTCTACACAAAACGTATTTCATGAGATAAGAACGGATTCCCTAAGAACTCAGGAACAAATTAAAGAGGACGTAAATTCCCTAGAAGGCCAAAGAGGGGAGAGGAAGATGTGTCTTAGCCCTTTAGATAAAGCCTATGTGTCAAAAGTGCAAAGGAAAGAAGTAAGATTCGATGAAGAAAGAAAGCGACAAATGAAAGAAGCTGAACGAAAAGCATTGGAAAAGAGATCAGGCAATCCAACCATCACTGAGAGTGATGCCACAGATAATTCTTCGGATGAAGAATATTCTCCAGAACCCCAGCCAGGCCCATCAAAACCAAGACCAAGTAGTTTGCTTCAATCAACACTAGTATCAAACACAGCAGATCGTCTTGAACTTTCCATAAGGCAACGTACAGTTTTTGCATCAGTTGTCCCGCAGAGTGTGGCAAAAATATAGAAGAAATGAGTACGTATATCCAAAACTACTTCAGCTCGAGCAACTACAATATCAAGAAAAAGAAAGTGGCAGAACATCCAAGGTGATTTCGTTCCTCCCCAGTATGTTCTGATCCATTGGGATAGCAAAATGATCTGTAATTTATCAGGTCGAAAGGAGGAAAGATTGGGAACACTAGTTACTGGGGAAAATGATTTTGAGAAATTACTCTCCGTAGCAAAAATCAAAGGCAGTACTGGATCAGCTCAAGCAACAAGCGTGTTTGAAACAACCTCAGAATGGAAGCTAGAAGACAATGTGTATGGGCTAGTATTTGATACAACTGCCTCAAACACCGGATGGAAAAAGGTGCATGCCAAAAGGTGGAAGAACTTCTTGGAAAAAAATTACTGTGGATGGCATGCCGTCATCATATTTCTGAGAGGATTTTGGGTACTGTCTACATCAGAATATTTGGCAAAACTAATTCACCTGAAAATGAAGCCTTCAAGAACTTTAGAGAAAGTGTTTGGAAAAATATTGACACTAAACTGCCTCACAGACACCTTGAAATAAAAGATAGGTATTTAAAAAATATGAGAGACTCCAGCATCAGTTTCATGAATGATATTCTTAACCAAAAGAGTTCCCTTCCTCGCGATGACTATAGAGAATTGGCAGAGACAATTCTCCTCGTTCTGAATGAAGTGCCTTCTAGAGGAATTCATTGGATTAAGCCAGGAGCCTTCCATCATGCAAGATGGATGGCTTCAATCCTTTACACCAATAAAATGTATGCCTTCTCTCACCAAGCTAGCTACGATGATGTCACTATTCAAAAACTTGAAAGATTTTGTCAGTTTTCATCCCTTTTTTATGGAAAATATTGGTTGTCCTATACCAAATCATCCGACGCTCCTGTAAATGATCTTAGATTCTACAATGAATTGATAAAATACAAAAAAATAGACAGTGAGGTTGCCAAATTTGCCCTAGCCATTTTTTGAGGTCATTATTGGTACTTGACTGAAGAGCTCGTCCCCATGGATTTGTTTGGCTCTGTTAATAATGAAGAAAAGGTTAAGATGGCCAAAGAATTGACAAAATATGATCCTCCTCAAGAGTTCACATCAGGTCAGCCTATCTTCCCTATTCTGAAGTAGGGTGTCAGACTTCATCGCCTCATAGGTCCAACATCTTGGTACCTACTCAGACTTCTCAACTCATCTAGGGAATGGATTAAAAAACCCATATCATTATGGGACGAAGATGACCATTTTAAAAGAATGAGGGGCCTTATTTCGTCTGCCAAAGTAGTAAATGACACGGCAGAGCGTGGTTTGAAGTTCATGCCAGATTTTCATGGGCACTGTAAGGATGAAAGTGAGTTTCAACAACTTTTTCAGGTCGTTGAATGAAATAGACATGCAATCCCAAACATGACGAAGAAAAATTTGGTCACTGCTCTGAGTTTAAAATGTAACTAAAATTATTTGTTTTTGTTTTTTATTTTAAGCTTTGTTTCAAGCGAATAAAAGTTTGTTCATTGCTTTAAGTGCAAAAGGTTCCTAAGATTACTTTCTTTTGTTTTAACCTTTATTTTCTTATGTTATTGGTAAAGATCTTTTTTGTGTTATATTTGAGAAATAAATAATAAAAAAAATGATAGGGCTTTGTTAACATTGTCAAAAGCTTAAAGTATTTTAATTTATATAATTTTAACCTAATGTTAACCAAGTTGTTCCCACTTCCATTCGATAAGATGAATAAAGTTCTTACTCGTCTTATCCTTTCGAGGCCCATCGCCGCAGAGCTGCATTGGGATGATGTTCTAAGGGGGGCGCTAACGCCCTACTACTGCTTCTTGTACCTTACTGAATAAGGCTTCGAATTACCTTTCTTTTGATATTAAATATGTTGATATTTGACAAAAATCTTGTCCATTTAGGTTGATTACAATACAAAAAATAGGCATTTCTAGCATTTTCAGGGTGGGGAGGCCCATTTTCAGGGGTGGGTCGGGGACCCCAAAATTGCTAAATTGAATATTTTTTTATATATTTAGTAAAAGTGAACCATTTCTAACAGGAAAAAAGGTATGTTCAATGGATCTGAAATAAAAGGTCATAAGTGGGACACCCTACTGAATATGGCCAATGCCAGATCATTAAAATGAATAAACGCATACATATTACAATTTTAATTGAATTATCTTTAGAACACCAGTTTGTTCTCTACCTGGCCTTTTGACCGCATTTTGTACATAATACAATTTTATAGAATTATTTGAATCTTATCTGGTTATTTGACTATTCCAATTATAATGTTTAATGTATGCCTTAATACATTGTTTACCTACTTCCTTTTGACAGTGGTAATTATTCTCTTGAGGATTTGTACATGGTGAATGAAGGGTAAACTATTTTCGAGCGTTTACCAACACGAACAGAATATAAGGAGGGTTTCCGTTTTCATCCTCTGGAATATAGGATAGACTCTTTTTGGAGTCTTTTAAACAGAGGCGAATTTTTCGTTTCACTTTAGTTAGGTAAGTAATTTACTCCAAATTTAGAAGAACGATTTCGCTTCTAAGTGCCACACGATTTGACTTTTATCATTACGGCACAATATATATATATATATATACTGTATGTATATATATATATATTTATATACTTGAGCAAACTTCCATTAAGAACTCGGTTTTTTGTTCTTAAAAGGAGAAATAAATCTAACGTTCTTATTTAAATTCAACACAGGGTTGGTGAGAGTGAACTTTTGTTTACCACGTTTTGAGATGCACTGATCTCTATGCGTTTTTCAGCCTATGCCCCTGTTGTCATGGCTGTCGGGCGTAAGATTCTTTATATACTCAAATAAGATTCTCTTTTTTGATTAATCTTATTTGTAAGAATTACGTATTAACCTTTTTGAAGGTGTAATTTTATATGCCATTAAACTTGTTAATAATGTAAGAATGTAATTTTAACGGAGTTTTCGCATTTTTTACATAAATGAACGTTCAACTTTATAACGCATTTTTTCTTTCGTTGGAGTGAAACGCGGGAATCACACCGTCTCAGAAACGAATTTCTTTACTTTAATGTAATTTTTACATTATTTATTTTCGTAGTTTTTGGGTAACCTTTTTATGGTATTTTTATCCGAACTTATTCAGAATTAAATAGACAATGAATTGAATTCATGTCTTTTTCCCTAAATTACACGAGTATTTAACATGCATATGTTTTAAATTCATGTACTTAAGAATTTATGAAACGTCGTCTCAGAGACGAAAAAGGCGGAGTCGCCATTTCGGTCGTTCCCTTTGTTTCTCTGAACCATTCATTTATACATACAATTCCTTGTGTTTGCCTGATCAATTTTTTTTTGTGGTTTAATTTACAACCAGTAATTAATGAACCTTATTATTAAATTTAACATAGCGCATTTTGTGTGTGGTCACCAAGTTAATAATATTATTGTTACAATTATTATCATTATTAATCAATATTATGTTTTGTTTTTCATGAATTTGTCGTCAAAATTATATTTGATTGCACTGTTGGTAAGCGTCCAAGTATATTTTGTTATTGTTTTCGCCTTTATTTCTTAAAAAAAAATCGTTTGGCGGATTTGAAACTATATTTTTACTCTTTTGGAGGCATTTAAGGCAAAATCTCTTGTTTATTTTTTAGGAACGGGGCGATTTTATGAATATATCTGGGTAGATACTCGGTGATCCAAACGAGCTCGGAAGAGCTTTGCAACTATAAAAAGGACTGAAGGATTTTACTTGACAATATTTCATCTAAAGTTGTTTATTGGAACATAAAAACAAACCATAACATTATTCTTTTATCATTCCGGAAAATTTCTATATAAATTAATTTCAAACTTAACCCAATCTGAAGGTTGAAAGAAACCCATTCCATACACTTTTATAGGTTTGGTTCTTTTCTTGAAAATACAAAGGGTTAAAAAAAATCCGATTCATTTTGGAGAACAATGTATTCTTTACATGGTCAGAAAGAATGTATTTTTTACATAGTCAAGAAGAACATATTTTTTACATGGTCAGAAATTCTTAACACGAAAATTTTCTCGTGGAATAAAAATGTGTGAAACCTCATGTTTCAGATAGAACCTTTTATCGCTGAAATACTCAGCACATCCACGAACTCAAACTACGATAATTCTATTCAATGTACTACATCCAATTCCACTGCGGTACAAAAACTAGTTTTCCTGCATATACCCATTTTTCCATTTCATTTCTGTTTATTCTATTTGTACCGTGTTACTGCCCAAGATAAAGTAGCTCAGTTATTTCTTTTAACAAAACTCACTGGGGCTACTTTATCTTGGGACACTCTGTACACACATATACAGGGTGTTTCAGGAGGAAAGGTCAATACTTCGGGAGGTGATAGTATCGATCATTGTGAGAAAAAAAGTTCATATGAACATGTGTCTAATTCTGAATGGTTACGGAGATAAAACTGTTTGAATCTACAAATACAAAAGCATTGTTAATGGTAATCAAGAAAGAGAAACCAATTACTGTTTCGAACATTTAATGTTCAAACATTGGCATTTTGAATGGTATCAGATACAGATATGACAAATTTGTTACAGTTTACAATACGTTTTCGAAAATCCCACCGTCAACCTCAATGCACTTTGCAACTCGTATGCGAAGATCGCGTGTTGTTCGTCTGAGTTGATCTTGACGTTCCTTTATGCGGGCAGCAGCATCCAAAATGCGCGCGAGCAATTCGTCTCGTGTATCCACCTTTCTTTTGTAAACTTGACTTTTCATCCACCCCCACAAACAATAATCTAATGGAGAGAGGTTTGGAGACCTTGGTGGCCATTGAATGGGACCACCGCGGCCGATCCATCGACCAGGGAAAGTTTGATTTAGCTATTGCATCACCAGACGGGTAGAATGTGGAGGAGCTCCGTCATGCTGAAAGTACATACCAGCGCGTGTAGCCAAAGGAACATCCTCCAATAGTCTTGGCAATTCATTTTGCAGAAATTCTAGGTAACTTTGTCCTGTAAGACGATTCTCTAAAGTAACAGGGCCAATCAGCTGATCATCGATGATACCGCACCACACATCGGCAAAGAAGCGATGTTGAAAATTTGTTTCCACAGTGGCATTTGGATTTTCGTCTGACTACCGATGAGAGTTACGAGTGTTGTTGATACCGTCACGGGTGAAAGTAGCTTCATCGGTGAACAGTATTAATCGAAGCAATCGGCGATTAGCATTTACCCAATGACAAAATTCCAGTCGCATGGCAACGTCTCCTGGTTGAAGGTTGCAAGCCTTCCTCACATAATGTTCGCCATACTTTTGTGTGTGGTACACCGAGACGTGTAGAAATTCTTCGTGAGTTAGTAGTAGGACTACGCTCTACGAACTGAAGAATGTTTTCCACTTCATCCACATCTTGTTGACCTTCATGTTCAGATGAAACATGAGCGCTGGGAAGTGTACCAATCTCACGCAATGTGTTGAAAACCCTGGTAAACACTCTTCGATCCGGAATTCTGCGGTTCGGAAACCGATGACGGTATTCTGCAACAGCAGCTGTTGCACTTCCATCGCAAAAACCGTAGACATACACCATATCTGCATATTCGGCATGTGTGAAGGTGTGTGGCATTCTTAACACTGCTTCAAACACCAAACAATGTCACTCACAACAGTCAGCTGTCGATTGGCTCATGTTACATGCTTACATTACAGCTTACATGGTTCAAGGTTATAGGGGAGGGAAGGGGGAGGAAGAGCTGCGCGCGCATCAGATTCAAACAGCTCTATCTCCGTAACCATTCAGAATTAGACACATGTTCATATGAAATTTTTTTCTCACAATGACCGATACTATCACCTCCCGAAGTATTGACCTTTCCTCCTGAAACACCCCTTATATGTATACAGGGTGTCCCAAGAGGAAATGTCAAGAATGCACCATTTCACTCGTTGGGTATTTCTAAGTAGAAAGTATTATATCGATATGGGTCTGATTCCCAACCGTTACCGAGATACAGGCCTCTACATTTGGGTAATTAAAACAATAAAAAGGCGATCTTAGATACTATGTACTATATATATATATATATATATATATATATATATATATATATATACACACTATATATATATATATACAGGGTGTCCGAGAATTATCTGTACAATTTTTTGCTGTTATTAAAAGTCAACCATGAAGTGTAGAAATTCCAGTTTTGTCCCATTTCACAGAGAATGTCATTAAGTTTTTTCTGATACCACGTTTTGACAAGTTTTTTTAGAAATGTACGCGGATGACAGACATTGATGATTTAAAAGCAAGAATCACAGCTGCTATTTAGCGAATTGATGTGGATATGCTGCAGCGTACATGGCAACATTTGGAGTATCGATTGGATGTTTTGCGAATCACTGATGGTGCACATATCGAATGTTTGTAACAACGTTACTTTAATAAAAGAAACTTTTGAAAATACAGATTCTAAATAATCTTGTTTAAGAATTTTATGTGTGTTATCAAGAATTTTATTAAAAGATGAAATTGTACAGATAATGTTCGGACACACTGGAATTTCTAAAAAACTTGTCAAAACTTGGTATCGGAAAAAACGTAATGAGATTCTCTGTAAAATGGGACAACACTGGAATTTCTACACTTCATGGTTGACTTTTAATAACAGCCAAATATTGTACAGATAATTCTCGGACACCCTGTATATAATTTCTTTTTTTTATTACACCATACATCGTACATCGTCTATCGTCTACTTCATTTCAAGTCCGGGAATAATCATTCTTAGTGCCTCCAGTTTCTTACGTTCTGTTCATTTATTACAGATTTCAACAGGAATGGATTTGCATTGCAAAAGAGTGATCTGTTGCAAAACAGCAATCTCAAAATGTCAGATAAAAAAGTTCAGGTAGGATCTATGCAAATGTTTCTAAAAAGGAATAGGCTTAACTCTTGTCGAAATGATTATTCTCGGATTTAGTTTGCCTAAAGGTTCGGCAAATAAAAATTCTACGCAAAATATACTGAAAATATAAAAGACCAACTAAAATTTACAAGTGGATGAAAAATAGCATCACAAAACGTCTTTACTTTTTCATGAATAGGTACTGGATACGCTGTTCCTCCACAAAATGTAAAAGCCGTTCCCTCCCCTTCCTTTATCCACCCCTTACTCCCCCACTTTCACTGACTTATTTATGGTTTCACTATACTCCGTTAAACTCCTCGCCTTTACTACGATTACAATGGTCTACATATTTTGAAAAAGTTTGTGCTTCGGAGATAAAATGTGTTTCCTATTATGGATTTTCGGGTGCTGAAAACGAATATGACCATAAAAACAGTCGATTGGCTACAGTTTCCAAGAAAATTTAAGTTACACATTTTGCGTATATGTATACCATATATTAGTAACACCTGTATAATGCAGTCACTTATATTGATTCAACCCGTCTCTTCTTTGCTTGTCCCTTGTATTCAACTTCTGGAGCATCTCTTTTTATTGTCCAGCAGTAGTCTACTAACAATAATGGACTCCATTTCCCCTGGTAGCTTTTCTCCATCGCTGAGATATCCTGGTGGAAACGTTCACCATGTTCATCGCTGGCTGCTCCGCAGTTGGCCGGAAAAAATTCCAGGTGCGATTGGAGGAAATGTATCTTTAAAGACATATTGCAGCCCATTTTTTGATAGGACAACAGCAGGTTTTCCACCAGCTCCCTGTAATTGTCAGCTTTGGTATTTCCGAGAAAATTGGTTGCTACTAACCGGAAAGCATTCCACGCTGTCTTCTCCTCACCACCTAGGATATACGGTCGAACTCCTCATCTCTAAGAAGCTCGCGGATCTGTGGACCAATAAATACACCCTCCTTGACTTTTGCTTCACTGAGCTTTGGGAATTTACCACCGAGGTACTTAAAAGCTGCCCCCGTTTTATCCATAGCCTTAACAAAATTTTTCATGACGCCCAGTTTGATGTGTAAGGGTGGTAACATCTTGCTCGATTCTACAAGTGGAGGAAACTGAACATTTTTTGTTCCAGGTTCCAATGAGTGTCGGAGTGGCCAATCCTTCTTGATGTAATGAGAAGTCCTAGCCCGACTATCCCATTCACACAGAAAACAGCAATACTTAGTGTAGCCCAGCTGCAGTCCAAGCACGATAGCAACAACTTTCAAGTCACCACAAACCTGCCACTGATGTTCGTCATAGTTTATACAGTTCAAAAGTTGTTTCATGTTGTCATATGTTTCCTTCATGTGGACTGCATGACCAACTGGAATTGATAGCAATACGTTGCCAACATGCAACAAAACAGCTTTTAGACTCAACTTCGATGAATCAATGAACAGTTTCCACTCATCAGGATTGTGAATAATGTTGAGAGCTGCCATCAAACCATCGATGTCGTTGCAAGCTACAAGGTCACCTTCCATGATGAAGAATGGGACAAAATCTTTTTGACGGTCACGAAACTTACACACTCTAACATTTTCAGCGAGGAGATTCCACTGCTGCAATCTGGAGCCCAACAGCTCTGCCTTACTCTTTGGCAGTTCTAAATCTCTAATAAGATCGTTTAATTCATTCTGAGTTATCATGTGCGGTTTAGAAGATGTCAAGTTATAAACAAATTCAGGGTCTTGTGAAGTTGAAGGCTCACAAGTTTCGCAGGTTCCTTCATTCTTCTTGTCCTCTGACTCCAGGGAGAATGAGTGTGGGGGCTCAGGAGCGGGTAGTCCTTCGCCGTGAGGTACCGGGCGTATAGCAGAGGGTATATTCTGATATTGTAAAATCCACTTTTTCTTGCAAATACCTTTCTTGACTGGAGGCACCATGCAGAAGTGACAATTGCTGACATGATCTGTTGGTTCCCTCCACACCATTGGCACTGCAAAAGGCATAGATTTCCTTTTCCAATTCAACCACTGGCGAAGGTTTGTTGCACAAGTATTGCAGCATATGTGTGGGGCCCAGCTCTTGTCCTGATCTCCAATCTTACAGCCAAAATAAAAGTGATAGGCTTTCCTAATCACGGCGGTTATAGCACGCTTTTGTGATGCAAAAGTCAATTCTCCACAAACATAACAGAAGTTATCTACACTGTTCACGCAATTATGAGGCATCTTTGTTCAAATTAGGCTGAAAAAAATTCAGTTTCAAAAGCAAACACTAAAAAGTGTTTGACAAGGGTGCACTGTATGACTTCCGCGAATGAACTGATGCTGTGGCGTAATATTTAGACGCCTGTGACACATCGATGCCTTGACTCTACTGCGCATGCGCGTAGTTATATTTTTTTTATTTTAATAAATTAATGTAATTACATTGCATTTTAATAATTTTAAATTAGGTAAGGTTAAGTTAGGTTAGTATTCCATTTATATTAATATCAAAAACATTATGGGAAGCAATATGTTAAAATGATCCAATCTATTTCTTAATAAATAATTTACAAATGCATAATGTAATAGATAAATTTAAAATTACATTTTATTGTATATATATGTATATATTTACATTAATTTATTAAAATAAAAAATATAACTGCGCGCATGCGCAGTAGAGTCACTGCGTCGATGTGTCACAGGCGTCTACATATTACGCGACAGATGCAGTCCAGTTAGTAGGGTGCAGGGTTGCCCGATATCTTTATAAATAGAGCCAATTGGCAATTTTAGGCATCATTTTCGTATTCAGTGACCCAAAATTAGTAAAGATTGACTACTTTTATTTTCGAAGCATTTTGGCTGTAGATCAGTGTTATTGCACTTAAAATGCATTCATGCGCATAAAGGCCAGGAAGTTTAACAGAGCATGGTGAAGCAGCGTAAATATTGGTCGAACTTGAACGAACCTGTTTGGGAGGGCTCTGGATGGCGTGATCAGTAGCGCGATGACTCCGAAACCAGGCGACGGGGTTTCGGATCCCACTGGCTGCAAATCCCCGATTTTACTGCTTTTCCCCTTTCCATCTCGGTTCTTAAGGTTTCTGAGTTTCCGATCTTTCCACAGAGGAATTAATATTTGTTGGTATAGATATCGACCATTTTAAGAAATAGTTAGCTGGAAACTAAAACTATTTATTATCACTGTATCAGAGCGCCTTCAGTCATATTATGTTTACTTTTCTTGATATCTGCCACAGGGTAATTTCAGATGATGGCCTTCAGTAGAGGAATTGCTTTTAAAGATTTAAGCATATTTTTATTATTATATTACATAAAAGAATAATTATTAAAGTTTTTCTTTATTTTATTTCAGATCGCATCTGTTGGGAGCATAAAAATGGGATTTAATAATGAATAGAGAATAACATTCATAATGTATAAATATAAATTAGTTTAATAGATAGATTATAAAAAGATAAGAAATAGGCCTATTTTGAATTTGGACGAGGGTACGTGACATAAACCACGAAGCCAGAACAACAGGTTTCGTGTGGTTCATACTCGTATTCACGTTCAGCCAATCAGGCACAGGTTTGGTATCACGTGATCCCTTCTATTCCTGTTAAATCAGGTCCTTTAAGATAGGTTAGTTTTTAGATAGTATTAGAATAATATAAGTTAGCAATTAAATATCAGAAAATAGCAGAGCGTTTTTTAAGCTTTTCCCACTGGGCGACAAAGGCAGATCGAGAAGTGAGGGGGAGATTAAGGCAGGGGTGTGCTGCCAATTTCTTAACAACCGGTTCTGATACAGATGGGGGTGTAAATCGGCGAGTCATTAAGCTAGGATGTCTGGGGTGAGCGGTAGCTCCCTCAGCGGGGTCCGGGGCGGAGCCCCGGAAGCCAACGCATTTTAGCTTTTCCAAACAGCATTTTGTAACATTTTGACAGAAATTATTTAACATATTCTTTAGACTCACTAATGACATAATTATCTAAAAATAAACTAATTTTTCATCAAAAAATAAATAAATATTGAAACGACCACTGCTTGTGATACTACCTATATTTTTCTATAAAATCCTGAAAAAATGAAAAAAATTTAGATATAAATAAATTTCTACTGACTGTTAAATATTTGTTAAAAACAAACAAACGGTTCCGTGATCCAATCAAAATTTAACAACCGGCTAGGGCGAACCGGACCGAAACGGTCCCAGCACACCCCTGGATTAAGGATACTATGGATCCGGATGTTCCGTAATCAGGCCACCATCCTCGTGTGGTCTGAAATAACACTAGCATTATCTATATATAAATATTCAATGTAAATTTCATATTTACATTTAGGATAAACAGTTCTAATTGTGGCATATGTGCATGTATTATATGTATTTATATGGCTTCCAAGACAATGCTCCCAAGACAACTGCCAAGACAATTCTATTTTTACAAATTTTGAAAATTCCTTGTCGCCAAGTACCCTAAACTTTCATTTACTGGGCGACAAATTTTCTTCACTGGGTGACATTCATGTCGCCCACTCACTAGGTTAAAAAATTCTCTGGAAAGTAGACCAATAAAGTTAGTTCAATACCGTAGAATAGGTAGGAAACTAAAATTTATCAAAATTATGTATTAATTACTGTCTTTCAAGTTTTAGGTTCGTAATTAAGCACAGGACAAATAACATACCAAGCGAGAATGGAACAGCACAATCTGAAGTAAGAAAAAGGCCACGCAGCACGAGAAACAGAGAGAAGGAGAACCTGGAGAGACAGTCAAAGTTAGAAGAGACACAGTAACAGAAACAGAAAATGTCAGAAAGTAAAGAAGTGGAGTCACGAGAGTCAAGGAGAAAGATTGACCGTGAGAAAGAAGGAAGTGACGCGGAACGTTCCAAAACCCCCACCAAAGTCTGAAATCCTCTTTTTAGGAGTCTGAGAAGGAATGATAGAGGGATCCTTGAAATATTTGAAAAGTTTAAACAAACACGGATTCATTCACAATTTATTCTTATTTTATATAATTCATAGTATAAATATTTATATATTTCATCGTTTTCTCGTTAATATGACAAGTGCCGGATTTAGAAATGCTGAGGCCATGGTGTTATCAATTAAAAATATTGTAATTTATGCAGAGGCATTCTAATTTATACAGAGGCAGGCAAAGGTTGCAACAAAAAATTTAAAACTAATAATCTAACTAAAAAATTATCTTGCAATAAGCCAATTTGCATTATGATCGAGATATCCTCAAATGAAGATACCTTAGTACGATTTCAAATTTGGTATTAAAACTTTTATTCTACAGCAACAGTAGAGCAATTGCGCAGATCAGCAGTTATTAAATTGAAACGTTTTATTTCGTGATTTTTGGATGGCAAAATCACTGATAATGTCGTCAAAGGATAAACTACGAAGTTTGTCACTCTCTAGGCACAAAATGCTTAGTGTAGACAACTTTTCTCGTAGCATTGTCGTCCGTAGTTCATATTTTATTCTTTTTAGTCGCGAAAATGACCTTTCACTGAGCAATTGTTACCATTAGACTGAAGAAGATCCGCAGTATTGCTTCTACATTATGGAAAGCCGACTGAATATTATCTTGGATGATGATTTGATACAGATCCTGGTGACATAAATGTCTTTTATCTGAGTAATTTTGTTTGATGTAAGCATGAAAGTGTTTTAATTCTCCAACAAGAGTGACATCAACATCTTCAGAATAGTCTTTAACCAGAAGCTTTACACCTTCACTCATCTGTTCTCTCGAAGCATCTACAAATTCTACATCAACCAAAAAGGAAAAGTTGCTTGCAACATTTTCGTATAGGTTTGCTCTTTTATTTAAATTTGTTTCAAGAGCATCCATCATAGGAATGAAAGATTTAATTCGAAACGTGTCTCTTGGAGAAAGGGTTTCATCGGCATTAGGTGCATCACCATCGTTGATTTATTTTTCTTCTCAATCTTTCCCTTTAATTCATACACTTGTAGTCTAGCGAAGGCAGGATCTCTTGCTTTCAATTCAATTTCACCAAAACTTTCACGGGTGTCTTTCAAGAAGTAAGTGACGTGTAAAGCTCTGCATATGTACTAATGATTACCTATGCATCCTGAAGGGCCTTGCTAGTTTTGTGAAACTGATCTAATAAAAAGTTCCAGAGAATAAACGTGAACACAAACTCTACTTCCTCCATTTTCTCCAAAAGAATGCCAGCCTCTCTCCTTGTATCACCCTTTTCACTGTCTTCAGTATGGACATGAGTGAGGGCATCAATAATTGGATCATACTCCTCAGCTATGGCTGAAGTGGCCTTTGCTTGTGCTTCCTACCTAGTGTGAGAGAGGCGTTTTGGTACTGTGGTATCAGGACTCAAATATGATTTAAGTGCTGCCCAACGTTTTGTAGAGGCAGAAAAGAATATGTATAACTGTTGCACAACAACAAAAAATTTACTGCATTTAGAGAGTAATCAACTGTAGCACGACCGACAAGGAATATACTGTATATGGCATACTTATTTCTCTCTAGGAGTTTCTGCTGCATGCCATTATACTTCCCTGACATGTTAGCTGCATTATCATATGACTGTGGTTTCTACTTACCAAAGTCAACTTTGCAATCATTAACTAGATAATCCAGCACGATGTTGGCCATACTTTCACTACTGTGCTTTTTTAATTCAAGGAAAGATAGAAAGCGTTCAATGGGAAGACCATCATCGAGTGACACATATCTGACAATAACAGTTAGTTGATCAACAAGTGAAAGATCTGATGTAGAGTCAACAGACAAACTGAAGTATCCTGCTTTTCTGGAGTCTTCTAAAATAGATTCTCTTACCTTTTTAAATATAATCTAGGTGAGTTCATCACATATTGTTTTAGACAAGTACGAAGACTTTCCAGATCCATTACTTCCATAATGCTAGTAGTATAGCCGCAAAAGGGGAGAGTGCAGGAATGTTGCAGGTTATTATGTAATGTTGCAAAGGGGGGTGGGGGTTGTTACAAAGGGAGGAAGGGGGGTTGTTGCAAAGGGGGGTTGCTGCAAAGGGGGGTGGGGGTTGTTACAAAGGGAGGAAGGGGGGTTGTTGCAAAGGGGGGTTGCTGCAAAGGGGGGTGGGGGTTGTTGCAAAGGGGGTGGGGGGGAAACTTGGAGGCGGCGTTATCCCCCAAGAGAAAGGAGGAGGAGGAGAGAAAGGAGGAGAGGTGTTCACCTGGCAGGAGCCAAGTGCACATTAAGACTTCCAGCCGGGCTGGCGTTGTTTTATAGGCTCCTAATCAGCCAGAATCAGCCAGAATCAGCCAGTTGGCTGAGCCAAGGGGGGAGAGACGCCTGAAGGAGAGAGAGAGACAGCTGAAGGAGAGCGAGCTGAAGAAGAGAGAGATGCCTGTAGGAGGGAGAGACGCCTGAAGAAGAGAGAGAGAGACGCCTGTAGGAGGGAGAGACGCCTGAAGGAGAGAGGATAGGTGCACATGCAGGAGTACACATGCTGGAGGTACACACATACGTATACATGCAGGAGTACACATGCAGTAGGTACACATGCTGGAGGTACACACATACGCACACATGCAGTAGGTACACATGCTGGATGTACACATGCAGTACACATGCTGGAGGCAAACATGCAGGAGAGAGAGAGAGAGAGAGACACCTGAAGGAGGAAGATACATGCAGGAGAGAGAGAGAGAGAGAGAGCTGAAGGAGGGAGAGAGACACCTGAAGGAGAGAGTGGAGTTCTCCCCCAATTTATTTTCGTTTCCCTAACCTAAGAGGCCACTAAGGGGTTTACCAAAGGGCCAGAAATAGAAGGAGCA
Source organism: Bathynomus jamesi (assembly GCA_023014485.1). Classification (NCBI taxonomy): domain Eukaryota; kingdom Metazoa; phylum Arthropoda; class Malacostraca; order Isopoda; family Cirolanidae; genus Bathynomus; species Bathynomus jamesi. The sequence continues at coordinate 1,637,214 of JAJOZX010000155.1, forward strand.
GAGCTCCTTACTCGGCCGGAGCCGAGGGGGAATGGTTCTTCACCAGCTTCGCGATCTTTTATAATCCTCTATTCTGGCTGAGTTGCTAGATAGCGCAAGGTATTCCAGATAGCGCCATGTGTCCCATTAATCGTGTAACACATATATAACGGCTGTTATTCCAAATGTACTTGTATATATAATAAACTAATGAATCATATAAAATACCACAATATATATTTATATGGTTATACAAGATTCAACCGTATAAAATAACACAAGCGCCTCTTTCATTACGCTTTAATAGAATTAACAGTTACCCTATTTCGTTAGACAGAAAACGAATTTTTATAAGGGTTACCCAACTAATTATCCACCATTCAATAAATAATAGCAAACGTGAATAAAGAGTTCCAATTCAATGGGTAACTATATCGACATAAGCTTATTATTGTAACGTTTGCTCCCAATATAAATTTTCCTAAATAACAGTAAAACCAATTAATTTAATTATGAAACTTCATTTAAATACAGCTTCATTAAACTTGAAGATGAACGAAACAAATAACATAGTTATCCATAATTCAGCCCTCACGAATAACGAAACGAAATGATCATTTACGATACAATTCGAAATACGATAATTTACGATACAATTCCACCAAACGAGATGAAAACTTATGAAACATAGCCTCATTCCTGCGACGAAAAAAATGAAAAAACAAAATTAAAAGAAACGAAGAAAGCTGGATTTCCCCAAAACACAGTCCACTATAGCGAGGTTGGTTTCGGAGAAAATCTGCTTGCGAGAGACCTTTCTTAAAGACAGCTCGATAAGTACTCAATGTTCCAAATATTAATATGGCCATTGTTATTACTTCTACAATGAATCCAATTAAATTCTGCTTATTAAATAACTTTTTTAGACACTTGATTTTTATTATAAATATTTAAGTCACGAATAACAGTGGGAAAAACGTCCGACCCCGCTATATATATATATATATATATATTATAATATATATATATATATATATATAATAAACAACTCATGCACACACACACACACACACACACACACGATGAAAGGCAGAAGCTAAATCAGTTCGAATCGTGTCTCTAGGGACACGATTCGAACGAAAAAGGTCTCTTGGGACCTTTTTCGGGCCGAGGGATTATCCTTCTACAAGCTATTCGAGCAGAAATCACCACTGACTTCAGATATTAATTTTATCATTCTTATTACTTCTACAATGAAAATATTTACGCGTAATTTGTATGGTGTCATATAGAAATATAAATATATATATATATATATATATTGGGGGGGAGATCTCTCACCCGTTCTTCGGCCCGACCCCGTTTCATTGTAGAAATAATAATAATAATATAAATATATATATATATATATATATATATATATATATATACCCTTTGGATAACCTTTGGTTAGCTTCCGCCCGAATTGTTCATTCTGACGAAGGTCAAGGGAAAAACGTACACACAATATATATATATATATATATATATATATATATATATGCTACACACAGACCGTGCATGGAACAAGGAACTCTTCTGGGATAATTAAATCCACTATAGTCCGAGTAAGTAATGACAAATACCGCCTCGGTGGTGTAGTGGTTAGCGTCGCGGACTACGAATCCATCGGCCCAGGGTTCGAGACCCGACGGCAGCCGGCGCGCAGCAAAGCCCAGCTGTTCATCCTTCCACACAATAAAGAAAGTGGTTGGTAGATAAATGGGCACCCTAGGAGGCCTAGTGGTCAAGACGCTGGGCTACTGATGGGTCGTGGTTCGGAATCCACGTTAAACTGTAGGTCTAAGGTGGAGTGAAAAGCTTGACCTTCGTCAGAATGAACAATTCGGGCGGAAGCTAACCAAAGGTTAGCCCGACGCGGGCAACGGGTCACTCGCAAAGAGAATTTAATCATTGGTAAACTTCCTTCCAGACCACTCTTTCTATATATATATATATATATTGCTTACTCTACCACATGGACTTTTATATGTAAGAGACCTAACCTAACCTACGAAATACATCTCGTCAGGGCCGATCCTAGAGCCATATATAGCAATGGAAATGAGCGCGATGTGTCGTTAAATACGTGATTTAAAATAACAGGACCATTTTACCCGAGGCAGTAGTATATCCGAAAAACATCGTAATGCACGATTTTTTCTATGTAGCAATAATAATTAACTCTTTCAAATACGTGATTTAAAATAACAGGACCATTTGACCCGAGGCAGTAGTATATCCGAAAAACATCGTAATGCACGATTTTTTCTATGTAGCAATAATAATTAACTCTTTCAAATACGTGATTTAAAATAACAGGACCATTTGACCCGAGGCAGTAGTATACCCGAAAAACATCGTAATGCACGATTTTTTCTATGTAGCAATAATAATTAACTCTTTCAAATACGTGATTTAAAATAACAGGACCATTTGACCCGAGGCAGTAGTATACCCGAAAAACATCGTAATGCACGATTTTTTCTATGTAGCAATAATGATTAACTCTTTCAAATACGTGATTTAAAATAACAGGATCATTTAACCCGAGGCAGTAGTATGCTCGAAAAACATCGTATAACCTAACTATAATTTGCAGCTATAGTTTACCTTGACTTTCATATGCTTCTATCCTGTTTTATTAATAAAGATTTTTAACTTTTAATAACGTATGAATAAAGATGTTTAACATTTAATTTTATTTTAGTATTTATTCATGCCACGCCGCCTTAGACCACAGCTTAACGTTGAAACCGAATGTTCTTTTTAAAATATAATTAGGATATAATTTCTTTATTATAAAATAAGTTAACAATTATGTTAACAAACAATACTAATAATTTGTAAGTAAAAAATATAATATAAGGGACTACCATAGAAATGTAAGTGCCTATAATTCGATTTTATATATATGTTACTCGTCCGGTCTCGTTATAGCGGATTGGTACACGTCATAGCTCCACCCAGCTACATCGGCAGCCAATCACTACGAACATCTGGTCTTTTGGGCGGAGCTTGGCGAATGTGCATATAAAAGGGGATATTTTCAGTTGGGAGTAACAGTAGCTATTTTCGCATCAGTGAATAATCAACCATGGACCTGTACGTCTCCCCAGACTTGTATGAAGAACGTGATACTGCAGCATTAACCACAATTAGTCTTTTCAATGCGGCTGATTGTGGCGAACTATTTTCGACGCAAACCGTAGAAGATATTTGCAGTGACGCTCCTTACAATCCGACGCAAGGGACTACCATAGAAATGTAAGTGTCCATAATTCGATTTTATATATATACGGAGAGTTGTAGTATTTCGTCAAATAGATACTAGTCAAAAATGTCAATCAATGTTATTTCCCCATCATGCTAAAATCGAAATTGGTAATCGAACCAAAGATATCTTCACATAATGGAGATCTGTCTGTCTGTATACTCTGTATATGTTTTCCTTTAAGGTCCGATGAGGATTTGACACGAGTTATACCGGAATTACGCCTGAACACGCGCAACGATTTCGTCACGGACACATCGTACGAGGCGTTGAGAATGCTGCTCAAAGGAAGTTCCATCGTATTCGAGGAGCGCACGTCTACTCGGTTCAAGCTCTGAGATAACTATGAGCCGTGTGAGGCACAGGCAGGAACGGTTCGACGGGCGGCTGACTCGATGATACGTGAATGGGCATGTTCGTACGACTCGAATTGTTGCACATATTTGTTTTTCCGTTTCGTCACTACCAGCCTACGCACTTTGGATAAGAACTAAGCGCTAATCATCCCCACACTCCGGCGCACTATTTGAGAGGAAGATATGCTCATATTTTTCCTTTCTACCCATCAAACGATACTCGTCTCTAAAATCTGTTAAAAACTCACGCATGGCACTAGCCACAACCTCACTATGAACCTCATCATGATATACGTTAATATAGTGATAAAAACACCTAAGATTGTCCATGATCACGAGATTCACATTTTCAGACGTAGGGTATGAGTAATCGACATGGTGTAGCATGACGTAATACCGCTTGTCACACCACCCATCCACAAGGCTCATTATCCATACCTGCTGCTTCTCTTCTGCACGCGTTGTTTCTTTTACTTCACGGTGTATGTGAGACTTTATAAAGTTTAGCCCTGCAGCATACTTCAGCACATCGTCTGTGCAACGAAAGCCTTCAACAGTCTCACCAGAACATCCGTAGAGTAATTGTATATCTTGGAACTTCGCACAATCCAATGTGGCTTTAAAAGAGGCATAGGAGGGGGGAATAGGAAGTTTTTCGGTATCCACCACATCCTCACACTTTACTGAATACCATTTCATAAACGTTGTGCAAGCAATATTAAAGGTAGCCATTTCAATATACGTCTGATCTGAATACACGTCTGATCTCTCGGGCTTACTGCGGTCGACTGACCACGCAGGGACTCCCAGATAGTAGCATGACTCACGCAGTGGGCGGAGCTTAGAACTTTCACACACACACACACACACACACACACACACAAAGGAGAAAGTGAAACGCTATTTGATTTATTGAGATATTCATATATTTACAAATACGATTCGAGATATTCAAGTTTGTAATATTTTGTAAATGATCCACTTAGGAGTGTGACGTGTTAGAAATGGACTCTGTAGAAAAATTCAGATTCACGAGCCCATCCACATGTATTATATCTGGACCTACAGGATGTGGTAAAACTGTGTTTATGCTTAAAATCATTAAAGAAAAGGGCGAGATGTTCTCGAAATTTGTGCATAAAGTTATATGGTGCTATTCGACGTATCAATCAGTGTTCAACGAGTACCAAGATGATATTTTGTTCCACAAAGGCGTATATGACGTTAATTCGCTAAAGGGAACTGAACATACAATCATTGTAATTGATGATCTCATGTTGGAGATGGATAAAACGTTTGCCGAGACATTTACAGTATACTCCCACCATCTTAACATAAGCGTGTTCTTCATCAATCAGAATCTATTTTTCAAAAATAGATACATGCGCGATGTGTCGTTAAATACGCAATATCTAGTCTTATTCGCGCAACGTAGAGATGTATCACAAATTGGGGTATTAGCCAATCAAATGTTCCCGAATCAGCGTAAGGAGTTTTTGGAAGTTTATAAAGAAGCTACAAGCACGCGTTACGGATATTTGCTTTGCGACCTTCATCCGCGAAACACGTTTAGAGTGCTTCTGCGAACGAATATATTTCCAAACGAGCCTGAAACGGTGTATATTCCAGAATGACAAAGAGACTAAAGAAATACCATGAATTAATAAAAATCTATCATCGACTGCCCCGGGCAATGCAGCAGATGTTTATTAAAAATATCGACGCCGACTTTTTAAAATGCATCTGTGAAATCTGTCTTAACGTTATAAATTGCAATGTATCAATGAAAACCCATCAGAAGGCTCGTCTACGCCGCTACAAGAACATAATACGTACACTCGCTCGTAAAAGTCAAACTGTAGCGAAGAAAAAACGAGTTATTGTGCAAACAGGAGGGTCATTTCTCCCCATCTTATTTTCAGTTTTGGGCCCTTTACTGACTAGATTAATATAATGAAGAAAGTGGTAGTGATTCCCCACGAGGTGTACGCTTCACTGCAAAGAGACACGGATCTAGATCCCCGTAAAAGCAGACTTAAAAGAATGGAAAGCGAATTGTTAGCCCTATTAAACAGTGAAAAAACACCTGATGAGAAAAGAATCTTATACCAAGAAGCTCTGCAGAAATTTCTTCACGAGTACGAAAATTATAAGATCCCTACGGAGATTCCTGTGGTTATTAGGCACAGCACGGGGACGATGGCGACATAGGATCTGTGTCCGACGATACAGCTGATCAACCAAAAAGATTAGCCACACAACATATCGAACATGTATTAAAAAGTACCCTCCCACATACATTGAGGAGTAAAGGCTTAGGTCTTTATAATCTATTGAATGAGGATCCAGCCATACAATGGACCGATACAGGCGAGATCATTGTGGAAGGATCAAAGGTACAGGGATCGAATATCGTAGACATTGTCCATGATCTGGTGAGAAAGTGGGATAGGCCATCACCATCAGGATGGAAGCATATTAAAGCAAGACTACAACAAATAAATGTCCCTAAAACGTTGATAGGAAATCTGAACAGGTTAAAAGACTTGGAACACGCAACGTCTGTGGCACAATTGAAGGCGCCGTCACCCCCTGCGGTAACACCTTTGAAGAGGAGAAAGAAGAGGTTAAACCAACCCTACCCACCTGCCTCTAAAATACGCAAATGGCTAACGTATTAACTAAACGCTATTATGACATTTCTACCCCATCCTCTTACGGCGGCGTAGATAGACTGCACGTTTACGGAGTAGGAAAAAAAGATGTTGAAAGATTTTTGAGGGAGCAGGACGCTTATACGCTTCATAAGCCTGTGAGAAAAAGGTTTAAAACAGCCAAGACAACGGCTTCCTCGATTGATTCTATTTGGCAAGCAGATTTAACAGACATGCAAAGATATTCTGTGTATAACGATGGTTACCGCTACATTCTATTCATAATAGACGTATTCTCTAGATATCTGTGGCTAGTTCCTCTGAAAAATAAATCACCTGAAACAGTTGCTAAAGCCACCAAAACGCTAATGTTAAAAGAAAACAGGGTTCCTGGCTATTTTTGTACGGATATGGGGAAGGAGTTTATAGGCCGTGCTTTTCAGAATATGTTGACAGAGTTTAATATCAGCTATTACACAACCAATTCTATACATAAGGCTTCTTTAGCTGAAAGAGTTCAGCGCACCATAAAGGAACGCATGCACCGTTATTTTACACATAAAAACACATACAGATTTCTAGACATTCTGGAACCATTGGCATCATCCTACAACCGCTCACACCATCGCACGATTGGGGCAACACCTAACGAAGTTTTAGAAAGAGGTACGCTCCCGAGAAGAGATGGACCACCACACCACCACCACCACCACACTCTGTGCGCTTCAAAATCAATGATTATGTAAGGCTGTCGCGTTCGGGGAATAAACTCGCAAAGGGTTTTGAGCAAGGATGGACACGCGAGATTTTTAAAGTTAGGGCTGTGAGACCTAAAGGTGTGATAATGATGTATTACATTGAAGATTTAAATGGGGAAGAAATCTCAGGAGGCTTTTACCGCGAGGAATTGCAGAAAGTTGCGTTTAATTTAGAAAAAAATGTGTTTAAAATTGAGAAAATTTTAGGAAGCAAAGGTTCAGGAAGGAGAAAAATGTACCTGGTGAAATGGCTAGGGTACCCAGAAAGCTTCAACACCTATAAAAGCTGATGCAATAATGAAGCTTAAATAGTATGCAACATGGCTCCTAACCATTTCTACGTCACACTCCCGTCCTCCTCGTCCCTGTCTGTACACCCTAACAACACGCTAGCCAACTTTGTAACAGAACTCCATGGGCACATTGAATTGGGTCGTGATTCGTATGAGGTGGGGATATGCGAAATTCAGCTGGACACCGTCTTTTAAATATTGAACATGAAGAAACCGTTTTTACGATTCTTAGAGACATTGACGAGTGTGAAAAAGCTGGGGTAGCTATGGATGAAACTATGCGCATCGCTTGGACTAAGATTGCACGGTATTACAGTACAGAAGTAAGACTAGGGCCGGGTCAATATGGTTCGGCCGAGGATGTTGTGAGAGGCTTAAACGTAAGTTTAAGAAACTCAAACCTTACGAATGATTTAGTATATGAAATCGTAAACAACCCTGCACATACACTAATCCTAAAATCAAAGACTAACAGATGTCTTAAAGAACATAGAAAGTTCAAAATTCTAACCAACGGCCGATATAGCGCAGCCTTCCAAAGAGACACATTTCACGAGACACAGTATAACTTGTCCAGATTAATGTATCAATTGAAGATGGAGAAATTGGCTGAAAGGTCCCCAGACATGTGCTATATTTACAGTAATATAGTGGAGCACCAGTTTGTTGGGGATACCCAGGCACGCCTGCTGCGCATTGCTCACATCCCCAACCATAGAGGAAGGAGTTTGAGTATTACATATGACAGACCCCATTATGTGAATGTCGCAACTAATTTAATAACCAATATCACAATATATATAAGAACGATTGAGGGCGAAAACTTCCCATTCGGTAACGGGAGCTTAACAGTGAAGCTACACTTTCGACGCACTGAGTTATAATGGATAGAAAGCCTTTCACCGTCTATCGAGGGATGCGATACCAGCGCGGTAGTGGACTTGGATCCATTTTTTCATCCATACTACGTACGGCTGTTCCTTTGCTGAAGAGGGGTGCCAGATACCTTGGAAGGAAAGCGCTACAATCAGGCCTTAACACTGCAGAAGACATATTGGCCGGGGCTAAACCTAAAGAAGCCCTAAAAAAACATTTAAAGCGTACACGGAACGAAATCATCAAAGATGCAAAGAGAAAAATGCGTGGTGGCGGGAAGAAGAGGGCCCCCGGAAGAAGAAGGGGTCACGTGGTATTAAACGTAAAAGGCTATCAAAAAAGAAATGCTGTAAGCGAATGAAACCTATGGTTGACCACTTTTTTGACTGATATAAGCTAAGGATATTGATCTCATGAATCATAGTTTGTTTACCACTTGTCGAGAGAGGAGTCACTATTTCGCCATGGCACGCTTCATCCACCCATGTAGTTCACAATGCTGTAAATCGGAGCTGTCCTTTTTTGAGCTCCCGCCAACCCAAGTTTCTATTGAGCACAGTGACTTTATTACAATTAACCCTTTAAACACAATTAGTTCCCCGAGTGCACCTATAGAATTCGTGATACCCAGCTCAGGTCCTTACTTTTTTGATCCAAGCTGTGTGCACATGTACGCTAAGCTACGTATAGCCCATTCTGATGGAACGGCCTGCGATGACAAATATGCTGTATACCCTGAAACAAACTTTCTGCACGCCATATTCAACCAGTGTGACGTATATTTAAATCAGACCAACATATCGGCAGGCACGGGGTACTATCTACGAGCCTATTTGGAAAATGTCCTCAACTTTTCCAAAGAAGCGAAGGCTACCTTTTTAAGTGCGGAGGGATATTATCAAACTAAAGATGAAAATAGTATAAAGGACAAATTTAAAAATTCTAAAAAGAAAATATACGAGTGTTTTGGACGGTTGCACACAGATTTCACTTTCCAGGAGAAGTTGCTTGTGAACGGGGTGGATATGAAAATAAAGCTCACCCGCACGAGTCCTGAGATCTGCTTAAATCTGGATGCGAATCAAGAAGAGGGCGCAAAGTCCGTTGTGGTTCACATTATGGACACATACCTCCGCGTACGGCGAGTGAAATTAAGTTCACCAAAACAACTAGAAATTGAGAAAAATTTACTAAACGCTACAGTGAAATATCCTATTAACAGAGTGCAGATCAAACTATATACGGTTCCTGCAGGGTTGGCATCGAAGCAGATAGAAAACATTGCCCTGGGAAATCTTCCTAAAAGGATATTAATCGGCATGCAGGACCACGCTTCGGTGAATGGAAAATATAAAAAGAGTGCCTTTAAATTCGAGAATTTCGGACTTAAAAATATAACTCTATACGTTAATGGCACTGCTTTGGGTGGAACAATGGGTACGGACTATTCATCAGACGCTGTGTTACCTCTTTGTGCCAGAGCCTATAGTAATCTGACCCATATTGCAGGTGATTGTGATGAGCTTGGTAATGGGGTAACGCAGGAAGAATTCATTGATCAATTTAACCTTTATCCGTTTGACATTACACCTGACTTATCTGCTAGCGTAAATACCCATTTAACACCACAGCAGAGCGGTAACATCTCAGTGCGGCTGGAATTCGCCAAGCCTATAGACGCTCCTATTAGTGTACTAGTATATCTCGAATCGCAAGCCCTAATAGAAGTAGATAGATTTAGAAGCGTTATCACTGACTTTTAAAATGGATGCTAATACACTTCAGAAAGTAATGGAGCGAGTCACACGTTCCAAATTTATCGGCGTGTTTGCGAAGAATGAAACATTGAGTTTGCCAAGTACGCGAGAATGCGGTAGTCTTATTGTGAACACAGACATCATCGGTAATGAAGGGATTCACTGGATCGCTGTCTATTTTAAAAATAGACAGCGCCTGTACTATTTTGATTCACTCGGTACTCAACCCTGGAGTGACCCTATTATTGTAAAATTTCTCGCTCAGTTACATATTCCCGAAGTTGTATGGAACCCATTTCGTATGCAGGGATATTTTACTAATGTTTGCGGAATGTACTGTGTCTCATTTCTCATGCATATGTCAAATGATAAAGAATTTATAAATTTTTTAAATTTATTTGACCCGTGTCACACTCACCGAAACGATGAAATGGTATGCAGACAGATAAAAAACCGTTTTCCAATTGTACGTACTCGTTGTATATTATAATGTTTTTGTTCGTATATTTGTATATTCGTTTATTGTACTGATTTCTTTCATTTAATAAATTTATGAAAATATATTGTGTCTTCTTATCCCAAAAAGATCGAAAAACACTTACATTATTTGACATTGTTGACTGATTAGTATATCATCCGTATTCCCTTCAAAAGATTGTATAACTCGTGTCAAATCCTCATCGGACCTTAAAGGAAAACATATACAGAGTATACAGACAGACAGATCCCCATTATGTGAAGATATCTTTGGTTCGAGGAGTGAACGCCATAAAAATTTCGATTTTAGCATAATGGGGAAATAACATTGATTGACATTTTTGACTAGTATCTATTTGACGAAATACTACAACTCTCCGTATATATATAAAATCGAATTATGGACACTTACATTTCTATGGTAGTCCCTTGCGTCGGATTGTAAGGAGCGTCACTGCAAATATCTTCTACGGTTTGCGTCGAAAATAGTTCGCCACAATCAGCCGCATTGAAAAGACTAATTGTGGTTAATGCTGCAGTATCACGTTCTTCATACAAGTCTGGGGAGACGTACAGGTCCATGGTTGATTATTCACTGATGCGAAAATAGCTACTGTTACTCCCAACTGAAAATATCCCCTTTTATATGCACATTCGCCAAGCTCCGCCCAAAAGACCAGATGTCGTCGTGATTGGCTGCCGATGTAGCTGGGTGGAGCTATGACGTGTACCAATCCGCTATAACGAGACCGGACGAGTAACATATATATAAAATCGAATTATAGGCACTTACATTTCTATGGTAGTCCCTTATATTATATTTTTTACTTACAAATTATTAGTATTGTTTGTTAACATAATTGTTAACTTATTTTATAATAAAGAAATTATATCCTAATTATATTTTAAAAAGAACATTCGGTTTCAACGTTAAGCTGTGGTCTAAGGCGGCGTGGCATGAATAAATACTAAAATAAAATTAAATGTTAAAAATCTTTATTCATACGTTATTAAAAGTTAAAAATCTTTATTAATAAAACAGGATAGAAGCATATGAAAGTCAAGGTAAACTATAGTTGCAAATTATAGTTAGGTTATACGATGTTTTTCGAGCATACTACTGCCTCGGGTTAAATGATCCTGTTATTTTAAATCACGTATTTGAAAGAGTTAATCATTATTGCTACATAGAAAAAATCGTGCATTACGATGTTTTTCGGGTATACTACTGCCTCGGGTCAAATGGTCCTGTTATTTTAAATCACGTATTTGAAAGAGTTAATTATTATTGCTACATAGAAAAAATCGTGCATTACGATGTTTTTCGGATATACTACTGCCTCGGGTCAAATGGTCCTGTTATTTTAAATCACGTATTTGAAAGAGTTAATTATTATTGCTACATAGAAAAAATCGTGCATTACGATGTTTTTCGGATATACTACTGCCTCGGGTAAATGGTCCTGTTATTTTAAATCACGTATTTAACGACACATCGCGCTCATTTCCATTGCTATATATGGCTCTAGGATCGGCCCTGACGAGATGTATTTCGTAGGTTAGGTTAGGTCTCTTACATATAAAAGTCCATGTGGTAGAGTAAGCAATATATATATATATATATATAGAAAGAGTGGTCTGGAAGGAAGTTTACCAATGATTAAATTCTCTTTGCGAGTGACCCGTTGCCCGCGTCGGGCTAACCTTTGGTTAGCTTCCGCCCGAATTGTTCATTCTGACGAAGGTCAAGCTTTTCACTCCACCTTAGACCTACAGTTTAACGTGGATTCCGAACCACGACCCATCAGTAGCCCAGCGTCTTGACCACTAGGCCTCCTAGGGTACCCATTTATCTACCAACCACTTTCTTTATTGTGTGGAAGGATGAACAGCTGGGCTTTGCTGCTCGCCGGCTGCCGTCGGGTCTCGAACCCTGGGCCGATGGATTCGTAGTCCGCGACGCTAACCACTACACCACCGAGGCGGTATTTGTCATTACTTACTCGGACTATAGTGGATTTAATTATCCCAGAAGAGTTCCATGCACGGTCTGTGTGTAGCATATATATATATATATTGGGGGGGAAATCTCTCACCCGTTCTTCGGCCCGACCCCGTTTCATTGTAGAAATAATAATAATAATGATAATAAGAATAGATGTGCAAGGTGTTTGCAGTTAAGATGTAGTTTGTGTGTAAAAAGTTATTTATTAATAAGTAGAATTTAATTGGCTACAAATTATATTTTAAAATACGCGTAAATATTTGTAGAAGTAATAACAATGATAAAATTAATATCTGGAGTCAGTGGTGATTTCTGCTCGAATAGCTTGTAGAAGGATAATCCCTCGACCCGAAAAAGGTCCCTAGAGACCTTTTTCGTTCGAATCGTGTCCCTAGAGACACGATTCGACCCCGCTATAGTGGCTTGGGCAAATCCAAATGAATAATTTCTTTATTTTACGTCATTTTTCATTTTTTTCGTCGCAGAAATGAGGCTATATGTTTCATAAGTTTTCATCTCGTTTGGTGGAATTGTATCGTAAATTATTTAAATGAAGTTTCAATTAATTGGTTTTACTGTTATTTAGGAAAATTTATATTGGGAGCAAACGTTACAATAATAAGCTTATGTCGATATAGTTACCCATTGAATTGGAACTCTTTATTCACGTTTGCTATTATTTATTGTCGAAATAGTTACCCATAAAATTAATTATTTTCTATTATGGCGTTTTCGAAGGTAAACTATGTTATTTGTTTCTTTAAGTTCAATGGAGTTAATGTTAAATTTGCTTCTAAACTAAAATTAAATGTTATAAAATAAATAATATATATATATATATATATATAGCATAATAATATATATCTAGCAATCCGATCATTGCAAAAAAAAAAAACTGGAAAGGTATGCAATTAATAAAGGTGTATTTAAACAGAATTTAATTGGAATAACTATCGTCATATATGTGTTACACGATTAATGGGACACATGGCGCTATCTGGAATACCTTGCGCTATCTGGCAACTCAGCCAGAATAGAGGATTATAAAAGATCGCGAAGCTGGTGAAGAATCATTCCCCCCTCGGCTCCGGCCGAGTAAGGAGCTCTGCTCCTTCTATTTCAGGCCCTTTGGTAAACCCCATAGTGGCCTCTTAGGTTAGGGAAACGAAAATAAATTGGGGGAGAACTCCACTCTGTCCTTCAGGTGTCTCTCTCTCTCTCTCTCTCTCTCTCTCTCTCTCTCTCTCTCCTGCATGTATCTTCCTCCTTCAGATGTCTCTCTCTCCTGCATGTTTGCCTCCAGCATGTGTACATCCAGCATGTGTACTCCTGCATGTGTGCGTGTACCTCCAGCATGTGTACCTACTGCATGTGTACTCCTGCATGTGTGCGTATGTGTGTGTACCTCCAGCATGTGTACTCCTGCATGTGTACCTATCCTCTCTCCTTCAGGCGTCTCTCCCTCCTACAGGCATCTCTCTCTTCTTCAGGCGTCTCTCCCTCCTACAGGCATCTCTCTCTTCTTCAGCTCTCTCTCCTTCAGCTGTCTCTCTCTCTCTCTCCTTCAGGCGTCTCTCTCACCTTGGCTCAGCCAACTGGCTGATTCTGGCTGATTCTGGCTGATTAGGAGCCTATAAAACAACGCCAGCCCGGCTGGAAGTCTTAGTGTGCACTTGGCTCCTGCCAGGTGAACACCTCTCCTCCTTTCTCTCCTCCTTCTTTCTCTTGGGGGATAACGCCGCCTCCAAGTTTCCCCCCACCCCCCTTTCCCCCACCCCCTTTCCCCCACCCCCTTTGCAACAACCCCCCTTTGCAACATTACATAATAACCTGCAACATTCCTGCACTCTCCCCTTTTGCGGCTATACTACTAATGCTTAATATGGTTAGAAAGTAAATGGATCAAACCAAGAAAGTTCCCGTTATGGGGAGACCCAAGCTTTTCATTGCTTCCCCTAAGTGCTAATCCACGTTCTGTTAATGTTCAGACAACTGCAATAATACGCTCAAGTACATGCCTCTAGTAATCTTGTTCCTGTTTCATCTGTTCAGCTAGGTGTGAATCCAAGGTTACCCGCGAATCATCGTCAAATATGTAAGGAAAGCTGTTCTATGCTCCCCAGAATTTTCATGATTTTGAATTGCAATGGGGTTTCGCCAGTCATTAAACCCATCCCTAGCCAGTGCGGTTGATGATGTGGAAAAGAGCTTGCAAACAAAACAGTAAACGCAACTGGTTGTTGGAGAGTATACTAACCATTCCCGATTGTATTTTTCCCCGTTAAACAATATCGGATTTGAATTTTGAGTGATCACTTCGATTTCTCAAATAGACCATCGCAATGTTGACACTTTGAGGGGCCTTTCTGTAGCCAGAATGCAATATCATCCTTGGTTAAGACTCCCCAAGAAGCCAAGATCATTGAACTTTATGTATTTATTGTCTTCAGCCTGGACTTCAGTCTCTATAACACGATCAGACGAAGTAGTCACATTCGCGTCTGTATTATCTATTCTACAGTAGTAAAGGAGGTGTATGCTTGTGGTTGTTGTGGATTTGTCTGACTCTCTCGAGTCTGAGATCCATCTCTTATAACATTGAAATAACTGTCAACTTTCGATAATTGTTTTATCTGCCTTTCAAGCTGCTGCTTCCCTTTTCTTTCCTGAAATCCACTTTCAAAAGTTCTCTTCATTTTGATCGGCCTCTCCAAAATTATAAGAGAACCAAATAATTTCTTCGAAATTGATAAAAGGTGAAATTAAAAATGGCAATAGGGAATATAATATAAATAGGCACTATATAAAATAAAATAATAAATAGAAAATGAAAATGAAACAATGTAACTTCGCAACTTATGTTAGGAGTGTAAATTTAGTTTACGCTTGACATTAAATTAGAAATAAATACGTATAAAATAAATAGACACAATATAAAGTTAAGCAAGTTGCTCTAATAATATCAGAAGCGGAGGGCCTTCGTACTGAACGTAATATGGCTAATCTTTGGCACACTCAAATAATTAAAGAATAACAGGCAAATAAGGAATGATACGTGCTCTGTGACAGGCAAATAAGAATGGCGAGAGATCTGATGCAACCAACCAACTCGATGTGTCCAGCATTCAAAGTCCAAACACAACACTAAGTAGGTATTGTTTGATATGCCAGATCTACGGTTAGTATCAGAAGCCACGCCCCCAATATATAGGTAAAGTGTTGCCAGATCTACAGGAATTTTGGATGAAATCAGAAAATCAGAAAATGTCTCAAAATCTACAGGAATTTTCCATATATACTCCAAGGTTGCCATTTTTTGATACTGTAGTCTTATATTTGGTACTTTTGAATACTTCAAGTACATTCAGTCGATTTTAAATAAAACCATGAATATATAGTACAAAATTAAGTACAAAATTTTGCTGGTAATATGAAAAATTGAGTTATATTCCAATGTTGTATGAAGGGCGCTGGCACCAAAACTTTGATGCCAAACGTGGCAACATCGCATTGTGTAACCAAAGTCCCGCCGAATGATTCGAGTTATGGCATGTTCTCAACATGTCCGTTGTACGTTTAAATTCGTTTTCATCGAATTTTGAGGAACGCTTCCTTTCATTAATTGTTAATAAATGAGTGTCAAAAAATTAATTTAAACTAACATATTGAATTTGCATAATGATTAACTTTGTGCTTAGATTTATATATCTGTATAATTTATCTTCAAATGCTTTTAATTATTAGATTTGCTCGCTCCTGTCATAACATGCTTGGCAACGCAGCGGTCGCCCTCAAATGCAGTAGCAGTTTAATGCCGGTTTTAGTTACGTGCCTACTTCCCAGTTTTTGAAATAAACTTGTGTTTTTGTGGAAATATAACATCTGATTTTGCGTTAAAAATGAGCTCTGATAAGAGTGATAATGGAACAGATGATGATCGTCATGAACCTCCCCTAAAAATTGCGCAGGTATGAACAAAAATATTCGAAATCTTGGGAGAATGAAGATTCTATGAAAGGGTGGTTAAAATGTAGTTCAAAAGGTTCGTCATTCGCCCACTGCACAGCTTGTAATGTTTACCTTTCATTAAAGGCAGGAAAGACTGATCTGAGGAAACACTCTCTCAGGGTAAAAAACATGTGCCAGCAAAACAATCGACTTCATTCGTCATGCAATCCATGAGTAGGAAGAACAAGATGGATGAAATGGTAAAAAATGGTGAAATTCGCTTAGCGGCGTTTATTAATGAACATAATATACCAATCCGAGTTGTAGAGCACATACCAAACCTAATAAAAGCAATTTGTCCTGATTCTGAAGTTGCAAAGAATTTGAAATGCGGTCGAACTAAGGTGACTTCTACAATTAACAATGTAACTGGTTGGGAGAGCTTTTCATTACTAGTAAAAACCCTACACGGTAATAAGTTTTCATTAATTGTAGATGAGTCAACAAATAAAGGTTGCATTAAACATATATGTATAGGTGTCCGTACACTCGTTGAAAATGAAGTTAAAGATTGCTTTCTTGGTCTCATTCCCTTGCAAGATTTAACTGCTGTAGCGCTATACAACAGCGTTGTAATTTTTTTCAACGAAAATAAGATTCCTTACAAAGATAATATGATTGGATTTGGTGCTGACGGTGCCAACTCTATGCTTGGAGAGCATCATTCGCTTTCGTCACTGTTAAAGCAAGATATTTCTGGGCTCTTTATTATGAAATATATATGCCACTCCTTTGCACTGTGTGCATCTTACTCATGTATAAAACTATCTAGAGCAATCGAAGACTTGGCTCGCGATGTTTTTAACTAGTTCCATAGCAGTCCAAAACGAGCGGGAGAATTACAACTTTTTCAAAGTTTTGCCAGTGTAAAGCCTCATAAAATACTGTATCCATCGCAAACACACTGGCTATCTCTACATTTAGTTGTATCTAGGCTTCTTGAAGAGTATAACGCTTTGAAGCTGTATTTTACAGACGCTGTTGTAAGTGCAAGGATCCTTTGCTTGTGAGAATATACTGCAAAAACATAATGATCCCGTAACAAAACTTTACTTAGAGTTTCTTGACTTTATCTTGCCAGTTTTCAATGCACTAAATAAACAAATGCACTCTGAGAGCACACAGATTCACACAATGTACAGATCTGTGTCTCGGTCCTACACCACAATTCTTGAATGTTATCTGAAAGACGATTATATTGCGAAAACTGCCTCAATCGATATTCGCACGAGAGACCCATGTCATTTCAAGAAATTGTCAGAAATATACTGTACCTTGGATTTAAAGTTGAAATGACATTGTCTCATCAGCACGAAATACCAACTCAAGCAAATCAACACTTCCGCCTGCGGTGCTTAGACTTCTATATTGAAGAAGCTGAGCAAATAACATGGCGATTTCCGTTTCCTAATGAAACTTTTAAGCACCTCGATGGAATGGACCCTAAAGTCGTTCAAACCAAGCGCATCCCTTCCTTAGCTCCACTCATGTCAGTCAGCATTCCCTTCCTTGTTTGAAAAAAGCACTGGCAAGACACTGACAGTGAGTGCTGGTCCTTAAGAAATACACTGGATGACTTGAATCTCGACGAAAATACAGCCCCAGCGCAGTTTTGGGTCAAAGTAAAAGATGTCAGAACAGGAGATGGGACTCCTCTCTTCCCAAATCTCTCATCTTTAATGCTTGTATTGCTTTGTCTCCCGCATTCGAGTGCTACGGTTGAACGAGTATTTTCGTCATTTAATCAAATGAAAACGAAAACCAGCATGGTGGACAAGATGAATGATGGCATCTACAAGCAAGCATGGTTGAAGAAGATGAGGAACAGATTTAAGTTAAATGTTGTGTACTATATAGCTAGTGTGTAAGTTTTTATTTAATATATATATATATATATATATATATATATATATATATATATATATATAATATATATATATATATATATATATATATATACACTGTGTTTGTGTGTGTGTATATATATATATATATACAGGGCGTCCCAAAAAAATGTATACACACTTTAACAGCTGATAGCTCAATTGATGTTTCTTTCTTTCCAAGTTAAACCCATTAGAATTAATAATGGCAGTCAGACTAAGCTTTGAACAAAGGAAATTCATTCTAAAATGCTACTGGAAGTGTGAAAACGCAGTTGAAGTGCAAAGACAGTTTAGGAGGGAGTTTCAAACAGATCCACCAACGCGACTTACCATCACTCGAATTAGAGATAAGTTTGAAACCGATGGAACTGTTCAGAATGTCCACAAGAAGCGTTCCGGAAGACCACGGACATCGACAAGCCCCACAAAGCAAGAAAGAGTACTGGAAACGTATCACCAAAGTCCAAGAAAATCTGTGCGGCAAGCGAGTCGTGAGGTAGGAATTTCAGAATCGTCTGTCCAACGCATTTTGAAGCGCTGTCAATGGAAAAGTTACATTCCAAGATTAGTCCATGCTATTAATGAAGATGATCCGGACCGAAGAGTGGAGTATTGCGAGTGGTACTTGGCATGATGTGGATGTGGATTGGACGAAGGGGTTTCGTAGAATACCCTCCGCGTTCACCAGACCTCACACCACTAGACTTTTTTATGGGGATACTTAAAAGACAAAGTCTACGCTATAAAACCTGCAACAGTCGCTGAATTGCGAGCAGCCATTGAACGAGAATGCACACAAATACCAAACGAAATGTTTCGTGATGTTTGCGATTCCATTGCTTCGCGTTATCAGCAGTGCCTGGACCAGAACGGACGTCAGTTTGAAAACAGGCGTTGACAAAACAATTAAATAATGTCTGTAGATTCTATTACATTTTGAAAATGAAATGTATTTTAATAAACACTGCCTTTATAAGTATTTAAAGTGTGTATACATTTTTTTGGGACGCCCTGTATATATATATATATATATATATATATATATATATATATATTAGGGTTGTTTTTATTTGGGCTTAAATTTAAAATTTTGCGATTTTTATGACTGTACCCTCGGATATTGTGCGAATAGCTATAAAAACTAATCCTGTAAAGTTTGAGAGCGATCGCATAATTTTTACTACTTCCCCCGGGTACCATTGTATTCTGCCCCGGGTGACTCATACTGTAGGATAGTGTTGTACATTTTTGAAAATTGTCGTTGCGGAATGCCGTTGGATGGAACTGATATCTTCGGCATGTCAGTACTTTGTAGATGAATTGTATACTAGCTCCCCCTCTACTCGAGTATTAGCCCCTCAATGGGGGGGTCTCATGGGCGCCCATCTCCCACTCATTGTTGCCTAGTTTGCAGAAGTCACGGTGGACTTACGGGCGTCAGGGTAGCGCTGGCGGTGCACCTCGACGAACTGGAGGAGGAACTGACGCTGGTCCTCGTCCTTTGTCAGTGCCAGGTTGTAGCCCTGCATCATAGCGACCCCACGCTCAGCGAAGTCGTTAGTGACGCGGAGACTTGCCACCCTCGGCGCGGCGGCGGCATACCTTGGGTCACTGGGCCACTCCGCTGGGTCGGAGGATAGGAAGGCGCCGTCGATGCCTAGCACGTGGAACAAGAGCCTCAATGGCTGGGTGACGAAATCCGCGAGGGTCTTACCGTTCACCACAGCCGGCTTCGGCTCGACGACGACGCGCTTCAGGGGGTGGTCCGAGCCCTCCTGCTCCTCGAGCGCCTTCACCATCATCCTCTTTGTCTCCGCAGATATGTTGTCGTCGAAGAAGGCGAGCGACACAAGTGGCTCGCTCAGATACCACAGGTGCCGGCGCGCGAAGCCGTCGGCCAGCACCTTGGCGAGCGCCTTGTCCTCGTAGCCGACGAGGTCCTGGAGGAGGGCAAGGTCGTTCGTGGGGCGGCGGCGAGGTTCGGTGAAGCGAACGACGTCCACGACGTGGACCACCTCGTTTGTCTGTGATGTGCGCGCGGTCGAGTGGGGTGGCCACCTTTGGTGTGATGACCTGCTGTCGCCCACGGCGTTTCGGCGGCGGCGGGCTGGTGGCGCTGAATGTCGACGGCTGGGCGTGGGCGTCGTTGCTTTGTCGAGGACGCAGTGGGCTGCCTTCGCTGGAGCTGGAGTCCAGTTTGAGTTTGGCCACTTCCACCTCAGCGCGCTTCCGTTCTGCCTCCTTCTCCTGGCGCGCGCGATCCTCTGCGATTCGATGCGCCTGTCGCGCCTCACGCTCGGCGAAGAGGCGGTCGACGCCGACCATCGCCCCACGCCGACTGTACTGGCGCTTGGCCAGGAGAAACGTCTTGTCCTCCCGAATGACGAGCATCTTCAGCGCGTTCCCGTGTGCGATGTCGAATAGATTGTTGAGACCGCGCGTCCAGGCGTTCCGCTTGTTCACGAGGAACGGCGTGGTCGCCTGCGTTTTCTTGCGCATCAGGTTCTTCCACTTCTCGTGCAACTTGATGAGCTTCTCCTTTCGACGGCAGCTCTGAGCCGGTCTGGGACTCAGATGGGTGGCCTACCAGAAACACCTTGGTTGACTTCCGCGTCGTACGCTTAACAGTTGCAGTCGACGACATGATTTCAAGTCTGTGAAGGGAAAAATGTTAAAACTTATTAGAAAAATAGACACCTTATAGCATGAAATATAACGATTAATATAAATTAATGATACAGATTTAAATAATGAATTAAAATGAAATGATATAAAATTAAAATATGATTCCCTCGCTAGCAAGCTAACATTGTCATCTACAAGTTTACTTTTCCACAATTTATTTGAGAAATCAATACCTTGGAGACGGCTTCTAGGCCTATAAGGCAAGACGAAACTAAAATATCTACACAACCGACTCCAACGCTAGGATGGCAATAACTGAGTTACTGCGTAATATTATTTACTAAAACCGAACGCATTCGGAGGCGGAGCAATCGAAGAAGCAACCCAAAAGTTCACTGAGTTCACAGGGGGTAGAATACAAAAATGCCCGGGGAGGTTTTAAAAATTATCCAATTGCACTCAAACTTCACATGATTTGTTTTTATGGCTATTCGCACAATATCCGGGGGCGCAGTCATAACAATTAAAAAGTCGAAAAATAAAAACAACCCTAATATATATATATATATATACACATGTCCTCTCAGAGGTCCAGAGAGGCCCGGGACACTTCCAGCTTTTGAGGCCCATAGCTAAACCCAATTATTACTTTCACTGCAAAACATTAGATTCAAACCTGAAAGTTTCTAAATTTGAGGCCCCCTTAAGCTTAAGGGCCAGACCAAATGGCCCTCCTGGCCCCCCTCTGATAGACCCTGTATATATATATATATATATATATATATATATATATATATATACTTCAGACATTTTATCATATTTTCAGAAATTTTAGGCTCAGATATACAGACAATTTAAGTTAGGCACCTGGCAACACTGCTTCCAAACGTGAAGTTGTCTCAAGTATGTTGAGGTTGTCTCTCGGGAATGTTTTCCGACAATAATGAGAAATTAATACAGTATTAATTTCAGTAAGCCAGAGCTAAGACATTTTTAAAAAATCGTAAGAAAATTTAGAGCCAAGCAGTGGCGGACTTTCTTTGTTATTTTTTTTTCTTACTTGTCTAACCTCTGTCTCAACAAAATTTTATTACGTGTCAGAGGGGCCTGAGAGGGCCCTGAATTTCAGCAAACTAGTTTCAGCAAATTCACAACATAACTCAGGACTTCAGCAGTTTCGAAGTGTGTGTACTGGTTTATTTTGTGTACTGCGATCATATGTTAATTTCAGCAAAGCTTTCAAACGGGTCATTTTTTGTACTGACCACTCATACCAAAGGGGCCTCCATATTCGGTGCCAGTGTCTTGATACACTAGATTTAAAATACTATTTATCTTGAAGGAAGCCCCTGGTTAGCCCCAGCCAGTTGGCCACCGGGCATAATTTAGGTTTGATACAAGAAGAAACGAAATGAAAGAGGTCCCTCACTGTGTGAGGTCCTAAGCTTTAGCTTACTTAGCTTTTGCCTAAATCCGACACTGAATATGACTGTTTAATAGAATTTTATTTTCTTGAACTTGTTTGGATTTCATCCCTGAATCGAATAGTGAGTGCCCAGTGAAAACTAAAGATTGAGAACCAGTGACTCCGCCCAAGGTGTAACAGTGGTCACAAGTGTCTTCTTCAATTTCTTTTTAATTTGTTTGATAGGCCTAAGTTTGTAACGCCACGTATGCTAATTGGCCAAATTTGTAACATCACATATGTTTATAGGCCCTAGATCAGTGGTGCACAAACTTTTTTGATGTGAGGGCCAAGCGAAGAAAATAACTAAATGTATTAGCCTACTTACTTTCCATCTAAGTCATAAATTGGGTCACTTTTATATTCTAACTTTTTCATTGAATTGAAAAGACCCGTGGGGCCACTGAAAAGACCCGTGGGGGACACATTTGGCCCGCGGGCCAGGGTTTGTGCATCACTGTCCTAGATTGTAACACCATGTATGCCAATAGGCCCAAGATTGTAACACCACGCATGTTAATAGGCCCAAGTTCATAATATCATGTATGCTACTCGGTCTTAGTTCGGAAAGCTGATACCTGCTCCCTAACGCTATCCAAATCGTTTATAGGAAATTTTAATGATGTAATCCCTCCCTCAGAAAGGAGAGGTGAAAGTATAAAGAAGGAACCTTGAATCCAACACATCACATCAGGTGTAGATGCTGAAACTAATTAAAGTGGCTGCAGTGGAAGAAAGGGTTAACTGTGTTTTATGGCTAGTAGAACTAAGTCCATAACATCTGTGAGAAGAAAGTTCACTGGTTATTACCAAAAAGATGCACCACATGGCAAATCAAATAACAATTGAATGAAAAAGTTTAAAGAAATGGGTCAGTGAATGACACATCAATCATGGAGCCCTCAAATCAATAAGGAGACTGGCGTCCGGGAAGCATTTGGGAGAAATCCACGGAAGTCGTTGCGAAGTGCATCCGATGAACTAAACATCCCGCAATCAGCAGCCCACAAAATTCTCAAAGTGAAAGTGCATGAACATGCATACAATATTCAGGTAGTTCAAATGTTACTGAAAGATGACTACCATGTAAGATTAGATTCTGTGACTAGTTCTAATCGAAATTCAAGAATTCTCCTGGGTTTCTGGAGTAGTGGCAAAGTCACCCACCACAATTACCTTATTTTGGGGGACAGAAACCTCACGTCGTGGCTAATGTCGTAATACTACTTCCCGTCGATTAGGATCACACGTGAAGCTGTATGTAGGTCCCCTCCGTCATACGATCTTAGATGTTGCGAAGGAGGTTAAACAGCCGCATCATTATACTTCACGAAGTCTGGCGACATGAAAGAGACTCAACAAAAATCAATGTCGGGTACGCTCTCAGAAAGTTGTGCATCATTAATCCTTTCTTTTTTGAAGAACCAACAGTCAGTGGTGAACGTTACCTTGCAATATTGCAGAATTTCTTTATCCCTGAATTAAGACGATTAAATCTTTCAGATAGCACCTTCTTTCAGCAAGATGATGCTCCCTGACACTATGCTTTGAATGTGCAACAGTGCTTGAAGAAATTCTTCCCAGCCAAGTGAATCGGTAGAGGTGGACCAATTGTTTGGCCACCTCCTTCACCTAACCTGTCCCCATTGTATTACTTTTTATGGGTCCACGTTAAAAGTGTTATTTACTCATCAAAACCACATTCTTTGGATGAACTTATGGCGAGGATCACAAATTTTATGCAATTCATGAAATCAACTAGAGAATGTTTTCGGGTATGGAAAATCGGATTGAACGATACATCGAGAAAGATGATGGTATCGGCCCTTTTAAACAACTTAATTATTAACCATAGGTATATTCAATTTAAATAGCAGGATAACAGTGCTTAAGTTCTTTTCAATTACAGGTTGCTCGCGAGAAAAGTGAACATAAACGACGAACATAGACGGAAATCAGCAACTTGGGAAGGATAATCTCAACTACGATTATAAAATACAGACGGAAGAAAAAAAAACAGAAAAAAAGGGTGCACGCATGACTTCGAAAAAACCCACTACTGTTACAATTTTCAATTATTCTTGTTTTAGACTGTATACATTTTAAGTTAGAGAAGGCTTGAGATTTCGTTCAGAGCTGTCGGACATTTATTTTCTTAATTAATTTAGATACAAAATCGAAACCCTTTGTATTAATGTATATTTTTTCCTTTTATTAATACACTGATAATATAATCTGTGACTTATTAAATTATTTTTTATTTGTATTTCCATCCCTAACAATGACATATTTCGTGAACGTGAAACAAAAATATAAACGAACAAAAATATAAATAGTTTTGTAAAATGAAGCTCATTTGGACGTAGGCCGCGCAAAAAGATGAACTGACATTTAAATTGTAATTGATTTAAAAATTTATCATTAGAAAAATTAACTTAAAAAAAAAAAAAATCCTTCTTCATGGTGGAAAACTGGTGATAATCACTTACGTCACAACAAGGCAAAATACATCGAATAGTGATTAGAGTTTGAAGTATCTTATTTGTTGTTGTTTGGTTCTATCTTGTGATGTTTTATTGTGATATAAATGAATGATAAAACAATTAGACCTGAGGACGTAGCATTAATATATTAGTTGTGTAACACGGAAACTTTTATTAAAGGGTCCACTGACACAGAGGTCCGTCAACCTCAGACAACGCATTAACCCCATGACCATGAGAGTCCCAACACAGACTAAATAAGTCGAACTGAGAAACAAAAACAAATAAAGGGTTACTGGAACTGATAGGCCAATCGCTACCCAACACAGTCAGTTAGTGATTCTTGTAATACAAATCTAAAATTGTTATTTACATATTTGATGTTGAAAGTTCGATCAAAACAAAATCTTTTATAGTTTAAGCTCCCACGAAAACTTCGCTGATTTTAATATGTTAAAAGAAGTGGCACCGAAATCAGAAAATAATGTTTTCATGCGAAATGCACTGCTGTCACATTTGACAAAGCTGTATTTTGTTGCAGTTCGTTTTCTTATACTGAAAAGTGTGTTATAATGCTAATCGGTGTTATAATCAATATTCTGCTGTAAAGATTATGTATGCAACTCTCCAAATAAATACTTTAGATATTAAATTAAATATTAGATATTACTTCAGCGAATTTTCAGCTCTGGATTTGGAGAATAAGACAGGGATAAAAGTTAATAATAGTGGAAAATTTCTTGTTTTATTTAAAAAAATAAAATAATCAGTAAATTCCAAATAGCCTTTTATACTATTAATAAGTGATTTTGGTAAACAGAAAATTGTAAATAAATCCACAAATAATAGTTCAACGTGGGACTAGTTCGTGTAGCATATAGACTCGGTGGTGTAATGGTTAGCGTCGCTGACTACGAATCCATCAGCCCTGGGATCGAGACCCGGTGCCGGCAGTCGGCGCGCAGCAAAACCCAGCTGTTCATCCTTTCACAAAATAAAGAAATGGGTTGGTAGATAAATGGGTACCCTGGGTAGCCTAGTGGTTAAGACGTTAGGCTGCTGGTGGGGCGTGGTTCGAATTCCACGTTAAACTGTAGGTCTAAGGTGGAGTGAGAAGCTTGACCTTCGTCAGAATAAACAATTCGGGCAGAAGCTAAACCAAGGTTATTAGATATTTGGACATTTAGGCGATTAACTGTATTAGCTGAAATTCATATTGGGTTTTAAATAAATCTAACCTAACCTACCTAATATAAACTTATTAAAAAAACACACTTACATGTGGTTGTATGCTCTGTTGGGCCATTTATTTGGAACCAATATGGATTCCGGCTACTATAATTAATCGCCCAAATATCTAAATATCTAATGACTATACGGTACACGAACTAGACCCATGTCTGACATGGAAAGCAAAAATTCTTAGGTAATTACTCTAACCTAACCTACAAAAAACCACTTGCATGTGGTTGTATGCTTTACTAAAAGTCTAATAAGCAAATAATTTTTTAAAATAAAACAAAAAATTGTCCACTATTTGTTAACCTTGGCCAAGGAAGGGTTGGGAGTGAGGTGTGAGGAATATAACGTGACTACAAACTGTAGTTTAATAAAAGCAAACGGACAAGGAAACATTTATTTATTCAGAAGATTAAGGCACATTTGCAGCTTTATTTCGCTGATATGTTAAGTGGAAATTTTAAAATTTTAATTTTAGTTAGGAAGGTCAGTGTATTCGATACTAAATCATGACAAGTGGAGGCGTGGCTTACGTTATACTTCACTCAGTTTGCAATTTCCACAGATTTTCAGTTCGGCAAACTTTCTGTGAATATACCTCATGATAAAGATTCAAAGAAGCTGTCGAATTTCAAACTGCTTCGGAAAATATCTTTTGTTTTGGCTTCAGGCTGTTAATTGAGAAGCAGAATTGCTTTGACTATAATAAAACAGTAAAATTGTTATAAAACAAAATTACAGTTGGCAACTGTAATTTGAAAGTAATTATGGGATATGAAGAAGCTGGTTGTATATACTGTAATTTTGGTAATTCGAGATTCTGTCGTTTTGAAGAATGATAACACTGGCCAACAAGTATTTCTCATCATATTCCAAATCTGTTTACGGTTTTCCTCTAGCACGTCTAGTTTTCGAGATGAGACCGATCATAATATATATAATAAATATAATATATATACACAGTATAATATAATACTGTATATAATATATATAATATGCATATAACTATATATAATATGATATATAATACTATATACAATATATAATATGCGTCCTTTATATTATATAATAATATATGTAATATGCATATAACTATATATAATATAATATATAATACTATATACAGGGCGTCCCAAAAAAATGTATACACACTTTAAATACTTATAAAGGCAGTGTTTATTAAAATACATTTCATTTTCAAAATGTAATAGAATCTACAGACATTATTTAATTGTTTTGTCAACGCCTGTTTTCAAACTGACGTCCGTTCTGGTCCAGGCACTGCTGATAACGCGAAGCAATGGAATCGCAAACATCACGAAACATTTCGTTTGGTATTTGTGTGCATTCTCGTTCAATGGCTGCTCTCAATTCAGCGACTGTTGCAGGTTTTATAGCGTAGACTTTGTCTTTTAAGTATCCCCATAAAAAAAAGTCTAGTGGTGTGAGGTCTGGTGAACGCGGAGGGTATTCTACGAAACCCCTTCGTCCAATCCACATCCACATCGTGCCAAGTACCACTCGCAATACTCCACTCTTCGGTCCGGATCATCTTCATTAATAGCATGGACTAATCTTGGAATGTAACTTTTCCATTGACAGCGCTTCAAAATGCGTTGGACAGACGATTCTGAAATTCCTACCTCACGACTCGCTTGCCGCACAGATTTTCTTGGACTTTGGTGATACGTTTCCAGTACTCTTTCTTGCTTTGTGGGGCTTGTCGATGTCCGTGGTCTTCCGGAACGCTTCTTGTGGACATTCTGAACAGTTCCATCGGCTTCAAACTTATCTCTAATTCGAGTGATGGTAAGTCGCGTTGGTGGATCTGTTTGAAACTCCCTCCTAAACTGTCTTTGCACTTCAACTGCGTTTTCACACTTCCAGTAGCATTTTATAATGAATTTCCTTTGTTCAAAGCTTAGTCTGACTGCCATTATTAATTCTAATGGGTTTAACTTGGAAAGAAAGAAACATCAATTGAGCTATCAGCTGTTAAAGTGTGTATACATTTTTTTGGGACGCCCTGTATACAAAATATACCGGGTGTACATAAGGTCAGGATCTATTTTTGTGAAGTACTTGGAAATTATATGGAATTCAATCATAAAATGATAAAGTGGTAACATTTATTAATAATTAAGAGTAGGATTCGACGTGACGCCCATCAGTATCCCTGCACAGCTCAAATCGTTCCGCAGCATTTCTAAACACATTCTGGAGCATTTGCGGGGTTATGTTATCTGCAGCAGTTCGTATACGTGTACGTAAGTTTTCAAGACTCGTAATTTTCGTCTGATAGACGTGCGATTTGATAAAGCCCCATGCAAAGAAATCTAAAGGGGTTAAATCTGGTGATCTCGCTGGCCAAGGTCTGTTGCTTCCGCGTCCGATCCAGCGATTTGGAAAACGTCCATTTAGATAATCCTGAACAATTTTGGCATAGTGACAAGGAGCACCATCATGTTGATAGACGACGGTACTAACAATCCTATCCCCGTCGTCTATCAACATGATGGTGCTCTTTGTCACTATGCCAAAATTGTTCAGGATTATCTAAATGGACGTTTTCCAAATCGCTGGATCGGACGCGGAAGCAACAGACCTTGGCCAGCGAGATCACCAGATTTAACCCCTTTAGATTTCTTTGCATGGGGCTTTATCAAATCGCACGGCTATCAGACGAAGATTACGAGTCTTGAAAACTTACGTACACGTATACGAACTGCTGCAGATAACATAACCCCGCAAATGCTCCAGAATGTGTTTAGAAATGCTGCGGAACGATTTGAGCTGTGCAGGGATACTGATGGGCGTCACGTCGAACCCTACTCTTAATTATTTAATAAATGTTACCACTTTATCATTTTATGATTGAATTCCATATAATTTCCAAGTGCTTCACAAAAATAGATCCTAACTTTATGTACACCCTGTACCTATAATATGCGTCCTTTATACATGTAGCGGAGTATTTTGTCGCTACAGTTTAGGTGTAGGTTTTTGCTTTACCGTTTCTGTACCCCTCATGTATGGCATTTTGTCGTTTCAACTTAGGCTTTCCGCAGGTTGTCTTGTGGTATTTTATGTGAGAGCAGTTGCTGGCCACAAATTTGCAAACGTTGCACATGTCCACCCTTTTATTCATTGGTGTAACAGTCACATGTCTAGTTGTTTTGTGTCGCCCACTTACACATTTTATTTTTATAGGTGATTTACATCAACCCACTCATCGATCATCATGCCTCGAAAGTATAAAAATCACCCCGACAATTTCTGTTACGTGTGCGGCTCGTTCGCGACTAAATCACAACGGCGTACAATCACGATGGATCTTCGGAAAACTTACCGGTTATACTTCGGCTGTCCGCCTGTCCACTAGGCCAGAGTTTTTCAAACTTTTTAAGCTACGGAACCTTTATTTAAAAAAAAAAGTTCGCGGAACCTTGACCAACAGGTAAAATTTTAATGATATAATGCAAATGGTAATAAAACACAATTTATGCTCACTGCAGTTTATTTATGTAATTCATGAAATTTACATATACAGTTATATGAATTTCACAAAAAGAAAATATGTAAGTTTAGAAATTTACGAGGAAAAAACAGACAATTTACTTTTATTGACCTATTTATTTTAAACTACCCTCCCCACATTACTGTCAGCATAAAAGAAATTATAAGTATAAAAAATATCATGTTTATTGTAAAATTAAAGTTTTCAATGCAAAATAATTAAAAGTGAGGAATTTTACAGTTATTGAAGAGTAATTTTCATAGTTAATCAAACAAATAAATGTTCAGTGACTTGGATGTGATTGCTTTTCTTTGGATAAAAGTTCAATATTACATTACTGTGATCATAACTTCCGTGAACTGAGAAAACTAAACCTATAAACATAGAAAAACTCACGAAATCAATCAGATCTGTGCTTGTGGTCATCAGCTGTGTTTTGTTTACAAAATGGGCTCCTGTTCCTTACTGTGGCTGCAAGAAGGCAACACTTATTCTGGATATCTCATCGTTTGAATTAAAATTCTCTCTCTTGCCCACCCTTTCTTTGCCTACGCCTTTCAAAACACAATCACTGAATTCGCAGAATATATATCGTAAATTCATCCATGCCACTTGATATTTTATATTACCTCTCTCTCCTTCTCAGTCTCTCATGACATGCCCCACAGAACCCCATCAAGTCCTTGCGGAACACAGTTTGAAAACCCCTGCACTAGGCGACTAATATAAGGCGTGAGCACCACATGTTATCTGTACCGCTTGTTCGAGTGGATTGCGTGACTGGTTGAACCAGTAGTATGGTTGCAAACTGTATGAGTGCAATTGCATTGCAATGTTGCAAGGCACCCCCCCCCCTTGCTGCAAGGCACCCCACACCCTTTTGTTGCAAAGGGGAACCCTCTTCGGGGGAGAAGGTGGGACGACCTCACCCCCCAAAGGGGCATACCTAACCTGGGGAAACCTCTTTGGGGAGAAGTTGGGACGGCCTCTCCCCCCAAAGGGGCATACCTAACCTAATAGAGAGAGAGAGAGGAGGAGGGGACCCAGAGGAAGGGTCTTCGCTTGGCCAGAGCCAAGCGCATATGAGTCCTTCAGCCACCCCGCCGCCCTCTTATAGGACCCCTAATCAGCCAGTTGGCTTCGTTGCCAGATTCGTTATTTATTAAATTATTCCATATATTAATCAGCCAGTTGGCTGAGTTGCCAGATTCATTATTTATTAAATTATTCCATATATTAATCAGCCAGTGGGCTTAGAAGGCTGAGTTGCCAGATTGCGCTATGTATTAAATTATTCCATATATTAATCAGCCAGTTGGTTTAGAAGGCTGAGTTGCCAAATTTCCTTATTTATTAAATTAAAGCATATATTATCCAACCAGTTGGTTTAGAAGTCAGAGTTGCCAGTTTGCGCCATGTATTTAATTATTCCATATATTAACCAGCCAGAGCCAGCAGGCGCGACAGCCGGTTGGCTTAGAAGGCTGAGTTGCCAGGTTCGTTATTTATTAAATTATTCCATATATTATTCAGCCAGTTGACTTAGAAGGCTGAGTTGCCAGATTGTGCCATGTATTTAATTAATCCTTGTATTCTTTCGTCATCTGGCTTAGAAGACCGATTTGACAAATAGCAATTTATTAACTATTCTGAAATCCGCTTTAGAAACCAAACAAATGATATAATTGTGTACAATCAAAAAGGAATAAATAAAACACCAATACATCATTCTGTTTATTTTAGCTGAATTAAAGGATATACAACGGGACATATATATGGTCAAATAATAGCATCATGAATGGAAAATATATAATCATACAAAACGGGGCATTATCAAAATATTGGTACAGGAAAAATATATATACAGTTATATTAAATATGTATAATCATACAAAACATAGTATTAACAAATATTAATAGAGGAAAATATATAGTTATATTATCAAAAGTTATATTATCAAATATTAGTACAAGAAAAATATATATACAATTATATTAAATATATATCATACAAAGCATAGTATTAACAAAATATTAGTACAGAAAATATGTAGTTATATTAATTATGATATACGAAACGTATAATCATATTAGTACAGGAAAAATATACAAAACGTATAATCATATTAGTACAGGAAACATATACAAAACGTACAATCATATTAGTACAGGAAAAATATACAAAACGTATAATCATATTAGTACAGGAAAAATATATATTGTCTTTACGTTCTACGTTGCAAAACACTAAACTCGCATTTGATAGAGTCTATATCCACATCGCCATTACTTTGTACGATGTGGTAAAACCGTCCAAGCATCACTTCACCGTTTAACTGATACGGTGGTCTATACTCGATATAAATGGCTTTCATATCGTTCAATACTATTTTTGTCCCCACTTTACACTCGGCGGGAAGTTATCTTTAAGCACGGCTAGAACACAATGAAAAGCACGCACAAAAATGTCATCGTTAACCACAACATTAAATACAAGTTTATAATCATGCCTTTCCAATCGGGGATTTTTTCTTAACGTCCCGAACTGTTCAATCGTGAACTCTTCTTCAGTCGGCATAGCGGGATTGGAAATAATCTTCCAAATCGTAACGACACCTATCCACTATATAGAGTCGCGCGTTAAACGGTTGCTGGGCGCCCTAGGCATCACCCATTCCGGTTGATGGGGGACTTATGCATCACCACTTTCGGTTGCTGGGCGGTTGCTTGGCGTCCGGTTGCTGGGCGCACTAGGCATCACCCCGTCCGGTTGGTGGGCGCCCCAGGCATCAGTCCGTCAGGTTGATGGTTGCCCTAGGCATCAGCCAGGGTTGCAGCAGTCCGTCCTGTTCCTGGGCGCCCTAGGCATCACCCGTACGGTTGTTTGGCGCCCTAGGCATCATTCGTCCGGTTGCTGGGGGCCCTAGGCATCACCCCGTCCGGTTGCTGGGGGCCCTAGGCATCACCCCGTCCGGTTGTTGGGCGCCCCAGGCATCAGTCCGTCCGGTTGCTGGTTGCCCTAGGCATCAGCAAGGTGTCACAGTGTCGTTTATGTGCGTTAAAAGGATCCGCCTTCGCACCCCTGACGGGTCTCGTTACTCAGGGCACCTAATGTTTCCCCGTAGGTCTAAGGCGGGTGTAAAACATCTGGTACGAAATAAATGAACAATTCGTACGGGGAAAAATTTCAATTCCAAAAGAAAGAAAAAAAGAGTCCTGTAAGTCTAAGGCGGGTGTAAAACATCTAGTACGAAATCAATGAACAACTCGTACGGGAAAAATTTCAATTCAAAAAGAAAGAAAATAAATCGTACTATAGGTCTAAGGTGAGGATAAAACAAATCGTACGGGAAATAAATCCCAAACGTAGGTCTAAGGCTGGCGTAAAACACTTCAATTCAAAAATAAAAAATAAATAAATACTTCGTACGGAAAATAAATCTCAACCGTAGGTCTAAGGCGGATGTTAAAGCAACTCAATAAATGAACAAATCGAGAAAATTAAATATAAAATTACAATTTCAGTTCTCATAATTATAATATTTATAATTATGAATTCTTGCTGATTTTATTTTTAAAGTAAAGTTTTAGGTCTGTAACTTATTTTATATTTTTGTTAACTGTATTAAAAAGGGATCATTTATTATTATGAATATTATTTATTTATTCAGGAAAAGGCATGTTTTTATGTCGTCTCTTTTCGGGGTTAATCTGCGGTGAAGGCAGATATTTTAAATTCATTTACGCAGAAATTAAAATCGAGTTGACCATGTAAATAAATAAATTTATCATACAAAACAAGATTCTTTGAATAAAACACTTTATATGAGCAAATACTTATATTGTTCTCTCTCTCTCTCTCTCTCTCTCTATATATATATATATATATATATATATATATATATTGGAATAAATAAAACCGCCAACATAGCACTCTTTAGCTTCATGATAAGAATTTCTGACAGGGCGCTCAAATCTTAAACCAATATTTCGTATTGGGACGGTCTCACCCCCAAAGGGGGATGCCTAACCTAAGAGAGAAAGAAAGGGGCTGTGTTCATTCGAAAGCCATATAAAATAAAC
The DNA here is from genome assembly GCA_023014485.1 of Bathynomus jamesi. Lineage (NCBI taxonomy): Eukaryota > Metazoa > Arthropoda > Malacostraca > Isopoda > Cirolanidae > Bathynomus > Bathynomus jamesi. The sequence goes on from JAJOZX010000155.1 coordinate 1,670,988, forward strand.
TGGTTATGGTTCGGTTCTCAGTTGTTGCTTTACCCAATAAATAAATATATATATATATATTATATATATATTATAATTATATATATCATGGGCCTCACTTGATCAAATGCCGTAATTCTCCTACATACGCGCAGAAACCAATGCCCCAAGGGGGCACCTTCCACATGCCGTACATTATATACATTTTAACTGTAAACACGCAGTATAATTAACGTAAAGAATGACGCTTGTATAGGAGAATATTCCGCGCAAGATGAGGAGAGAGAACGAAACAAATGAAAAAATGAGGTAACCACCCGGGAATCGAACCCGGGATCTTCCGATTGCCGATCTCCTATACAAGCGTCGTTCTTTACGTTAATTATACTGCGTGTTTGCAGTTAAAATGTATATAATGTACGGCATGCGGAAGGTGCCCCCTTGGGGCATTGGTTTCTGCGCGTATGTAGGAGAATTACGGCATTTGATCAAGTGAAGCCCATGTTGTAATGGTTATCATATCTGACCGGCAATATATATATATATATATATATATATATATATACACACAATTATATTATGCTTCGTTCTGGACATAGCCTGGCGTCGTCTAACTTGGCCTAGCTTAATTGTTTAAGATTCAAATTGAAGGTTAAAGGATGATATTATAGTCTACCCGCCGAAAAAATATTTACCTTTATTAATAGTAGAATAAATATGTAGGTTTTGCAATAAATTAACAATAATATTGCATTTTTCAGATAATACGTTCGAAGAGATATACGAATGATGGCTTTAAAAAAATTTTTGAAACGTGGAATTGGATGTAAAAATGTGGTTTTTAGTCGTTCAAAACTGTCCCTTTGGTTTTATGGATAGTTCAGGAAAGATTGAACGCGTGATAAAACACGCAATTTGAGTCTGAACTCGCTTTCAATTGTCTTGAAGTAATATGAGGTAATATATGAGTCAGATGTTTTGTTCAATGGGTAAAATTAAGGTTCATTTTGTCAAAATCTGGAAGTAGATACGGGAATGTTTGTTTAATTAAATACGTGATTCGAGTCAAAGAAAATTATTAAAACTTTGAAATTTTTTTAAAATTTCTCATTTCATAGCTGTCAACTCCTTCATCGACCTCCATGGAATTTCTGCATAACCTTTTGAAATTATTTTCTCTCTACCTGGACAATCCTACAGAAAGTATTTCATTTTTTTCTTATTTTGTTTCAGTTCTACCCCGGATAGTGAAACAAATTCTTTTTACAATGGTACCATATTTATCATACAATGAAGGACTAAAATAGATTAAAAATATTTATTTATTTATTGTTTTACATTTCATGCCACTGTGAAATATGAAGTTTATTTACATTACTGTACATGCGTACACACTCTTAATTTTATAATGATTTTCATCGTATGTTTAGATCTTATTTATTGAATATCTCGCAACGAGACATCATTTCATAGATTCCCTTTACGAATATTTACAGTCTGAAGAGCCAAAAGCTAAAATTCAGAATCTTCAAAGTAGACAATTGCGCAGACGCAAATTCGACAACATCCTGCGTGTAATAGCTCCATGATCCATTCGGCCTGATTTCGTTTACAGCTATTTACGTAATTACGTCAATTATAAGCGGAGTGATGACGTATAATGATTTCATAAACATTAAGAAATATATTCTTAGCTGCATTAATACCTTTGCATAAAAAAGAGACAGTTGTATCATCTGCAAACATTATGAAGTTCATACGGGCTTTGCTAAAGCCTTCGATAAATATAGCCATTTAAAGCCATAGTAAAAGTCTTAATGCGTAAGAAATTCAATATAATTGCCTAAAACTGTTAAATAAATTAACAATAAGATAGCATTTTTCAGATAATGCGTTCGAAGAGCTATACGAATGAGAGCTTTAAAAAAAATGTTGAAACGTGGAATTGGATGTAAAAATGTGGATTTTAGTTGTTCAAAACTATCCCTTTGTTTTTATGGATAGTTTAGGAAAGATTGAACGCGTGAGAAAACACGCAGTTTGAGTCTGAACTCGCTTTCAATTGTCTTCTCGAAGTAATATGAGTCAGATGTTTTGTTTATTGGGTTAAATTAGGGTTCATTTTGTCAAAATCTGGACGTAGATAAGGGGATGTTAGTTTAATTAAATACGTGATTGTCATTATTTTGTGTAAAATTCTGAGTATTTAAGATTTTAAAAAATTTCTCATTTCAAAGCGGTCAACTCCTTCATCTCCTTCCAGGGAATTTCTGCATAACCTTTTGAAATTAATTTCTTTCTACCTGTATATGAAAAGATTTATTAGCATTCTATAGTCCATATGACAAATATTATTATTGATATTATTACCAATACCATCAAGATTCGAACGTCAGAACTCAAAGCCACCCTTCGCTTACAGGAAGGTATCTTGAGGCTACTTTACACAATTGTAAATTGTGACTTGGTCCGCAATGATATGGACCGTGACTTATTTTTTGGTTGGCAGGTTACTGTAAATGATGGATTCCGTAATGAAATTGACTGGATTCTTTGGATGTGATATATTTGCATGTCGTTTATAAATAGATATAGAGTGTAACATATTTGTGGAGAGTAGTCTATTATGACTTGATCCTCTGGATCCAGAGATTCTATCTTTAGTTTTAAATTGATAATTAATTAGTTTTAAATTGATAATTATTTAGTTGTGTAAAAATTGGTTGTTGCCAATGTGCAGGCAGTTTTTACATGGTGGAGCCACCTCGTTGGGCCGAAGTGGCCCCTGGTTTGCCCACTGTAAAAATTTCTTATGTTCTTATGATCTTTGTGGTTCGGAACCCACGTAAAATTGTAGGTCCCGTCCGCCACCACTGAGGACATGCAGAATACACAATTACAAACAAAGTTAGGTAGACCAGCCATGAGTGGATCCTAGGGTCTTTGTTGCTCTGAAACATTATAACATTATAACAATTGGTCATGATTAAATAGTGATATGGTCTATTGCTTATATGTTTACTTCGCGCTCTGTCTTATCTGCGTAAATGTTTATATTATTCGCAGTTCTGAAAATTGTGTGTGTGTGTGTGTGTGTGTGTGTGTATATATATATATATATATATATATATTTATATACGCATGTTAAAGCTTTATTCGTTAACATAAAATAAAATTTGTAGGGTTTATAGAAATATTAAAACTTTTTAATAATTATCTACAATTAAGATCGTGGCGTTATTTCGAACTTTATTTTGGCTCTCCTCTTCTCTTTTTATTTTGGGAGGGGTATTTTGTGATAGTCACCCTTGCCCATCCTTCGTGTATTAAAAATAATATAATTTTAATGTTAATGATTTTAATACTGTTTCACTGGTAAATTATATTATCTGTACGTAGGTTTTGCAATTTACAATGACATAATCAACTGTGAAGCTTGACTCTTTATTTTATTCAATCATCTTCTTAATTACTGAAATATTTAAATTAACAGAGTAACCGTCAAATGACTTTTTTCCTTATACGTACCCATACAGAAAACGCTATCATGTTCAATGGGAAAGGAAACTAAAATATTTAACACCCCCAAAAGATCACCCCTTTAAAAAAGACAACTGCCATTATCTTACTCACACTGGAGTCTATAGAAAGGATGCACCCACAACAAAACTTAGAATTGTGTATAACTGTAGTCTTAAAGATGGCAATAAGCATAGCTTGAATGACTCTCTCATAGAGGGACCTAATCTTATTTCAGACCTTGTAAAAATCCTTCTAAGGCTTAGATTAGATGACTGTACAGTTCAAAGTGATATAAGCAAAGCCTTTTTGAGAATTCACCTGAAAATGACTATGACAAAGATCAACTAAGATTCTTGCGGTTTAATGATTCATATGACTTAAATGAAGGGTTTAAAACATTTAAATTAAGTGATGTTTGATGAAAATGATTTAACTGCTCAGTTCTTGAAAGATCACTTCTATGTAGATATCCTTGTAGGATCTAGACCCTAATTCACAACCCGATAACTTAAACATAATAGAGTTTTCTGAATTGAATAGAAAACAAGAAGCGAAACGTGTAAAAGGGCGAAGACGATATAAAAGATGAAATGAATTTGTGTATATAAAGAGCAAAAGTGATTTTAGCTTAAATCAAATTATACCGCAAAATATATAAGTTGAAGTTTACGGAATAGCAGCAATTTTGCAAGTATTTTTTTTATTGTACAGTGCTTACAAGAAGTCTCACGATTCTGTCTCGTCCGAAGCTAGTCTGTTAGGTATAAAATGGGCGCCCATTATGGCAGCGGAGGTGTGTTCGGATTGGTACGCATAACTGCTCTAACACAATCAATGACGTCCATTATTACGTCACTTCTGCTACATTTTAGTGTTTAAAATACAAATGATTAAGAAGCAGAATGGAGCACGTTTCGGGATGTTGGGATGGTTATGGAGCAATCCTAGTCATCATAATATTAGCTGGGCATTACATTATACCGTCTCAATATATACTGTAGACTATAGAGAACGACTAATTCGGCAAATATCCCAAATCATAGTACGATACCTAAGTTATTTTGACGCAGGTCTAAATTATTTGCTCATATGCAATTATTGACATTAAGTAATTGTTGGGAATTGTTGTCAATATTGTTGTTTGTGATATATATCCTACGTGAAGAATCTAATGACCAAATTCCTCAGTGAACCTCTCACGCGCTCGCATTTCGAGGAAGTCACGGTCGTCTCACTAATATATAGTTTATCCATTGTTTTAAGTGGTAACCTATTAAACGAACTATGTTAAACCTATTCCATCTTATGAAAGTCATTAGTTTAAAGCAAGACTGGTGGGCCGTGAATCAGAGAAATTTGCATTTGATTTGTTCATCGCAATTATTACGTAATATAGTATACTGTATATAGTAGTATATAAGAGTTTATTGGTAGCATATCATATGACAATTCCCATAAACATGTGATGACCTCGATGTTGCCAGTTTTTATTTTTTTCCTGAAACTATTACCTTCTCATAGTTTGTTTCAACAATGCATATATTATCATCTCCACGAGCGTAGACATTGCAAGAAAAGATTCTAACTAAGGATAAGTAAAGTTCTTTCATGGTCACAATATATACTTTTATAGATGTCAAACATAAAAATATAATAAAATTCTATATTAACATAAATATATATTCGATACACATTTACGTCATGGCTTTAACATCAGTATTTCATATAGCTTCCTCCAGCATCAATAATTTCTTGCAATCGTTGCGGCATGGAAGAGGCCAGATTGTAGGGAATGTTTGGTGTTCGGCGTAAGCTCTCCCAACTATTCCTCGTGTGAGCTAAAAGTGCTTCAAATGTTCTTTCATTGCGTTGCTCCCATTCGTTAATCATTATTGCCCAAAGGTTTTCAATCGGATTCAAATCAGGAGAACGTGGTGGCAGAATTAGATTAATAATCTCTGGGTGATCTTCGTACCACGCTCTCACAACGTTACTCCTATGAATGGGAATGTTATCTTCCATTAAGTAAAATGGTTCCGGTGCTGGAACCAGATACGCACGAACACTGGGTAGCAGCACTCTTCCAGTATCTGGCAATATTGCTGTCCAGTAAAGCGTCCATCTACTTGAGTCATTTCTCCGACACCATAGCCAGACATCCAGCCCCACACACCGAGATTGATGTGACCACTACGTTTGCTCGGGAAAACATTTCCTTCTTCATAGCGTTTTCCGCGCTGCCTCCAACAATGCAAGAAACCATGACTATCTGTTGAAAATGTTTTTTCGTCACAGTACACAACTTTTCTCCAGAATTCTTCCTCCTGCGGCAAGTATTGCAAGGCAAATCCCATCCGCGCCTCTTTATGCTCAATCGTCAATGCAGGTTTTATAGCTGGACGGCGAGAAAAATACCCTGCCTCGTGAAGTCTGTTATTCACTGTATTTGCGCTACAACGAAGGTTCAGGTGCCTGTAAATATGCGTCGCTGGAACAAACGGATGCTCTCTGGCATGATTAACAATCGCAGCATCTTCCTCTTGAGATGTTGAACGCGGAGGACCAGACCGCGGCAAAGTAGCGATTGAGTTTTTTGCTTCATACCGATGAATCCACCGTTCCACAGTGCTTCGATGAACGTCTGGTCGTCTTGATATTTCTCTTAGTGGCACACCATATTCATGCAATGTCACCATTGCTCCCTGCATTGCCTGGGTCGTCTCGTGGTGCACAGACGGCCTTTCCATCTTTGTGTAAATGGCTTATGTGAAGCGTGCTGGGACGATAAAGGAAATGAGGATACCATGCACCCCCTTCTGAAATTGATTTCGGTTGTGAAGGGTACCAACCCTTCGAATGGTAATAATAATCATCCAATTTCCTATTTTGTTGAACATATGCATAAAAAATTCGTCTTAAAAGCCAAGGATCCAAAGATTGTCAGCAATAGTTTATATCCCAACTGAATATAGTCAGCCATCAAAAGTATAATCATATTTTATTTCCATAACTACTCATGACTACTCTGTCATAGTAAATAACCTTATTATGACTTAGGTAGTAGTGGTAATTCTGAGTGGCGGCCTCTAGCCACATACGTTAAACCTATCAGTGCTTCTACGACCAGACTCTTCTGTTTCTGTCAATTCATTGTTAGTTTAAGGTATTTTGCTCCTTGTCTTTCTAGGTCTAGGGCATTAAAATAAATATTTGAGTTTGTGTTTAGCATTTCCTCCTCCCTTCGTAATTCCCCACCCAACCTCGTTTCCTTCGACATAGCAACGCTTACCTCCATCCTCATTCCACTTCCTTCATTAAACCTACTATCGCTTTTACTGTCCCTTCCTTCCATCCTTCAATGCCAGCGTTCTTAAACCTAGCACATAAATTATATAATATGGAATCTAACACCTTATATCTCTACGCATTCATGTTACTTGAAGACGCCTGTGTCTTAGGGGAATCTAAGTCTTGAGAGTGGGCTGGAGGCTGGAGGGGTAGTCTATAGATTATTACAGATGACCTTGAACGCTCCAACTATTTAAAAATGATTATTTATTACGCACATCATATGGCATAATACACACATGAATTTAAGTATCTCTTACACTATAGGAATGGAATTGAATCCTACCAAAGTTAAAAAGTCGCAAAATATGATAGATTAGTTTGTATTAAGAGGTCACTAAGAGAAAAAGATTTGGAGTAGAGCGGAAGGCAGAGAGTATATTTTCTCGAGTTTCGGTTATTATTAACGTTATATGGATACATTGCCATGCGGTGTGATCAGAGAGAGAGAGAGAGAGAGAGAGAGAGAGAGAGAGAGAGAGAGCTTTTAAATCACACCTTTTAAATGGTTTGTGGGTAAGGGCTTCACGTACGTTATTTTAGTCCAGGGTAGTTTATGTGGAGATGTGAACGTAACTTGCACTTGGGACTGTTAATTGTAAGACAACTATCATAGCTGGGACTGAGACACGTTATCCCCTGCATACTCTATATATATCTATATACAGTATGTCTCTATATATAAATAGATAGAGTGATCAACACAATGATAATGTGGACGTCATTGATGGGGTTAGAGCAATTATGTGCACCAATCCGAACACACCTCCGCTGCCATAAGGACCGTCCATTTTATACCTAACAGACTAGCTTGGGACGAGACAGAGGGGCGAGACTTCTTGTAAGCACTGTACCTAACTACATTTTACATGCATTACATTCAATTAAAGACATTTTGATTGTATTTCAATAAAACTTAGAAATATAGAGAGGTTTCTTGAACTTTAACAAGGATGCCATGGCTGCATTGCTATTGTTCCTGGACATCAGCTCCCTACTGTCCACCTGGCCCCTGATGTACGTCTCCCTCCTCTCTTGTGAGTAAGTATGTTGTGCTGCTTCAGTTGTCATCCTTACACACCTCTCTACTGACTGTGTGTGGGACGCACCAGATGGGTCTAGCTGATCACCCTGAGACCAGGAGACAGGAAGCAGTGCTGCAGAGACAGGAGGAGAGAAGGAAGGCAGAGGAGTCAACCAAGAAAGAAGAGGATTTGAGAGAGGAGTCACTGCTGCAGAGACAGGAGGAGAGAAGGAAGGCAGAGGAGTCAGCCAAGAAAGAAGAGGATTTGAGAGAGGAGTCACTGCTGGAGATAGAGTTGGAGGAGACTGGTGATATACTGGTGGAGAGAGAAGGATGAAGACTTCATACCAGAGGCTGCGAAAACTTCTTCCTTGCCTGTGGCTAAGAAGAAGAAATACAACACTGAAGATATCACCAACATAGATCTGGCTAGCTTGAGACATCACACTGGGGTGAGAGAGACTGCAGAGATTGCCACTGCTGCCTGATTGATACTGGTCTTATCACAGAGTTCGACACAACAAGGTGAGGAGGGCTCAGGAGAGATTGACTAAGGAGCTGGTCAAGAAGTTTGATGAAGAGATTAGGGAAAATGGCTTCACCTGTATCTTCTTTGATGGGAAAAGCGATGACATCAAAGTGATGATGGAAGCTGAGGGCAGTGACAGGCAGTTTCTTGGCCTTATTAGGGAAGAACACTACACAGTGTGCAATGAACCAGGTGGGAGATATTTGTGGCATTTTGTACCAGAGGAAGCTGCAGAAGAGAGAAGTCATGCTGAGGTCATTGCTGATCATCTGGTGAACTGGCTAAGAGAGAGTGAGGACCAGACCAGACCCTTTTGGCCATAGGAGGTGACAGTACTAATGTGAATACTGGCTGGGAGGGAGGAGTAATGCATTATGTGGAGGCCAAGCTTAGCAGGAAGTTGGTGTGGATTGTCTGTGACTTGCACACTGGGGAGCTGAGTCTCAGGCAGCTGGTGACTGCACTGGATGGCAAGACCTTGAGCAACAACAAGTGGTCTGGGGCCCCTAGGGAAGATGATAGACACTGCCACTGAGCTGGAGATCAACTCAAACTTCACGAGGATCACTGTTGGTCCTCCTCTACCCATCTCAGGTGGGAGGTAGTCAAGGACTTCAGCACAGACCAATCATATGGCTACAGAATCATCACTGGCATCAGATCGGGAGAGGTACCTCAGGGTCTAGCTCTCGTGGAGATTGGTACAGTCTGTCACAGTAGGGGGGTCACCACGGCTCTAAGGTGCTGCAGATTGTAGATTTCCAAACATGGGCTGAAGGGTAGGAACCTGAAGAATCTGAGGATAATTGTGGAATTCATAGTGGGGTTCTACATGCCAAACTGGTTCAACATCAAGCTAAATCACAGCTGGGTGGAGGGTCTCAGGCATGTACTGTACCAGCTGGAGCTGCTCAGAATTCAGAAGAAGGAGTTCATAGGAATAGTGATACCTACAGTGAAGAGATCAGCCTGGTATGCACACTCTGAGGCTGTGCTCCAGGCCATGCTGTGCAGTGGGGTTGGAGAAGGAGAGGAGGGAGGTAGTGAAGAGGATACTGGAAATCAGAGGTGAAGGAGATGAGGGCACACAGGTAGGAGACTGCAGTGTCAGACCGAGGAAGACTCCTGACAACCCAGATGCCACCAAACCCTCGGAACTTATTGATTGGAACTCTGGCGTGATTGTGTCTCCTCTGACCTGCTCGCTCACCAGTGCTGTGTCGAACTCTGTGATAAGACCAGTATCAATCAGGCAGCAGTGGCAATCTCTGCAGTCTCTCTCGCCCCAGTTTGATGCTTCAAGCTAGCCAGATCTATGTTCGTGATATCTTCAGTGTTGTATTTCTTCTTCTTAGCCACAGGCAAGGAAGAAGTTGTCGCAGCCTCTGGTATGAAGTCTTCGTCCTTCTCTCTCCACCAGTATATCACAGTCCCCTCCAACTCCATCTCCAGAAATGACTCCTCTCTCAAATCCTCTTCTTTCTTGGCTGACTCCTCTGCCTTCCTTCTCTCCTCCTGTCTCTGCAGCACTACTTCCTGTCTCCTGGTCTCAGGTTGATCAGCTAGACCCATCTGGTGTACCCCACACACAGTCAGTAGAGAGGTGTGTAAGGATGACAACTGAAGCAGCACAACATGTTTACTCACAAGAGAGGAGGGAGGCGTACATCAGGGGCCAGGTGGCCAGTAGGGAGCTGATGTCCAGGAACAATAACAATGCAGCCATGGCATCCTTGGCAAAGTTCAAGAAACCTCTCTATATTTCTAAGTTTTAATATTGAAATACAATCAAAATGTCTTTAATTGTATGTAATGCATGTAAAATGCATGTAAAATGCTATTCCGTAAACTACAACTTATTTATTTTGTGGTATAATTTGATTTAAGCTAAAATCACATTTGCTCTTAATATATACAAATTCATTTCATCTTTTATATCGTCTTCGCCCTTTTACACGTTTCGCTTCTTGTTTCTCTATTCAATTCAGAAAACTCTATTATGTTTAAGTTATCGGGTTGTGAATTAGGGTCTAGATCCTACAAGGATATCTATATAGAAGTGATCTTTCAAGAACTGAACAGTTAAATCATTTTCATCAAACATCACCTAAATTTAAATGTTTTAAACCCTTTATTTAAGTCATATGAATCAATAAACTGCAAGAATCTTAGTTGATCTTTGTCATAGTCATTTTCAGATGAATTCTCAAAAAAGTTTTCCTTATATCACTTTGAACTGTACAGTCATCTAATCTAAGCCTTAGAAGGATTTTCACAAGGTCTGAAATAAGATTAGGTCCCTCTATGAGACAGTCATTCAAGCTATGCTTATTGCCATCTTTAAGAGTACAGTTATACACAATTCTAAGTTTTGTTGTGGGTGCATCCTTTCTATGGACTCCTGTGTGAGTAAGATAATGGCAGTTGTCTTTTTTAAAGGGGTGATCTTTTGGGGGTGTTAAATATTTTAGTTTCCTTTCCCACTGAACATGATAGCGTTTTCTGTATTGGTACGTATAAGGAAAAAGTCATTTGACGGTTACTCTGTTAATTTAAATATTTCAGTAATTAAGAAGATGATTGAATAAAATAAACAGTCAAGCTTCACAGTTGATTATGTCATTGTAAATTGCAAAACCTACGTACAGATAATTTACCAGTGAAACCGTATTAAAATCATTAACATTAAAATTATATTATTTTTAATACACGTAGGATGGGCAAGGGTGACTATCACAAAATGCCCCTCCCAAAATAAAAAGAGAAGGGGAGACTCAAAATAAAGTTCGAAATAACGCCACGATCTTAATTGTAGATAATTATTAAAAAGTTTCAATATTTCTATAAACCCTACAAATTTTATTTTATGTTAACGAATAAAGCTTTAACATGCGTGTGTATACACACACACACACACACACACACACAATTTTCAGAACGTCGAATAATATAAACATTTACGCAGCTAAGACAGAGCGCGAAGTAAACAGATAAGGAATAGACGATATCACTATTTAATCATGACCAATTGTGTAAAGTAGCCTCAAGATACCTTCTTCCTGTAAGCGAGGTGGTGGCTTTGAGGTTTGAGGTTCGAATCCTGATGGTATTGGTAATATTATCAATAATAATATATGTCATATTGACTATAGAAAGCTAATAAATCTTTTCGTATACAGGTAGAAAGAAATTGGTGCTACTTTAGTATGCGGTCTACCTACGAATGGTTAGTTTTAGTCATGATATTTTCGTTAAAACTAACGAAAATATCATGACTAAACCTAACCAATCGTCAAGGGCGATTGATATTGGGATGTAAACAAGCAATTAGTAAACAAGATAAGTAACTATAATTAAAAGGTAGACCGCCGAATCGTAGGTAGACCGCATACTAAAGTAGCACCAAGAAATTAATTTCAAAAGGTTATGCAGAAATTCCCTGGAGGGCGATGGAGTTGACCGCTTTGAAATGAGAAATTTTTTAAAATCTTAAATACTCAGAATTTTACACAAAATAATGACAATCACGTATTTAATTAAACTAACATCCTCTTATCTACGTCCAGATTTTGACAAAATGAACCCTAATTTAACCCAATAAACAAAACATCTGACTCATATTACTTCAAGAAGACAGTTGAAAGCGAGTTCAGACTCAAATTGCGTGTTTTATCACGCGTTCAATCTTTCCTAAACTATCCATAAAAACAAAGGGATAATTTTGAACGACTAAAATCCACATTTTTACATCCAATTCCACGTTTCAAAAAAAATTTTAAAGCTATCATTCGTATATCTCTTCGAACGCATTATCTGAAAAATGCTATCTTATTGTTAATTTATTTAACATTTTTAGGCAATTATGTTGAATTCCTTATGCATTAAGACTTTCACTATGGCTTTAAATGACCATATCTATCGAAGGCTTTAGCAAAGCCCGAATGAACTTCATAATGTTTGCAGATAATACAACTGTCTCTTTTTCATGCAAAGATATTAATACAGTTAAGAATATATTTCTTAATGTTAATGAAATCATTATAAGTCATCACTTCACTTATAATTGACGTAATTACGTAAATAGCTGTAAACGAAATCAGGCCGAAAGGATCATGGAGCTATGACACGCAGGATGTTGTAGAATTTGCGCATGCGCAATTGTCTACTTTGAAGATTCTGAATTTTAGCTTTTGGCTCTTCAGACTGTAAATATTCGTAAAGGGAATCTATGAAATGATGTCTCGTTGCGAGATATTCAATAAATAAGATCTAAACATACGATGGAAATCATTATAAAATTAAGAGTGTGTACGGACGTAATGTAAATAAACTTCATATTTCACAGTGGCATGAAATGTAAAACAATAAATACATAAATATTTTTAACCTACTTTAGTCCTTCATTGTATGATAAATATATGTGTATATATATATATGGTACCATTCGAAAAATAATTTGTTTCACTCTCCGGGTTAGAACCGAAACAAAATAAGAAAAAAATGAAATACTTTCTGGAGGATTGTCCAGGTAGAGAGAAAATAATTTCAAAAGGTTATGCAGAAATTCCATGGAGGTCGATGACGGGGTTGACCGCTTTGAAATGAGAAATTTTATAAAAATTTCAAAGTTTTAATAATTTTCTTTGACTCGAATCACGTATTTAATTAAACTAACATCCCGTTATCTGCTTCCAGATTTTGACAAAATGAACCCTAATTTAACCCAATAAACAAAACATCTGACTCATATATTACCTCATATTACTTCAAGACAATTGAAAGCGAGTTCAGACTCAAATTGCGTGTTTTATCACGCGTTCAATCTTTCCTGAACTATCCATAAAACCAAAGGGACAGTTGTGAACGACTAAAAATCAAATTTTTACATTCAATTCGACGTTTCAAAAAAAATTTTAAAGCCATCATTCGTATATCTCTTCGAACGCATTATCTGAAAATGCAATCTTATTGTTAATTTATTGCAAAACCTACACATTTATTCTACTAATAATAAAGGTAAATATTTTTTAGGCGGGTAGACTATAATATTACTGTTTGACCTTCAATTTGAATCTTAAACAATTAAGCTAGGCTGGGTTAGACGACGCCCATCTATGTTCAGAACGAAGCTTAATATAATTACATATATATATATATATATATATATATATATATATATATATATATATATTTATTGGGTAAAGCAACAACTGAGAACTGAACCAAAACCAGTTTATTTTATATAGCTTTTGAATGAACACAGCACCTTTCTTTCTCTCTTAGGTTAGGTATGCCGCTTTGGGGGTGAGACCATCCCAATAGCAAATATTGGTTTAAGATTTGAGCGCCCTGTCAGAAATTCTTATCATGAAGCTAAAGAGTGCTATGTTGGCGGTTTTATTTATTCCAATATATATATTTATACATATATATATATATATATATATATATAGAGAGAGAGAGAGAGAGAGAGAGAGAGAGAGAGAGAGAGAGAGAGAGAGAGAGAGAGAGAGAGAACAATGTAAGTATTTGCTCATATAAGGTGTTTTATTCAAAGAATCTTGTTTTGTATGATAAATTTGTTTATTTACATGGTCAACTCAATTTTAATTTCTGCGTAAATGATTTTAAAGTATCTTCCTCCACCGCAGATTAACCGCGAAAAGAGACGACATGAAAACATGCCTTTTCCTAAATAAATAAATAATATTAATACTAATAAATTATCCCTTTTTTACAGTTAACAAAAATATAAAATAAGTTACAGGCCTAAAACTTTACTTTAAAAATAGAATAAACTATATGTTTCCCCGTATTTTAGACGGATATGAAAAAATTATTATTTATAAAATAAGCAAGAATTCATAATTATAAATATTATAATTATGAGAACTGAAATTGCAATTTTATATTTAATTTTCTAGATTTGTTCATTTATTGAGTTGTTTTAACATCCGCCTTAGACCCACGGTTGGGATTTATTTACCGTACGAAGTGTTCATTATTTTTTATTTTTGAATTGAAGTGTTTTACACCAGCCTTAGACCTACGGTTGGGATTTATTTTCCGTACGATTTGTTTTATCCTCACCTTAGACCTATGGTAGGATTTATTTTCTTTCTTTTTGAATTGAAATTTTTCCCGTACGAGTTGTTCATTTATTTCGTACGAGATGTTTTACACCCGCCTTAGACCTACGGGTAAACATTAGGGTACCCTGAATAACGAGACCCGCCAGGGGTGCGAACCCGAATCCTTTTAGCGGACATAAACGTACACTGTGACACCTGGCTGATGCCTAGGGAAACCAGCAACCGGACGGACTGATGCCTAGGGCGCCCAGCAACTTGACGGGGTGATGCCTTCGGCGCCCAGCAACCGGACAGACCTCTGCATAGGGCGCCCAGCAACAGGAAGGGGTGAGGCCTAGGGCGCCCAGTGGGGGTTGGCAACAATGGGGGTGGGGTGCCTTGCAACATTATGCAACATTACAATGAAATTGTACTCATACATTTTGCAACCATACTGCTAAACCAAAGGAAAAAGTCGATGCCGTTCGCTATACCCATGATATAGAGGTAGCCGAAAGCCCATCATGGCGATTGTTACTTTTGCAATATTAACATAACTGGATTCTCCGTGAAGAACAAGCATAACATTGCTTATCCGAACGTAGACTCCGCGATCAGACCGATCCCTCACGATGACACGATGCCGATTCCGGTACCTCCACAGCATGGACTCGATTCTTTAGAAGACGAAAGGGAATCCGACGAAGGTGCGATTGGCGGAGATGCAGAACCTTTGGCCATTCTTGACTACACACCTGACGAAGAGCAATCGGAGCCGGAGAGGCTTACCCAAACGAGTTCAATGACCTCATTAGAGACCTAGCCCTCTCCAAAGACAAATCAGAACTTCTCTCCTCGAGACTCAAGTAGAAACACTAACTTGAGAGGAACGTCTGAGTGTGTGTCACTATTGAAAACGAAACCATGATTTGGCGACATTCTTTACAGTAGACGGTCCGCTCTGCTATTCCCATAATACCAATGGACTTTTCGAGAACTTGTCACAGGTACACACACCATCTGAGTGGGGCCTCTTCATTGATTCCTCACAGCGAAGCTTGAAAGCGGTTCTCCTGCATAACGGAACTTAAAGCCGTCCATCCCGATCGCCCACTCCGTTCATCTAAAGGAGACGTACGATAACATGAATATACTACTCGAAGCAATCCAATACAGCATTCATCAATGAAATATCTGTGGTGATTTCAAAGTCATTGGTATGTTAATGGACATGCAAGGAGAGTTCACGAAATACTGTTGTTTCCTATGCCTATGGGACAGCCGTGCTACCACGGATCATTACATCAGACGTGACTGGCATCAAAGAAGCACATACCAGCCAGGAACGGGCAGTGTCCAGTGTGTTCCTTTAGATGATCCAAAGAAGATTTTCCTGCTACCTCTCCACATTAAGCTTGGCTTAATGAAAAATTTGTGAAAGCGATGGGTAAGGCGAATTCGAGAGGGTTTCGATACCTTGTTGAGAAATTTGCAAACATCAGTGCCGCGAAATTGAAGGAGGGAATCTTTGTGGGGCCTCAAATCAGGGCGGTTCTGCAGGATGAGAGCTTTCAAGAAAGCTTCAATGACTTAGAACTAAAAGCATGGCAGGCTTTCAAATGGATTTGCGGAAACTTCTTGTGTAACCACAAGTCTCCTGCATACAAAGATGGAGTTCAGAAACTACTCGATGCATATCAAGAAATGGGCTGTCGCATGTCCTTGAAAATACATTTTTTACATTCGCATCTAGATTTCTTTCCCGAAAACCTTGGCGCGGTGAGTGACGAACAGGGGAACGCTTCCATCAAGACATCCAGTCAATGGAAAATCGCTACCAAGGTTTCTGGAACGAAAGTATGCTGGCAGACTACTGCTGAATGTTGTACCGCGACGATCCGGACGAGGTTTATAAAAGAAAATCGTACTCGCAACGTTGGTGTACATTTCCTTTTATGAATAAAGTTGTACTTTTACGATAAATTGTGCTGAAATTAACACCAGTCATATCGTACTCGTAACGTTTTTAGGTTGATGTACGTACATTTCTTTTTAGGAATAAAGTTGTACTTTTACGATAAATTGTGCTGAAATTAACACCAATCATATGTCGATAACTAAATGTGCTAGAGGAAAACCGAAAACATATTTGAAATCAGTGTACAAAACTGGTTTAGAAAAGAAAGTGCGTATACATCTTCGATGAGATAAAAAAGTTCGATTTTGTCGACCAGTGATATAATTTGGAAGTGTTAACTTCAAAGTAAAGTTGGATGTTAACTTTACTTCTTGTTCGAAGAAAAAAGTTATGTGATTCTTAACCATATGATTTTTAACAATATTTACAAAATTTAGATTTATTTGACGAATCAAATTGTCGAGGCAGGACTCGGCCTGAATTCGTATTCAGCTTTCTAGTTTTGGTGGTGTTGCAGTCTTCCATAACGGCAAAAATTCTCAATACAAGTATGCACGCAATACTGCTTTTTTGTGTGTTTTTTTTTTTGTAATTAAAATTAAAGTTTTTTTTAGGTGAAGTGTCTGTACTTTTACTTACTTTGATAAAAAAAAATCCTTTCGGGTAAGTGAAACATACTTGTGGTTGCATGGTACAGTAGCATAAATGTTTTTATACCCTTTATATCATCATACACTTAACATGTTGTCATTATATGTAAAAGTTTATTTCTTGCCAAGGAAGGTACACAAGCATTTTATTTGCATTTTGTGTCTTCTGTATTTAAACTTTAGAAATTGAGATATTTTACAACCTAATAATTTCCTTTTAGTTATCAAAGAAAACTTGTTAAAATTTGATCCGCATTTAATTTAAATTTCATGCTTTTTATGAGGTGCTCAAAGATGTAAATTTATGATTGGTAATTATGGGTTACTAAAAAGAAATTATATATATATATATATATATATAAATATATATATATATATATATATAATATATATATAAAAATTATATATATATATATATATTATATATATATATATATATATATATATATATATATACTGTATATGCACTAAAATCACAAAATAACACGTGACCTTATTAATAAGCAAACAACCACAGGGAAAAGGAAACACAAAGTCCGAGCGCTTTCATGATATATTCACATTATCAAGGAGGAACAGAAAATATTTTCTGTTCCTCCTTGATAATGTGAATATATCACGAAAGCGCTCGGACTTTGTGTTTCCTTTTCCCTGTGGTTGTTTGCTATATATATATATATATATATATATATATATATATATATATATAATAATGAAACGGATAGAACAAGCCACCTGAACGTAATATAGTTTACATATATCTACTGTAAAGTACCGTATTTCCCGGCGTATAACGCGCACCCTAATTTTGAAGAGAAAATTTAGGAAAATAAACATTTAGGAAAAAATATACCTCCTACCTCACTTCACATGTACAATTTTAACGAGTTAATTTTAACACAAGGTGATTTTTGGAGTATTTTTGGGGAAAAAAAAGCGCGTTATACGCCGGGAAATACGATATATTGATTTTTTGAGGCAAGACTTTTTTGTCCTACAGAACTAGTATATATATATATATATATATATATATATATATGCATTAACATCCATATGGTGAAGTTTATTCTGATGAAGTGTCTCTTGTTGCAGCCGGTAGTTTATTTTTGTTACAATGAATTAATCATTCCTACATGAAGCCAGATGTGGTGAAGAGATAATACATGGTCCTCTTATCTTTTTCTGATGTTTAAATCATATCACAAAGTGATCAGAAATTTGACACATGAATTAAGAGGCCAAGCACTAAATCTTGAAATCTTTATATACAGGGCAACAACCAAAGAGAAAGTGAAATGTAGCTCCAAATATCTAACGGTGCAGTTCAAAAAACAATACATAGAGCGGTTACACGAACATTTGCTGGCTACTCGTCGCAGAGAAGATCGGTCAAAAATAACTACTGGAAGGTATGATTACATCACACAGACTCTCTTCAGCAAAGCGCCTAAAGGCAACTCCAGAAATATTTGCGGTCACTGAAGAAGACAATGGACCTGGTATAAGCTCATCCACTTGAAAAAATTTCAAGAAGGTGGACTGCAAGGAGGTGATTGCCCTCAGAAAGTCGTATATTAGTATATTAGCGACGTGAATAAGAAATATGGGATTGAGTTCGCAGAGGAACATCGAAAAATCAAAACGCTCTACCACGGAATTTTGATCCATCATGTACTGCTGAGTGGAGTTCGTTTTATTGTGGAAGTCATCTTTCAGTAAAACAATGACCTAAAATAATATTGTACTATTCAACAAGGTTTACGTGTTTACGTGGAGAAGAATAGCTTGGGAGGATCTAAGTGCTGAAGTATTTACTACAGTAATAATCTGTATCCTACTGAGCATTTATGGGAACAGCAAATAATAATAATAATAATAATAATAATAATAATAATAATACCTCAAAAATGAAGTCATCAAGCCCAGAGCACCTCTGGCACATCAAATGGTGAACTGTTTTTTGTTTTTCCTTTTGTTACAGTGATAGGTTGACTCAGGCTTCAGGAAGTTTCATTGAAGTGCACAGGTTCGCCATGGAAACCAATATATACATTTTGAAGGAAACCATTTATTTGAAAGCATATTTAAGGAAGTAATGCATATTATTATTATTATTATTATTATTAGTTAATGAATTTAAATTAATAACAATAACAGTTAAAATGTGTAAATTCTTTTTAGAAAAGGCTCAATTGAAAATGCTTATACTGGTTTCCATGGTAACTTAAATATTTGAAATTGCTGCTTGTCTTTCGTGGACTTTTCGCTTCTGGAGAACAGGACTTACACAACTGGATATATACCGCAGGACTGACAAAAGTAAATAAACACCACGATGACTGTGCTTAAACTTGTTCAAAAAATAATATAATCTGCTGAAACCAAGTTTTCAGGGTAATGTAGCCATCAAAGATTAATTAGTATGTATTTTCAGAGAGCCACGAGGAAGAGGTTCCCGGAAATTGAAAAATTTGACGAATTATTAGATTTTGGAAAACAAAGCAACGTCAACGAGGAATTTTGGGAAGGCTTTGCATTCCATTATCAACAACTAACAGAGTCATTGTGCAGTTCAGGAATACCTAGAAAACAACAGTTGCTAATCATCTTGGCCATCCAGGTCAATCTGAGAAAAAGTTTCGTGCCGTCAAAAGACGTGCAGGAACGAACGCTCGCCAAACCGCTGCTGAATTGGCTGTTCAATTATTTAAGGTTATCTCTAGGACTATCAAACGATATCTTCGCGACATGGGCTACTTTTGCATAGAAGCCAAAAGGAAGACCATGCTCACCCCTCGCAACATTTTCTGTCAGAAGCAGTGGGCACCATCGACGGTCAAACATGATTCTGCTCTTTGGAACACCGTAATCTTTCCGGATGAGGCTCGGTCTGCTTCATTTCCAGAGAGTGGACGTGCGTAGACATGGAGACGCGCATCCCAAGAATTTTCTCTGAGGCACCTGCAGGCTACGGTAAAACATGGCGGATTTTCTGTAATGGTGTGAGGTGCAATTTAAACCAATGAAAGAATAGAACTGGTGGTCTGCACAGGAACGCGGAGGCAGCATGATATCCATGGAAATGAACGTCTTCCATGGCCAGGATATGAATCCAGTATTCATGGATATGAACCCAGTACAACGTGTGAGATACATGCTGGATAAGTCATTAAGTAAATGCCAACCAAACCCTACATCCAGGGGAAGCCTGCAAAGCCATAAAAGAAGAATAGGCTGCAATACCTCAAGAATAAATAGCAAAGCTCAACAGTGTAATGCCAGAACGTGTATCAATTTTACAGAGCAAAACGATTCTAAATCTAATGATTCAATAAATTTGTTATTTAATTTTTTTATGCAGGAAGGAGGGGCCAAGGGCAAATGCCGCAAAAACGCCCCTCCCATAGAAGAAGAAGAGAGCCAAAAACCAAGGTCTAGGGTTGTCGAGATGCCTAGACACTCTACGTTTGAAAGATGGGAGGTCATAGACAGAAAAGGAATGAGAAAGTGTAGAAAGTCTGGTACTGCATGTTCTCCTTAAAGGAAGCATGCAGTTAGAAAGTTCAGAAGAGCAATGTCCGTTAAGATACCGAGAGTAAATAGGGAGTGAGGCAACAATGTGGCGAATAGAGAGAGATTAAAGACAATCAGTAAGAGGCGGGGAATTGATGAGACGAAAAGCCTTTGATTCCACCCGGTCAAGTACGACTGTGTGGGTTCAACCACCCCACATATGAGAAGCATACTCCATACAGGGGCAGACAAGACCTCTGTACAGAGACAGCAACTAAGCAGGGGTGAAGAAACTGCAAAGCCGATGCAGCACACCTAACCTCTTGGAAGCTGTTTTTAGAAAGAGAGCATATGTGATCTTTCCAAAAAAGATCACGAGAAAAGGAAACGCCAACAAGAATGTTAAGAGAAGAGGAAGGATTGAATTGTGTGTTGTTGAAGGTAAGGGGATAGTCGTGTGGAAGATTGTGACGAGTAGACAGATGGAGGAACTGGGCTTCTGAGGCATTAAAAGCCACAAGGTTTTCTCTGCCCCAATCAGATATAGCAGAAAGATCAGAGGTCAGGTGTCTCATAGCCGTCCTACGCAAATCACGAAGCGACTGCTGTGAGGGACGCTTTGGGAAGCAGGTGGAGAAGTGAAGAGTGAAATTATCGGCATAGGAGTGAATAGGAAAGGAAGTGCGAATTAAAAAATCATTAATAAATTAAAGGAAAAGAGTGGGTGACAGGACGGAACCCTGAGGAACACCACTGTTAATAGCTTTAGGAGAAGAACAGTGGCCATCTACAACTGCAGCTATAGATCGGCCAGAAAGGAAATTAGAAATGAAGGCGCAGATAGAAGGACAGAAACCGTAGGAGGGCAGTTTGGAAATTAAAGATTTGTGCCAGACTCTATAAAAAGCTCTCGATATGTCTAGCGCAATAGCAAAAGTTTCACCGAAATCCCGAAAGGAGGATAACCAAGTGTCAGAGAGATATACAAGAAGATCGCCAGTAGAGCGTCCCTTGTGGAATCCATACTGACGATCTGAAAGAAGATTGTGAGAAGAAGGGTGTTTAAGAATCTTCTTATTAAGGATAGATTGAAAAACTTTGGAAAGGCAAGAAATCAAAGCAATTGGACGATCAAAGTATTTTATTATCAAATACAATCCCTTGGAAAAAAACAAAGGTGTCTATACTTTTGTCAACTCTCTGCACACACACACACACACACACCACACACACATATATATATATATATATATATATATATATATATATAAAAGAAGAAGAAGAAAGAGAGGTACACCATAATCTACATATGAAAAGTGATCGAAAAACTGGTACCAAACTTCAAACTAAACCCACTTACCATTCAAACAACGCTGCAAAATAGAAAAGGCAGACTGTGTGTAGTGTTCCCAAATTAAAGACCCACAAGGGACCTCTTCAACACTGAAGGAAAATAGCTTGGTTGCCAGAGGGCCAAGACTTTTTAACCAGCTTCCAAAGGACCTCAGAAACGTTACAGGGGTCAAAGTTGAAGTCTTCAAGAAAGACTAGATGCCTGGCTTAGGACGGTACCAGATGAGCCGGGTGTTCTTTATTCATAATAATTATCGACTCATACTAATGACAATAAAACCCCTCAACTGAAATTTGACCATAAGTGGAGTTGCAACAGTTGCCTTATATTATGGTAACAAAAGCACTTCCATTTTGCGTTTTGTAATTTCGATACCACTTAAAAGTAGCAAGTTTGACAAATTAAATTCACGTGCAACGGATCTTCCCATCAAGTGAGAAATACCGGTTATAGTTTACATAGAAATTAATACTAAACTCTTAAAATAGTGTAAAGACATACCAAATACAAAAAAATTCAAATTCAAACAGTCTTCCCCAATCCATCTTTCCCTCTGTCTATTACCTCCAATCTTTCAAACGCAGAATGTCTAGGCATCTCCAAAACCCTGGACCTTCATTTCGGCGTTCTTCTTCTTTTATAAGGGGGAGAACCATGTTTGCAGGCGCTCACCCGTGACCTCTCCTTGCATAAAGAAAATTATGTCTTAGTAAAGTTAGTTTTGCTTCCCCCCGAATTATTCATTCTGACAAAGGTCAAGCTTGTTGCCTCACCTTAGACGTACAGCTTAACGTGCAATCCTAACCACGACCTACCACAGGTGGTTAGAAATTATCATATAAAGTCCTCTCCCGGACTCGATCTCATGACCTCCCGATCAGCAGACCAGCCCAGCCCAAACCACTAGGCTACCCATGGTACACATTTATCTACCGGCAATTTTTTTTTTGTACGGAAGAAGGAACAGCTGGGTGAGCTGCGCGCCTCCTCCCATTGCCGGGAATCGAATCCGGGTCAGCGATGTTAACCATTATGCCACCGAGGCGCAATATATATATATATATATATATATATATATATATATATATATATATATATAATGTGTGTGGGTGTGTTGCAAAATTTGTTTGTTTTGTTTTTTACCCTATCCAACAGAAAATAAGTTTACAAGGAAATAAATGTGCAATTTCAAGAAATTACTTTTTTATATGTTGTAAAAACATATAAACCAAATATTTCAAATATATGTCTTTCTTTGAATTAAACTTCGACCTACAGATTACAACTTAGGTCTAATAACTTTTTTCAGCTTCAGAAATATAGATAACTATATATCCAATAAGATAATTACTAAATGTTATAAAAACAAAGAAAAATGTGTATCATGTACAGTATATAAAAATTATAAAACATTTTTTGGACATAAAAATAACTATTTTCTACGTTACGATGGAAAGCTTGGGAAGAGTTGAATACTTTATCTGTTCAGTATATACAGGGTGTTTCGGGAGGAAAGGTCAATACTTCGGGAGGTGATAGTATCGGTCATTGTGAGAAAAAAAGTTCATATGAACATGTGTCTAATTCTGAATGGTTACGGAGATAGAGCTGTTTGAATCTACAAATACAAAAGCATTGTTAATGGTAATCAAGAAAGAGAAACCAATTACTGTTTCTAACATTTAATGTTTAAACATTGGCATTTTGAATGGTATCAGATACAGAAATGATAAATTTGGTACAGTTTACAATACGTTTTCGAAAATCCCACCGTCAACCTCAATGCACTTTGCAACTCGTGTGCGAAGATCGCGTGTTGTTCGTCTGAGTTGATCTTGACGTTCCTTTATGCGGGCAGCAGCATCCAAAATGCGCGCGAGCAATTCGTCTCGTGTATCCACCTTTCTTTTGTAAACTTGACTTTTCATCCACCCCCACAAACAATAATCTAACGGAGAGAGGTCTGGAGACCTTGGTGGCCATTGAATGGGACCACTGCGGGAGGAGGAAGAGCTGCGCGCGCATTAGATTCAAACAGCTCTATCTCCGTAACCATTCAGAATTAGACACATGTTCATATGAACTTTTTTCTCACAATGACCGATACTATCACCTCCCGAAGTATTGACCTTTCCTCCTGAAACACCCTGTATAGTGTGAAGAAGTTGCAGGACATCTACACGATAAATTGATTGAACGTTCTTCTGACGAGAACCTACAGTTGTCATTCCCATCAGAAGACTTGTGTACATTTTAGATAGCGCGGAAAAATGAGTATCCAAAACTGGTGTCTGAAGCATTAAAAGTTTTAATTCCATTTGCAACCTCATACTTATTCCAATTCAGCTTCTCATCAATGAGTGCAGTTAAATCAAAGGAATAAAATTGACTGTCTATTGTTATTTAGTGTTTAGTCTATTCAGTAGAATATAAGAACAAATGCAAATCAGGTGCAGGTATCACGCTGAAAGACAGACTAACAGTTAAGCGACCTGATTAAGATTATCTACTCGTATAACACAGGCCTGCGATGGTTTTGTTGTCCGAAATATTTTATCACTTATATAGTAATTTTTGCACGCTGATTCCGAAAATAATATTCATTTTTCGCCATCACGTACAGAGTTTTCACAAAATGTCATATTTCATATTACATATGTAAGTAATTTCCATTAAAAGTGACTCAATTAAATTTTTATTGAAAACTACTGCCTATAAATGCTTCCAGATCATAATTGACGTCATAGCGTCTTCGAGAAAATTCGAGAAACGCACCGCTAGTATATAAGTGATTGACAAGCCACGAGATGAGTCAGTCTGTCTAGTGCGTGCGAGGTTATAGTTCTTTATTATTCAAAGGTGCGCGGTGACTATATTTCTCTTTTGAAATTTGTTTATTTGTCGCTATGGCAACCAGAGGGTGTGTAAATAGCCCAAACATTTTGTTATATTTGTGGAAAATTTACTGTGAAAAAACAAAGACGAGATATTACAGACTTCGTCAAGAAAGCATACTATGCGTACTTCGGAATGAAACTTGGAGATCAAGACAAATCATAGGCTCCACATAAAGTTTGCAGTGTTTATGTTGAACAACTTAGACTGTGGAGTAAAGGTAAAAAGGATTCTTTACCTTTTGGGATTCCAATGGTCTGGCGTGAGCCTAGAAATCACAGCAATGACTGCTATTTTTGTTCATGTAACTTTCAGTCTGCTATAAGACCTGTTGCTCATGGACCTGGTATACCTATACCGACTAAACCAAATACTCTTGATATAACTTCATCTGATTCGGTGTCTGATGACGATGGAAACGATGATATTGATTGTTTTCAAACCGAAACATCTGGTGAACCCCAATTGTTTACACAAAGTGAACTTAATGATTTGGTAAGAGATTTGTGTCTCCCGAAGGATTCTTCATTCAGAGATTTTGGGATCCAGACTTCGTGCAAAGAACTTGCTTTCTCCCGGAACGTCATTTTACTGGTACAGAAATAGAGAAAAAGAATTCATTCAATAATTTTCTTAAGAAAATTCACTGGTATATTGCAACAATGTTTCGGAACTAATACTTAAGCTAGGCGCTGCAGTCTATGACTCAAATGAGTAGAGACTTTTCAATGATTCCTCCAAAAGTCTAAAAGGCGTCCTCCTTCACAACGGTAACTTGTATGCATCCATTCCTGTGGCTCATTCGGTTCACTTGAAGGAAACGTACGAAAATCTTGATCTTCTAGCTAAGGTTAAATACAAAGAACACGGTTGGCTACTTTGTGGAGACTTAAAAGTGATTTGTATATTGTTAGGTCAACAACCAGGTTATACGAAGTTCCCATGTTTTTTTGTGTGAATGGGATAGCCGAGCAAGAACTCAGCACTGGATAAAAAAGGAATGGCCACGCAGTCAACCTGACACCTGGTTCTAAAAACATTCAACGTGAAAATTTGGTTGACACGAAGAACGTACTTTTAACTCCACTTCACATAAAATTGGGCTTGATAAAGCAATTTGTTAAGGCCTTGGACGAAGATGGAGATTGTTTTAAGTATCTGTATGGTAAATTTCCAACTCTTTCGGAAGCAAAATTAAAAGAAGGAATTTTCGTTGGTTCCCAGATTAGAAAACTGACTTTGTTCATTGTTCTTTCAAAGTGTTCATCCAGTCTTGAAAAAGAAGCGTGGATTGCTTTTAAGGATGTTATCAGCAAATTTTTTGGGAACCACAAGGACTCAAATTACCAAAACAGTGTGAACAACATGCTAAATAAGTTCAAAGAGTTGGGTTGTAATATGAGTTTAAAATTACATTTCTTACATTCACACTTGGATTACTTCCCTGAGAATCTCTGAGCGCTCAGCGAAGAACAAGAAGAACGGTTTCACCAAGACATCAAAGAAATGGAGAGAGATATCAGGGAAGATGGGACATCAGCACGATGGCTGATTACTGCTGGATGTTGAAACGGGATACTCCAGAATTATTACATAAAAGAAAAGGAACAGTGCGTACATTCGAGACTAAAAGGCGTAGATAGATCTCACAAGAAAACACAGGACAAATAAAGATGAATATGTAATTGACGTTAATAGTCTTCTTTCTTTTTAAAGTTGTTTGCATTTGTAATTAGTATAACAAAGCGAAATAGGTATCTAATGTAAATTGAAATAAATAATATTTATTTATGTTGTTTTTTCTTTTCCAGTTTGCAAAAAATCTTCACATGATAGAAAAAAATGGACACCTTATTCGAAATCAGCGTAGTTGAATAATATAAAATCAGTTATTAGTAAGAAAACAACTCTAACAAGGTTCTCATTCCCAGGCCTGTGTAATAATAATAATAATAGTAATATGCAGTTTCTGTCCTTCTGTCTGTCTGTCGTTTTTCTCGGAAACCGCTCAACGTAGAGCACCCATCCTTACACCATTGGAAAGGGCTCTGTTCTGGGAGGATCCTAAGGGTATTTATTTTGTTTTAATGTTGCGCATGCACATGCGCAACATTTTAAACGAAGCCAGATAGAGAAAACGTTCATAGAAGAAAAAATGTTCCTTTTGGTCTGTTTAGGTGAAGAGGGGTGTGGAGGTAGTGTGGGGCATGTGGGAAACTCCAACCCGTCATTTTTTGGCGGGGAGAGGGTATGAGGTGTGTGGGGGTGTGAGAGTGGTGTGGAAGGTGTGGGGGTGCTGAGGGGCATCTAAGAAACTTCAACCCGTCAATTTTTGGGGGGTCCCGCCAGCTGAAATTTGAAGGTGCGTGAACTACGGGGCTCCAATAAACCTTAGCCCCCCCCGCCCATGGCCTAAACCATTAGCGGTACAGTAAAACTAAACATACCTTACAAAAGAGAATTTAATCCTGCATTAATGAGAACAATTAAAACGGTGTTCCGGCCATTGGCTTCCAAGACAGCCTGAATTCGCTTTGGGTAGCTTGCCAAAAGTGACGTGAATAGATCTTGATCGTTACGCAAATTTGCTTAAAACAGTTTCATTGGTTGCGTCATTGTATCCTTCGAAAACGATTTGCCGCAGGTTCTTGAAACGAGAGACATTCAACCTTGTCCTTTATAACTGATCCAATGGTTCACAGACGTTCAGGTCAGGAGAATTTCCTGGCCATTCTTCATTTCCAAAGAAATCGATCTCATGGTTCCGCAACAACTGTTGAGTGGCTAATGCCTTAAAGCAGGGCGGCCTTATCGTGCAGAAGTGTGACTGATCGAATCCATAACATTGTTTTGGTTTCTTAGAAAAGGAATGACATGCTGGGATAGAATAATATCACGAAAATACTGTCCATCCCAACTCTGACCATTTGGCTTCAGCACCCACATGAGCTTCTTTGCAGTGAACAAAACAAACACACCAACACAGTCTGGACTTTTTAATAATTCGCGATAATGTTCATTGTCATCGATTTCATCTGGTGTTGTGGCCCACACTCGATCATTTTGGTAGTTAGGCCGACGTGTTACATAGACAAAAAATTCATCGGAGACAGCTAAATGCATGAAATCAAACACATCCCAATCTTCAAGATAATGGGCAAACCACATTCTGTCATCGATGTTAAGTCGAGTTTTTCTTGGCTTTGGAAGTTCATGCCAAGGCTTTAAACCTTGCCTATGACGGTACAGTCGAATGATCTCATCACTAACGATCTTTCCTCTCAACACTTCGATCTCTAGAAAGTTTAGCACAGCTGTTTTTCCGCTTACGCGTACCGCTTTCAATGATGTCCTTTGTTTCCTGAGAGAGTGGCAAATTTGGGCGCCCAGATTTGGTTGTATCCATTTCACATTCATCCAAAGTTTTATTCCAATTTCTTTTGACGAAGTCCTCACTTCTTCGCAACTTTTTGGCAACCCATGAACGTGTTATAAAGGTGGCTCCAGCATCACGAGCTTCCCGAAATGTTATTGCTCGTATGCGATCTATCACATGTTGCCTCTCCGAATCACCAATTAATTGAGAAGCCATTATATTATCACTTTATCAACTAGAGTAATTTTAATACCTGCAATAAATAAAGAATTTTACATATTTTTATAATCACTAAAAACTATTTCGATATAAGTAAACATGTAAGCTGCAAATGGGGGGGCGAAGGTTTTTGGAACCCCTTACATACAAAAACGCACTTGGCTTCCCGAGTATATGTTTTAAGTTAAATCATGAAGCAGCTCTTTAAGTTTCATGTGTAAAACTCTCGCAACAATATCTGGCCTATGTTCTAGTGTTTGATAAGCTTTAATGCTTTCAGCGACTTCAGTCCATCTTGGATTGCAAGTAAACGTAATAAATAGATCTGGCTTACTAGATTTTCTTACAATTGCTATAGCGTCTTGGTAATTTGGTTAAATTGTTTTTGGCTGCCTTGGTAAAGATACTAATTTGACTGCAGATGTTTTGTATTTATATTCCTAAGCCTGGTTTTACACATGGACCGCTTTATGTAGATTTTTCTAGAGTGGAAAGTTTTGATTCTGTTAAAGTGTTTGGTAAAAGACTAACTACACATCCTGTATTTAAAGAAGTAATGTTCCAATAAAGATACTAATTTGATCGCAAATGTTTTGCTGGTTTCTATTAGTAAAAAATAATTTAATTATAAAACTATAACATTACAAGAGTTTTCACTTTGAAAAAAGGTTTGTCTGACTTCGTATTTCTGTAATTTTCACTGGAAAAATAAGCTTCAATTTTTTGCTCAGCACTTTCCGCGACCTCCTCTTTGAGAAACACCACCCTTGAAGATATATAATACAGTACTTTCAACTTTTTTTTTTAATAGCTAGTTGCATTCAGGGACAGGAAAGTATGCCATATTAAAAATCCCAAACATGCCATGAGAGGTTACATTAAAGTATTTATTGATATGCAATTAAAAAATGTCTGTTGGGAAATTAACTGTAATTAACAGTAATTCAGTAGTATGAGATAATTAAAGAAAGGTGTCTGAAACACAGTGCTTAAAAATAATGAGACATTTTTCTTATATACAGTATATATATGTTACGGCGTTTCTGCGAAATTGAGCTTTTTGAAAAATGGCCGGCCCATTTGCAAAAAGGCCAATATGATGGCCTTTTTGCAAATGGGCATTTCAATGCCGGCCACTTTACAAACAGGCCAGCATATTGGCCATTTTTCAAAATGGCTGGTTATCCAGCCGGCCATTTTCCGAAAAGGAAGAACTTCAGTTAAGAGATTCAATTCAGTTCGGTTGAAATTATTGAAATTTAAATTATTGAATGCCCGGTTAGGTTAACTGAATGCCCGGTTAGGTCAACTGTCCGCCTTTGACGATTGGTTAGGTTAAGGCATAATATTTTCGTTAAACAACGAAAATATCACGTCTTAACCTAACCAACCGTCAAGGGCGGGCAGTTGACCTAACCGGGCATTCAGTTAACCTAACCGGGCATTCAGTTGACCTAACCAGCCATTCACTGTCCAGTTCAATGTGAAGTTCTGCCGTTTCGCAAAATGGCCAATATGCCGGCCTGTTTGCAAAGTGGCGTGGCATTTAATGCCATTATGCAAAACGGCTGATTTCGGGAAAAGGCCATAATACACACACACACACACACAATATATATATATATATATATATATATATATATATATATATATATATGATTCTTTATATTTTCAAACTGTTCAAATTTAGAAAACTTCTACACGATGACCATCAGTCATCGCTATATAATAGTCTATAATCGACACTCAAAATTCATTGGAGCATTAGGAAGATACTCTTGTGGAATGGATCCAATAATCTCTAATTTTTTGACAGAGTTCTACCAGATACCTGGGTTTGTCATGATACACAAGTGTTTTAGCATAACCCCATAGATAAAAGTCCATAGGTTAAGTCGGGTGATCGAGGTGGCCCATCCAGCGCTGAAACACGTCAACATGAACGAGATTCACCAAAAGTTAATGTTTGGTGTGCTATGTCAGTAATAATGATGTCACGTAACTGCATAATCAATTCTTTTGCTTTGACGATTGTACCGTGACTGGAGTAAATTATCAATATAGTGTGAACATTTTTTCTTCTCCAACTAATGGCTAACTGGAGTTGACGTGAGAAGTATAATCTTTAATCAAGATTGGCCGACTTCCCACCCTGTTGCTGTTTGCAACTTTCTAGACGCAACCTTTTTTTTGCGCTGGATAGGCCGTGGTGGACCGATAATACGACTAGGTCAATCACCTGAATTAACCTCTTTGAATTTTTATCTCTGTAGGTGTGTTAAAACACTCGTGTATTGTGACAAACCCAAAAGTCTGCAGAACTCCGTTAAAGAAAGAGAGGTTACTGGATCCTTCCACTCGTGTTCTAATGAAGTTCGAGCGTCGAACGACACTGTAACGACAAATGATGGCATCTTGTGAAAATGTTCTGAACTTGGAGAATTTGGAATTGCAAACAACCATATTTATTGTATATAAATTAATTAATAAGAAAAATAACTAGTTGTTTGCACCATTATTTCTTGGACACCCTGTTTCTTCAACAGTAAGAATTAATATGATCCTAAGATATGTTAAAAGAAGAGTTTTTACCTCATTTGGTCACTTTTAGGTTATATTTAAAATAAAATTAATTTTGAGCAACATTTAAAAAAAGAAAAAGAAAAAAACGGGAGTTGATGATTTTTTGCAAATCAAATCGTGTTAAAAAAACGAGCCCCCAAAACACGTCGCATCACTATATATATATATATATATATATATATACATATTAGGGTGATTCAAATATGGGGGTAAAAAAATTTTTTAGATTTTAATGTGTTCAACCCTTTAAATGGTTAATTTCAGCATAAAAACAACTATCCTAAAATATTTCAGCAAATTTTTAATTTTTAGGGGTTGCTACCAGCAATTAAAAATTGACAGAACGACTCAAATTGTCAAATTTTTCCACACCACCCAGGGGGTACAGTACAAGGCGCATTGCTTTTTTTTAATGTGGAAAGCTTCCCCGTAGGTCCTACCATAACCACAAGCATGCATAATTAAACTAGCATGATATTTGAGACATTAGCTGTCCTTACTTCATCAGTGTTTCTTTCTTTCTATCAGGGTAAACAGCCCTGTAGTTTTTCACTACTTGTAGCAAGAATTGTTTTTGATCTTCGTCATGTGTTAGTATTTTATTATATTCATCCATTAATTTTACTCCTCTTTCCGCTATATCATTCACGACTTTCCACTGTTTGATAGATTTCTTAGCGGAGTTATACTCTTCATCATTATGCCATTCTTTAGCATCTTTGAGTAAAAATTTTGAACTAAATTCTGTTATTGTAAAGAATCTTTGAGTATTTGATGACAAAATCTTTTAATTTCTTCGTTGGAATAAGTGCAGGATCTAGAAAAGCCCGTTTTGCAGGAAGAGTTTCTATTGTATTTTGCAAGGCCTTTACAATTTTGTTTTTCGTTTCAGTAGGCACTTCATCATCATAAAAGGCCAAGGCTACCAGTTCTTCTGATAGGTACCAGAGGTGACCTAACAGTTTTTTAATAGCAACAAATGCAATTGTGTCATTTATTTGTTTGTAGACTACAAGATTCTGTAATAATTCCAGAGCAAGACGAGGAGTGCAAGATGGCACAGGAGCTGTAAACCATGCCTTTACATATAACCGAGTAGCAAATAGACAGATGTCTTTTAGTCCTTTTTTGTCTTTTACTGAAATTTTGAACTGAGATTTGAACCTAAAAAATTTTAATGAATATGTAATTTTGGCCATCCACCTAGCCCGATGAAGTCCCGCTGGATGTTTAAATTTGATTCCACCGTTTGGTTCACCTCCCCAAAAAATAATTGTTAACTGCAATAGTTCTAGGTAATCGTATCTTGGTTGGAATGTATCTAGTTGATTTGTTGCAAATATAATTATGTCATCTTTGATGTCATGAATATTTTCATAGATATCTAGATCTGATAATGCTGTTTCGTAGTCCTCCTTATTAATGCTTGACCATTTTTCTCTGAACTTCTTAAAAAGGACTATATCTGGGCCAGAAGATGGTGATAAAGACTTTGAAACAACAGCTTCCAGCATAATTTCAAATATATGGTGTCGACATGCCAGCCACAATAAATCTTTGTCGAATTTTTGTTCTAGAAGAATAGCTGCTGCACCCATTTCTAGGACCAGTATTGGCTGCCGTTGTATTGAAACACATGCATTTTATTTGTTCGCAGATGTCCCATTCAAACGATGTCTGATTGTTTGCATTAAAAAGAGACGCATTTCTGTCACTCAATTTTGCAACATCGAGACTTCCTAATAATTTATCATCAAACAATTTTCTACGTTTGCCAACCTTACTTTTCCATGTTGAAGGTTGTGCAGCACAGAAACCAGATTTATCACTTTTACTCTCCTCTGATTCTGATTCTGATGATGTACTGGTGAGTATGACAGCCTCTTCATTCTTCTTTCTTTTGATCTCTTCTTCTGCTTTCCTCTTTTCATAACGTTGTTGCTTTTCTGCTGCTCTTTGCTCTTTTTTAGCAACAGCCTTATCAATGGCACCCATTTTTCCATGACGTCCTTTCTCACGTTGCATTTTCAAGAATTTATCATCATCTTCTATTTTTATAAGCTGCATAGCATTCTCATGAGCAATGTCAAATAAGTTTTCCAGTTTATCTTTCCATTTTTCTTCTTTATTATTTAAATTTTGTGATCTTTTCAATTTGTTTGCTTTGTTTTTCTTAAGCAGCTGTCATTCCTTCAGTATTCCTTGAATTTTATCTACTACATGTATTCTTTGTTTTGCTGGTATTCCTGCTTTTTTCCAAACTGCTAGCACATCATCTGCAGTAGAGCAGCATGATTCTCTAATGTCTTGCTTTTTAATATTTCTGTAGTGCATGAAGAGGGCCATTTCCTTCTCTGATGGTAATACGGATTTTTTAGTACTGCAGAGGGCTGCCCAATTAGCCATACTTCAGTTTCTTTTCTTGTAGAACTTCTCCCAAATGAGCAACTGGGTGATGGTGAGTTAGGCCTAGCTTCCATAATCGATTAATTGGTATCAAAATTACGAGTTCCAAGCAACAATTAAAAGCAAGCTAGTATATAAACCATTAATTAAAAATTCTGAAATATAAACAATTAAACATAAAATCATAAGTTGTAAAAACAAACAAATTGAAAAAGAGGGAAACTTTGACGCCTGGTAGCACACAGTAAATTTTATTTAAAATTCACCAAATTTGGCATACACTACTTTTTTGTCATAGGGAACAAAAATACAGGTTGAACAATTAAAAAAAAAAACTTTGATTTTTTTTGAATCACCCTAAATTATTACATATACATTTTCAACTGCAAAGAACACGCAGTATAATTAACGTAAAGAACGGCGCTTGTATACAAGACATTCCACGCAAGATGAGGAGGGAGAACGAACAAATGAAAAAATGAGGTAACCACCCGGGAATCGAACCCGGGATCTTCCGATTGCCGGTCAGATATGATAACCATTACACCATGGGCCTCACTCGATCAGAAATCGTAATTCTCCTACATACGCGCAGAAACCAATGCCCCGACGGGGGCACCTCCCGCATGCCGCACATATATACATTTTCAACTGCAAAGAACACGCAGTATAATTAACGTAAAGAACGACGCTTGTATAGAAGACATACCACGCAAGATGAGGAGGGAGAACGAACAAATGAAAAAAATGAGGTAACCACCCGGGAATCGAACCCGGGATCTTCCGATTGCCGGTCAGATATGATAACCATTACACCATGGGCCTCACTCGATCAGAAATCGTAATTCTCTTACATACGCGTAGAAACCAATGCCCCGAGGGGGGCACCTCCCGCATGCCGCACATATATACATTTTCAACTGCAAAGAACACGCAGTATAATTAACGTAAAGAACGACGCTTGTATAGAAGACATTCCACGCAAGATGAGGAGGGACAACGAACAAATGAAAAAATGAGGTAACCACCCGGGAATCGAACCCGGGATCTTCCGATTGCCGGTCAGATATGATAACCATTACACCATGGGCCTCACTCGATCAGAAATCGTAATTCTCCTACATACGCGCAGAAACCAATGCCCCGAGGGGGGCACCTCCCGCATGCCGCACATATATACATTTTCAACTGCAAAGAACACGCAGTATAATTAACGTAAAGAACGACGCTTGTATAGAAGACATTCCACGCAAGATGAGGAGGGAGAACGAACAAATGAAAAAATGAGTTGAAAATGTATATATGTGCGGCATGCGGGAGGTGCCCCCCTCGGGGCATTGGTTTCTGCGCGTATGTAGGAGAATTACGATTTCTGATCGAGTGAGGCCCATGGTGTAATGGTTATCATATCTGACCGGCAATCGGAAGATCCAGGGTTCGATTCCCTGGTGGTTACCTCATTTTTTCATTTGTTCGTTCTCCCTCCTCATCTTGCGTGGAATGTCTTCTATACAAGCGTCGTTCTTTACGTTATATATATATATATATATATATAATATATATATATATATATATACAGGGCGTCCCAAAAAAATGTATACACACTTTAAATACTTATAAAGGCAGTGTTTATTAAAATACATTTCATTTTCAAAGTGTAATAGAATCTACAGACATTATTTAATTGTTTTGTCAACGCCTGTTTTCAAACTGACGTCCGTTCTGGTCCAGGCACTGCTGATAACGCGAAGCAATGGAATCGCAAACATCACGAAACATTTCGTTTGGTATTTGTGTGCATTCTCGTTCAATGGCTGCTCTCAATTCAGCGACTGTTGCAGGTTTTATAGCGTAGACTTTGTCTTTTAAGTATCCCCATAAAAAAAAGTCTAGTGGTGTGAGGTCTGGTGAACGCGGAGGTATTCTACGAAACCCCTTCGTCCAATCCACATCCACATCGTGCCAAGTACCACTCGCAATACTCCACTCTTCGGTCCGGATCATCTTCATTAATAGCATGGACTAATCTTGGAATGTAACTTTTCCATTGACAGCGCTTCAAAATGCGTTGGACAGACGATTCTGAAATTCCTACCTCACGACTCGCTTGCCGCACAGATTTTCTTGGACTTTGGTGATACGTTTCCAGTACTCTTTCTTGCTTTGTGGGGCTTGTCGATGTCCGTGGTCTTCCGGAACGCTTCTTGTGGACATTCTGAACAGTTCCATCGGCTTCAAACTTATCTCTAATTCGAGTGATGGTAAGTCGCGTTGGTGGATCTGTTTGAAACTCCCTCCTAAACTGTCTTTGCACTTCAACTGCGTTTTCACACTTCCAGTAGCATTTTAGAATGAATTTCCTTTGTTCAAAGCTTAGTCTGACTGCCATTATTAATTCTAATGGGTTTAACTTGGAAAGAAAGAAACATCAATTGAGCTATCAGCTGTTAAAGTGTGTATACATTTTTTTGGGACGCCCTGTATATATATGTGGTGATGATAAAGCTTTTTTCCAATAGTAATAAATGAGAAAGTAAATGGTGGCAAGAGCTATCTGTGGAAGTAAACTTTTCTTAACAGTGAAAACCTCCCATCAAATAAATTATGGTGACGCGTATTAAAAAGAGAAAATCTGTTTGGCGTGCGATCATTACTGACCCGATATAAAACGGGTTAAATGCCATTCTACCCAGGATTACCTTTTCTCAAAGAAGTTCTTTATGAGATAATTTTAGCAGAATTTGTTTTCTAATTGACCAATAAATATAGGAAAGACGTCGCATTACCTTACAACGGTGTTCATATTCCAAAATTGAATTTTAGACTCGTGAGAGGAACTTTTTTTTTCTCCAAAAAGTATATTAGGTATAAATTTTGTCCGGCGTTTCTTTCAATATAAGGAATTTCAATTAAATTTAAAAGAAGAAGTGGAAGCGAAGAGACCGGTTTAAATGAAGGTTTTCATCGGATGGTTAGTGAAGATATTTTACTTCTGTTAAACATTCCGATATGACATTCCGTCGACAAAAAAGTGTCTTTCGGGTGAGGTTAGGTGAAATTAACGTACGTTACGTTATGTTACGTAAGCAAAGGTAATATGAGTGTTGATAGGTCTCATCGACGAAAATTGTTTGTGGTTTTGCCTAATACTTCGTCGTTGCCTCTACCAGCGACACCACCGATTGTTTACGGAACAGCGCCGAAAACGAAAGGAGAAAAGTGAAGCGCTGTTTAGAGGAGTAAATTTATCACTACTATTCTGGCACTCGTTTGGGATTTCCATTTTATCGTCACAGTGTTTACGACTTTTTCTTAAAAAGATTTGCTAAAGCACAAATGACCCGTAATCCCCAAAGAATCGTATACGAGACTCATCCGCTTTTGTGGACATTATGTCTTATTTTTACTGTACCTGGCTAAAAACATGCTTTAAAACATTTTATATTTTCTCTCCATACCAAACCAAAAGCAGTGTATGTATGTTTGTGAATAATTGAAGGTATGTTTCTTTTTATGAAACCATTTTGTGTGTGTGTGTGTGTGTGTGTGTGTGTGTGTGTGTGTTTAATTTTTTAATTTTCTTTTTCCTGGTTTACGATCCCGATTTAGGCCCAATGAAATGGGCGATTTACGAAATGACAAAGAATTCTTTTTATTTTACATATTGTGTTCATGAGTGAAAATCTGAATTTAATTGTGTGGAAGATTTTCCTTCAAGGCATAATTTGACTAATAATGCTCCAACTTACGAATGAAACTTGTTTGGTTGAATCTCAATAAATGAAAATTTTCATTTCAATAAATTTTATTATTCAAAGCGCTGCTTCGCGTTTAATGAGTTGAGTGAATAAATAAATAAACACCTTTTATATATTAATATTAATAAAAAAAATTCCTAAATTGTTTATAAATTAATAGTGATATCACTCCCAACAAAACAATTCATTTGGGAGCGGTTTTATCATGAAAATTCATTTGAATGTGAATAGGAACCTCCAAATCAGCGGAAATGAATAAGCATTATATTAAAAGGTTTCCACTGTCACCAACATAAAGACACCTTTATTCAAAATGGAGAGAAAATTAGCTTTTCATATTCTTCACTTAATTACATTTCAGTATTCCGAATGTTAAGAAAACGTTAAACACACACACACACACACACACACACACACACACACACATTATATATATATATATATATATATATATGAGAGTGATAAAGAGAGTGAATGAGTGCAAGATGAGAGAATTTACCTGAGCGCTTAATGCTCTTAACAAACTGTAGGAAATGTTAAATATTAATAAATATATGTTACAGGGAATCTGTATAACTAGGGATTTCATGAAATCGCTATAATATTCAGGGATTTCATGTAAGCCGTGATATTTTCGTTACTTTTAATGAAAATATCACGACTTAACCTAACCAATCGTCAAGGGCGTACAGTTGACCTAACCGGACATTCAATAATTTTCTCGTAGGCGTAACGAAAATATCACAACTTAACCTTACATAAAATCCCTGAAGATGTTAGGGATTTCATAAAATCTCTAGTTACAAAGATTCCCTGTAACATATATATAGTGAAGACCTCGCAAATAAAAAAAAAATCCTACTTCTTTTTACATATTATTATCATAAATTGGCTATTTTATTTTTACATAAAAGAAAAGAAGAAAGGTGAAAAATATTACAGCATAAATCAAGCTAAATCCCGCACAATAAGTCAAGGGAAGTAAAGAGATGGTTTCAACGAAATCAAAAGGTCCAATAAAATATTGAAATTAGGTGTTGTTCAAATAACCTACAGTATGTTTTTCGATACGCAACTTATGCCCATTGTTGTTTTTAACTGGATTATTACATTTAGTACGAGTGAATTAGGAAACTTAGTCGTGGGCAAAGTGGGTTATCATTTTGACATCCCTTTCCAATCCTGGGCCAAATTATTCACTTGCGAGAGCGCCCCACACGGGAGTTTTTCCTTCCATGATGAACAAAACGGTCTCTGTAACTCTTTTAATTAAAGACTTTACTGTTATACAATTTCGACTTTATCATAAGTTTAAAGGAAAAGTCTATGTAAATCTTTAATTACATCAAAACTCACTCGAAAATTAATTAAAAATGAAAAGTGTCTAAAACTAGTTATTTTGGCCTGTCAGCGCCTTTATAAGAGCAGAATAAAAAATAGCGAGACCTCCACCTCACGAAGCTGAAAATTATATTAGTTTATGTTAAAGTAGGTTAAATTAAGTTTCGAAACCTTGGTCTTTCAACCATTCGATCAATTGACGAATTTGCATTTTGAAAAATGAGGAGGAGGAGGAGGAGGAGGAGGAGGAGGAGGAGGTGGTGGTCTCCCCAAAAATAAGGATTCCCCAGCTTTATTTTGGTCTAATAACGGCGCTTCCTTTCTAATGGTCGGAATTAAAAGCGTTATATTTAATTTCACATTTATTTTACGACTGAGTTTAGTGCATTGATGGGTATTTACTGCAGGTATTGTATATATATATATATATAATATATATATTTCTATTATATATTTTCGCCTGTCTGTTTGTTTGTTTGTTTGTCCTTTATGCAAGCACAAACTGTTTGACCTAGAGCTACCAAATTTGGCACGGGAACCTCTTATGGGATGAAGAATGTCAACACAGAGTCGGTCAGCCTGTCTGTTTGTATGTTAGCGGAACGACCTGGCGTTGCTGGGGTGGATGTTAAACGCTATAAGCTAACGAAAATATCATGACTTAACCTAATCAATCGTCAAGGGACCTAACCGGGCATTCAGTTGACCTAACCGGGCATTCAATTAACCCTGGCAACGCCGGGTACCTATAGTATATATATATATATATATATATATATATATATATATATAACCTTCGTTAACATTAGTTCTGCTTCCGTCCGAATTGTTCATTCTGACGAAGATCAAGCTTCTCACTCCATCTTTGATGTACAGTTTAACGTGAAATTCGAACCACGCTCCCCCACAGCAGCCTAGCGTCTTAACCACTAGGCTACCCAGGGTACCCATTTATCTACGAACCAATTTTTTTATTGTGTGGAAGGATGAACAGCTGGGTTTTGCTGCGCGCCGCCTGCCGTTATCGGGTCTCGATTCCGGGGGCCGATGAATTCGTAGTCAGTGACGCTAACCACTACACCACCGAGGCGCATCAGGCGCCTTAGTCATATATATACTCACTCATTTATTTATATATATATATATATCTCGGGTGGCCCCCAAAAAAACACCTTGAGATTTGAACATCAATAACTTCAAAAATATGCAGTTCACACTTCCAAAATTTACAAAACTTTTACCTCAATCTATTGATAAGCCATCATAAAAATTTCAGACCTCTCCATAAAATACTTTTTCCACAGCTGAGGGAACAATGAGGTATGGTGAAAAGAACGAATATCATAAACTGAAAAAAATTTATTATTCACATCTTATTAACAAATATGATCAATATGTCGCCGTCCTGCTTACAAACTAATCTTAACCTTTTCTTCCACGACATGATACATTTTCTGATTTCTGTTAATGTTATTTTGTCCCAACATTCGAGTATTTTTTTTAATTGCATTTCTGTAAATTTTTCTGTTTCACCTTCATAAATCTTCTCTGCTAGAGTGTTCCATATGCAATAATCCATGGGATTGCAATCAGGTGATTGCGGGGACCAGTCGTTTTTTCCAATGAAGTTGACTACATCCTGTTGTAGGTAGTCCTGTGTGAACTTGCTAGTATGAGCTGTAGCACCATCTTGTTGGGGTATGAAATCGTTTCCATAATACAGACGCCGACAATCAGGCAAAAGATTCTCCTCTAAGAGATTTACATAGGTTTCTGAATTAATTTTTTTTATTTTCTGAAATGAAATGAATTTTCATCTTTCCATTCCACGATACACCATTCCATGATTTTTTTGAAAAACCGAATTGTCTAGTGGTAAAGTCTCGATGGAGGAATGTCTTTCTTACGGCGACCATAAACAACATCGTTCCGGGAGTTTCGAGCAATCTCGATGGTGAAATCTTTTTCATTTGTAAAAACTATTTCTTTAACATTGGACGAAAATCTATCAAGCAATTTTCTACAACGAATTTTCCTTTTTGCTCTTACATTGCTGTCACGTCTTGAAACACGGATCGTTAAATGCTTTAAGTCCTACCGTTCTCTGCATTCTTTGTATGGAACTTCGACTGATACCTAAATTTCTCGCAATTTTCCTCTGAGAGCAGTGTGACCCAGGTCGATCCTCTTGAGTTAGGCTCATCATTTCGATCATTGCTATATTGTTTTGAGTGTAAACTGTTTTAGGCCGACCACTTCCACGCTTCCGTGCCATCGAACCAGTTGCTTTAAGTTTTTTAATTATTCTATTCACAGACGTAACAATACAAGTCATTCCTGGAAATTCCCTGAAAATTCTTGCCCCAGTCCATCTTTTTTCCAAGAAATACTCTTCAATCACCGCTTTTTCTCCGTTAGTTAGAACCATAATTTGAAGGGTAAGTTTAAAAAAACAGTATTTAAGATGGGCGTAGCCTATATCATCTGACGTTTTTCAGAGACTAACAGATTATCCATAGGCTAAGGAAACTACTACAAATCTTAGAATAGTTGCCAGGTACAGCTATACACATTTAGGCTTTATGATACTCATTTTTTTCATCATACCTCATTGTTCCCTTAGCTGTGGAAAAAGTATTTTAGGTAGAGGTCTGAAATTTTTATGTTCGCTTATCAATAGATTGAGGTAAAAATTATGTAAATTTTGGAAGTGTGAACTGCATATTTTTGAAGTTATTGATGTTCAAATCTCAAGGCGTTTTTTTCGCCCATCCGATATATATATATAACTTATTATATATATATATATATATATATGTAGGAGAATTACGACTTCTGATTGGTCGAGGTCCATGGTGTAGTGGATAGCATATCTGACCGGCAATCGGATGATCCCGGGTTCGATTCCCGGGTGGTTCCTCTTTTTTCATTTGTTCGTTCTCCCTCCTCATCTTGTGCGGAACGCTCTTCTACACAAGCGTCGTTCTTTACATTAATTATACTGTGTGTTGTTTGCAGTTAAAATGTATATTATAACTTATATATATATATATATATATATATATTAGGGTGTGTTTATGGTATATGGTGAAAAATGCGAAATGAAAATGCAAGGGAGCGGAACCATTTATTTTGTGAGGATACATGAGAAAACAGAACAGGCAAAATTTCTTTGTAATCCAACAACATTTAG
The DNA here is from genome assembly GCA_023014485.1 of Bathynomus jamesi. Taxonomy (NCBI): domain Eukaryota; kingdom Metazoa; phylum Arthropoda; class Malacostraca; order Isopoda; family Cirolanidae; genus Bathynomus; species Bathynomus jamesi. The sequence continues at coordinate 1,712,667 of JAJOZX010000155.1, forward strand.
AGGTTGCCCACAGCTGATAGGTATTTTCAATTTATAGGGCAATGGAAATTTTAATTCTCAGTTTAAATGATAAATTGCATCTCCAATATACATCTCCAATAAGTATTCAGAACAAATATATCGTGTGAGTATATTCACTAAATTCATAATTAACGATTAAAGTACATGACACCTCGAGTGTTGGCGTTCATTTTTTCATCAAAGTGGCTTTGGAGGCTGTCGGCAAGACTTTACGATGTTCTTCGACGATTTGAATCATGAACTGCATCTGCTCTTCGTTCCGAGTCCTTCCAGCCTTCGTGAATTCTTGAATCAATGCTATGCCTCGCTCTGCTGCATCATTCACTACATTTAAGGAATCCACCCTGATCTTTGCTGAACCAAAGCTGGTGTTGTTTTCCCAGTTTGATGGATCCTCTTGCAGGAAATCGACCGGAAGATCTAGAAGGGTGAACAGATTGTACGTATTGGAAGAGCAAAAGTCTGCCAGGGTCTTTCCTCTTGGATCTGGAATCCAGACTCGTCGGGGGGGAGCTTCTGACCCTTCAACGGAATTCATATTCTCTACCATTTTCCGCTTTTCATCATCATCGACTGCAGGATCGAATAGTGCAAGGCCCACGTTTACCTCATTGAGGTACCAGAGATGCCGATTAAAACTCTTGTACCCAGCGGCGTTGGTGTTTTGCAACTTTTGAAGGAGGGCTAAGTCGCTTCGTGGAGCGCTTGCTGCTTCTCTTGCTGAAAACCACGGAAGGACGTAATCTTGAGCAACGAAGAGACAGAAGTCCCGCAACCCAGAAATCAGGCGGTCACTGCTACTTGCTCCACGAGATGTTGAAGGACATTGGTTCATGTGCATCGTGAACTGGTATCTGAACATCCAAATCTTGAAAGAGTAAATTTCACGCGCCACCCACCGTGCTCGGTGCAAAGCCCCTGGAGCCATGAACACAGGACTCCGACGTCCGTGAGGTACTCCTCCCAAGAAAATGACTACAAGTTCAAGAAGCTCTTTGTAGTCATCTCTGGGATGCTTCACTTTCAGAAGGTCATTTGCTTCATGAATCATCTTCTCGGCCCAGGGACTGATCACTGCAGCCGTGTCCTCTTCGTCCGCGGCAGTGGAGTATTCATTCAATTTCAGTTGCGGCCAAACATTACGGAAGCTCTGGAAAATCGTAATCTCAGGTCCTTTGGAAAGGTCTCCAACAAGGAAAGAAAATACTGCTTCAAGCAGCAGTTCCAGCACGTGATGTCGACACGCAAAGTAAATCATTTCACGCCTGAGAGCCTGCTCTACTCGCACACACACTCCTCCATGGATGCCGGTGTTGGTGGCTGTCGTGTCAAAGCAAAGAGCTTTGATCTTCTGGCCAAGATCCCAGTTTTCGATGGTTTCGATGATGACGATTGCTGTCCTTTCTGCCTTGGAGTCTGGGAGTTTGGGGATGGCTAGAATCTTGCTCATCCCATCCCCGGTAACTGAGATGGCTAAACGGTCGATTTTGTCTCTTCCCATTAAGTCTGCCATAAGTTTTCCATCCCAGTGAAGAACAAGAGGGCATTCAGGCTTGTAGGAAGCTCTCACCTCTGCTTCGTGGGCTGATCTGTACCTGGATCTGCTGGCCCGAATAGCACTTGCACTGAGGCACATCTCACTTATGTCCTGACCCATTTGCATGCCAAAGGGGATGAGAACACGAGCAGCTGCCCTGTCGCTCATCCGCGTGCGGTCCAATGCCGCAGCGACCTCCGAACTGATTGCCGTCGTCCCACGGCGATGTTTTGGAGCCGACGATGTAACTGGCTTTCTTTCAGGACTTGTTTCCTCACTTGATGACGCTGACGATGAGGTTTCCATAACAACGGTAGCAGAGATTTCTTCCATTTCCTGCACATGCCTGTCTTTCCGCTTCAATTCCTGAGCAGTTCTTTCTTGGGCCCTTGCGACTTTTTTGGCAATCTTCTTGTCGACATTTCCAATCCTTCCTCTCCGACCCTCCTCCCTTTGAGCAAGCAGGAAGTCCTTGTCCCCCTGAATTTTGATAAGATTTAGGGCATTTTGGTGACCAATGTCGAAAAGGTTGTTCAAGCTTGACCTGAACGCAGCCTGGTTGTCCAAATTGGTCTTCGTTTTCCGCGAAATTCTCTTCTTCAAACCCTGCCATTCGTCATGCAATTTCCGGACGTGCTTCTTGACGTCGTGCGGATGTTTCGTCGGTAAACCTTCTGTCACCCAGATTTCAATGATGGCTTGTGATGTCAAGGACACACTCTCAGCTAAGGATTTCTTCTCTTCATTGTGGAGATGGAAAAGGTACTTCAATACATCACCTCTTGAAGGTCATTGCTGACCGGCAATAGTAGGACTTGATGACCCCCACAAGCCAGATTGATTTCTTCGATCTTGTACATGCCGCCATCGTTCACCAGTTATCTGTGAATAAGACAAAACAGTGAAATTGGTAAGTTAATTTAACCCATTCATGGATAAAGTACCTCAGGAAAATGTGTAGAAATAAGCCACCCTCTTTGTAACCGTAATCTGTGTTCAAACAATGATTGGCTGGAACCCATGAACACAATATGTATTAAAATTATAATAATTTTGCGAAATCATGCATACATAACCATTTACAGTATATCCAATCCATATATAAATTTAAAATAATCTACGGTACACTACACTATTTCACTCAGACGACGCGAAAAAAGATGATTGCAATACGCTGAAGCAGAGAGCGTCCAAAATTTTATACGCATAAAAATTAAACCTTATAACTATTTTTGGAAACAAAAATATTGCCGGTAAAACAAGTCATTATACTTACAAACAATTCATAATACCATCCATTACAGTGCTAAGTAAAAAAAACGTTTGAAATATATGAATTATTTAAATAACACTTACCGTTATGAGAACTGTGATGCTTCTTGGCCACCATTACGTAAATGCATGAAAGACGTGAGTAATTAAGAGAAAACGATTTAGAATTAAAGAAAATTCATTTGTTGGTATACTGAAGTAAAGAAATATGGATTATCAGAACGCAATTGACAAATGCAATTTCTAATTTTGGGGACGCTGTGTATCAATGGGTTAATAAACACTAGATGTGACTTAAAAAGGGCGCATAAATAAATGAGCATATGGGTAAAACTTTGGGGTCTTTGGGCAACCTCTAAATATTTGATGATTTTCCAAAAAAATCATGTGCTTTATTTGCTCCCGGAACCTCATCATTTGCGGGGTTCCGTGACCCGAAATTCACACTTTCAGTTTTTAAAACCACCCTAATATATATGTATATATATATATATATATATATATATGTATATTTTTTTTTTTTTTTTTTTTCCAGATTTACCGCCGATTCGTACCTAAAGAGACGGTACATATCTCGGCGAGGCAGTGAGTGGGTGATGTCACTGTGCTAGGGGCGGTAGACTAGGGGAATGAGTAAGGGTCAGTCGATGGATAATGGGTAGGAGGGGTACGGTTTCAGATACGATGGAGCAGATGGGAGTGAGTAAGGAAGAGGAGAACGGCTTCGGCTGAAAAGTGGGGGCCGTCGGCGAGTATAGATCGTAGGCAGTTGGGTATGGGGTTTTCGGCCGAGAGGGGAGAAACACCTGCGACGGAGAGCGGCCAACTTTGAGCATTCCACCAGAAGGTGTAAGACAGTGATAGGGGTATGGCAGGTAGAGCAAAGCGGGGCTGGCGATTTCGCCATAAGGTGTCCGTGGGTGATGCGGGTGTGACCTATGCGGAGACGGGCTAGGATTACTTCTTTATGGCGGGACCGGTGGAATGAAGAAGCCCAGTGTCCTATTTGCGGTTTGATCGTGTGGAGTTTATTTTGTGTGGCCTGGTCCCATTCCCGCTGCCATATGGAGCGGAAGTGGGAGCGGAAAGCCGGGAAGAAGTCGGAGAAGGGGAGGGGTCGGGAGGAGGCCGGCAGCAAGCAGGCCGTCTTCGCTGTGCGGTCCGCCGCCTCGTTACCCTGGATGCCGACATGAGCCGGGACCCAACAGAATGCGATTGTCTTATGTTGGAAGATCGTTAAAAAGTGGAAGGTCTGCTGGATGATACAGACGAGCGGGTGAGGGGAGTTAAATCTTTCTCGGGAGAGAAGTGCACTTTGGGAATCCGAATAAATGACAAAAGAGCTGGCAGAGTGGGTGCGCACAATATCGAGGGCCTCCGTTATGGCGAAAAGTTCCGCCGAAAAAACGGAGGCCTCGCGGGCAGGCCGACGCTCCGGGAGAGCGGCTGGGACAGAATCACCGCTGAGGAGGCCACACCAGCTTCCGAGCGGGAACCATCCGTGTAAATGGCGATTGCGTCCGGGTGTTGGGTTGCGTGTTCGCGGAAAAGTGACCTGTATATCATGGCGCTCGTGGTAGTCTTCGGTAGGGAACACAGATCTTTGCAGAACTTGATAGGGGTTAGGATCCAGGGGGGGTAGATGCTGAATGAAATGGGGATAACTGAGGGGGCGGGCATGTTGAAAAGATCAAGGAAAGAGCGGACCGCTTCAGTGAAGTGCCAGCTCCGTCCCTGAGGTGGTAGTTCTAAAACCGCCGTGCCCAGAAGCGAAGAAGGTAGCCTCTGTGCACGGAGGTATGTCCGCATGAGGAGTAGACCCCGTCGGAGAGCGAGAGGGAGATGATCACATTCCACATGGAGGCTGGAGGCTGGGGAGGAGCGGAAAGCACCGGTGGCGAGGCGGAGGCCTCTATTAAGTACCGGGTCCAGGATACGGAGGCGGGCGTTGGAGGCTGAACCATAAACTGCGCTACCATAGTCCAGCTTCGACTGTACTATGGAAGTATAAAGGCGAAGAAGAGAGCGTCGATCTGCACCCCATGTGGTGTGAGAGAGGTGATCCAGGAGAGCGAGGGGGCGTCGAAGGGATTGCTTTAAGTGCTTGAGATGGGGAACCCAATTGAGCCGTCGGTCTAGGGTCATGCCCAGAAAACGCGTGGAGGGTACCACCTCAAGAGGACTGCCGTATAATGTAACAGAGGGTAGAGGAAGGGTTGTGGGTCTTCTTCTACTGAAGACCATACACTTGGACTTAGGGATGGAGAGGCGGAAACCCACCGACGTCGCCCACCTCTCCACCCGGTAGATGGCGAGCTGCATTTGCCGTTGAACGACAGACGGTTCTCGCCCTGCGAAGTAGATTGCAAGGTCATCCGCGTAGATGGAAGAGCGGATTGTGGGTGGAAGGCATTGTGAGACCGTGTTCATCACGACAGAGAAGCAGAGAACACTGAGGATGCTTCCCTGTGGGACCCCGTCCTCCTGCACAAAGGTGTCAGAGAGGACTGAGCCCACCCGGACTTTAAAGGTCCGAGAAGTAAGGAAGCCCCTGATGAAGGTAGGCATGGCTCCGACAAGGCCCAGATGTCGCAGCTGACCGAGGATCATTGCTCGACGGGTGGTGTCATAGGCCTTCTGGATGTCGAAGAAAACTGACAGTACGAACTGTCTATTGTCGAAGGCATCCTGTATGTCTCGGCTGAGAAGCAGGAGGAGATCAGTGGTGGAGCGGAATTGTCTGAAGCCGGACTATATATATATATATATATATATATATATATATATATATATATATATATATAAAGCTCGAGTTTGTCCTCGGGGATATAGTTAAGAATATACGTAAGAAAAATTGGCAGACCTTAAGCTTGCATTGTTGCTACGGTTTCTGTAAGAGAAGGACATGTCCTGTTATGAGTGCAGTGTTGTTGTTAAAGGTTTTCAGATAAATGTTTCAGTAAGTAGAAACTTATTTCTCCTGTAGTGAAATAAATATGGTATACCATAACGACATTCATTGCCTGGAAAAATTTAATGGGAATGATGGGAATAACTTGTGCAAAGATGGCGTTTTGTTCTTTACTATAAAACTCGTCTTTCAGGAGTCAGGGGTGAAAATGGGAGTTGCTTCCCCGCATTATACTGCTGATTGATCCTTCTCAGAATACAAAAGAAGCCCCGAACACATTGCCCAAAGTAGAATGGCTTCCCGAGTTGAGACCTTCAAATGAGTAATAAATTCACCGAGCTCTTTTTTTGCCTTTCAAAATTTCTTTTAATCAATTTATCTTCATCCGTAAATACTGTACATTCAAATAGCATCACAAATGTTATCGAAACTTCATTAATTTACTTCATAACACAGTTTTTATAAACAATTGGTTTGCAGGAAGTGTTGCACGAATGAAAGTTTACAGTTATTGGATCACTTGAATCACTCGCATTCAAACTATTTCACAAACTTTGTATTGTAATGAACACCAATTCCAACATACTGTATGTAAAATTGATTTCTATACATTTATTATCGTTTGCTTGAAGACAGCTTTAAGGATTCCACCATTTGTAAATTAAGAAAATATTGTTCAGACGACTTCTCATTTCCTCTTCAGCTGTCTACTTAAATATGAAATTAGGATTGGTCTTGAATTTTACGCACTGCACAATAATTTTTAAAGAAAATTTGAAGTTCCTCGAGCGCTCATTACATTCATCCTTTGTATGAAAATGAAAAGTACCTGCATCTGTTGGGCATATTGCATACATTAAGTAATGCTCGAATAGCTTCAAAATATACATAACTTATAAACTTTTCGGAACTTAAACTAGGTTATTAAATGTATTCTGAAGCAACAACTTTAAATTGGAAGAAACAACAACCCTAAGGGATGCGCATTTCAATATTCTAATAAATTCATATCCAAGCCAAGAATGTTATGGGGCGAATACAGTCCTCACGCATCACGAGGTTATTCGTGAATAGAGTTAACCGTGATTTACTAATTCCGACCATTCTGCAGTTATCCTGATCATGACACCGACTTAACCGTGGTTTGGTGCGGTGTCCACATCCACGGCTCGCTTCCCGCCAGTCAACCACAACGCGCCTCAGTCAGTGTCTCTCCGCCCTTCATAAAGTATACATGTGCGCTTCTAGTTACGTATTTTTTTTCCAAACTGCCAAAGACAATTGATATTAACAGCAATGTCAGCAGAGGGAGGGGTTACAATCTTCAGGAGCGGATGATCTTCACATTTTGTGTTGGGTTTGCAAAATATGGGGTTTTATTAATAATATAAAATATCGTAAAATTTTGACATAGAAAACATAAGTTAGATTATAAATTCCAAATAGGCCTCAGGTAACTCGAGAAAATACGTGACTTCCTGCACGAAAACATCCCGTCAAAACGTGTTGTCAATGGAACACGTGACGTTGTTTTGTTCAACCACTGAGGTATGGAAATATCAGTCACATGATGCCACACCTCCATTTCATCTAATCATATATTTGTAAATAATCTTAGTGTTTAAATAGTACTTGAAATAAATATAAAAATAATTTAATACTGTCAAAAATATTTTATGCAGGAAGGAGGGGCCAATGGCCCCCATAGAAGAAGAAGAGCCAAAATCAGGGCCGGTGGTTTTCGGGATGCCAAGACACTCTGCGTTTGAAAAATGGGAGGTCATAGACAGGGGTAAAGATGGATTGAGGAAGATTGTTCCAGAGTTGACCGGTTGAGTAGATGAAGGACTGGAAATACCGATTAATCTTTGCGTTAGAGAGTTGGACAGAAAAGGAGTGACAAAGTGTAGAAAGTCTGGTACTACGTGCTCTCCATAAAGGAGGAGGCATGCAGTTAGAGAGTTCAGAAGAGCAATGTCTGTTAGAATAGCGATAGTAAAGAGAGAGTGAGGCAACATTGTTGCAAAGAGAGAAATTGAAGACAGTGAGTAAGAGGCGGGGAATTGATGAGTTGAAAAGCCTTTGATTCCACCCAGTCAAGTACGGCTGCATGGGTTGAGCCACCCCATACATGAGAACCATACTCCATACAGGGGCGAACAAGACCCCTGGAGAGAGACAGCAACTGAGTAGGGGTAAAGAAACCACGGAGGCGGTACAGTACACTTAACTTCTTAGAAGCTGTTTTAGAAAGAATATATGTGATCTTTCCAGGAAAGTCCACAAAAAAAGGAAACACCAAGAATGTGTGTTGTTGAAGGTAAGGGGATAGTCGTGTGGAAGATTGTGACGAGTAGACATATAAAGGAACTGAGTTTTTGAGACATTAAATGCCACAAAGTTTTCTCTGCACCAATCAGAGATAGCAGAAAGATCAGAGGTCAGGTGCTCCATAGCCGTACTACGCGAATCATGGAGTGATTCTTGAGAAGGACCTTTGGGAAGCGGGTGAAGAAGTGAAGAGTGGAATCATCGGCATGGGAGTGAATAGAACAGGAAGTGCGGATTAAAAGATCATTAATAAATAAAAGGAAAAGAGTGGGTGACAGGACAGAACCCTGAGAAACACCACTGTTGATAGCTTTAGGAGAAGAACAGTGGCCATTTACAACAGCAGCTATAGATCGGCCAGAAAGGAAAAAAGGCGCAGATAGAAGGATAGAAACAGAAGGAAAGCAGTTTGGAAATTAAAGATTTGTGCCAGACTCTATCAAAAGCTTTTGATATGTCAAGCGCAATAGCAAAAGTTTCACCGAAATCCCGAGAGGATGACCAAGAGTCAGAAAGATATGCAAGAAGATCGCCAGGAGAGCGTTTCTTGCGGAATCCATACTGACGATCTGAAAGAAGATTGTGAGAAGAGAGCTGTTTAAGAATCTTCCTATTAAGGATAGATTAAAAAACTTTAGAAAGGCAAGAAATCAAAGCATTTGGACGATAGTTGTAAGGTTGAGAGCGGTCACCCTTCTTTGGGACAGGCTGAATAAAAGCGAACTTCCAACAGGAAGGAAAAGTACCAGATGAGAGATAAAGACGAAAGAGTTTGCCTAGGCAGGGTGTCAGCACAGAAGCACAGTTCTTAAGAACAGCAGGAGGAACACCATCAGGGCCATACGCCTTCCTAAAGTTGAGCCCAGATAGGGCAGAAAAACATCTTTAGAAAAGATTCTAATTTCAGACATAATAAAGTCAGAGGGAGGAGCAGATGGAGGAACAGCACCGGAATCGTCCAAAGTTGAGTTGTAAGCGAAAGTTCGAGCCAAGAGTTCAGCTTTATTAGGGGAAGAAACGGCAACTGAGCCATCGGAATGGAAAAAAGGAGGGAAAGAAAAGGAAATAAAGTTGTTGAAGAGGTTCTTCGCTAGATGCCAGAAAGATCGAGAAGAATTAGAATTGGATAGGTTTTCATATTTTTGTCGGATTATGGAATTTTTGGCTAGTCGAAAAACAGATTTTGCACGATTCCGTGCAGAAATATAAGCTGAGTGAGAGTCGGGAGTTGGAGGGCAACGGTACCTTCTGAAAAGTTCATAGGTAACATAAGTTACTTAAATAATATAAAACAGTTAGATGAAAAACCCGAATTCTCGAGGCTAAAGGGAGAAAGAGAGTGTACAAGAAGACCGGAAGATAGTCGGTAAAAATAAAACAGAGGGAGAAGATAGTCGGGAACAGCCACGCAGAGGGAGAGGGTCATACACAATCTATCATAAGATCGTATTTGCCCTCCCCCCTTGTCACTTTTAGTTTATATTTCCGTAAAGTCCGTGGGAAATAGAGCCGATTTTTAAAATGAACTTTGGCCAGTAAATTCAAGTAAATTTTTCCAAGTGGCCGTTTTACGGAAAATTTCCTTTCTGCCCTAGCCTTATTCTTGTCCCTCGACAGGCCATACTCCCGTTTCGTTAGATCTATTCTTGTCCTCCCGAGCTAACCCATATTCCCCTTTCTCCTTAGGTCTATTTGGTTTACAATCAAGGCCTATTTCCCTTTATTATTAATTATATAACGTAAATGTAATTTATTCATTCTATGAACAATTGTGTTTCATAAAAAAAATTGAAGGTATATTTTTAAATTGTTACGATAATGAGTGTCACTTAGCTGAGGTTTGAGGGAAAAATAATACGAAGGAAAACAACATAAATGGGTTCACGCAACCATCTTCGTGTCATTAACAATATCGTGCATTAATACGCTAACACCCACCCACGAACGGTTCAATGAAAAGATCGCCGGAACAGCCACCACATCCACTAACAACATTCGGGTTAGTAGTTTATGAGCAAAACTCCCGAGTGCAAATGCAATTGAATGCAATATGATCAATATTGATTGGTGCAACGGCAGAGCCATGTAACGCTGCAAGGCACTAGCACAGTGCCAGAGTGGGAATAGGTTATGCATGAGTGGGGGTCGGGGTAGACCCTCCAAGCGGGGGAGTGAGGTAACCTAACCTATCATGTATGTATTTATGTCTGCATGTGTGTTTGCATGTTTGCATGTATGTATTTAGTGTGTGTATATATTTGTGTGTGCTTACATGTATGTATGTATGTATGTATTTAAAGGACAAAAACACAAGTCTTCATTAAAGGCATAGCTTGAGAAGAAACAGCCATCTGCTGGAGCATCTTGACGCATAATGCTGGTTTCCCGAACCTCTCTAGATGGCTAAGACCCTCAGCCACTCAGCCAGCACGACAGGCTGTAATCCAAATCCATATTATATATATATATATAATATATATATATATATATATATATTATATATATATATATATATATATATATATATATATATATATATACACACAGTATATATATGCACAGTCGAAATTATTATTTTATTAGTAAAAGAATTGAACCTAACCATTATGGACATCTACACAGTGGTGGATTATCAGTGAGGCTATTGAGGCTGAAGCCTCAGGCTCCTATGCTTGAGAGGCCCCCCCCTGAAGCCTCAGGCTCCTATGCTTGAGAGGCCCCCATTGAGTTTCAGTGATATAATTCTTGATTTCGCAAACTTCTTTGATTAAATATGACAGAGTACACAAACTGACAAATTCCCTGTTTTATTTTATGTTTTATAGGCCCTAAAGTAAAGTTTGTTTAATACTGTTTGGTTTTGGCAAACGGCAAAATACACTATGTTAATGTCCTTTAAGTTTGTTTCTCAATTAGCCTGAGCACCGTACATATGATTCGTGTAAATGTACTATGTACTGTACATGTGCATGTATTGTTAATAAGAAGCTATAGAGAAGGGCCCCCATATTCTTCATTGCCCCGGGGCCCCGAGGTGTCTTAATCCGCCTCTGTATGTATAATGGAGACTGAAACCAAACCTATATTACTAAAGCATGTTCCAGAGAGACAAAAAAGAAAACGTTAGAAGTTCGAGAGAAAGATCAGGACACTATGTAGACAACAGAAGCAAACCTTAAAACATCTCCGCAGATGCAAGGAGACCCAAACTAGAGAGGAAACTAGGCGAAATAGAAATGGACCTAAAGCAAACATTCATACATAAGACAAACGAGGAGGAAAACAAGGTAGCAGAAAACAAAAAAATAACCCAAAATATTTCTACACGTTTGCGAATAGGAAAATGCAATGCAAAGAGAGTATTGGTCCGTTATGGATGGGGAGGCTAAACACACAAATGACCCCCAAAAAATGATCGAACTGCTTAAGGAACAATTTAACTCTGTTTAGCACCCCTAAGTCCGAGATAAATGTAGAAAATCCAGACGAATTTTTCGACAATGATACAAATCAGCCAAGAACAAATTCTGGCACAAACCTATTAATGAACAGAATTTTCGGAAGGAGATGTAATTAAGGCTCTATCACAGATGCGAGACAATTCGGCACCAGGGGCAGACACATGGAGTACCACGCTTCTGAAGAAATGCAAAGAGAGTATTGCCAAACCGCTATACCTACTATGGAGGAAATCATTTGACACAGGAGAAATTCCACTTCCATTAAAGAACGCAAACATTGCCCCCTTGTTTACAGGTGGTAACAGAGCACTGTCCAAGAATTATCGGCCGGTATCTCTCACCTTCCACCTTATAAAGTGCTTTGAACATATAATTAGAGGCAAAACTACCAACTACCTACAAGAAAAGAACTTATACAACCCAAATCAACATGGTTTCAGGGCTGGAAGATCATGCCCATCACAGCTATTAGACCACCACGAGAAAATATTGGAAACACGGTGTCGAGGACAAAATATAGATGGAATATATACTGACTTTGTTAAAACGTTCGATAAATGTAACCGTGGAATTATAGCACTCAAACTTAAGAATACAGGAATTACTGGAAAGCTAGAAGATGGATATTTAATTTCTTCATGCAAAGAACACAAATAGTTGCGGTAAATGGAGTCATATCGGAAGTCTCGGAAGTAGAGAGCTCTGTCCCACAAGGGACAGTATTAGCTCCCTTGCTGTTCATACAGTAGTAATGATTGCAGATATTGATGCAGATATCAATGACAGTATTGTATAATGCTTCGCATCTGACACAAAGATATGCAAGGAAATATTGAACGAAAGTGACAGAAAAATTACAAAACGACTTTCAAATATTATTCCAGTGGACAGAAGACAACAATATGAAGTTCAACGAAGCAAAATACGAACTTCTAAGATATGGTAATAACAAGGAGCTACATAATAAAAGGTACAAAATTCTGCGAGGTGTGCGAGCCAAACAAATAACACCAAATCCACAAGTCAGTGATTTTGGAGTAATAATGTCGTCGGGTGTAGAACTCAGAGAGCACTATAACATCAAAATTAAAAAGGCTAGGAAACTAATGGGAATCATCTGGAGGAGCTTCCGCAGCAGAAAAGCAAACATCATGCTCAAATTATGGAAGAGTCTAGTCCTACCAATAATTGAGTATTGCTCAGTAGTCACAAGCCCATACAAAAACGAGTCATTGCAAACATTGAAGCTATGCAAAGGACTTTTACGTCTAAGATAGAAGAAACGGAAGGTGAAGACTACTGGTCTCGACTACAATCCCTGAAACTCTACTCTCTCGAAAGAAGGCGGGAACGATACACAATAATATACAGGTGGAAAATACTTGAGAGCTTTGTCCCTAACCTTAGAAATGAAAGAAACAAAATGGAATGAGAGCAGAGGCAGATTTTGTACTGACCCTGCTGCGGTGGGAAAGGGGGCCATGAAAACGAGGATGGAAAATACCCTCAGAATACGAGCTTAAAACTTTTCACTGCCCTACCAAAAGAAGTGAGGAATCTCCAGCACACCGACCTGAATAACTTCAAGAACCAGGTCGACAGATTCCTGTGCAAAGTCGCTGACCAGCCGTGCTTGGCTGGCTACGAAGGCAGGAGGAGATCAGAGAGCAATTCCATTCTTCGCCAAATCCCGCACATGAGGTGGGATGCTGCAGAGGGGTCGACTGCAGGTCGATCCTGAACCGTCGTTCGAACTCACATAAAGTAACGAAGTAACATATATACTCTCATTTCCTTTAAATGTGCTTACATTATTTATTTTGTCATGAACCGTGTTGTCTGAACACACACACACACATACACGTACTGCATATATATATATATATATATGTTAAACACAGACCGTGCATGGAACAAGGAACTCTTCTGGGAAAATTAAATCCACTATAGTCCGAATAAGTAATGGTAAATGACAAATACCATAGTTTTTTTCCTTTTTCATGATTTTAGCCCGACGTGGGCAACGGGTCTCTCGCAAAGAGATCCCATAAATATAGCTTCCCTCACCAGCTATCTGCAAAGCAGACAGGATCCAGCTTTGGGACGTGGATCTAGGGTTTAAAGCAAACCTAGATCCCTACACTCAGAACCTCTATATAAGTAAAAGACTCGTTGCATTCACGTCGTGTTGAATAAATCAAAGAAAAAGGGGGTAACTATTGTATTTTTAGCCAAAAAAACCAAAACTTAAACCTCAACCGGGACATTGAGCGTCCACTTTTCAAGGCACGAAACACGTCCGTTTAGTATACACAAACTCAGAATGGTTCCCTGAGAACATTATATGTTAAACACAGACCGTGCATGGAACAAGGAACTCTTCTGGGAAAATTAAATCCACTATAGTCCGAATAAGTAATGGTAAATGACAAATACCATAGTTTTTTTCCTTTTTCATGATTTTAGCCCGACGTGGGCAACGGGTCTCTCGCAAAGAGATCCCATAAATATAGCTTCCCTCACCAGCTATCTGCAAAGCAGACAGGATCCAGCTTTGGGACGTGGATCTAGGGTTTAAAGCAAACCTAGATCCCTACACTCAGAACCTCTATATAAGTAAAAGACTCGTTGCATTCACGTCGTGTTGAATAAATCAAAGAAAAAGGGGTAACTATTGTATTTTTAGCCAAAAAAACCAAAACTTAAACCTCAACCGGGACATTGAGCGTCCACTTTTCAAGGCACGAAACACGTCCGTTTAGTATACACAAACTCAGAATGGTTCCCTGAGAACATTATATGTTAAACACAGACCGTGCATGGAACAAGGAACTCTTCTGGGAAAATTAAATCCACTATAGTCCGAATAAGTAATGGTAAATGACAAATAGTGGATTTAATTTTCCCAGAAGAGTTCCTTGTTCCATGCACGGTCTGTGTTTAACATATAATGTTCTCAGGGAACCATTCTGAGTTTGTGTATACTAAACGGACGTGTTTCGTGCCTTGAAAAGTGGACGCTCAATGTCCCGGTTGAGGTTTAAGTTTTGGTTTTTTTGGCTAAAAATACAATAGTTACCCCCTTTTTCTTTGATTTATTCAACACGACGTGAATGCAACGAGTCTTTTACTTATATAGAGGTTCTGAGTGTAGGGATCTAGGTTTGCTTTAAACCCTAGATCCACGTCCCAAAGCTGGATCCTGTCTGCTTTGCAGATAGCTGGTGAGGGAAGCTATATTTATGGGATCTCTTTGCGAGAGACCCGTTGCCCACGTCGGGCTAAAATCATGAAAAAGGAAAAAAACTATGGTATTTGTCATTTACCATTACTTATTCGGACTATAGTGGATTTAATTTTCCCAGAAGAGTTCCTTGTTCCATGCACGGTCTGTGTTTAACATATAATGTTCTCAGGGAACCATTCTGAGTTTGTATATATATATATATATATATATATATAAATTTTATATATATATATATATATATATATATATATATATATAAACTTATATATATATATATATATATATATATATATATATATATATATATATATGAAAATTATTTCACGAAAGTAACACGTGAAAAATATTTATGATGAATAAAACCACGAAGGAAAGGAAACACAAAATGGTGCTCAAGCGCTTTCGTCTAATGACATCCTCAGGATGTCATTAGACGAAAGCGCTTGAGCACCATTTTGTGTTTCCTTTCCTTCGTGGATTTATTCATCATATATATATATATATATATATAGGGTGTCCCAAAAAAAACTATATACTCTTTATAGCATCATATATTTTATAATTAAAAAAAAAAACCAAACAATATATTGTTATAGCAATTGCCAATGAAAGGTAAATTAGTAATCTAAGTGATCAAAATGTTATAGCGAGTTGTTTGCATATAAAATTTAATTAACTACGCCAAGTGCTCAAAATGTTCTCCGGCGGCATGAATGCACTTTCAATACAACAAAATCTTGTGGTCTGATGAAGCTACCTTCAAGCTGAATGGCACAGTAAATCGACACAACTGCAGGTACTGGTCACTTGATAATCCACACGTTTATGTGGATAAACATGTTAATTTACCAGGATTAACAACATGGTGCGGTTTATCATCCAGGGGTTTGGTTGGACCATTTTTCTTTAATGGGACAGTTACCGGTGCCGCATATCTCGACATGCTGCGGACAGAAATTATACCTGCAGTTCGGAAGTTGTTTGGAACGACGACTTTTACTTTCAACAAGATGGAGCCCCCCTCATTATCAATGTGATGTCAGAAGGTACCTCGATGAAACGTTGCCTAACCGTTGGATAGGACGAAGAGGAAGCGTTGAGTATCCTCCACGTTCACAGGACTTGACTCCACTTGATTTTTACTTGTGGGGCTACCTGAAGGATGCAGTTTATGGTACAAGACCTGCAACACTTGAACACCTTAAGGATGCAATTAGGGAAAAGTGCAGGACCATCACAGCATCCACATTAGTCCATGTCTGCGAATCAGTTAGTCGACGCATTCAAAAGTGCATTCATGCCGCCGGAGAACATTTTGAGCACTTGGCGTAGTTAATTAAATTTTATATGCAAACAACTCGCTATAACATTTTGATCACTTAGATTACTAATTTACCTTTCATTGGCAATTGCTATAACAATATATTGTTTGGTTTTTTTTTAAATTATAAAATATATGATGCTATACAGAGTATATATTTTTTTTGGGACACCCTCTATATATATATATATATATATATACAGTATATATATATATATATGTCGTTTCTATTCATATATATATATATATATATATATATATATATATATATATATATATATATGTATACACACATTTTCAACTGCAAAGAACACGCAGTATAATTAACGTAAAGAACGACGCTTGTATAGAAGACATCCCGCGCAAGATGAGGAGGAAGAACGAACAAATGAAAAATGAAGTAACCACCCGGGAATCGAACCAGGGATCTTCCGATTGCCGGTCAGATATGATAACCATTACACCATGGGCCTCACTCGATCAGAAGTCGTAATTCTCCTACATACGCGCAGAAACCAATGCCCCGAGGGGGGCACCTCTCGCATGCCGCACATATATACATTTTCAACTGCAAAGAACACGCAGTATAATTAACGTAAAGAACGACGCTTATATAGAAGACATTCCGCGCAAGATGAGGAGGGAGAACGAACAAATGAAAAAATGACCGGCAATCGGAAGATCCCGGGTTCGATTCCCGGGTGGTTACCTCATTTTTTCATTTGTTCGTTGTCCCTCCTCATCTTGCGCGGACTGTCTTCTATACA
Source organism: Bathynomus jamesi (assembly GCA_023014485.1). Taxonomy (NCBI): domain Eukaryota; kingdom Metazoa; phylum Arthropoda; class Malacostraca; order Isopoda; family Cirolanidae; genus Bathynomus; species Bathynomus jamesi. The sequence continues at coordinate 1,729,535 of JAJOZX010000155.1, forward strand.
AGCGTCGTTCTTTACGTTAATTATACTGCGTGTTCTTTGCAGTTGAAAATGTATATATGTGCGGCATGCGGGAGGTGCCCCCCTCGGGGCATTGGTTTCTGCGCGTATGTAGGAGAATTGCGACTTCTGATCGAGTGAGGCCCATGGTGTAATGGTTATCATATCTGACCGGCAATCGGAAGACCCCGGGTTCGATTCCCGGGTGGTTACCTCATTTTTTCATTTGTTCGTTCTCCCTCCTCATCTTGCGCGGAATGTCTTCTATACAAGCGTCGTTCTTTACGATATATATATATATATATATACTGTATATATGGGACGAATTTCACAATTAAACACATAAAATGAATGAATGATGCAAATCCACAAGGAAAAAGAAAAATTATTCCAAGGCCTTTCGTTCATTCAGAAATACACCTCGTCAGGGACATATATATATATATACAGTGGCGACTCGTGGTATAAATGTATGGGGGTGCGATTTCATAAAATTGTACGACAACACGGACTCACAATAGGCTAGCGCGAATCCAACTGCCGCTCACAAGAGTACTTGTATTAACATATGCGGCTATGCCAGACGTACAATTCTAGTTAATTACAAATAAGTAATAATTTCAATAAAATACATATAAATGGCTTATATCATTATTACTGAAGTAACTATTAGTAAAAATAAAGTTGTTATTGTTATTATAAAAAAAATTCGCGATTGTACTTATATTTTCATTACAACAGTAAAATATAATTTATATTTACTTGAGCGAAAAATCTATCGCTCCATTCGGCTGCAATATTATTTTGTATTCAAACAGCGGTACGCTGTTTGAAGCTATGCTATAAGTTTAGAATATTATGTACTGTATGAAGGCTTACTCAAAATGCCTCATGAATCAAGATATGCCACATGAATTTTTAAAATATATTTCAAGAATATTTATTTTAATATCTTAAAATTAATATATTTTTTATCTGTTAAATTAATATTTATCGTTTCAAGCAAGGGGGAGCGACCGCTCCATCGCTCCTATACGCCAGTCGCCACTGTATATATATATATATATATTTCTTTGACTGAGTCTCGCGCTCTCTCACGCGCACACACACACACACAAAGTTTTTATTATGTATACTGCAAGGTGTCCGGCGAATTTGTCTACAACAATTTGTCTAAAGATACAATTCATCTACAACAATTTGTCTACAACAATTTATCTACAGCAATTAGTCTACAGATACATTTTATCTACAATAATTTGTCTACAGATACAATTTGTCTAGAGAGGAAAAATGAAAGCTATTTGATGTTAATTATTATTAATTTTTTCAAAAAAATGAAAAATTTGTTTCTGCAATCGGTTTTCTTGAGAAATGCTAAAGAAAAATGTTATTAGATATTGAATAAATTTATTTACTGAAACGACGCAATACACTCCAACATTTTTTTGAATAAGTCCGAGCTGGTGTGGCGCTTACGCCATACAAATTCACAAAAAATGACAAGAATTAGTGCGATATCTTGCAAAAAACAATAGTATAAGAAACTCGATTAGGTCAGGTTAGGTTAGGTCAGGTCAGGTTAAGTCAGGTTAGGTTAGGTTAGGTTAGGTTAGGTCAGGTTAGGTTAGGTTTCTCAAGAAAACCGATTGCAGAAACAAAATCAGGGTCATCGACTGCCCTTGTTTTCAATTTCGTAGAAAATCGAGAGCAGTCCATGAAACATACTAGGTCCAATATTAGTAATAGTTTCTCTAGACAAATTGTATCTGTAGACAAATTATTGTAGATAAATTGTATCTGTAGACTAATTGTTGTAGATAAATTGTTGTAGACAAATTGTTGTAGATGAATTGTATCTTTAGACAAATTGTTGTACACAAATTCGCCTAAAATCATACTGCAATTAATATAAAACGTTCTCGGTGAAGATTCGGTAGAACACATCCACCCAAACTAGTAACGAAAATAGGTTTTTCTGGTATATTTCATGCTGTTTCAATTGAATCTGACCTTCATTTTTGACGGAAATGCACCGTTATGGAGATAGCCCCCCCCACCCTCCAGGGCTTTGAAGAAGAGGGAAATTGTGGGTTAATAAGGCCAGAATCAATTGAAACAGCATGAAATACACCAGAAAAACCTACTTTCGTCAGTAATATTCACGGCAAAAGTAACCTAACCTAGTCTAACCTGGTACTACTTATCTTTCCGGGTCCCGACAATGACCCAACTTTACCTTTCCGGGTATAATCGCTTATGGCGTTGGATACCACAAAGGTTAATTGAGTGCCCAGTTAGGTCAACTGTATGCCCTTAACAATTGGTTAGGTTAAGTCGTGATATTTTCGTTAAAAGTAACGAAAATAACAACTTACCCTAACCAATTGTCAAGGGCATAAAGTTGACCTAACTGGGTATACAGTTGACCTAACCGGGCATTCAATTAACCTAACCGGGCATTCAATTAACTTAACTTGACATGGGTACCCCATAATGAATTCGGGACCCAGAAAGGTAAGTAATATCCCTAACCTAACCTAGGCCTAGATGACGTCCCACTCAGACTTGGAGTTCCCACCACAAAGCGACTGTTGAATTCAAATTTCAGCCGCCGGACCTGCGCAGTATTACGTGACAATGGGGCAGCCGCTGACTGGCTAATGATAACATGACTACATACGTCACGGGACGAGATGGTTTGACTCGTGCATAATGGCGCCAAAATTTAATAATTTTGAAAATAAATATCTCGATAAATAAGAATTTCGGCCAAAATTAGTATAGAATAACGTATTCTTGTTTTCTTCGCTCTATCTCCCTGTATAAATATCAATATCGAGTTTGGTGGATGTGTTCTACCGAATCTTAACCACGCTCTCTCTCTCTCTCTCTCTCTCTCTCGCTCTCTCTCTCTCTCTCTTTGCGGAGTTTGAGAACCGTGCGACACTTCGTCACCAAATTATCAATATATATATTCACTCTATCTACAAAATTTGATTTAAAACAGCCAAACCGTTAGCCACTTTACAAATAATCAAACTAAGAAAGGCTAAACGCGGCAACTTTTTATCGTCAAAGGTCCTCGATTACAATCTGAAACAGCGTGACCTCCACGCCAAAAATGTGATTCTCTTATATTTATTATTTAATTTGCTCTGTGTTTATTTAGGTGCTGACGGCGGTGTATATATATATATATATTAAGGCGCACCATAAGAAAATATAGTAGGGGCACTTAATATATTTTGCCCCACCCTTTTTTCTTAGCTAAATAATAGGCCATGGTGCTGAAATATCTTTTGGGCCGTAAGTTTGAACTTTCTGCGCCTCACATAACCGAATTTTTCCAGTTTGAACAAACAAACAAACAAACAAACACTTTATTTCAGACTCAACAGGTACATACATTATACAAGAGGTCCATAGAAGTTTAAGAGTTAGTTGTCTGGAGCACTGACTAAGTAGGCCAGTGAATCATTGTGTATTAATGAACATACAATTGCCTACGCCAATGCTTCCAGATTTGAGATTTATAAAATATATCGGAGACCAGTCCACTAACCATCCTATATATACTGTATATCATACTATTGAGCTAAAATGTTTCTGTGTGTCTGTCCGCTTTCTTAGAAACCGTGCACAGACTAAACGGCACATTGGAAAATTCTGCAACCACCACCAACTGATAGCCAATGAGCTGCCGATGTGCTCTGTCAAGTTTCCCGGTCCTAGGTCACTCCGCGGCCGAGCACGAGCCATTTGCAGGCCCCCCAATTACTGAGGAATCAATAGTTTTCGGTCAAAAGAACGCAGCCATGAAAACCTTAAGCTTCACAAATCTTGATACAATGGGTTCGGACATGAAGCTTAAGATTTCAATTGCTGCGTTCTTTTCTATAAGAGTGAGTGTAAGTACTTCGAAAACGAAAATGACGAGAGCAAAAATACATAATAAACAGTTTGGTAGTCCCGATAATACGTAAGTACCAATATACATATACATATATAAATATACATATATACATATACAGCTAGCTGTGACATATACTGCTACATATACTGTGACATATACTGCTACCTGCCCGGAGGGCGATAGCGAGCTACCGCTTGTGGCTGCTATTATCTTATTGACTGACTCACCAAGCGTAGTGATAAATCTAAATACAAAATTGCGAATGACACTGGCACAGTTAGGCACCTTATTGACTACAAACAGCATACTGACACTAGAAGGAGCACCATTTACAAATCTTGGAGTCCTTAATAAACTAAAAATATTATTATATGCAACATATAATTTTCTTAAATTATACATCCTGTAGTTCCACCACAAATGAGATGTATTTCCCTGAGCATATAATTGTCTACATTGCCTTAGAATATCACAGTCATCTGAAAGACTATCCGTTAGTATGTGGCCAAGATACTTAGTCTGGGTTACTTCTGACAGCACCATACCATTCAATTGAAATTCAGGAAATTTTATATACTTGTAGGCCTTGGTCCTCATAATCATAACATGACTTTCAGCAGGATTATATTTTATGTCGTTATCCTTCCCATACCTTTCACACACCTTCAAAAGTATGCTGAGCCCTTTTACAGATGGAGAAATAAGAACTAGATCATCTGCATACATCAGATGATTAACAATCATCGTATCAATATAGCAGCCTATTTTACAGGTGCTCAGCACAACAGATAGATTATCCATATAAACACTGAATAAGTTGGGGGATAGTATCCCTCCCTGCCTGACACCATTGGTCACAGAGAATGACTCTGAATTAACCCCACCCCATCTTACAATTATTGTCTGGTGATTATACCAGAATATTAATAAATGGACCAAGTAACCAGGTACATTACGATTTACAAGTTCCATGAATAATTTGTCATGATCAACATGATCAAATGCTTTAGAGGCATCCAGGAAACACAAAAATACATTAGCATCTAGAGTTTAGTATTTACAGACCATTTCCTTCAAGGCATACACACACGTATCAGTACTGTCTTTCTTTTCGAAACCAAATTGGTTATCACTAGTACAGGTAACATTCAAGTCTATTAATGAGTATATATTCAAACACCTTAGACATAATACTGGCCAAGGCTATTGGCCTATAGTTATCTTTACTGTTGATTTTACCTTTTTTATCTTTTAGTACTGGCACCAAAACAATGGATAACATTGTATCCGGCAAAACACCATGTATGAATGAACCTGTAAAGCACAAAGATAACAGAGGCACTAATCTGTCACTGCTAAATTTCAGATGCTCAGCAGAAATACCATCAATACCACATGATTTGTTACAATCTAAACATTTTATGGCCTGTTTAATCTCAAATACACTAACTCTTATATCTGGACTATAGGTAGCATCACACTTAACATTATTGTTCTTATGTACAGAGTTGAATAACTTACTGTAGTGTTCCTTCCATAATTTGACTATATTCTCAGTTCCAGTTACATTTTCAATATTAACAGGAAGAGACATTGCATTATTATTCATTGTTTTTAATTCGTCCCAAAAGTTTCTTGGATTCTTACTGGCAAGCTTTCTAGCCAGAGCATCCCTGCTTAACTCATCCTCATGATTTCTTATATATCTTAATGCATACTTGAACCTGGCATTAGCCCTCTGTTTTTGTTGTAATACAGGGCTTTGCCTTGGCTTCCCTTGTTCACACCACATTAAAAAAGCATCTCTGAATGTATTATGAAGTTCAGCCACATAATCGCTCCAGCCACGTCTTCATGTATAATTTTTTCTTCCAAAGATATTTAAGTCTAGGCTAGCATTATTGAGAGAGGAAACAATTTGTTCATACATGTCTTTAAAAGCCAAAATATGCGTTTGAATTCTACAGTTTACATCCTGACAAGCTAGAGCATCATTAGGGATAGATATATTACTTAGCAATACATGAGACTTATTACAATACTGTTGTTTGCCCTCGTCATCAACTTTGGACCAGTCTAACTTCGTTTACGTGTATCATTTACCTATGATAGCATTGGAATACAATTAATGTCGAACTCAACTAATAGGGGGCAAGTGGTCAGAACTAGCATAGGAGTACAAAACTGCTATATGCAGAACTGCTTGATTTGCATCAGGTGTCCAAATACAATGATCCAACCATGAGGTGGTGTGCCAACTATCATTAACATAAGTAAAGCTATCACCAGGAAGACTACACATGGATAAAAGAGTCAAGTTATTATCTTCACAGAAGGCTTTTAAGTGGTTGCTAAACAAAGAATTATCATTAAGTACGTTAGCATTAAAGTCACCAATAATAGCTACACATATCATATCCAACTCATCAATAATACTGCTGACCTGCCCCAATTTAATGAGGTAATCTTCTTCATTATCAACTGCCTGAAAAGGCATATAGATACATAGAATTACAAATTTTTTATTGTCTACACAAATTTCTATTCCATTTAGCAGTTCAAACCAAGTTTTAATTCACTAATATATTTCCCATACCCCAACCTCTATAGAAGAGCTACCCCACCAGGTGGGTGGCCTGCAAGGAGACCATCTTGGTTATCTCTGGTGGCCTCCCCTATCTCATGAAAGTTACTGGACAGGCTATTCAGGTCCTTCAAGTCCTGTTTCCAAAGCCATGTTTCCTGCAGAGAGAGAGAGAGGGAGAGAGAGAGAATATCAGCATCCTCTAACAGCTTATCAATTATGATCCGCCTGTGTTTGCTGTTATTGCCTAAGCTTAGGCCTCTACAGTTATAAGAGATTACCTTGAATGTTGGAATTAGGAAGATGCAGGAGTTCTGCCAGCCATCTCTGGCACTAGACCCAGCCGGAACCTCCCCTCCTTGTATAAAACCGCTTTTAAACGCCCTTGTATAAAACTGATGGTTAACGCAGTTTCGAAAATGGCATCTGACAGTGATATGCGTCGTAAACAGAGAGCTGTTATTGAGTTCTTACCGCAGAGAAGGAAACAGTTGGAAATATTCACGAACGTCTACAAAACGTTTACAGAGATGCTGTTGTTGATCGAAGCACAGTTGAACGCTGGTCTAAACGTGTCTGATCATCGGAGAGAGGGAGAGCCAGCCTTGATGATGAGCCACGCAGCGGTCGCCCGGCATCGGCTGTGACATCTCACACTGTGCAACGTGCTAACAGCATCATTCGATCAAATCGGGGCGTCACATACAAGGAGCTATCACTGGAGCTAGGAATTAGTGAAGGAAGTGTGAATAAGATAATTCAGCAACTGGGATACTCAAAAGTGTGTTCACGGTTTGTTCCTCGCAAACTGACTGAAGATCACAAAGCCCAAAGAAAAGGAATTGCTTCTGAGTCGTTGGTTCGATACGAGACAGAAGGGGATGACTTCCTTTCACGAATTGTGACTGGGGATGAGACTCGGGTACACACTTTGAACCTGAAACAAAACGCCAATCCATGGAGTAGCATCACGCAGACTCCCCACACAAGAAAAAGTTCAAAATGGCTCCCTCTGCAGGAAAGGTTATTGCCACCATCTTCTGGGACATGAAAGGGGTGATTCTGGTGGACATTATGAAGAAAGGACAAACAACCAACTCAGAGGCATATATTGCTACCCTACAGAGACTCCATAGACGTATAGAGCGAGTTCGACGGGAGAGAAAACTGGAAGACGTCCTTCTTTTGCACGATAACGCAAGACCACACAACAGTTTTTAAACAAGAGGGGCCATCACAAAAATGCGCTTGACTGTGTTACCCCACCCTCCATACAGCCCGGATGTGGCACCTTCAGACTTCCATTTGTTTGGGCCAATGAAGGATGCTATTCGCGGAAGAAAGTTTCAGAGTGACGATGAGGTTGTTGAGGAGGTTAAGAGGTGGCTAGCGCGGAACCCAGCAGACTTTTATCAGCAAGGAATAAAGACCCTTGTTTCGAGGTGGAGGAAAGCCGTAGAAAAGGATGGAGACTATGTGGAAAAATAAAAACTTGCAAAAAAGGTATGTAACTACTTGTGTACAAAATTTCTGGAACTTACAAGGAAACTTGGGAAAAAAAAAAAGGTGGGGCAAAATATATTGAGTGGCCCTCGTGATTAAAAGTTGATAACATAACATTTGTCGATGCCCTTATGCACACATAAAAAGGTAATTTCGAACTCCGTTTCCTTCACCTATACAAACAAGCTTGGCGGACAAAGGTCATCATTGTATATTTAATTTAGATACAAACTTGAATCCCATTTATACATGTTAAGTTCTTAAATTTCCTTCCTTATTTATTTTAAACGCACTATCCTCTCGCGAATTGATAGCGTATGGTTTCGGTTAAGCTGATAGCAATACAAAAATTTCCATTGTATACACAATTTATCTACAAAGTTTATGCTGTATCCCATATCCTCTGTGTCAAATATCATATATATAAGGGGTTCCAAAAAACCTTAGCCCGCCACATTTGCAGCTTACATGTTTACTTATATCGAAATAGTTTTTAATGATTATAAAAATATATAAAATTCTTTATTTATTGCAGGTATTAAAATTACTCTAGCTGATAAAGTGATAATATAATGGCTTCTCAATTAATTGGTGATTCGGAGAGGCAACGTGTGACAGATCGCATACGAGCAATAACATTTCGGGAAGCTCGTGATGCTGGAGCCACCTTTATAACACGTTCATGGGTTGCCAAAAAGTTGCGAAGAAGTGAGGACTTCGTCAAAAGAAATTGGAATAAAACTTTGGATGAATGTGAAATGGATACAACCAAATCTGGGCGCCCAAATTTGCCACTCTCTCAGGAAACAAAGGACATCATTGAAAGCGGTACGCGTAAGCGAAAAAACAGCTGTCCTAAACTTTCTAGAGAGATCGAAGTGTTGAGAGGAAAGATCGTTAGTGGTGAGATCATTCGACTGTACCGCCATAGGCAAGGTTTAAAGCCTTGGCATGAACTTCCAAAGCCAAGAAAAACTCGACTTAACATCGATGACAGAATGTGGTTTGCCCATTATCTTGAAGATGGGGATGTCGATGATTTCATGCATTTAGCTGTCTCCGATGAATTTTTTGTTTACGTAACACGTCGGCCTAACTACCAAAATGATCGAGTGTGGGCCACAACACCAGATGAAATCGATGACAATGAACATTATCGCGAATTATTAAAAAGTCCAGACTGTGTTGGTGTGTTTGTTTTGTTCACTGCAAAGAAGCTCATGTGGGTGCTGAAGCCAAATGGTCAGAGTTGGGATGGACAGTATTTTCGTAATATTGTTCTATCCCAGCATGTCACTCCTTTTCTAAGAAACCCAAACAATGTTATGGATGTCGATCAGGTCACACTTCTGCACGATAAGGGCCCCTGCTTTAAGGCATTAGGTACTCAACAGTTGTTGCGGAACCATGAGATCGATTTCTTTGGAAATGAAGAATGGCCAGGAAATTCTCCTGACCTTAATGTCTGTGAACACATTGGATCAGTTATAAAGGACAAGGTTGAATGTCTCTTGTTTGAACAACCTGCAGCAAATCGATTTTCGAAGGATACAATGACGCAACACATTGAAACTGTTTTAGCAAATTTGCGTAACGATCAAGATCTATCACGTCACTTTTGGCAAGCTACCCAAAGCGAATTCAGGCTGTCTTGGAAGCCAATGGCGGGAACACCAAGTTTTAATTGTTTTTCATTAAATGCAGGATTAAATTCTCTTTTGTAAGGTATGTTTAGTTTTACTGTATCTCTAATGGTTTAGGCCATGGGCGGGGGGGACTCAATCTGATACCCCGACTTCGAGGCACAAAAGGGACCTACGCAAACATATATATCAGATAAAATGGAGCTTGAGATTCGTAGCGACACTTCGTCACCAAATTACCAATATGTATATATTCTCTCTACAAAAATTTAATGTAAAGCACCGAAACCGTCACCCACTTTACAAATAATCAAAGTAAGATAGGCTAAACGACATAAAATTTTATCGTCGAAGGTCTTTGATCACACTCAAACAGCGTGACCTCCACACCAAAGACGTATTTATTATATTTTCATTCTTTATTCTGTATTTATTTAGGTGTATCAGGGAAATGTTTACACAATCCGGCTCCTCGTCCATTTCCTTACCAGCCGACTAGAAAACATTCCACTAGTAATTTCAAAAATATACAAATAAAAAAATATCGCACATTGAGGTCACACACACACACACACACACACACACACACATATATACGAGTGTGTATATATTGTGGTGCAACTCCTTTTTCGGTTGCACTTAGTGCACGCGCGCGTTCGTTTATTTCAGGATGACTGCCTATCCACTCGGATGGCCTTTCAATTTTATAGGCGTAGTTTTTCTCGGCTTACTTGAAGCCCACTTTGAATTTCGACTTTCAGTGTTAATTTACCCTCAGCTTACAAGAGAGGCGTATTGCAAGGTAGCATAAAACAACACCCTCCCTCATATAAAGTTTATTTTATTTCACTCAAAATAGGACTAAATTGAAAAGAAATATACGGATGTGCCATTACAAATTTTGTTTAAAAAAAATCAAATTCTCAATTTAATGAAAATGGTTGCAATTATTTAAGTCTAAAAAAAAATTTATACAGAGGGGTTTTTCATTTGCGTGTAACTCTAGAAATAGCACTAAATTCAAATTCCGAAATCTAAGACTACGTGTACAGAAGTAGTTTACGAACGAAAAATTTAAGAAATTTACTCACGAAAGTCCTGCGCGAATTCTGCAGGTTTTCTCGGAAAGTAGTCCGTTAATTAGATCAAATAAATTTTCACAAATGTCATGCACTAACTTCACGGGTTTCCTCTGTAAACGAGATCACCACAAGAGATTTACTCTCCCCTGAGAAAACATATTTCGCAAACTTTAAAGTTTAACATTTACTGTGAACAAAAATTAAATTAAAGAGATTTCACAAAATTCTTTTCCTGTCGGCGAATATTAAGCGCTTCCAACTAAGTTCGCGTAAAAGAAAGAGAATTCAGATTTACGTACAACGTGAAACGGTTTTTAACTCAACTTAGAAATTTTCAATTATGCCACAGAGTTTAAGGATTTGTTTGTTTACAAGGAACTTTAACTTTTGAGCACGGAAGTGCAACTAACTTAGAAATCTAAGTTACACCTTAAAATTACAAGGACTCCGCCTTACAGTACTCTGAATGACCTATCAAAACCGTTTTCATTTTATAAGGTCATCCATACGAAAACTTCCATCCATACATAAGGGGAAGGAGTTTCCCTTTTTCCTCACTGGGTGTTACAAGAATCATTGTCATTTGATCGGACAATGACATTCCCTTCAAAGGAAAGCTCCGCCTTTTCCTTAAAAATCAACTTAAAATAAAGTCCTTTCTTCGAAGCCACTTGGTTTCTCAAATTTATGAATAACGTCATGGTCCAATTTAGCAAGTGGATTCGAAGTCAGTTCCCAAAAGTTTAACCACGAAACGAAGAGAAAACAAACCCTTACGTGAAACCAGGCCAATTTGGTTTCCCTTCTTACGAACCGAGAGGCGCCATTCAAGACCGTACCATAAATTTTTACCTCAAGGCTGACCTGGGTGATACAATTACCGTGAAAAAACAAAAATAAAAATCGAACGAATTTTAAACAATTTGAAACTTTTTTATTTTTTTAACCCTGTAGCAAGAAACCTATTGATATTCTTCAATAACAATAATCTAAACTACTTTGCTTTAGAGATTTAAACAAAAAACCCGTTCATGGTTTCATTCGAAAAGTATGGTCCAATGATGGTTCCTCTATCAATTCCTGCCGCACCGTAATCCTGGGATCAACCTGCGAATGTGCATCTTCAACTCAATGCGGATTTTCGTCGCTCCAGTAACGATAATTGTGGCGATTCACTGTCGCATTTAAATGAAAACAAGCCTCGTCGCTAAATAAAATATCGGAAAAGATTTCCCTTGCAGAATGGACTTTTGTTACACCCTATAACCTTTGGTTAGCTTCCGCCCGAATTGTTCATTCTGACGAAGGTCAAGCTTTTCACTCCACCTTAGACCTACAGTTTAACGTGGAATCCGAACCACCCCCATCAGCAGCCCAGCGTCTTAACCACTAGGCCACCTAGGGTACCCATTTATCTACCAACCACCCTATATATATATATATATATACACATCTGCAAATGACTTGCTGGTTTTGTTTCTAAAGAGCCATAATGTGATTGTGAGTCAGAAGGCGCTGACGTTTCGAGATTGTTTCCAATCTTCAGAAACTAAACATTTAAAAATGTTAAATAATTAAAAAACTAATTTAAAACAAGTATTGCAAAAGAATGGAAAAAAATGTAAAAAAAACAGTGAGTAAAAGTAAAAACGTTAAAAAAAAAAATTCTTGAATAATAATTAAATATGTACATTAATAGAACAGAAATACTGTAATAATAATAATAATACAGTAACAATTTGTGTACTCATATGCAACGATAAATGATGAACTCCACACTAAATATTTCAGTAATTAAAATATTAATATACAATAAATTAAATCAATAATGAGCAAAATGTTAGTAAAATGACAATTTAGACAATCAAACACTGCAATCAATCAGATACACACAAAAAAGATAGACTTTAATCGCTTTTCAGGAGCTTCGTAAAATGTGTCCGATATCAGCAACAGCCTAGGTGTATATATATATATATATATATATATATATATATATATATATATATATATATATATATATTAAACACAGGCCGTGCATGGAACAAGGAACTCTTCTGGGAAATTACATCCACTATAGTTCGAATAAGTCATAACTTCGGGAGTTATAGCTGAGGTCATTCCCAGTCAAAAACTTCAAACGAACATAGGTCAGATTCTTAACGGTTATGGAGCTATAGATGTTTGAATGTTTAAAAATAAGAATAAGCGAACAAATAGCTGCTAAACTTTCTATTCATGAATTTACAATAACTGTTCAAAATGACTCCCTCGGCCTCAATACACATCGCAGCTTGTCTGTGAATCGCGCATGAAGCTCGCATTAGTTCATTACGATTTTCCTTTATGAGGGCTGCAGCATTCAAAATGCGACGGAGCAATGCATCTCGTGTTTCCACTTTTCTCTTAGTGGGGTCGATTAATACAAAAATACACCCAAATCATTCAGATCTGGTAGAAAGTGTGAAATTTGGCATGAAGTTACCTTTTGACATATAGAAACATTTCCATGGTAGGGACACACTGGGACCTCACTCTGGCGGCCATTTTAAGCAAATTCAAAATGGCTGCCTCGATTCCCCAGCCAAAACCATAAAATGCCATATCTCAGGAACTACTGGGCCGATTTTGATGATCTTGGGCGGCCATTTTGAGCAAATTGTCATCCAGTTTCATTATTTTAGTTAAAAAAAATGATAATAGATGGCGTCGTGCGGGTCCTTCCACAGGCATTATTCAGGCTTAGTAAGTTAGTCGCCATTACGCTTTAGTCAGTGAATGGTGAAATTTCTGTTGCAGTGTTTTATCAATTTTGAACGGTTTTAGAGTACGGCTGTGATTTTATTACCAAAACACAAAATAATGGAGTGCAGTGCGCATTATAATGCGTAATATAGTATTCAGTACTAAAATTTAGGGCAATTATTGTTCAAACCGAACGTTATGTAACAGTGCGGCGACGGTGAATGTCAAGGTGAAAATCAGTGTCATTATATAGAGATAGGTGTATGTATATATATATTATATATATATATATATGTAAATTATATATATATATATATATATATATATAACATTATTATTAATATCATTAAAATTTTTATTAAAAATTATTATTAAAAATTAATGACTGGTGTAATAAAATGATAATGTATGACTCAAATTCAGATTTTACATTCAGACTTTCTTCCTTTCAGGTGATGCCCCCTGTCGTTCCATCTGACGTCTGATGTCGAACAACATGTTGACCATGGCTGCGCCAAGTGAACGTCAACCTAGAGTGATTCAGTTGATAGCACAATTCCATCTCGGATCACTAATTGGAAAGTCTGCTCTCTATGCCAAGAAAATCGGAATGATAAGTTGACATGGCCAGCTGAAAATGGGTATAAAGGTGTGTACAAAACATAGTCTGAAAACTTGATAGCATTTGATGTGATCAAAGAGTTGCCATTTCCTACGAATATTAGGCGTTTGGATGATGGTTCAGGTATAGAAAGTACGTTGTTGAAGAATAAGGCTGTCATTCATGGAAATTACTGGAGAAAATGTAATGCCTAGAAGCTTGATCGCGGAAAGAAATGGGCATTAGTGAAGTGAGAAAATCGGAATTATAAGTTGACATGGCCAGTTGAAAATGGGTATAAAGGTGTGTACAAAACATAGTCTGAAAACTTGACAGTATTTGATGTGATCAAAGAGTTACCATTTCCTATGAATATTAGGCGTTTGGATGATGGTTCAGGTATAGAAAGTACGTTGTTGAAGAATAAGGCTGTCATTCATGGAAATTACAGGAGAAAATGTAATGCCTGGAAGCTTGATCGCGGAAAGAAATGGGCGTTAGTGAAGTGAGAGTGTTCTAATGAGAAAGTTTCCAGTCCAAAAAAGACACACAGTAGTTTTGTTTCATCTTTTAATCGTGATCAGCCCCAGTGTGTATTGTGTGATACTGAATTGAAGGCAAAACTTATCAAAGCATCAACTGATGATATTCATATCACATTCAGAAACTTAGCCACAAAAACCAACAACTCCCAACTGTTAGGAAGACTAGCTACTGCATCTGATATGCATGCTGTGGATGCGTATTACCATAAGACCTGCCACACCAAACTATACACCCTTGCCCGTTCAGCTGATCGACAAGCAGCATCAGTCAAATCTGAAACGTGTGGTAATAGTAGCAATCCACCAACATCTTTTGAGGCAATAGCTTTTGCTGAGTTAGCTGCTTATGTTAGTTAGTGTAAAGGACAAGTTCGCAAATTGAGGGAACTTTACAAGCTCTATGACGAAAGGTTGACACAATTGGGGTGTACCAACACATCCACACGCAATTCTGCAAGACTGAAGGTGCGCTTGATGGAAAAATTGCCAGGATTAGTTGCTCAGCCTGCAGGAAGAGACGTGTTGATTACGCATAGCGATACCGTTGGATCTGTGCTGTTTCATTCCAGTGAAACCACCTTGTGCGATGACGAGACAATGATCATCGTTAAAGCAGCAAATATACTCAAGAGGCATATTTTTGAGAATCCGCTCGAGGCTTTCTCAGGTTCGTTGGCGGACGACTGCCTCCTCATATCTATCCCTCCTCCACTGTTTGTATTCATGAAAACGACATTGCTAGGCCCTAGTATTAAGTCACAGAACTCCATTGAGGGTGCTAGGGCTAAGGTTGCCTGTACGTTGTCTCACCTACCATCCACAATACTGTAAAGCGTGTTGTTAAGCCTACCAGTAATGAGAAGCGTCATTCCAAAGAGCGTGAAACACCCACACCCCTCTATGTTGGGTTGAAATTGCAAAACCAAGGTCGGTCAAAGCAGCTCATAAGTCACTTCTCATCTCTTGGGCTGTCAACTCCCGCTCGGAGTTCCATGGTACGATGATATCCCTAACAAATCATCTGAGCACTTCTAACGAGGGAGCCAAGCGTTACGTCTGTTCCGTTAATGCTGATACTCCCAGTGATCGGAAAAATCTTACTCTACCAGCTTCCTATGCTGTAGTACCCCCAACTGAACTACTCAACACAGAGATTTTCATGACCCCTTGCAATGACCCGGTTGTTCCAGGAGCGTCCACAATCCCAGGGTCCATCGTGAAGGAGGAGGCCTGGTTAGCCCATGTGTCTCACATACTGGACAAGGAGAGAATTGAGGTGGGAGACGTCATAACCTGGTCAGGTTATAACGCTAGCCTTCAGAAAGACAATGTGTGCCCTGCGCAGAGATCGGGATTTTACCACCCTTTGTAGAGAAAGCGCAATCCCCATCCATGATCAAACATTCAATGGAGGTTGTAAAAGATGGAATCGACTTTTTAAATCCAGGGCAAATCCCTGTCATTGACATGGACCAACCATTGTATAGTCTGGCAAAACGAATCCAATGGAAGTACTTAGAGCAACTTGGTGAAGACAAGTACGTTGTGATGATGGGAGGGTTTCACATTGAGATGGTGCTGCAGGAGATCCTGGCTTGATGGCTCAGCGTGGGATCACGCGTTGGCTGAAGCAGGCGTTCTATCACCTGGTGGTGCTCATTCGGCGTTGAGTGCCTCTAACGTGAAAAGAACTCGATATTCACACCAAGTGTCCCTTGCTGCTCTTCATATATTGAGGGAAGAGGTGTACTCAGTGTCACAAACTCAAGCAACATATCCAACAGTCCAATACTGGGCACAGACAAAGGATCCCCAACTAATGTACTGCAGGTTCATCAGGTCTCAGAGAGAGAGAGAGAGAGATTTTGAACTCTATGTCCAAGTGCTTGGTGAGATGATCCCATGATGTTTCGCTCTCGACCATCCAAACTACGTACGGTGGCTGCCAATACACGTGAGAAAACTCATGCAGTTGAAAGACAAACATTCAACAATGTACCACGAGTTTATGAAGAGCAATTTCGTTGTACAGAGGTCAGAGAACCGGTATTCCATGATGGCGAAAGACCAATCATATGAACACTCAAACGATCACATTAAGGGAAACACCCTGGAAACACACTTGACTATCGAATAATGATTGAATTTGCAGTCAGACAGTGTGGCTACAACGCGTTAATCTTTGATTTGCCGGTATCGCTCTTATTCTCCATAAGTTCACACAGGTTACAGTGATAATTCAACTTTAAACCAAACAACCGCAACTTCAACCGCGCGATTGTGACTTCCTGACAACCGCAACCGCGCGGTTGTGACTTCCTGACAACCGCAACCGCGGAGCTATGAAATCTGACAGAAACGAGCCCAAGATCATAAAATTTGGCCCAGCCGTTTCAGAGATAGAGCGATATAGGTGTTTTAGGTTAAAAAATGACCTTGACCATGACTTATCATGTGACTTTGACCTCGAAACATTCCGAAACATAGTTAGATTGATCAGGCACCCTCAAAAGTATAAGAAACGAACCCAAGATCATCAAAATCGGCCCAGTAATTCCTGAGATATGGCATTTTATGGTTTTGGCTGTGGAATCGAGGCAGCCATTTTGAATTTGCTTAAAATGGCCGCCAGAGTGAGGTCCCAGCGTGTCCCCAACCTGGAAATGTTTCTATATGGCTAAAGGTAACTTCATGCCAAATTTCACACTTTCTGCTAGATCTGAACGATTTTTGCATTAATCCACCCAACTATCTGGTACACCAGCTATTTCATGCGCTCCCACAGATAAAAATCTAGAGGGGTTAAGTCCGGAGACCTGGATGGCTAATTTTGTGCACCACCACGACCGATCCATCGAACAGGGAAGCGATCATCGAGATGCGTTCTCACTGCACGGCTAAAATGGGGAGGAGCTCCGTCTTGTTGGAAGTACATACGCAATCGTGTTGCCAAAGGTACATCTTCTAAAAGTGGCGGCAGTTCGATTTGCAGAAATCGTAGATAAATGTCACCTGTAAGACCACCTTCGAAGATAACCGGACCAATCAGCTGACCGTAGAGAATACCACACCACACATTGACACTAAACCGATGTTGAAAATTACTTTCCACAATGGCATGAGGATTCATTTCTGACCGCACATGTGAATTGCAAGTGTTGTTGACACCGTTGCGGGTAAATTGAGCCTCATCACAGAACAAGACGTATCGATGCAATTGTCGATCGGCATTGAGCCAATTACAAAATTCCAGCTGTTGGGCACGATCCTCAGGTTGGAGGTGCTGAACGCGCTGTACGTGGTATGGACACATGCCTTCTTTGTGTAACGTTCTACATACTCTCGTTTGAGGAACTCTAAGACGTGTGGAAATCCTTCGCATACTAACATGAGGACTCCGCTGTACTGCATTAAATTCTGAAAACAAATTAAACATTTTAAAAACTGATATTTATTGTATAGCGATATATGTAAATAATGGTAATAAAAATTGCTGTAACTTTTTTATTTTTCATTTCTCAAAAAAAAAAAAAGAATAACCTTTTTAAATTCAGCAGACAAAACCACATAATAATGTGTCGGGATTTTGGAAAATAGCCTTGGGGGATATTGTGAACTAAAAGTCAAACCTTTTGAGAGTACATAATGTTGTGATGCACTTCTTTTCATATAATTTAAACTTAAACTCCTCAAACCTTCATGCATTACACAATTCACTGTTAGGCAGTTCATTAGATTTTTCGGAGCAAGTTTAGTTTATGTCCCCCTGTGGTGCCTAGTGTAGTTTACGTTCCCTTACATTATTAGGAGTGGGGCAATCCAACATTTTTTTAGGACGAGTGGTTTCTATGGCCATTTTGGCTGCTGAATACGAATCCGGCTAGTTCTTGGACTTAAAATGAATTTTTGACCTGGTTCAGTGTTTTTTTTTCAAAATGGCGGCCAAAAAAATTTGATTTTTTAATGATAGAAAAAACCGCTACCCTTCACATGTAATATATCTTTTTAGATGTTTTCATGTTCGCTGAACTCGAAAATAAACAAAAGAGACATTAGGAGTGTGGTTAAGCAGATAGATTACGAAAAATTTGAAAAAAAATGCCCGATCCATATCGAACATAAAGGATGAATGAAGCCTCCCACCTCCAAACCTTTATAACTGATAGAAAAAAACAATTAGTTGACAAATGCTTGCTATATTTTTAATCATGGTTATGTTCATTCTTCAATGTTGTTAAGTATCTAGTGTGTCGTAATACTGATGTTTTAGTTAGGCTTACTTTAGTGTTTTGGCTTGTTCTGGTGTTTGGCTGCTTTCTCTTTTGTGGTTTCTTGTAGTATCAATGTTATGCCAATTTACTTAAATAATAATTGTATATATTACTTTAATAATAATATAGTATATATACTTTAATAATAATAGTAAATAATATATCAAATACAATATTTGTTATAATCTACTTTAATGGAGTTTCTTGGAATTGGCAAGAAGGGTGACAAGAAAAGTAAAAGAACTTGGTCTGGAGTAAAACGTTTCTTTGAAGGTAAGATGGTTGAATTGAATGACTTGATGGTTGTCAGGAAGGAACAAGCCAGATCTGGTAGAGATAAACTTGAAGCTCTAGTTCTAGAGGAAGTTATGGATACTGTAAATAATCAGCTGTCCTCTATGGACTATTTAACAAGATCAGACGATGACACTAATCCAAACTCGATGTATGCCCCTCTGACAAATTTAGGATACGAATCAGAATTTTCAAGACTTGACAACCGAATCAGGGCCAGTGGTGGTAGCACATCCATTCATACGTACTCGAGAAAAAATGTTATTGTGACTAACGGATTTCTGATAGACTCTTCGTTCGAATCAAAGTCTCTTGAGGACAGGAAGGCATCCTGGAAATGGGCCATGGATTCAGAAAAAGTCAAGAAAGCGAAGAAATTAGAGGAAGATTTTCTAGCTACTGTGCATGCTGCAAAGAAATTGTCCCTACTGAAAAAAGAAAAGCTCAAAAAGAAAAAACTGGCAAAATATTGGCGGTTTTGGAAAATTGCAAGAAATATGAAGGCCCTATCACTCCAAACAACCTGGATGCTCTGAACAAACTGAACGAAAAGCAGCTCCTCACAGAAATTACCTATTTCAAACTCACCATCACACCAGATATTTGTCAAATGAGACGTGTTAAAGTGAGAGATGGGAAATTCAAAATGGAAAAATTTAGTGTAGATGAACTGAGAAATTCTATTAAGAATGCCTTACGACCAGAGGACACTGTTACTAGTGATATTGATAGTTTATTGAACAATGTGTTGTAAATATGATGATTTCATGATTTTAATTACATCATGGAACTGATATGAATGCCTTGTGTATCTTCTGTACATGATTTTTTGATAAAATACCTTTCTTTTCCATTATTTACCTATAACCGCTAAAACACCCATCGAGTGTCTCTGATTTGTTCATTTTCAACTTCAGCAACGCTGAAAACATGAAAAAACGTATTACATATAAGGGTTAGCGGTTTTCTTAAACATCAAAAAGAGAAAACTATTTTTTTGCTCGCCATTTTGAAAGAAATCCACTGAACCAGGTCAAAACTTCATTTTAGGTCCAAGAATCAGCCAGATTCATATTCAGCAGCGAAAATGGCCATAGAAACCACTCGTCTTGTTGGCAATTTCCCCAAAAAGTCATTATTCCCCCATCCCTAACATTATCCTAGTGTAGTTTACGTTCCTCTACATTATCCTAGTGTAGTTTACGTTCCTCTACATTATCCTAGTGTAGATTACGTTCCTCTACATTATCCTAGTGTAGTTTACGTTCCTCTATATTATCCTAGTGTAGTTTACGTTCCTCTACATTATCCTAGTGTAGTTTACGTTCCTCTACATTATCCTAGTGTAGTTTACGTTCCTCTACATTATCCTAGTGTAGTTTACGTTCCTCTACATTATCCTAGTGTAGTTTACGTTCCTCTACATTATCCTAGTGTAGTTTACGTTCCCCTACATTATCCTAGTGTAGATTACGTTCCCCTACATTATCCTAGTGTAGTTTGCGTTCCCCAACTTGTCCGCGTATACCTAATCAAATAAAATGTTAAAACTAACGAAAATATTACGACTTAACCTAACCAATCGTCAATTTATATATATATATATAAATTGACGATTGGTTAGGTTAAGTCGTAATATTTTCGTTAGTTTTAACGTTTTATTTGATGGATTCGTTTAAAAACTGTCTCCTAAAGATCCTAGTGTAGCGTTCTCCAACTTTGACCAGTGTACTAGTGTAGTTTGTGTCCCCTTTTGCGTCAGGGGGACGTAAGCTACACTTGCTCCGATATTTCATAAGACATTTGTCTTTCTAACTGTTTAAAAAATTGGGATAATTTAGACATTTCAGTGAGTAGCTGAATTTTTTTTACGAAATGCTTTAGGAATGTCTAACGTATTAGACATTTCAAAATTCACAAACTGGGATAAGGAAACATCTAAAGAAAAGTCTCCTTCTATTTTAAGTGTTTCAATTGTTATTATTTTTGTTATTTCTTATTACGATTCACTTACCTTATACAATAAATGAGCAATTCCCATTGAATCCACAAAACAAAATGATAATGTTAAAATGATAAAAAAATTTAAAATGATAATTTTTGGCATTTTTACTAAGTTCACCACTCATGTTCAGGTAAAATGTCAAAGAGAATGATAAAGCACAGTAAGACACATTACAAGAATGTAAAAACTCCTGCGAGTCTGAATAGTGGATAATTGTGATAATTGTCGATATTTTTCTCTCAAACTCCCGAAAAGTTTCTCTCTCTCTCTCTCTCTCTCTATATATATATATATATATATATATATATGTTAAACACAGACCGTGCATGGAACAAGGAACTCTTCTGGGAAAATTAAATCCACTATAGTCCGAATAAGTAATGGTAAATGACAAATACCATAGTTTTTCTTTTTCATGATGCTAGCCCGACGTGGGCAACGGGTCTCTCGCAAAGAGATCCCATAAATATAGCTTCCCTCACCAGCTATCTGCAAAGCAAACAGGATCCAGCTTTGGGACATGGACCTAGGGTTTAAAGCAAGCCTAGTCCCTACATTCAGAACCTCTATATAAGTAAAAGACTCGTTGCATTCACGTCGGATTGAATAAACAAAGAAAAAGGGGTAACTATTTTATTTTTAGCCAAAAAAAAACCAAAACTTAAACCTCAACCGGGACATTGAGCGTCCACTTTACAAGGCACGTAACACGTCCGTTTAATATACACAAACTCAGAATGGTCCCTGAAAATTTATATGTTAAACACAGACCGTGCATGGAACAAAGAACTCTTCTGGGAAAATTAAATCCACTATAGTCCGAATAAGTAATGGTAAATGACAAATACCATAGTTTTTCTTTTTCATGATGCTAGCCCGACGTGGGCAACGGGTCTCTCGCAAAGAGATCCCATAAATATAGCTTCCCTCACCAGCTATCTGCAAAGCAGACAGGATCCAGCTTTGGGACATGGACCTAGGGTTTAAAGCAAGCCTAGTCCCTACATTCAGAACCTCTATATAAGTAAAAGACTCGTTGCATTCACGTCGGATTGAATAAACAAAGAAAAAGGGGTAACTATTGTATTTTTAGCCAAAAAAAAACCAAAACTTAAACCTCAACCGGGACATTGAGCGTCCACTTTTCAAGGCACGTAACACGTCCGTTTAATATACACAAACTCAGAATGGTCCCCTGAGAAATTTATATGTTAAACACAGACCGTGCAGGGAAGCTATATTTATGGGATCTCTTTGCGAGAGACCCGTTGCCCACGTCGGGCTAGCATCATGAAAAAGAAAAACTATGGTATTTGTCATTTACCATTACTTATTCGGACTATAGTGGATTTAATTTTCCCAGAAGAGTTCTTTGTTCCATGCACGGTCTGTGTTTAACATATAAATTTCTCAGGGGACCATTCTGAGTTTGTGTATATTAAACGGACGTGTTACGTGCCTTGTAAAGTGGACGCTCAATGTCCCGGTTGAGGTTTAAGTTTTGGTTTTTTTTTGGCTAAAAATAAAATAGTTACCCCTTTTTCTTTGTTTATTCAATCCGACGTGAATGCAACGAGTCTTTTACTTATATAGAGGTTCTGAATGTAGGGACTAGGCTTGCTTTAAACCCTAGGTCCATGTCCCAAAGCTGGATCCTGTTTGCTTTGCAGATAGCTGGTGAGGGAAGCTATATTTATGGGATCTCTTTGCGAGAGACCCGTTGCCCACGTCGGGCTAGCATCATGAAAAAGAAAAACTATGGTATTTGTCATTTACCATTACTTATTCGGACTATAGTGGATTTAATTTTCCCAGAAGAGTTCCTTGTTCCATGCACGGTCTGTGTTTAACATATAAATTTCTCAGGGGACCATTCTGAGTTTGTACATATATATATATATATATATAAAAACCTGTTCCAATTTCCAACGATATCACATTTGGTAGAATACGATATGTGGAGTAAAAACTTTCTACATTCATCCGATTTGGAGCCGAAATTTCCTTTGTAGCTTTTGGATGAAACGTTCCTCATAAAAAGGACAAATTCCCTTAGTAAACACAGGTTGCCAAATCACGCGTTTTTCGGTGATTCCAGTAACGTCAAAAGTGTCTGCCCTTTTTTGACTTAACATGTAATGATTAAAATTTTAAAGTTACGAATTGATTTATCATTTTCTTACTCCACGGAAAAGGATTTTAATGATAAATTGTTGTTCTCATGCCTAAAGGCCGTAAACTATCCTAGTATAGAGTTTCTGATTGTAGTACGCGGGTACCTTGGAAACCTTCCGGGGGTGCCATGGTGCGCGCGGGCTACGAGTTTTGCACCCCTGTTTTAATGCATGACAACATGGCGGTCGGACGAACCACTGTAGCACGTTGAAGAATGAAATTTGTAGGCTAATATATAGCTAAAACGTTACTTTAACTTTCCTTTTATGTCTCGAACGATGATATTGACATCAAACGAGCATTCTAAAATGAAATGTAAAACTAATGTTATAAAACAAAATTTTTAGTAAATATTTGAATGTTTAAGTAATTCTCATATTGACGAAGTATTAATTTATGAAATCTTAAAACATCATTATAATTACATTACAAGTTAACGATAAAAAGCAAGCATTACCGGAACGTTGACACTGCACTATTAATTTCTTCAATTAACACTACACCGCACTTACAGGATCATTTTAACGTTACTAAACTTTTTGTAATATACGTAACATCAGCAGTTATATTTAATGAACGTAAGTAAATAAACTGTTTAACAGGAAAATTTTTAATGATCAACGTTTATTCTGTGAATTTCTGTTACTATTTTCGTAACATTCTTTCGTCAACACTGTAAATTCCTATCAATATTTTCATAAGTATAATGTTCAGATTTTAACATCAAGCTTCAGCTTACGTTATGATCAACATTAAAGTACAACACACGTAGAGGAACATCCGCAAATAAATTTAATAAGTAGTATATCATCATCATAAATATAAAATTTTATGAAAAGTAATAAGTATTATTTAAAAAAAATGAATTAATTGTTAAGTATTAAATTAATTTATTTTCTACCAAATGTACAACTAATCATTTTAATTAAAATTGCGTACAACTGTGTAAAATAATTAAACATTATGACAGTTACTTTTATATATTTATACTTTTTATTATTACATACATTCGTTATTATTTTATTATTTGTTATTATGATTACTATTACTTGATATTTCACTTCCCTTATATAATAAATGAAAAATCCCATTCATTTTGCCTAAAAAGCTTCCATGCTTTCAACGACATATTCATATTAAAATACTTTAAATATACTCTACAGTATTAATGTCATATCAGATATCTAAATTGTGTAGAATAATAAAGAAAATGTTATTTCTCCACCTGAAGATATTGTAAAACTTAATGCAAGTTGTATTTTTTCTAAATAAAGTTTTTTTTTAAATTTTTAATTTTGAAGGAATTTGCTCACATCTGTAACGCCGCCGAAATGGAACATCGCCATTTTCGAAGTGGTAAAACAACTTACTTAAGAAAGTAAGAAAGTTTAAGAAAGTTATTTTTAAATATTTTCTCACCCAAGGATAAAATATTTTTTATTACAGATAAAAATTTTCTTCAAAGTATACAAAAAAATATTTGGTTATGCTGTAATATACAAAAAAAAAAGAAAATTCTTTGTTGAAAATGAAATCTTAAACTTTCCTTATTGAAGTAAATTCAGATTTTGCTTATATATATATATATATATATATATATATATATATATATATGTAAAGAACGACGCTTGTGTAGAAGAGCGTTCCGCACAAGATGAGGAGGGAGAACGAACAAATGAAAAATGAGGTACTACCCGGGAATCGAACCCGGGATCATCCGATTGCCGGTCAGATATACTATCCACTACACCATGGACCTCGATCAATCAGAAGTCGTAATTCTCCTACATAAGAGGAGAAACCAATGCCCTGAGGGGGCACCTTCGCATGCCGTACATATATACATTTTAACTGCAAACAACACAGTATAATTAATGTAAAGAACGACGCTTGTGTAGAAGAGCGTTCCGCACAAGATGAGGAGGGAGAACGAACAAATGAAAAATGAGGTACCACCCGGGAATCGAACCCGGGATCATCCGATTGCCTGTCAGATATGCTATTCACTAGACCATGGACCTCGATCAATCAGAAGTCGTAATTCTCCTACATACGAGCAGAAACCAATGTATATATGTACGGCATGCGAAGGTGCCCCCTCAGGGCATTGGTTTCTGCTTATGTAGGAGAATTACGACTTCTGATTCATCGAGGTCCATGGTGTAGTGGATAGCATATCTGACCGGCAATCGGATGATCCCGGGTTCGATTCCCGGGTGGTACCTCATTTTTCATTTGTTCGTTCTCCCTCCTCATCTTGTGCGGAACGCTCTTCTACACAAGCGTCGTTCTTTACATTAATTATACTGTGTGTTGTTTGCAGTTAAAATGTATATATATATATATTAAATGCGCCTCGGTGGTGTAATGGTTAGTGTCGCTGACTACGAATCCATCTGCTTCGGGATTGAGACCCGCTAACGGCAGGCGGCGCGCACCAAATCCCAGCTTTTCATCCTTCCACACTAAAAAAATTGGTTGGTTGATAACACTGAACAACAAAATAACAAAATTTTGCTTTTATTGTCTCGGCAACAAACAAAGCTGGTCTATATGAAGTCGACGCTGCTGATTCCTAAAATGTTATTCATTTTGACGTATCACGCATAGTTTCCATGAAATCTTAAAATATATTATACAGTTATTGTATATTGTACCGGGTGGGCCAAAAAATCTATTACCCAACTTTTGAAAAAATATTGTGGTTCACCCTCTATATTGATGTTACTGCTGAGGCCGTATGTTGTACCCATATGAAAATAAAACCCACTCTAATAGACAGAGTTTATTTCCACGACAGTTTCGACGCCCACTGGCATCCTCCTCGGGTGGATACAGAAACACGAATGAACCAAAACAAGAGGGAAAAACAGTCCAGGGACCGACCGTTAAGAAATTCGCACCTAGGTTAGATCCCATTCTCCCGACACCGGAAGGGCATTTTCATTAAGTACATTCGCGCAAATTTAAAACTATCTTCCTCTTCTAAACATACAGATTCTATTATTTTTTTTTACATAATTATTACATTTATTATTAAATTTATTACATTTAATATTGCATAATTATTTATTACAGAAATTATAAATTTATTATTACATTGGTTATTACATTATTGTTTATTATACAGAACTTATAAACCGAAAAACGAATGAAAAAAGCCGATTAGGAAACAATCCAGAAACCATTGAGAAATTCGCACCTAGGTTAGATACCGTTCTCCCGACACTGGAAGGGCATTTTTTTTTATTACAGGGTCCGCTTATAAGTACATTCCCACAAATTAAAACTATCTTCTTGTTCTATACATACAGATTCTAATATTTTGACATAATTACTGCATTTATTATTACATTTACATTTTTTAACATTTATTATTATTACCTTTACCCTAATTATTAAATTTATAATATTACCTTTATTATTACATCTGTTGCATTTATATTTATTTCCACATTTATTACTTCCATTATTACATTTACTAAAGGCGAGTAAGGAAACATTCCAATCCAGAGACATTTAAGAAATTCACACTTAGGTTTGAACACGTTCCCACGACTCCGTAAGGGATTTTTTGACCAAGAATCTCATTAAAGGGTCTAACTTATAAGTACCTTCGCACAAATTAAAATTATCTCCTTTTTCTATACACACAGATTCTATTATTTTTCTTTTGACATAATTATTACATTTATAAAGTACCTTACTTGATTCCCAATCTATAGCATGATTATTTTGGCTGGCGTGATAAAAAATGGCATTATTAGTATTACAACTTCTGAAGGCATATTTGTGTTCTTTAATACGGGTTTCGATATTTCTTCCAGTTTCTCCCACGTATACTAAATCACAACTTTTACAGGGAATGCTGTAGACACAGTCTTGTTCCTCTTTTGCCACGTTATTCCTAACCAATTTACTTTTCACGGTAGACGAATATTTGAACGCCAAAGCAAACTTAAAATCTTTCGTCAACGGTTTTACTCTTTCTAAGCCGGCAATGTAAGGCAAACTCACATATTGTTTTTGGTTAACTGAAGGTTCCCGAGGGACATAAAAAGATTTTCTGGCTTTAAAATACGCCTTTCTGATAAACCACTCGGGATATTTTAAATCCTTAAAAATGTTCCAAATCTTTGAATTTTCCGGGTCCAGCAAATGTGGGCTACAAATCCTGAGTGCTCTTAGAAACATGGAAGAAATAATTACAATGAGTAGGTTTTCTATAGACCGTGAAATTGGGCTTTCCGCTTTCGTTAATGACCAAAACATCTAGAAAAGTTAATTGTTTGTCGTTCTCCCATTCATATTTAAATTTAATAGAGGGAACAAGATTATTTAATGACTGAAAGAAAGTGTCAAAGTTGTTCCAGTGGTCAGGCCAAAATGAGAAAATATCATCTACATAACGAAACCAAATTAGATTCCTGGGACATATTGTTTGCAACAATTCCGACTCATAGTATTCCATGTATAATGTACTCAGTATTGGGGATAAAGGAGACCCCATTCCCATACCAAAACGTTGCAAATAAAATTCTTCACCGAAGGAGAAGGCATTATTGGTGACACAGAGTTTTATCAGTTCTAAAAATACAGATGTGGGCATGTCTAGTTCTACGTTACATGTTGGCAATTTTCTATCTAAAAAACTAAGTACATCATCAAATGGGAACTTCCGTAAACAAGGACTCAACGTCAAAACTGATCATTCTTCCCCGTTTTAAATCTAAAGACATAACTTTGTTAATAAAGTCACAGGAATTAGTGATGTGCGAGCCTGAAAATTTACCAACTAATGGGGATAATTTATCTGCAAGAAATTTAGATAACCTGTAACTAAAGGAACCCCTGTGTGAAATAATGGGACGGAGTGGTATATTAATCTTATGGGTTTTGGGTAGGCCGTAAATGTGGGGGAGTTTGGGGTTAATCTGTAGAAATCTTTTAGGATCAATCGCCGGGACATCTTTTAATAAGTTCCTGATGGTTTTGTTGAATTCGGCAGAAAGACGCTTTAGGGGGGACGATCTCACTTTGGCGTAGGTGAATTCATCACTAAGTAACGCTTCCATTTTTTGTTTATAATCACACTTGTCCAAAATAACCACAGTGTTACTTTTGTCCGCTTTAGTGACAAATATTGCTTCATTCTTCCTGAGCTTGTCTAAAGCTAACCGGAATCTTTTGGGAATAGAGTCCAATGAGTTGAAATGTTCCAGAAACTTGCTCAGAATCAAACCATTTAAACACGGAATATCCACCCTGGAATTAACTACGGAAGACACAAAATCTAAAACAATGTTTTTATCGGGTTTAAGGGCAAACGACAGCCCTAAATTAAGAACTTCCTTTTCGGATTTGGATAAGACATATGTCGATAAATTTAAAACGGAACCTTCCACCGCACACTTTGACCAAGCACTTTCATCACATAAATAGGATAGCTTTCTGTTAAGTCGTTGTTCAGTGCGTCTAGTCTCCACGTCGCATTTATAATCTGCAGTTTCAAACAGCGCCACAAGTAGTTCACACGACACATGCGATTTAAGGACGCGTAGACAATTTCTTAGTTTGAAATACGTATGGTCAATTTCTCTTTTAACACACGGAATACGTTCCTTCAAAATTTCCCTGGCAAAATTCGGGAACGGTGTATGGTCCTTCCTGAAGGTAAACGGTATCAAGGACTTCGGGCACACTTGCTCCACTAAACACTCTTGCAGGAACTTGAGTTGCAGCTTCTTGGTCTTCACAGCCACTAGTGTTTTTTCATATAGACGATAGGAAGATATAAGTTGGGGAAAGGTAACTAAGAAGAAGGCGAATAGATGGCGTCTGATCGTGGGATCCATAATAAATGCAAAAAACTTCACTTTTTTCTACGTGAAGGTCAAAATATGAAAATAAAACCCACTCTAATAGACAGAGTTTATTTCCACGACAGTTTCGACGCCCACTGGCATCCTCCTTTGCGCGAATGTACTTAATGAAAATGCCCTTCCGGTGTCGGGAGAATGGGATCTAACCTAGGTGCGAATTTCTTAACGGTCGGTCCCTGGACTGTTTTTCCCTCTTGTTTTGGTTCATTCGTGTTTCTGTATCCACCCGAGGAGGATGCCAGTGGGCGTCGAAACTGTCGTGGAAATAAACTCTGTCTATTAGAGTGGGTTTTGTTTTCATATTTTGACCTTCACGTAGAAAAAAGTGAAGTTTTTTGCAGTTGTACCCATACTTTTACTCTTTCAAACGCTGGCTTTGAACCTAGATTTAACGCCCCAGGAGTAGAGTTACAGGCTCACAACTGGAGGGAGGTATTAGAATATGGTGCTCAATTGAAAAGCGGTCAAAGTCAGCAACTGACACTTTCAGATGACATTCAGTTTCTCCATAAATAATTAAGTTTCCTAATTTGTACACAAAATAATTAATTTAGTTCCTTTTTCATTTCAAACCATCATTCTTCTAT
The DNA here is from genome assembly GCA_023014485.1 of Bathynomus jamesi. Classification (NCBI taxonomy): domain Eukaryota; kingdom Metazoa; phylum Arthropoda; class Malacostraca; order Isopoda; family Cirolanidae; genus Bathynomus; species Bathynomus jamesi. The sequence goes on from JAJOZX010000155.1 coordinate 1,759,365, forward strand.
AGTTGGTGAACAAGATATAACATAATGAAATACTCTTTGGAAGATGAAGCATTGATATTGAACCTGCGTAAGGAGAAACACTGGGGTGCAAATTTGCAAAACGAATGAAGAAAGAGTTTCCAAATAAACGATGGACGATACCTGGACTTCAATATCTCATACAGAAAATCGATATCACACGGTCGACCAAACGAAAAGAAGGCAGGGGGAAGCCAAAAACATCACGTACTGAGGAAAATATTGACACGGTTTCATCGATGATATTTAGTCAAGAAGAACGGCCCAACACCCACAAGTCTGTTAGAGAAATTTAAAAACTACTGGTATTTCTCGCTCTAGTGTTCATCGTATAGTAAAAGATGATCTGGGTCTTAAATGTTTTAAAAGAGTCGAAGTTCATAAGTTCTCTGCATCAAATAAGCGAGCAAGAGCTGAATAATGTCGTGCTCTGTTAGATCGATTCCCAGACAGAATCGTGTCGAAAATATGGTTCAGCGACGAGAAGACCTTTACGGTTGCTTCAACAATAAACACACAAAATAATCGAGTTTATGGAAGACAGGACAAAAAATCTATCAGTCTGGATCGAGTTTGCAGGGAACGTTCGCATTTTTCTCAAAAAGTCATGATTTTCATCTTTATTTCAAAGTTAGGGAAGTCAGAGATTGTTTATGTTGATCAAAATGCCAAAAATCACTGCTGCTTATTACCAAGAAAAAATCCTTGATGCGGTACTGCCGTCGATAAGGGAGAAGTCAAGGTTGCAAGCGTGCATTGATAATGGAGGAGGGCACATTCCGCATAATCTTGGACTCAATTAGGTAGCTGTATAGAAACAGAAAGTTTTTCTACCCCCCCCCTAAGGGTCGCACAAAGTACCCCCTTTACCCATTTGAGGAGCCCTTGTTATCGTTTTCCTTTGACTTACTTATATGCTATATATTGTGCGATCAGCTTTCTAATCGTGTGTTTTTGCTTTTCAGATGATATAGATTTATGATTTAAGTATTTGTCTCTTAAAAAATGGCCACACGTAGCAAGACGGTTAATTCTGCTTTTGGCCAGCCAACTAGATTTCCACATGCCATGATACCTTCAAAAGCTGACGTAGTGAGGCACTGTTTTTTTGTTCAACAAATAAAAGATGCTGAGGGTAAAGGTTCATGTAGTGCCAACGAATGTTACAGTATTGTCACTACTGATATTGAAGTCATCTGGAACCGATTTTCATTTCCTACCATTGGTACAGACGGTATCTTCATGAAAGTATGCCGACTGATGATGTCAGCATCTAAATTAAATAAAATACCCCAAAACAGAAGAAAGGAGGAATTCTTCACAAAGTTTTCAACGTTTGATGATATGTTTGACGTATGCAGTTGCGATTGCTATGACAAAGAAAGAGAAAGGCCACAGTGCAGGTGTATCGAAAGAATTCCAGTTCAAGAATGGGAATCTTTCACAGGACAAAAAGAACGCAGAAATCAACTGGAACCAATTGATCGAGTTACAACATCTGCATTAAGAAGAAGTGAAGTTAGACGAGAAGCGCAACAACGAGCTCAACAAAGAGCTCAAGAGAAAATGGAGGCTTCGTTCAATGACATTTCTGGAAGTTTCGACATCTTAGATGATATGGAAGTGGATGCAAGTACTGAAGAAAATGATGATTTTAAACCTGAACTGGAGTTAGCAGATCATGAACAAAACAGATACCGTTACGATGAGCTGGCTATTACTACAGATCGCTATCGCGTCAGCTGCAGAGCAGTGGCCGCCATTGCAAATGCAGCTTTAAAAGACATGGGAATTTTGAATGAATCTAACATGCTTGATAGGAAAAAAGTGGAAAGAGAAAGAGTACGAGTTGGTAAAAGAAATATTGTTAAGGCAAAATCGGAGAACTTACATCTAGAATGCATAGGATTTTATGGTAGAATGGATGATACATTAACGCGTGGAGGTAAAACAAAAGAAGAGTACTACACCATTGTCAAAGAGCCTGGAGGTTTATCTCATGTCAGATAAAGGGACATCTCAATCCATAGCAGAAGAAATTTTGACTTTGATTTTGGATACGGACAGTAATAACACTTTGAAAGCCTTACTATGTGATGGAACAGCATTAAATACAGGAAAAATTGGTGGTGTGATTAAATTGATTGAGATTCACCTAGATAGATCTTTGCAATGGTTAGTATGCCAGCTCCACATGAATGAATTGCCTTTCAGGCATGTATTTGAAGCAATTGATGGGCAGACTAGTGGACCAGACAGTTTCAAAGGTGATATTGGTAAAGCGATAAAAAAGGATTTGACAAAATTAAAAATAGTTAACTTCACTCCAGTAACTGGAAGAATAAAACAAATTCCTGCTGATGTTGTAAAAGAGCTCAGCACGGATCAAAAGTACTTGTACGACATCTGCTTATCAGTTCAATCGGGCAGCGTTCCCGAAAACCTGAGTTCGAAATCTGGAAATATTCATCATGCGCGATGGCTCACTCGGGCTAATCGTGTTCTAAGATTGTATGTATCAACATTGAAACCAGAACAGGGTTTAAAAGACATTGTGAAGATTATAATGCAGTATTATGCTCCCGGGTGGTTCCAAATTAAATCACATCCAAAAGCGATCGATGGAGCCATAAATTTTTGGTACCTTACCCAACTGGTAAAAAATGTTGAAGGAAAGTTCCAAAACGTTATGGAACCAGTCTTAAAACGTAACTCCTATTTTGCTACACCGGAAAATATTCTTTTAGCAATGATAATGGATCAAAGACAACAAGTGAGAGAAATTGCGATCCAGCTAATAATTGAGGCCAGAAAGTCTTCCCCAAAACTGAGAAACTTTGAACTTCCTAAAACACTCAACTTGAAGGCAGAAGATTACATCGAATTGGTTGATTGGGAGAGAGAAACCATATATCCACCACCTTTGTTAAATGAATTAAGCGAGAGTAACATTATCAAAGCTCATGCCGAGTCACTGATGATTCCACCATACCCGTGTCATGGTCAGAAACTGGAGAGCGCTGTCAGTCTCGTGACAAAAGCATCAGAAGAACGATATGGCTATGAAAATCGTCAAAAATGTATTCTAAATCTTTTAGAATCTAGGGAAAAAATGTCTAGTTTTAACACGAAAGGGCAATGGAAGTAAGAATTTACAGGAATAATGAAGGAAGATCACTTTAGAAAAACGTCTGGTTGTAACATTGTTTAATTTTTTAAAATTTTAACCTTTTCTATACCTTCTTCAATATGTCTATAATTTAAAATCTTAATATAATGCTGCTAAATGGCTATTGTCAATAAATAACAACACATTTTGTTTCATTTATATATCATATTTCAATTAGCATTTAATTTTGCATCATTGCATTAGGACATAAAACACCAGGAAAAATGATATATGTCAGAGTACAAGACATGAGAGGCAAAAAAACCCAAAATTGTGCTACCCCTACAGCACTTCGCACAGTAAAAAAAGTTATCAGAAGGCTTTTTTGGAGCCATAGAAACCTCCTGCAATGCGTGGTTATTCAGTATAAAATTTCGACCCGCCCGACCAGTGGGTAGCCTAGTGGTTAAAACGCTGGGCTGGTGGTGGGGTGTGGTTTAAATTCCACGTTAAACTGTAAGTCTAAGGTTAGAATGAACAATTCGGGCGGAAGCAAAACCAAGGTTATATACAGGGTGTTTATAAAGTCCCTATCTATTTCAGTGAAAACGTAGCAAAAAGGGTAAAATTCAATAACAATAAAATAGAAGGCATACATTTAATGAATACTTAGCATATGATTCTATATGAGCACCATCAGTATCTCTATAGAGTTCGAATCTGCCAGCAGCATTGCGGAACACATTTTGGAGCATGACAGGGGTTATTTTTGTAACTGTTCTTACGATTTAAGTTTAAGTCTCTCACAACATCCTCAGCCGCACCATAGCAGCCCGGACATAGTGTTACGACTGTACTGTAATACCGTGCATCCCCAATCCGGGCGATACGTATGATTTCATCCCGAGTTACCCCGGCTTTTTCACACTCATTACAGTCTCTAAGAATCGTAAAAACGGGTTCTTTGTAATTAATAATTAAAAAGAAGGTGTCCAGCTGAATCTCGCATATCCACACCTCATACGAATCACGACCCAATTCAATGGGTCCATGGAGTTCTGTTACAAAGTTGGCCAGGGTGTTGTTAAGATATACAGACAGAGACGAGGAAGACGGTAGTGTGACGTAGAAGTGGTTAGGCGCCATGTTGCATACTACTTGAGCTTCATTATTGCATCAGCTTTTATATAGGTGTTGAAGCTTTCTGGGTACCCGAGCCATTTCACCAGGTACATTTTTCTCTTTCCTGAACCTTTGCTTCCTAAATTTTTTTCAATTTTAAACACAGTAAATGTCACTTTCTGCAACTCCTCGCAGTAAAAGGCTCCTGCGATTTCTTCCCCATTCAAATCTTCAACGTAGTACAGCATTATCTCGCGTTTCGGTCTCATATCCCTAACTTTAAAAATCTCACGTGTCCAGCCATGCGCGAATTTATTTCCCGAACGCGACAGCCTTACATTATCATTGATTTTGAAACGTGCAGAGTGTGGTGGTGTTCCATCTCTTCTCACATCAGGCTCTGTGCGCGTACCTCTTTCTAAAATCTCGTTAGGTGTTTTTCCAATCGTGTGATGGTGTGAGCGGTTGTATGATGAAGCCAATGATTCCGGAATGTTTATAAATCTGTATGTGTTTTTATGTGTAAAATAGCGGTGCATGCGTTCCTTTATGGTACGTTGAACGCTTTCAGCTAAGGAGGCCTTATGTATAGAATTGGTAGTGTAGTAACTGATATTAAACTCTATCAACATGTTCTGAAAAGCTCGGCCTATAAATTCTTTCCCCATATCCGTACAAAAATAGCCAGGAATCCTGTTCTCTTTCAACATCAACGTTTTGGTGGCTTTAGCAACTGTTTCAGGCGATTTATTTTTCAGAGGAATTAGCCACAGATATCTAGAGAATACATCTATTATGAATAGGATGTTGCGGTAACCATCGTTATACACTGAATATCTTTTCATATCTGTTAAATCTGCTTGCCAAATAGAGTCAATCGATGCCGCTGTTGTCTTGGCTGTTTTAAACCTTTTTCTCACAGGCTTATGAAGTGTATAAGCGTCCTGCTCCCGCAAAAACCTCTCAACATCGTTTTTCCTTACTCCATCATTGTAAACACTTCTATACAGTCTATCTAGGCCTCCATAGGAGGCTGGGCTAGAAATGTCATAATAACGTCTTCTTAATATGTTAGCCATTTGCGTATTTTAGAGGCACGTGGGTAGTGATGACCGTTGTTTAGCCTCTTCTTTCTCCTCTTCAGAGTTGCTACCGCTGGGGGTGATGGCGTTCTCAATTGTGGCACATGCGATGTATGTTCCAAGTCTTTTAACCTATTCAGATTTCCTATCATTGTTTTGGGTGTATTTATCTGCTGTAGTCTTGCTTTAATATGCTTCCATCATGATGGTGAGGGCCTATCCCACTTTCTCACCAGATCATGGACGATGTCTACGATATTCGATCTCTGTACCTTTGCCCCTTTCACAATGATCTCACCTATATCGGTCCACTGTATGTTGCGGTCCTCATTCAATAGATTATAAATACTTAAACCTTTATTCCTCAATGTATGTGGGAGGGTGCTTTTTAATACATGCTCAATAGGTTATGATACCGACCCGTTGTTCTTTGGTTGGTCAGCTCTCTCGTCGAACACAGACCCTATGTCACCATGCCCATCGTTGTCCGTGCTGTGCCTAATAACCACTGGGATCTCTGTCGGATTCTTATAATTTTCCTACTCGTAAAGAAATTTCTGCAGAGCTTCTTGGTATAATATTCTTTTCTCATCAGGTTTACTGTTTAATAGGGCCAGTGGCGGTTCCTCATATGGGCAATATGGGCAGCCGCACAGGGCGGCATTTGTGGAGGGGCGGCATGAGCGCCTGCAAAAAAAATAAAAATAAAAATAAGAATAAATAAATAAAGAAATAAATAAAAATAAAAAATAAAATAAAATAAATAATAAAAGATCAATAAATATATTTTTATTAATAAAAAACCATCTATTGCATTTTCCATAAACCTTCCCATAAAAGACCTAAACAATGCAAAATGCTTCCAGATTAATATTATTGGGAATAAAGGCCCATACTTTAACATATGTAATGTTATTTTTCTGGGTTTGGTTAAATAGTGAAATGTATATTATTTATTACAGAACGAATCTTCACACTAAGCCACTAAGGTCTGTCAAATAACCGCAAATGGATAAGAAGAGGTCAAAGCTATCAGGTGCTCAGTTTAGAAAAAAGAGGAAAGAAGAAGAGGAGAAACGAGCAAAAGATAAAGGTATAGAGCTATGTCATCTACTCTTCACTGCTATATTGCACTGCTATTTTGTGATATAGCTTTCTGAGTCATTTGAAGTGTACTATTATGTATATAATTAGCCATTAACCAAGGAGGTTGTATTATTCATTTGTTTCCTATTCTAAAAGTTTAATAAATTGTGCTTAATAACATGTTAAATTAATTGTACTAGCCTATTCATGCATTGGTCTGTTATGTTCTATTTTACTATTTGCAGGGGCACTTTTGAAATATTTTGGAACACCCTCTGCCACTAGCCAGGATGAGAAGCCGTCTACTTCTGCCATTATTGAGGCTGAGGAGCCATCTACCTCCTCAGCCTCACATATGTCTCCACAAATGCAGTCTGATCCTGAGGATGAAGACCCATTTGCTTCTACTTCTCCCCGGCAGGACTCTTCAGGTGAGTTTGTGTGCACATATGTCTGTGAGTGTGTGCGTGTGTGTGTATGTGTATGTGTGTGCATCCCTGCAAAGCATTTTGCAAACAGTTATAAATTATAATGTTATTATCACTGGGTCTGGGTTACTGGGTATGTGTGGTGTTTCACCACCATAATTCCATAACACCACCACCATAACAAAGTGCTGTGAATAATGTGTTATCTAACTTAGGTGTGTATACTAATGAGTAATGCTCTTGTTCTTTCTATTAGAAAGGCCTGGAGCAGAATCGCCTCCTGAGGATGAGTCTCTGTCCACCGACCCTGCTAACTGGCCTTCAGTTCTGACTGAGAGAATTCGGACACAACTGGTTTCCAGGGGACCAAGTCAAGTACCATCTGACTTTGTATTCCCTAGAAACGACAGTGACGGAAGAAGTTTCCACCATCAATACTTCAGGAAGTCATTGGTTAGTGGGGAAAATATAACCAGAAGTTGGTTGGTCTATTCCTTAAAAAACAACAGCCTTTTCTGTTTCTGTTGTACATTATTTTCCAAGAGGAAAATAAATTTAACAAGTTTGGGACTCTCGGACTGGAAGCATGCAAGCTCATTGCTCACATCACATGACAACAGTTCAGAACACCTAAATTCTATGAAAATCTGGAAAGAACTGGCAGTGAGGATGAGAAAGGGGGAGACCATTGACAAGCAGGAGATGGCACTTCTGGAGGCTGAGAAGTTGAGATGGAGAGCGGTGCTGACACGTCTCACTGCTATTGTGCATTCTCTGGCAGTTAGGAATTTGGCACTAAGGGGACATACAGAAAAATTGTTCTCACCATCAAATGGCAATTTTCTGAAAGAAGTTGAACTGATGGCACAATTTGGTCCTATAATGCAAGAGCACATTAACCGTGTCCAAAAAGGGACCTCCAGTCACACCAGCTACCTCGGCCACCACATACAAAACGAACTCATTGATTTGTCGAGCAGCAAGACCATTTCAGCAATGGTGAGCGACATCAAACAATCAAAGTTTTTTTCAATAATTCTAGATTGCACTCCAGATATCAGCCACACTGAACAGTTGTCAGTTGTGATTCGGGTTGTGTCACTGGAGGGGAAGCCCCATATAAAGGAACATTTCATGGGGTTTTTGGTGGCAGAGGAGTCCACTGGTCAACATTTGGCATCTCTGATTCTGAAGAGACTGGAGGAGCTAAAAGTTCCTTTCATGGACTGTAGAGGACAATCATACGACAACAGGGCCAACATGAGGGGAAAAAACAAGGGTGTTCAATCCAGGCTCCTAGAAATTAATCCCAGAGCTCTGTTTGTTCCATGTGGGGCTCATTCTCTGAATTTGCTTGTGGCCGATGCTGCTAAGGGATCTATTGATGCCACAAGTTACTTTGGCATCTTGCAGAAGCTTTACAACTTGTTTTCAGCCTCCACACAACGATGGGCCATTTTGAAAAAACATGTGAACATCACATTGAAGATGTGGTCTGATACAAGGTGGGAAAGCAAGATCAAGAGTGTGGAGCCCCTGAGATATCAGGCAGCTGCAGTGAGAGATGCACTGATCGAGGTGAGGGACCACACCAAAGACTCTGTAATAAAGGTCGAGGCTCAATCTCTGTCAGTGGAGGTTGGGTCATACCGCTTCGCCATTTGTTCAGTGGTGTGGCATGACCTGTTGTGCCAAATTCAGCATGTGAGCAAGCAGATGCAGTCTCCTAGCATGCACGTTGATGTTGCAGTAAATCTCCTAAAAAAAACAGAGAGAGAGGTCTCCGCAATTACAGGGCAACAGGTTTTGTGGCTGCACAAATGGCAGCCACAGATATCTGTGAACAAATGAATGTGGAGGCTGTGTTAAAACAAAAACGGCTGAGGTCCACAAAGCGGCACTTCTCCTATGAAGCATCTGATGAGCCCTTGATTGATGCTTTGAAGCTGGAGGTGACATTTTTCAATGCAGTGGTTGATGCTGCAACATCAGCCATTCAGGAAAGATTTTCCACGTTGGAAATTGTGGGAGAGAAGTTTGGAGTGCTGACACATTTCCAAAATCTCACATTTGAGGAGCTGACAGAACAATGTGCGAACCTTAGTACTACACTACACTTTAAGGGACAATCTGACTTGGATGGCAGAGAGCTTGCACAGGAGCTGAAGAACTTGCCTGACTTGCCATCAAAGACCATATCCTTGCTTGAACTGCTGACATTTATCCATGAAAGGGAGCTCTCTGAAATATATCCAAATTGGTGGACTGCTCTCAGAATTGGTCTTACTCTTCCAGTCACTGTTGCTGAAGCAGAGAGGAGCTTTTCAAAGCTGAAGCTCATCAAATCCTACCTGAGGTCAACTATGTCACAGGAACGCCTTACCGGTCTGGCCATCATCAGTATAAATCATACAATTGCTGAGCAGATTTCATATGATGATTTAATTCATGACTTTGCATCAAGGAAGGTAAGAAGAGTCAGGCTTTAGATGGCAGTTGTGCTGTGGTGCAATTTATTTTGTTTCTTGTTCAAAGTGTAGCATAATAATTACCCTCTTAAGTGTCTTATTCTATTTATGTGATAGAGCATTTGTACAATTTAGAAATTTGATTCTCAGTTTATTTATGGCAGTTGTGCAATTTAATTTGTATTTTTCCTGTTCATAGTATCATAATTACATTCTCTTAAGTGAGTTATTCTATTTACGTGATGAAGGATTTGTAAAATTCAGAAATTTGAGTCTTTGTTTTGGTTCTGAAGTTCCAACAATTAGTCCAATAAAAAGTTATTTTGTGAAAGAGTTATGTCTGTCCTTTATTTTGGGGGGATTCGAATGTGTGTGTGTTGGCGAACAGGGGGGGGGGGCGCTGAAGGTGAGGTTCGCCCAGGGCGTCATGTAAGCTAGGACCGCCACTGAATAGGGCTAACAATTCGCTTTCCATTCTTTTAAGCCTGCTTTTACTAGGTTCTAGAACCGTGTCTGGACTTTTTGAACTTTGCAGTGAAGCAAACACCTCGTGTGGAATCACTACCATTTTCTTCATCATATTAATCTAGTCAGTAAAGGACCCAAAACTGAAAATAAGATGGGGAAGAATGACCCTCCTCTTTGTACAATAATTCGTTTTTTCTTCCCCACAGTCTGACTTTTACGAGCGAGTGTATGTATTATGTTCTTGTAACGGCGTAGGCGACCCTTCTGAGGAGGTTTCATTGATACATTTCAATTTATAACGTTAAGACAAATTTCACAAATGCATTTTAAAAAGGCGGAGTCAATATTTTTAGCAAACATCTGTTGCAATGCCCAGGGCAGTCGATGATAGATTTTTATTAATTCATGGTATTTCTTTAGCCTCTTTGTCATTCTGGAATATACACAGTTTCAGGCTCGTTTGGAAATATACTCATTCTTAGAAGCACCCTAAACGTGTTCGCGGATGAAGGTCACAAAGCAAATATCCGTAACGCTGACTCGTAGTTTCTTTATAAACTTCCAAAAACTCCTTACGCTGATTCTGGAACATTTGATTGACTAATACCCCAATTTGTGATACATCTCTACGTTGTGCGAATAAAACTAGATATTATGTATTTAACGACACATCGCGCATGTATCTATTTTTGAAAAATAGATTCTGACTGATGGTGGGAGAATACTGTAAATGTTTCGGCAAAGTTTTATCTATCTCCAACATGAGATCTTCAATTACAGTGACTCTCTGCTCATTTCCCTTTAACGAATTAACGTCATATACGCCTTTGTGGAACAAAATATCATCTTGGTACTCGTTGAACACTGATTGATACGTCGAATAGCACCATACAACTTTATGCACAAGTTTTGAGAACATCTCTCCCTTTTCTTTAATGATTTTAAGCATAAACACAGTTTTACCACATCCTGTAGGGCCAGATATAATACATGTCTCGTGAACCTGAATTTTTCTACAGAATCCATCTCTAACATGTCACAATCCTAAGTGGGTCATTTACAAAGTATAATACAAATTTAAGTGGTGTTCCTTATATTCTACAGTCTTGTTTTTCCTCTTCTTACACAAAACCGTGAATGACGATGAGGTACAGCATCATGTTCCGATCATCAATATTACAGATGACCCAGATGTAGAAATGTAGTTGTTGTCACAGACTCCACCCCTGCTAACGAACCCACACCAACGATACCTGTAGCACGTGACAATTCCAAGCGGAGGCATGATGAAGAGCCTTCCACGTCAGGTATAAAGCGTGCCAGGATTGCGCCGGTTGTTAGACCACCAGTAATAGAGCCCCAGCCCTCTATGTCCTACGACACAACCCCCACAATAGTACCTTCCTCAAATAAAAATATACCCCCTTATTCCTGTTCATTTCCGGGTACATCCTCCATAGCAGTAGCAGCTTTTCGTGCTGTAGAGGATGGTATAACATTCGAGTTGGTGCGCACCCCCACCCTAGCCCTGACCAGAAATCGGTATACAGTCAGGGTTGATCCTAGATTCATGTATAGCAGTGGTGTTGAACACGGACTGCGGGCGTGTAGTTGAACGTATTGTAGAGTTTGCCCTTCAGAACCGCGACGAACGTGAAGTCAGTACGAGGCTGGCCTTCAGGTTTGGGTCAGATGACGGGGATGTGGATGATTTTTGGGTAGTAATATCATTCAGATGCTTGGCAGCTGTAGATATAGAGTATATAATAAGCCGTATATGCAGGCTTCTCAAAGTAGTACAGCCTTGAATATAGACAACTTCACGGTACATATTGACCGTGTACTCCGTGTTGCGGGTCATAGTGCCACACCTTATACTCTTAACTTCAATTCTCAGGCTATTTACAGACGGCATATAAACGCCGATCGTGGTTGCGGCCTTATAACACTAGTTGGCTCGTATGTTTACTGTGCTAAATACACAGATGCAAAAAATTTGGTTGCCTACGGTTGTGAAGCGTGCACGTAAACTTGCTTCAGATTGCAAGCTTGAATTTGAGTGTAATATGGTTCTGAGGAGCTGAGAAGGGTAGAACAGGAAATGAATGCTCGTATAGTTGTATTTGGAATGGATGAAAGTCGTAGGACTGTGTATGTTTTTTAAAGCTGTGTGAGCGATCGTACAAAATCCCTACTTACTTTAGGGCTGTCAGGGACAACGTATCTCCCCATCCGTAATATAAGGGACCTTTACGCGAGTTATGATAAAAGTCGAAAATATGGACGGCGTCATGATTTGCGTAAGGGGTGTCTCGAGTTTGCGGATGATATAGTGAAACATTGTAAGGATTGCCACATGGTATGTGCGCAGTGTAAAAGCTCCAAATGTGAAAGCCGTGTGGTTGAAGCTGAGAAGAGGTACATCAATGTATGCAGACGCACATTTTTCAATAATAACTGTTTTGAGCTCCATAAGGCAATTGGCACGTGCAGGAAAATAAGAATCTGTGAATGTGGTATGTTTCATATGATGGATAACTGGGGGAATTTCAAGCATAAATGTGATGAAATTCACTGTTCTACATGCCATGAGAAATATAAGGCGGTTGGAGTAAAGCATGTATGTTATATGAAAGCGCTAAGCCTAAAAATAGATCTTGTATAACTGTGTACTACGATAGAGAAACATATACGAATGCTGAAACCAAAGAGGTCATCCCACATCTACTTGTAAGCCAGACCATCTGTGCTGAGTGCATGGAGTTAGAGTGTGATGAGTGTCACAATAGTAAACGGGCATACGTTTTTGAAACGATTGCACACGACAGCCCCGTGAAACTCTTTGTGTCCTATGTTGTCAAGTTAGCGGACAAGTTAAAAAAAATGACTGTATATTCTTGCCCATAACGGTGCAAAGTTTGACACACATTTCCTTTATAAGGAGTTGCATGAGCACGAATCATCTGAGATATTTACAGGCGATCCCTTGAAAAGAGGAAACAAACTTATACAGATGCAAATAAGAGGTAATGTGCAGTTTAAAGATACTATATTCTTCACACCTTATAAATTACCAAAGCTACCAAAGGTAATGGGTGTAGCCGCCGAAGTTTCAAAAGGACATTTCCCTTACACATTCCTCACTAGCGAAACTTTAAATTACGTCGGACTATCTCCACCCAAACATTACTTTAACTATGAATATATGAGTACAGGTGAACGTGAAGATTTTGACCGCTACTACAACAGTTTTAATGAAGATAATCCTTACAGTATAGCTGATGAATGTGAGCGTTATTGCGTGAATGATGTGCGCGTGCTTAGAGTATGTTTCCAGGCCTTTAGAAGGATGTACTGTACATAGACCGTTTTAAATGCGATCCGTTGCAAGTCGCAATTACGATTGCCGTATTGTGCTTTACGGTGTTCAAGAACAATTTCATTCCTAAAGACACACTAGCCGTCATTCACAGAAACATTCCCCGCAGCTATGGGCACAAGCCTATTTACTGGCTCATACACATGCAGCAGCAGACAAGTGTATACATAAAGCATGCCCGCAACACACGGGGAAAGTACCCATTAAGGTTAATGGTTGTGTTTTTTGGGTTGATGGTCCAAGCGAAAACCGTGCCACTGGTGAGAAGACTGTACTCTTTTAACGGTTGCTGGTGGCATGGATGCCCACGTCCTGAGTGTGGAATCGTAGGAGATATCCACGTACATCTCCTGCCGACAGTCTTGCATGGACCCGCACCCGCGATCAGATTATAGGCGCCCAGTTCACACACAAGGTCTTGTGGGAGCATGAGTATGATGCACGGATGGAAACAGATGGACAGTACCGTGAAGAAATGAACACGATCAAGCATTCAATGTTGCTGGATCCTTTCAAATGCGGTGATAGCTTGTTGGGGGGGCGTACAAATCCCTTCAAGCTATACTTTCCACCTACGGAGGACGTGAAACTCCATTACTGCGACTTCTGTTCTTTATATCCCTACGTGATGAAGAACAATCCGTACCCCGTAGGTGCACCTGAAAAACTGGTGGGACCTGACCTACCCACCATCGAGGTGTTCTCAACAAATTTGAACGTGTAGTATTTCGGCCTTTCTTTCGTAGATGCGCTTCCTCCTCGCAACTTATGGATGCCGATCTGACCCGTCGTTATGGATCACAAACTCATGTTTCGCCTGTGCGTGAAGTGCGCAGAGGAGAACATTGGGGAATGTAATCACACAACCAACCAGCGTAAGATCAGAAGTGTATATACAAGCCCTGAGCTGGACCTAGCCGTTCGCCATGGCTACACAATATTGAAGATATATGAGGTGTGGAGGTTTCAGAAGCTACCCAACCTTTTCACGCAATATATAAACACTTTTTTGAAGGATGAGGTACAGGCATCAGGGTATTCGCGAGGAGTTGATACCGAAGATGAAAAATCGGCTTATATTCAGCGTTACCGCGACCGTGAAGGGATAAAGTTTGACCGTTCCCAAATTGTAAAGAACCCAGGCAAGCGCTTTAGTGGAAAGTTGTCTAAACAGTCTTTGGGGAAAATTTGCACAGAATACAGGCAAGGGGAACGTTCATTTGGCCCAAAGTTATAGTGAAGTCTGGGATTATGCCAACGCTCCCGATAAAGAGGTCATGGAGATCGTGAATGTAGGTAATACTTACATAATAAAGTGCAACAATACCGAATTGGCCACAGATACCTCACGGATTACAAACGTACCTGTAGCCAGCTTCACAACGGCCTACGCACGCATCAAGCTTTGGGGCCTATTGCATTCTCTTGGGCGGAGGGTTTTGTACACCGATACAGATAGTGTGATATTCACAGCGAGGGAGGGTGAATACATGCCTCCTGTTGGTGAATTCCTCAGAGATTTGACTGATGAGATCAAAGATGAGTATAGAGACCGCATACGCCGACTCTTTTGTCTCAGCAGGACCAAAAACTTATGGGGTTCGGGTGAGGGTGGGGGAGGATATGAAATATATCGTGAAGGCTAAGGGTATCACGCTCAATCAGGCGAATCGGCGGATCGTTAGCTTTTAATCATTGAAAGATCTAGTGTGCTTGGAAGATGAGGGCGACCAGCCATCCAGTCTAACTATAGAGTAGATTAAGTCTAGCCTTGTAGGGGTCAGCCTAGAGATTCCGGAAATGGTCCAGAGCGGGCAGATAAATTGAGGTCCACAGTAGGATTCCTCACCAAATTAGGTTAGGGCAATCTACCTTCACCTTTGTTAAGCTATGAGTTGATGCTAGGTCTTAGGCCACAATGTAGGCCTAAGTTGTCTGACCCAGCTTAATTTAATGCGTTTACTTCTAACTGGGTTAACACACAATTAGTCACTTACTGCTAGTTATTAGAGGGTCTCTTTTCCTTCTGTCTAATTGTTGAGAGCATACTTGCTGGTGGGGATCTTTTTTCCGTTGTTTGTCCTTCTCCCTTCTCTCGTTCCGTCTTCTCGCCCCGTTCTCGTTTTCGTTCTCCCTTGTCTTCCTTTTCCCGGGGCTTTTCCACCAGCGTCGTCTTGGTTTTTTCTTCGGTTGGTTGATCGTAATGTATATCTATTACCGAGCACTCTCTTGTCACACCAGTATATAAATACTAGTGTGGAGAATAACTCTGGTGAGCAACCAATTGTTTCATCCACCCAGTTATTGACATAAAAGGAATTTAATAATTGTTAGATTAACTACCTACCTACTCAGTGAACCATTTTCGTTACCTCCCAACTACCCACACATCAGTTTTCCATATATATATATATATATATATATATATATATATATATATATATCAAATGGCTGGTTACGCCTTCTAAACCGACTGGCTGCTTAAGACTTCTAAACCAACTGCCAAGAATAACTGCTTTAATTAAATAAATATCGCAATCTGGCAACTCAACTCTAATAATGTACACCTGAACAAGCCATTTACGCCTTCTAAACCAGATTAAGCCTTCTAAGCCACCTGGCGGATTTACACCTCATAAGCAGGGATGCCACTCCTTAGGATTTATCCCAAGATCTTGGCATTTTCTGCGATACCTTGGGATATTGGGATTTCTTTAAACAAATATAGTAAATCTTGGGATCAGCCACAAGATATATATATAATATATCTTGGACTTCTTGGGTGGCATCCCTGCTTATAAGACAGCGGGCGCTCGGATGAACTCTCATTATGCGTCTGGCTCCGCTGGACGAAGCAACTCTCTCTCCTTAAGTTAAGGCTTTGGTCAGGGTTTCCCCTTGGAGGGTGAGGACATCCCACTTCTCCCCCAAAGACCCTCCTCCTCCTCCTCCTTTCTCTCTCTCTCTTAGGTTAAGGTTACCACTTTGGGGGAGGTCATCCTCCCTTCTCCCCCCAAAGCTCCCTCCCTTCATTGCAACTTGGGGGATAACCCCATCTGCCTTGTTGCATACCCCCTTGCAACATCCTCTCCTTTTTAACATCTCCCCTTTCCAACACCTCCTGCAGCACCCCCTTTTGCATCATTGATCAATATTTGCAACATTGCAATTGCACTCTCCCATTTTTCGTCCATACTACTGACCTAACCGGGTATTCAATTAACGGGGGCCGCACAGCAACCTCGTATCTTGGCGTCATGAGTGGTGTAAATTAGATAACGGTCATGCACCATGCAAAATACTGCGCATATAAATGCAATTTTTTTTAGTATGTTGCACATATTTCTCCAGGAAAATAATGTAATTTTCGTTATTAGAATATAAAAATTTATTAGTATACAAATTTTCAGTTCGAAAATCCGCGGTACGCCAAACTGAAAAGATCCTTTTTTTAATATAAACTTCAACTTATACTTAAACTTAAACTCATTAAACTTTCAAGCATTACACATTTCACTGTTAGACAATGAACTTAAACATTTCATTAGACATTTCGGATTAGTCTTTTCAATTATTTAAAAAATTGTGACAATTTAGACATTTCAAATGATTTACTGAAATGTTTAACAAAATGTTTAATTATTGTGAAACGTCTAATGCAGGGGTGTTCAAACTTGTGCACGCGGTCACATTTGTGCCCGCGAATAGCCCCCAGATTAGGTTTTAGAGACCGGTTAAGAGAAAGAATATTGCAATTAAAACCAGATAATAATATTTTTTGTGTTTTATGTATTTTTTTCATCATATTTTTTATGTGTGCTCGCTGTGCTCCAGCATTTGGAAAATGTGCCCGCCTGCGAAAAAGTTTGAGCACCCTTGGTCTAATGCATTAGACATTTCAAAATTCACAAAACTGAGACAAAGAAAAGTCTACTTCTGTTTAGAGTGCATAGCGGATCGCCTTGTGTAGCTCTTCCGACCGACCGACCAGTGGCGTGCAGTTAGGGTACGCAAGGTACTCCTAGCGTACCCAAAGAATTAAATTTCTAGTCTACTTGTTTCTTCAAGTCCTTACCACTGTGAACCAAACAACATTATTATATAAATGAAATTTAAGTCATGCGAATAAAATATCTCACTCTTCTGTTTTGCGCAGACATAATTCAAGTTGTGTGACCCACGGGTGCCCTGTAAGCTAATTTGGTTCTTGTGTGTATGAGTATAAAATCATGGCTATTAGCTAGGATATATTTCCCTGACTGGGACTGGCTGGAAAAAGCCACAATGTACGCAACTTTCAATCTGCGTTTAGGCTCTGAACAGCCGCATAAAGTTAAAATTATATCAAGTATGATTACCTTAATTATATGCATGACTCATAAATAATTGTAATTTAACTATTAAGTATGAGTAGCAAATCAACTTCAGAATACGAGTAATTTTTAAGTATTTTATTATACAGGGTGTTTCATATGTCTGAAGACATTGGAAATATGTAGAAAGAGTAATAAAACGTTATGACTGTTTTATTTTCAACATACTATTGCAGGTGTTCAAATTGTTCTCCCTGAACTTCAAGACGCTTCATTACTCGTAACTGGTTAACTGACTAACTCGTAACTGACTAAGAACAATTGAGGATTTGAAAGCTAAGATGAGAGTGGAATTGCAGCGAGTTTCTGCTGAGACAATCATAAGTGCTCAGAGACCTTGACGGTTGCGAGTAATGAAGTGTCTTGAAGTTCATGGTGAACAATTTGAACACCCTCTGTAATAGTATGTTTAAAACATTATCGTAACGTTGTATTACTCTTTCTACATATCTCCAATGCCTCCAAACATATGAAACACTATATAATTAGTTTATTTTAGAAGGACTGGGATGGTGTACACTGGTAACGTCACGCATTACAGTCAAGTTGCCAACGAAGCCTCAAGGCTTTCTTTCATCACTTCAAGGTCATGCTTAAATTAAAGTTAAATCAAGTCCAAGTACCTAGGTTCGAAGGTCACGGCACGCCATTGCGATCGACCAATGAGCGTCTGTCGCCTTCAACTAATACTCACCTAATCCTTCAACTAATTCAACTAATCATTTTTTTCTGATTGGCTTAATATAGGAGAATATTCCGCGCAAGATGAGGAGGGAGAACGAAACAAATGAAAAAATGAGGTAACCACCCGGGAATCGAACCCGGGATCTTCCGATTGCCGGTCAGATAGGATAACCATTATACCATGGGCCTCACTCAGTCAAATGCCGTAATTCTCCTACATACGCGCAGAAACCAATGCCCCAAGGGGGCACCTCCCGCATGCCGTACATTATATACATTTTAACTGCAAACACGCAGTATAATTAACTTAAAGAACGACGCTTGTATAGGAGAATATTCCGCGCAAGATGAGGAGGGAGAACGAAACAAATGAAAAAATGAGGTAACCACCCGGGAATCGAACTCGGGATCTTCCGATTGCCGGTCAGAAGATCCCGGGTTCGATTCCCGGGTGGTTACCTCATTTTTTCATTTGTTTCGTTCTCCCTCCTCATCTTGCGCGGAATATTCTCCTATACAAGCGTCGTTCTTTACGTTGATATATATATATATAATATATAATATATTATACACACAGTGCTTTGTTTGTAAAAAAAAGAGGCGCCGGTACTTATATCTTGATAAATTGTAAAATTCCTCTCCCACCACTCCCTCTCTTCCTGCGTCCCCTCCCCTTTCTCTATTGAATTTGTGATGAACTTTCAATAAAAAAAAAGTTGATCATAAAAATCAAAAATACATAATAAAAGTGAGTCAGTCGAGATGGGAACGTTAATTTATTTGAACGGACGTGTGTGAACGTCGCTCTGAAAAAAAAGGTGTCCTGTATCGCCGCGTACCGTCACAAAGAAAGCACTGTGTATATATATATATATATATATATATGTTACGCGTAATGTACATAATTGCCAAATGTCCATATTAGAACTTTACCTTAGGTTAGGTTAGGTATTTTTCTGAGTCAAATACAGTCAAACACTCAGAAAAACACCTAACCTAACCTCATTTAACGTAAGGCAACGTTCTAATATATACATTAGGGAATTATCCACATTACGCGTAAAACACACACACACACACACACACACACACACACACACACATATATATATATATATATATAGGGTGTCCCGTAAGTATGGAACCATAGGGCAAAATGATAAAAACGGCAATAAAAACGCCGAAGAGACTTTTGGGGATTTTGTGAAATGAGCGAGGATGGTAGCGGCTGTGTCATCGTCAGTGGATGTCCTCGGAGGTCCACTGCGTGGTTAATCTCCTATGGATCCCGTTTCCCTGAACTTTGCTACAAGTTTGCCGATACAGCTGTGTGTTATCAGCGCGCGGTCCGGATGCAATCTGTTAAATTCCTCAGCGACCTCCCTCCAACTCCGATTTCCTACGGGCAGAATTACCTGGATGCGTTCTTCCTTACTCAAAGACATCATGGACACTTGCATAAACGGAAAAACAGGAATTACTTATTTTACCCTATGGTTCCAGACTTATGGGACACCCCATATATATATATATATATATATATATATATATATATTATATATATATATTATATATATATGAAAATAATTCCACGGAAGTAACGTGAATAATATGCATGATGAAAATAACAACGAAGGAAAAAGAAAACATGAAATAGTGCTCAAGCGCTTTCATCTAATGACATCCACAAGAACACTGAAATTAATAAGAGTGAGACTGTCTATAGATTGCAAAGAAAAAAAATAATAAGATTGGTGCAGAAAAAATATTGTAGGAGGAGCATACAATTTAGGTGAAAAAGCTACCAGAATTTTAGCGTCTTGCCCTTCTTGTCTAAATCTGTTCTGAATGAATCCAAAACAAAAGGATCAAACGGGGAAAAAAAAAATAAATAATATATATATATATATATATATATATATATATATATATATATATATATAATGCGGCATTCCAATCTATTTGGGCCATATGTGATGTGATTTCTTCCCAATTCGCCCCCTTTGTCTTGGTTTATATCCATATTTCTCGTAGTCTCTTTTTTTTATAAATGGAAATTAAAATCTCCGCAAAATGTTATATTGGGGGATTGGGGAGTTTAAGACCTTTATCTGGGTTCTGATCTCAGTAATGACATTCTACTTACAGTATATACAGGGTGTCCATAAAGTCACGCATCATAGGAAAATACATTTATTTTGTTTATTAACTTATTTTGTTTTATTTATTTGTTTGAAATGATTCCCACCAACCTCAAAGCATGTTTGTAAACGAAAAAGCAGGTTTCTTTGAGTGTTCCTCAACATATTTGGCCTGATGGAGACATAAATATATAGACATTGCTTATGTTCCTATGTTGCGTGACTTATGGACACCTTATATATATTATATATAATATATATATTAATATATATATATATATATATATTAATTTTTCACTTTTAACTGGAACAAATTTTACATCGTAATTTTTCTGTAAATACATGAATATATTTAGAGGAGCCTAGAAGATGGTTCATTTAAATAAAAGTTTTCCTTTTGAATAAGGTAATATATTAACTTGAGTATTCGTTTCTTTTAGGCTGAAAGGAGTTTCACACTTTAAATTCGAAATGTGTTGGATGAAGTCAGTGAGTCAAAAAATAAAGGGAATATTATGAGAAAACCAGTCTGTTTTTTAATTTTTTATATTTTTGAAAAATAAATAACTTTACCCAGTTTCAAGGATAAAGCGAGGGATCCCCATCGACAAGAAAAAATATTATAGTTTTTACAATTCTGGCAGATTAAAGATAATCATGAGATCTGTTGTTTTTCAATTATATGAATAAGATTCCAGAGCTATGGGAAATTCTTATATATATATATATATACACAGAGCCGGCCCTAACAAGTGCGGGGCCCTAGGCATTTTGATAATACGGGGCCCCACTCCAGAAAAGATTTTAGTTCATAGTAAAAAGGCAAAAAAAAAATCTGAAGTGCTATACATTTATTGTAGACATCTCTCTAATAATATTAAGAATAACAAAAAAATGCTTTCATTAAGAATACTAAAAAAATACCATACTTTATAAATTTATAATATATTTTAAAGACTAATTTTTCTAACCTTCCTTTCTGAAAATTCCATTAAAAGGGGTTTTAAAATTTAAACCCCTTGCTTCTTCATGTTCAATTGACAATATTCCAATGTTATTTAGCCTATCTTGGCCCATATTAGACCTTAAGCAGTTTTTAATTAATTTTAATTTTGAGAAGCTTCTTTCTCCTGATGCTACCCTACCGTCACAGGAATTGTTAAAAATATTCTTAGAGCAATGGTTTTATATTTCATTAAAACTGTCCTTAATTTTCTCCTTTCCTATGACAGCCGGCGTGAGTCGGAGAATCTGGTGGAAGCGAAATATATAAAAATTTATTTGCCCAGACCCGCTGGCAGCGCGGGGCCCTAGGCTGCTGCCTAACTCGCCTTGCCCTAAGGCCGGCCCTGTAATATATATATATAGGGTGGGTAAAAAAAGTGACCCCTTAGAGGTAAACTGGCCTAGCATGTTGTTCGTCTTAACTGAGAAGTTGCTTGATATGTTCCCCTTCCTGCTCAACGTAGGCCTCCAAACGTGGACGCCACTGATCAATATACCTTTTTACATATCGTCGAGACACCTTCTCCCAGCCGAGCAGAATTCTTTCGCGTAGTTCATCTATATCTCTTATATTGGTACCAGGGATGTAAACTTTGCACTTCAGGGCTTCCCAAACACCATAATCTAGTGATGAAAGATCGGGGCTACTAGCCAGCCACATATTGGGTTCGATAAAATCCGGTGTTTCGTTCTCATGGAATGAAACAGTTTGGCTCCATCTTGTTGGAAAGTATACCTTTCACCACTAATTCGTCGAATATCAGTTAGATAGAGTGAAAGATATACTTTCCAACAAGATGGAATGGGAAACTGAATCGAACTGGAATTGATAAACTGATAAAACCGATATTATTTTTTGAACTGAAATCGAAAAAAACTCGAACTGAAAAAAATTCTGACAACTAAAATCGAAATTCAAACTGAAATTGAAAAACACTCAAAAAATGAAATCTGAATTCGAATAGATTAAAAATAACAGTTTTGCGTTTCAGTTTTGAAGAGCATTTGGATTGCAAAAAAATATAAATAACGTGAATTATGTTCCTTTTTTTGCGACTTAACATTTGTATGGATTTAAAATATCCATTTATCCTCAGCTGAAAGTACTAGTACTCAGCTGAAAGTACTAGAGACAATGGTTTTAAAAAGAAAGAAAAAGAATTAGGGAGGAAAATTTTTATCCCATATCAAAATACTTTTCAATAATGACTGTGCTCCTTTCGTTGACCTAAGTTTAATCACTCGGTAAGGACGTCTTCATTTTTTCTGACCATTAAGTTTTTCAGTTCGATAAATAGCTATATTATCTATATCTACATAAGTGAGTGAGATAATCCGTAAGAATGACCAAACTTCAACTCAAATGATAATCCTTTGGAATGTTACTCTAATCTCCTTGGTATTTCTCCAAATGTTTATCCTTTGGAATGTTCCTCTAATCTCCTTGTGTTTCCTCTCCTCTCCTAAACAAAAACTGGAATTGAAATTTAAATTGAATCGAACCGAAAAATATAAAACTTGAATCGAAACTGAAATCGATATTTTTCAAACTTAAACTGAAATCGAAAACTGGACTTAAAAATTTATCAGTTTCCCATCCCTGATATATATATATATATATATATATCAGTGGCGATTTCTTAATGAATGCAACGCATGCAATGCATGTGTTAAATATGTTCTCTTTTCAGATCTAAGTAAGGATTATAATTGACAAAAATAATTTTCAGAAACTAAAATAGTCTAAGGCTTCAATCACGCATGTACTGGCTATTGGGCGTAAGCAAAATTATGTCTTATTTCATTAGACAATTAAGAACATTTTCTGTACACAGATCGAAATACTTGTAGCTAACGCATTCACTAATTCAGTCTGGGTACAGAAAAATGTTCTTAATTGTCTAGTGAAATAAGACATGATTTTGTTTACACCGCCTTGCCTTGGGCAATTTTTAAGGAGACTTCTCACTATCCATAAGAATTTTTTTTGAGCCTCATAGCTAAATTCAAAAGGCAATATGTTTAAAATATGCTTAGAAAATTTACTTAATATTTTTACTAAAAATAATTAAAAAGCTTTGTTCTGATTTTTTTTAATTAATGAAAATAATACGGCATGCATTCAGTTTTATAGGTGCATTCAAATTCTGTTAGTCGTGGATACGACGATTTAAACAATTTACATACTGCAATTTCTCGCCATGAAAAATCTCTTGCTCACATAAATGCATTTGTGATCTTAAAACATTTGGAAAGTCAGAAAGAATTGATTTAATACTCGACAAGCAGAAATCAGTTGCCATTTCCAGACATAACGAAGAAGTTAATAAGAATCGAGAAATTTTGAAACGTTTGATTAGGATAACATGTTTTTTAGGTATGCAAGAATTAGCATTTCGCGGTCACAATGAAGAAAAACGCTGACAATAGGGTAACTATATTGAATTGGATTTTGTATGGGAGAATTCGATGAAAAGCTTCAAAACCATTTAAAAACTGCGACTGTTTTTAAGGGAACATCATCTGCTATTCAGAATGACATAATTCAATCTATTAGTGCAGTTATGTTAGAACAAATAAAACGTGAGCTTATCGACTGCATGTATGTGGCGATTTTATTAGATGAAACATCTGATGTCAGCTGTTTTTCTCAACTCTCTACTGTTGTTCGTTATGTTAATAAACATGGAGAGATTTGTGAACGATTTATAAAATTCAATGACGTCAGCAATGATAGAAGTGCAGGAGCGATTTCTAATTTATCTATAAGGCAACTAGGTGAACTGGGCTGTTTGAAAAAATTAGTTGCTCAAACCTACGACGGTGCTGCTGTTATGGGGAGCGATCTTAATGGAGTACAAACAAAGATTAGAGAAACTGTACCAGAGGCTATTTTTCTTCACTGCTACCCATAAAACTTAACCTTGTTTATCCCAAGCTGTCGCTGAAATTTCCGAATGTAATAATTTTTTTTCAGTATTAGGAAGTTTGTCATCATTTTCAGCAGTTCAACTAAGCGAACTTCAATGCTTGACAAAGTTGTTGGAAAGCGTTTCCCTAAACTGGCTCCAACGCGGTGGACTATTCATCTCGTCTAGTTGAAAGAGTTAAGGAAAATAAAGAAGATTTAATAGATCTTTTAAAAAGCATTCTGAAAACCCAAAGAAATTTGATGAAAAACAAAAAATAGTGCACGCGGATTGCTTGCTGGTATAGATACTTTCGATTTTAATTTTTTATTAGAAGTATTTTCTTCAATTTTTCCTTTTACTGAATATCTATTAATGTGCTGCAAACAAAATCTATGGATATTGTGTATAGCTCAATCACCGTTGAAAGCACTATGAAAAAAATCAAACAAATAAGGGATACAAAATTTGCAGATATGTGGGACTTGATAACAGAAAGATGTGGTGAACCTGTATGTAAAAGGAAACAGAGTCTTTCTCCACAAGAGAAGTATAGTCAACTATTTCATGAAATATTCGATAATATACTTCTTCAAATGAAAGAGCGTTTCAGTTCAATGGAAAAATTGGAATTCATTGAGCTTTTAGATTGCAAAAAATTTGAGTTCTATGATGTTACTTTCCCAGAGAGAGCTTTTGAATCTTTGAAAAGAAGCTACAATTCATTTTTTGAGTTTCTCGTCTCCGTTCTGAATTGTGTTTTATATTCGCACAAATCTTTTGCCAAAAAGAATGTTGCTGAGCTCCTAAAATATCTACTGGAAAGCGAAATGCACAAAGGTCTTAAGGAAATATATAAATTGACGAATTTGATTCTAACTATACCAATATCGACAGCAAGTGTTGAGCGATCATTTTCTGCGCTTAAAAGAATTAAAAGTTATTTACGGAGTTCCCAAAGTGAAGAAAGGCTATCTAATCTTGCCTTAATTTCAATTGAAAAAAATTTCCTCAAGAAGCTTATGGAGAATCGAGAGTACTTTTACAATTTGGTCATCGAAGAATTTTGCAGGAAAACTAGGAGAGCAGAATTTCAATTCAAATAATGCTTCACAATTATTAAGGTAAATTTTAAATTTGTATCTTTTTTCTTTAGATCAATTCGGTAACTACTATATATAAATATGTCTAATTTTTTGTTCGCATATTTAAGCCTAACATTAAATGAACTTTCCTTCAAAGAGGTCCCCAAAAGTTTGTAAAACACCTTTAACTTGCTAAGTTCTATGTAAACAATATGCAAAGTTTGGGCAAGAGGGTTAGGCGGATGTTTTTCTTCCATTCCATAACATTGCATGCCTGAACAAAAATGTCACGAGTCGCCACTGATATATATATATATATGCTGCAAACCCACAAGGAAAAAGAAAAACGATTTCAAGGCCTTTCGTGTATTCAAAGCTACACCTCGTCAGGGAATGAAGATAAACGGCGAGATACCCATAAATATATACAATGTACAGGAAAAACAAAACAATTAGCACATACTTAACAAGGGTTAATGAGAGGCAAAAGAAATTTTAACATGATATCGTCAATTTTATACGTCCCCGCACTGTTATTGAAATTGCTTTTAAAATTAATAAATGCACATTCTAGAATATTTCGTTCTATTATATCTCTGTTTTTAACAAGCGCTTTAGAACTACCCCACTTGATGCTATGGTTACATCTATACATATGGTTAAATAAAGCATTGGAAGTATTAGTTCTAAAGCGCTTGTTAAAAACAGAGATATACGTAATAGAACGAAATATTCTAGAATGTGCATT
The DNA here is from genome assembly GCA_023014485.1 of Bathynomus jamesi. NCBI lineage: Eukaryota > Metazoa > Arthropoda > Malacostraca > Isopoda > Cirolanidae > Bathynomus > Bathynomus jamesi. Next base: position 1,785,470 of record JAJOZX010000155.1, read on the forward strand.
TATTAATTTTAAAAGCAATTTCAATAACAGTGCGGGGACGTATAAAATTGACGATATCATGTTAAAATTTCTTTTGCCTCTCATTAACCCTTGTTAAGTATGTGCCAATTGTTTTGTTTTTCCTGTACATTGTATATATTTATGGGTATCTCGCCGTTTATCTTCATTCCCTGACGAGGTGTAGCTTTGAATACACGAAAGGCCTTGGAATCGTTTTTCTTTTTCCTTGTGGGTTGCAGCATTTATTCATTTCACGTGTTTTATTGTGAAATTCATCCCATATATAGATATATATATATATATAATATATATATATATATATGTATGTGTATGTGGTGTGTATACAGTGTGTATATATAAAATAAAATTGGTTGATAGCTAAATGGGTACCCTGAGTGGCCTAGTGGTTAAGAGGCTGCGCTACTGTTCGGGAGTTCGTGAAATCGAGTCCGGGCGTGGATTTTGTAAATTTTCATCACCCATGGTGAGTCGTAGTTCGAATTCCACGTTAAACTGCGGGTCTAAGGTGGAGTGACAAGCTTGACCTTCGTCAAAATGAACAGTTGGGGCGGAAGCAAACCCAAGGTCAACCAAGGTGTGTGTGTGTGTGTGTGTATATAAAATTTCGAATCTAAATATGCAAAACTAGACCGAGTATGATTTAAACCCGGGACCTCTTCGGTAGAGGCCGCAGTTGTAGAAATATACAACAGATGGTCTTAGCTTTTACCTTGTTGTAGCGTAGTGGTAGCGCCTGGGGCTTCTTTCTATTCAAGAAGTCCTGATTTCGAATCCTGTGCGATAATATTTGCATTATGCAAAATCATGTGTTTATGAATGATATTTTGTACATACAAATACACACACACACAATATATATAATATATATATATAATACAGGAAGATGAAGACTAAGGCGATTGTATGAAACATTTATTCCAATAGGACGTTTCGAATCTAACTAGATTCATCATCAGCAAATCTAAAACCGAGAGTATAAATAATTACATAAAAGCAGTAAAAGCAAATCGAAACGAAGTTATAAAATAAATGTCATAAACGGTCCGAAACTCACCGTTTGGCGCGAGAGACAAAAAAGAATGCAGAAAGAAATTCCACTACAGACAAATGAAAATTAGTTGGTTTACGCAATACTGTATTTAATTTTATGGAAGCAGTCAAATCATTAAGGGACGGACGGAGTTGTTTAATGTACCTAGATTCCAATACTCTTAAATCAATAACGTTAACAGAGGATGACAAAACAGAAACAATATTAATATTAAATGGATAATTACAATTAACAGAATGATTACGTACAACTGAGAATTCTAACACTATATACACTACAAAACGAGTATTACAACTCGCACAGGAAAACAAGTAAACAACAGAGGATCTCAAAGAAATGAGGAGTCTCTCTTTATGGTTAAAAAATGTGAAGAGGCTGACATTATACAGCTCCTGGTGAACTAGCTTACAACTTTTCTATCTTAAATGACCTAGAGCAGATTGTACGGGGCTCCAATAAACCTTAGCCCCCCCCCCCCCCCCCGTCCATGGCCTAAACAATTAGAGGTACAGTAAAACTAAACATACCTTACAAAAGAGAATTAATCCTGCATTTAATGAGAAACAATTAAAACTTGGTGTTCACACCATTCACTTCAAGACAGCCTGAATTCGCTTTTGGTAGCTTGCCAAAAGTGACGTGAATAGATCTTGATCGTTACGCAAATTGCTTAAAACAGTTTCAGTGTGTTGCGTCATTGTATCCTTCGAAAATCGATTTGCTGCAGTTCTTGAAACAAGAGACATTCAACCTTGTCCTTTATAACTGATCCAATGTGTTCACAGACGTTTCAGGTCAGGAGAATTTCCTGGCCATTCTTCATTTCCAAAGAAATCGATCTCATGGTTCCGCAGCAACTGTTGAGTGGCTAATGCCTTAAAGCAGGGGGCCTTATCGTGCAGAAGTGACCTGATCGACATCCATAACATGTTTGGATTTCTTAGAAAAGGAAATGACATGCTGGGATAGAATAATATCACGAAAATACTGTCCATCCCAACTCTGACCATTGGCTTCAGGCACCCACATGAGCTTCTTTGCAGTGAACAAAACAAACACACGAACACAGACTGGACTTTTTAATAATTCGCGATAAGGTTCATTGTCATCGATTTCATCTGGTGTTGTGGCCCACACTCGATCATTTTGGTAGTTAGGCCGACGTGTTAAGTAAACAAAAAATTCATCGGAGATAGCTAAATGCATGAAATCATCCACATCCCAATCTTCAGATAATGGGCAAAACCACATTCTGTCACCGATGTTAAGTTGAGTTTTTTCTTGGCTTTGGAAGTTCATGCCAAGGCTTTAAACCTTGCCTATGACGGTACAGTCGAATGATCTCACCACTAACGATTTTCCTCTCAACAACTTCGATCTCTCTAGAAAGTTTAGCACAGCTGGTTTTTCCGCTTACGCGTACCGCTTTCAATGATGTCCTTTGTTTCCTGAGACAGTGGCAAATTGGGCGCCCAGATTGGTTGTATCCATTTCACATTCATCCAAAGTTTTATTCCAATTTCTTTTGACGAAGTCCTCACTTCTTCGCAACTTTTTGACAACCCATGAACGTGTTATAAAGGTGGCTCCAGCATTACGAGCTTCCCGAAATGTTATTGCTCGTATGCGATCTATCACACGTTGCCTCTCCGAATCACCAATTAATTGAGAAGCCATATAATTATCACTTTATCAGCTAGAGTAATTTGTAATACCTGCAATAAATAAAGAATTTTATATATTTTTATAATCACTAAAAATTATTTCGATATAAGTAAACATGTAAGCTGCAAATGGGGGGCTAAGGTTTTTTGGAACCCCTTACAGCACCCTACTCGTATCCCCGATCGTCTTAGAGATAGGCCCAACAGTCTGGATATATTTCCTACCTCTCATCTTTCTTCTTACTCTGTCAAACTTTTTTCTCCGTTGGGCTCCTCCGACCACAATCCTATATCTGTTTCCTGTCCTATCACTCCAATTCGGCCTTTGGATCCTCCCAAGAGGACGCGCCTTCAGCTCTTTCGAGCCGCTGATTGGGAGGCCCTTAGGCAGTAGTCCTCTGATTTCCATGGAATGGAATGATTATTGCTTCCGTGGCCGGGACCCTTCCGATTGTGCTGAGCGCATCACGGACGTGATTCTCTTGGGCATGGAGGCGTACATTCCATATTCTATTCCTACAATTAGCGCAAAAAAAAACCTTGGTTTAACTTTACTTGTTCTGCTGCTATCCGCAACAGAGAGGAATCTATCAGAAGGTACCGTCGCCATCCAACTCCTGACTCTCACTCAGCTTATATTTCTACCCAGAATCGTGTCATAATCTGTTCTTCGACAAGCCAAAAATTCCGTTATCCGACAAAAATGTGAAAACCTATTCAATTCTAATTCGTTTCGCGCTTTCTGGCGTCTAGCTAAGCACTTCAACAACTTTATTTCCTCTTCTTTCCCTCCTCTTTTCCATTTCGACGGCTCAGTTGCCGTCTCTTCTCGTGACAAAGCTGAACTCTTCGCTCAAACTTTCGCTTCCAACTCAACCATGGAGGAATCCGATGCTGTTCCTCCATCTCTTCCTCCCTCTGACTTTATTATGTCTGAAATTAGAATCTCTTCAAAAGATGTTCTTTCTGCCCTATCTGGGCTCAACTCTAGGAAGGCGTACGGTCCTGATGGTGTTCCTTCTGTTGTTCTTAAGAACTGTGCTGGGCAAACTCTTTCGTCTTTGTCTTTCGTCTGGTACTTTTCCTTCCTGCTGGAAGTTTGCTTTCATTCAGCCTGTCCCAAAGAAGGGTGACCGCTCTCAACCCTCCAACTAGTCCAATTGCTTTGATTTCTTGCCTTTCTAAAGTTTTTGAATCTATCCTTAATAGGAAGATTCTTAAACACCTCTCTTCTCACAATCTTCTTTCAGATTGTTAGTATGGGTTCCGCAAGAAACGATCTACTGGCGATCTTCTTGCATATCTTTCTGATTCTTGACCATCCTCCTTTCGGGATTTCGGTGAAACTTTTGCTATTGCGCTAGACATTTCGAAAGTAGGGTTTCTTTCCCGGGATCTTGGCTGTTTTTATTGGATTTAAAAATCCCGGGAATTGGACAAATATCCCGGGAAATCCCGGGAAATCATCTTGCATACAACTTCATACTGACCCACAGACAGCGTTGCCAGACGTACGATAATTATCGCATAAATACAATAATTTTGACTTTCGTACGATGTTTTGAATTGAATATTATTTGATTTGAATTGTGATATTGAATTTCAATTTTACTACTTTTTTTTTACAAAGCTGGACTACTTTCTGTCAAATAGTTCTGGCAACTTTCTTGCAGTGTTTCTAGAAATTTTTGGCCAAATTATGTTAAACCTGCTGCTAAATTATGCTAACCCTGTTTCAATTTTATGCTAAAAATATGCTAAATAATAATTTTCATTTGATGGGCTATTTTTAGGGAAGAAAATACATAAAAATGCTCATTTTCTTCATTTTAGTCAGTTTAGCTACTTTTATAATAAACTCTGAATCAAAAAAGAAGAAAAAATGGGTTTAAAAAATTGTGGAGAAAGATATAATTTTCAGTATTCTTTCTACATCAAAAATAAAAAGGCATACTAATGTCACTCACTAAATCATCATAATACATGAACCCATTCTTATTTCCTGAGTAGGCATGATAAATATTATGTTTAATAAATAATAAATAGCTACCACTGATTGGTAAACTCAATTCAAGTATTACAATGCAAAAGTGGTCATCTAGGCATAAGTAATTGGTTAACCCAATTCTAAAAGGGTATTTTATCACTGAACAATAAAAAAAAAAATACCGTTCTCTTAAATATACAACCATTTTCTGGATTTCCCGGGATCCCGGGAATTGGCTTCATTTTTCCAGGAATTCCCGGGATTTCCTGAGATGAAGAAAGCTGCATGTAAGGAGAAACCCTAATCGAAAGCTTTTGATAGAGTGTGGCACAAATCTCTAATTTAAACACTGCCCTCTTTTGGTTTCTATCCTTCTATCTGTGCCTTCATCAGTAATTTCGTTTCTGGCCGATTTATAGCTGCAGTTGTAGATGGCCACTGTTCTTCTCCTAAAGCTATCAACAGTGGTGTTTCTTAGGGTTCAGTCCTGTCAGCCACTCTTTTCTTTTATTTATTAATGATCTTTTCATTCACACTTCCTTTACTATTCACTCTTATGCCGATGATTCCACTCTTCACTTCTCCACCCTCTTCCCAACGCGTCCCTCTCAACAGTCACTGCATGATTCGAGTATACGGCTATGGAGCACATGATCTCTGATATTTCTGCTATATCTGATTGAGGCAGAGAAAACCTTTTGGCTTTCAATGCCTCAAAAACTCAATTCCTCCATCTGTCTACACGTCACACTCTTCCACACGACTACCCCCTTACCTTCACCAACACAAAACTCAATCCTTCCTCTTCTCTTAACGTTCTTGGCGTTTCCTTTTCTCGTGATCTTTCCTGAAAAGATCACATATGCTCTCTTTCTAAAACAGCTTTGAAGAGGTTAGGTGTGCCACAATTTTGCCTCACTTTCTCTTTACTATCGCTATTATAACGACATTGCTCTTCTGAACTCTCTAACTGCATGCCTCTTCCTTTAAGGAGAGCACGCAGCACCAGATTTTCTACACTTTCTTATTCCTTTTCTGTCCAACTCTCTAACACAAGGGTTAATCGGTATTTCCAGTCCTTCATCTACTCAACCGGTCAACTCTGGAACAATCTTCTTCAATCCATCTTTCCCTCTGTCTATGACCTCCAGTCTTTCAAACGCATAGTGTCTAGGCTTCTCGATAACCCTGGACCTTGATTTCGGCTCTCTTCTTCTATGGGGGTGCGCTTTTGCGGACGTTCGCCCATGGCCCCTCATTCCTGCATAGAAAACAACTAAGAAGAACAAATTGACAATGAAGAAAAGAGCTATTAAGTAAATTCTTTAGCATAGTAGCTAATTTAGAAGATCCCAAAAATGGCAACTTAACATAAACCTTAAGTTTAGAGACTGTAGGTGATAATTGCTTTGCTTTTTTTTATTGAAAAACAAACAAAATATTATAATTAACATGAGGAAAATATCAAATTTTAACATATCCTCCATCAATATCTATCCGGTACTCTTTTTCAGTCGAACCCCCATGGATTTCAACCGAATTAGTGCGTCCCACTTCCTAATTGGTACGCAATTTCATGAAGGACAATTCATTTTAAAACTACTTCGAACCTTTTAGGCTATATATAAAAAAACAAAGTTCATTATGATCTCGTTTGACTTCACCTTTAATACGAATTACCTTTTATGAATTTGGGGTTTCAATATCATAAAAGAAAATAACAGTATTTGCTTTAAAGTTAAATTTTTTATTCATGCGAAACAGAAAAAACTATTAGATAATTAAGTAGCTGCAATATAATAATGATAGTTAATTTATTATCAATTCATTTCATTTCACTCTTTTTATGGTTGGTTATAAATCTTTCCGCGTCCCCCAGTTTGCCCACTACTAATTTTGACAATGTTGTAATAGTCAGAAATTGGCGAAAACATCTTCAAGTTAATGAGAGGTTATGGCGTTTACTTCATGCTTAATTCTTTGTTTAAAGTCTTCTAAATCTTTAGGTTTCGTAGCATTGACGTATAGTTTTAATCCTTCCCGAAAAGTAGAAACATGACAGTGAAATATTAGATGACCAGGGTCACAGGGTCGCAGTAGGGTCACAGCGTCCAATCCATCTTTCCAGAAAGGTCGTTTTAAGGAAAGACCGAACACTTACAACATAATGAGATAAGGCACAGTCCTGCTGGAAGGTCAAGTTATCCTGAAGGTTTCGATCAACACTTGGAATGAAGAAAATGTGAATCATGTTTTGATATGAGGTACCGGTGTTAGGTCGGTCATCGAAAACAAAATGGCCATAAATTTTTTCCGTGTAAGAGTACACCAGACATTAGGGGGAATCACGCTCGTGTTCTCTCACTTTATAGGAATAATCTCATCCTCAAATGTGCAAGTTATGTCTGTTAAGTTTGCTATTTATATGGGAAATAAGTAGTATGACCACAAAATGAATGAGTACAAATCAATTGCAATGTTGATCAAATGTTGCAAAGGGGAAGGAGGGTTGGCACCCATGGGGGTGGGGAGGTAGCATCCATCGGGGAGGGGGAATGCAAGCAAGGGGAAGGGTGTTTAGCCCCCAAGCTGCATGAAGGGGGGAGAGGGAGTTGGTCCGGGACAATGACTTCCCCTCAAAAGGGGTACCCTAACCTGACCTAGGAAGGTAACCTAAGAGAGAGAGAGAGGAGAGAAGAACTTTTCGCTGGCATATCTCGTCGCATGGTAAAGCTTTTGGCAGCCTCAGTTGGCTTAGAAATCTTAACCAGCCAGTTGGCTTAATCTGGCTAAGAAGGTATAATCAGAAGGAGTATATATATATATATATATATATTAATGGAATAGATGTTCAGCCACAAAGAAAAAGAAGAAAGAAAAAGGTTGGCTTGTTTAGAAGGCAATATATATATCTATATATATATATATATCTGATGCAGTCCATAAGAATAGTTGCAGGATTGCACGATTGATTTAATTTGTATATATTTAATGGAGAGGAGATGTTCTCCGTATAATGAAGTTCTTGACAGTTCCATTCGGCTTAGATATCAATGCAAATATATATATATATATATATATATATATATATATATATATATATATATATAACTGTTGTAGAGCCGCTAATTTTAGCGTAGAATAATCAAATAATATCATATACTTTGTATAATAAAACACAACTACGTCATTCTGTTTATTTAGTCGAGTTATTTAACATGAAATCAATTATTTAACATCCACTTATTTCAAATATGTAAATATACGATCAAAATAATAATAATAGTAGAATAAATCTATATACACTCAAAATACACACTTTAAGCGAAGAATATATACTCACACACACACACACACACACACATATATATATATATATATATATATATATATACATTCTTAAATAATAATAATAGTACAGTAGAAATCTATATACACGTTTAATAAATGTACGCGCATCAACACACTTATATATAAGTATAAAAAATAATAATAATAGTACAGGAGAAATCTATATACACGTTTAATATATGTATGTACATCTACACACTTATATATAAACTTCAAAATAGAAGAATTCCAATATCTGGATAATATATAGATACATCAAAATACAAGCGCTTTATGTTCTACTGCGCTTAATTAAAATACTAAAGTCGCATGTGATCGAGTCTACAGTTACATCCTCGTTGCTTTGTACTATGCAATAAATACGATTTAACATTATTTCACCACCCAAAGTATGTGGATATCTATAATCTATGTAAAGGGCTTTCAGATCGTTTAACACTATTTTTGTACCCACTTTACAATTGGTTGGCAAGTTATCACTCTTTTTAAACACGGTTAGAATACATTCAAAACCACGCACAAAGAGGTCATCGTTATTAAATTCAAGTTTATAAAGACTTCTTTCCAAACGAAGGTTTATTCTTTCCAATCCGAGCTTTTCAACCGTGAACTCTTCTTCACAACGCATATCGACAATTGAAGTGCCGACAGCTGACCATTATATAAAGAAACAGCTCTTCAGGGTGAACAGTGTAGGTGAGCTCAGCCCTGTACCGCTCAAGTCCTTTGTACCAAAGTTCAAGATATTTAAACACGCATCTAGTTCCAATCCATTCTTGCCTTGTTCAGTCCTACTCTCGGCAAACCCGTCGAGCAGAGCGGTGTATGCGTATTCAAGAACCGTGTCAAAATAAAGCATATCGGCAACACGCGCATCTAATATAGGCTTCAATTTGCGGAAATCGACAATTTCAAACATTCTGTCGAGATTGAAACGGTTTCTCGTGGGGATAAGGTGTTATTGTCAGATGCATTCTTCCACATTAACCGTATATCAATGCATGGATGGTCTCGTTTTATATACAACGTAAAAATAACAGCGTATGAGGGCGCATCACTAATCTGTTCTCTTTTTGTGCCTACACCTGCATGTATTTTATAATGGTCCTCACCCCACTTCTCAACCGCCCCGAAGATTCTGTTCACTTCCTTAACACTTCAATAAATTACGTTCCGCTTACCAGAGTTTGATTGTCTACAACTCATTTCAAGTACATAAATAACAGCGCCGGATTTACGCCTGAACACACGCAATGACTTCGTCACGGATACATCATATACAGCAGTGAGGATACTGCTTAACGGAAGCTCCATCGTATATTGGTTTTCTTTTGTGAGGAGCGCAGTCTAGTCGGGTGAAGCTCTGAGATGACTATGAGCAACCGATGCGCGATTTCGCTCGGTGGGAGGTGTTGGGGGACGAGTCACACGGGACGCGTCATACCAAATGTTTAGAAAGTTTTCCCATCTGCAATACATGAAGTAATATCGGCTTTAATGTTTTATCACTCCCACTTCCCGGAATGCGTACGAGACATCTTAGTTCAGGGGTACTGAACATTGTATTTTCTCGAACTACGCACATTTTATTAACACTCCGGCGCTCTATTTGAGAGAAACATGTGTCCATATCTGTCCTTTTTTTCTTAACAAGCGATACTCATCCCTAAACTCTATTAAAAACTCGCACAAGTCTTTAGCAACAACCTCACTGCGAACCTCATCATGATATATATGAACGTAATGATAAGAATATTTTAAGCTATCATAATTACAAGATTTATATTCTCAGACGCAGAGTATGCGTACTCGGTGTAATGTAGCATGACATAATAGCTCTTGTCATACCATCCGTCAACAAGGTTCACAATCCACACCCGTTGCTTCTCTACTGCACGTGATGGTTCTTCCACTTCGCGGTGTATGTGCGCCTTTACACAGTTTAGTCCTTTGACGTAGTCCATTACATCGTTTGACCCACGAAAGCCTGCATTGCTCTCGCAAAATATCTGTAGAGTATTTGGACCTCCTGCTCCTCACGCTTCGCTCTATTCAGTAGGGCCCTAAAAACCTCAAAGGAGGGAGGACTAGGGATTCTTTGAGTGTTTACCACATCTTAGACTTTATTGAATACCACTTCATGAATGTCGAGCACGCAATATCAAAGGTAGCCATCACTATTTTCCGTCTACGTGAGAAATCTTCAAAATACACGTCTGAGATCCACGGCGTGTTGAGGTCAACTGAGGACGCAGGGCAGAGATATGACCGACTAGTAGCAGGAGTCACGTGACCCCTTTGATTGGTCATACACTGGGCGGTGCTTAGCTGTTTTACTGTACACACACACACACACAGGAGAAAATGAGACGCTAATTGAAACATGATTTATTTTAAATAAATAAACACATCGTGAACAAGTAAAAAGTTTCTAATTCGTGGCATATATTCAAATACACGTAATAAATAAATAACATATCGTCAACAAGTAAATAGACAGACACGTGTTATATATATATATATATATATATATAGTAATACATTCGAGGGCCATGATACCCAAAGGATACGATATCGTATGTGTCAGGGAACTGCTAGCATTTTCTATATGTGTTACGGCACACTTTCGTCCCCTTAAGTTCCTTCACGCACCCTGGTGTGTCAGTTGGGGTGCCTGGTCACACTCATCTTCTAAGCTCACTTAGTTCTTTCAGCAAATCATAGTTAACGATCTGCCGGTTCGCCTGTTAAGCGTGATGCCTTTCGCTTTCACAATATATCTCACTTCCTCCCCCACACTCACTCGTACCCCATAAATCTTTGGACCTGTTGAAACAAAAGAATTAACGTTGGCATTATCTCCATACTCATCCTTGATCTCATCAGTCAACTCTCCGAGGATTTCCCCAATATGTGGTATGCATTCACCTGCCCTTTCCGTGAATATCACAATAATCTGTGTCTGCGTACAAAACCCTCCGCCCAAGAGAAAACAGTAGACTCCAAAGTTTGATGCGAGCGTACGCTGTGGTGAAGCTGGCTAGAGGTATGTTTGTAACACCTGATGTATCTGTAGCCAATTCGGTTCTGTTGTACTTCATTATGTATGTATTGCCCACAATTATGATCTCCATGACCTCTTTATCAGGAGCACAGGCGCGATCCCACACCTCGTTATAACTTTGGGCTAGATGAACGTTCCCCTTGCCTGTATTCTGAGCAAATTTTCCCCAAAGACTATTTAGGCAAAATTTTGCACTAAAACGCTTGCCACGGTTTTCTACAATTTGGGACCGGTCAAGTTGTATCCCTTCACGATCACGGTAGCGCTGAATATACGCCGATTTTTCATTTTCGGTCTCAACTCCTCGCGGGCATCTTGTTAATGCTTCTACCTTATCCTTCAAAAAAGTGTTTATATTAGGTCATCCCATAAGTAATGCGGCATTTTTTTAATTTTTTTTTTTCCATTTTTATCATTATTTTACAGATAGAAATCAAACAACTCTTTGAAGTTATTTATATTTAAATAAATATTTATTTAAATATAAATAACTTCAAAGAGTTGTTTGATTTCTATCCGTAAAATAATGATAAAAATGGAATTTTTTTTTTTTAAAAATGCCGCATTCTTATGGGATGACCTAATATATGGCGTGAAAAGGTAGGGAAGTTTCTGAAAACTCCACACCTCATGTATCTTCAATATTCTGTAACCGTAGAGAACGGCTAGGGACAGCTCAGGGCTTGTATATGAGCCTCTACTCTTCCGTCGGTTGGTTGTGTGATCACAGGCCCCATTGTTCTCCTCTGCGCACTTCACGCACAGGGGAAACATGAGTTTGTGGTCTATAACGATGGGTTAGATCGGCATCCATAAGTTGCGAGGGGGAAGCACATCTACGAAAGAAAGACCGAAATAGTTCTCGTTCAAATTAGATAACTCTTCGATGGTGGACAGGGCGGGATCCACCAGTTTTTCAGGTGTTCCTATGGAGTACGGATTATTCTTCATCACGTAGGGGTATAAAGAACAGAAGTCGTAGTAGTGGAGTTTCACGCCCTCCGTAGGTGGAAAGTATAGTTTGAAGGGGTTTGTACGCCCACCGAACAAACTATCGCCGCATTTGAAAGGATCCCACACCATTGAACGTTTGATAGTGTTTATTTCCTGTCGGTACTGCCCATCTGTTTCCATCCGTGCATCATATTCGTGCTCTCACAATACCTTGTGAGTGAACTGGTACCCTATAACCTGATCGCGGGTGCGAGTCCATGCAAGACTGTCGACAGGAGATCTACCATGGATATCCTACGATTCCACACTCAGGATGTGGGCATCCATGCCACCAGCACCCGCTAAAGGAGTACGCCGTCTTCTCACCAGTGGCATGGTCTTCGCTTAGGCCATCCACCCAAAGAACACGATCATTGACCTTAATGAGTACTTCCTCCGTGTTGTGGGCATGTTTTATGTATACACCGGTCTGTTGCTGTAGGTGTATGAGCCAGTAAATAGCCTTATGCCCATAACTGCATGGGGTGTTTCTGTGAATGACGGCTAGTGTGTCTTTAGGCATGAAATTGTTCTTGAACACCGTAAAGCACAATGAGGCGATTGTGGTTGCGACTTGTAGCGGATAGCAGTTCAGCCGGTCTATATGTATACTTCTAAAGGCCTGGAAACATATTCTAAGCACGCGCACATCATTCACGCATTATCACTCACATTCATCAGCTATATTGTAAGGATTATCTTTATTAAAATTGTTGTAGTAGCGGTCAAAATCTTCACGCTCACTATCACTCATGTTGGCATAGTTAAAATAATGTGTGGGGGGAGGTAGGCCTACGTAATTTAAAGTGTCGCTAGTGAGGAAAGTGTAAGGGAAATACCCCTTTGAAACTTCGGCGGCTACGCCCATCACCTTGGGGAGCTTTGGCTAATTTACAAGGTGTAAATAATAAAGTGTCTTTAAACTGAACATTACCTCTTATTTGCATCTGTATAAGTTTGTTTCTTCTTTTTAAGGGGTCGCCTGTAAATATCTCAGATGACTCGTGTCCAAACAGTTATTTATAAAGGGACTGTGTGTCAAATTTTGCGCCGTTATGGGCAAGAATATACACACTCATTTTTTTTAACTTGCCCGCTAACTTGATAATATAGGACACAAAAAGTTTCACGGGGTTGTCGTGTGCGATCGTTTTAAAAACGTTTGTTCGTTTACCACATTTGTGACACTCATCACACTCGACTTCCATGCACTCGTCGTAGATAGTCTGGCTTACAAGTAGATGTGGGATAACCTCTTTGGTTTCAGCATCCGTATATGTTCTATATCGTAGTATACAGTTATATGATACAAGGTTTATTTTTAGGCTAAGCATCTTTCATATAACATACATGCTTTATTCCATCTGCTTTATATTTTTCGTGGCATGTAGAACAGTGAATTTCATCACATTTATACGTGAATTTCTTCCAATTATCCATCATATGAAACATACCACATTCACAGATTTCCATTTTCCTGCACGTGCCAATTGCCTTATGGAGCTCAAAGCATTTATTATTGAAAAATGTGCGTCTACACATATGACAGTCCCCCTTCTAAATTTCAACTGCACGACTTTCACATTTGGAGCTTTTACACTGCTCACATACCATGTGGCAATCCTTACAATGTTTCATTATATCATCCGCAAACTCGAGACATCCCTTTCACAAATCATGATGCCTTCCATATTTATGACGTTTATCAAAACTCGCGTAAAGGTCCCTTATATTACGGATGGGGAGATACGTTGTCCCTGACAGCCCTAAAATAAGTAATGGTCTTGTACGGTCTCTCACACTGCTTTTAAAACATACACAGTCCTACGACGATCATCCATTCCAAATACAACTATACGAACATTCATTTCCTGCTCTACCCTTCTCAGCTCTTCAGGACCAATATTACAATCAAACTCGATCTCGCAATATGCTGCCAGTTTACGTGCACGCTGCAAAACTGTAGGCAACCAAATTTTTTTGACTATGAGCTAAGACTACCGCTATAAAGCTACAACTACGCTCGGTGTTTATATGCCGTCTGTAAATAGCCTGAGAATTGAAGTTAAGGGTATAAGGTGTGGCCGTATGTTCCGCAACACGGAATACCCAGTCAATATCTATCATGAAGTTGTCCATGTTGAAGGCGGTGCTACTTTGAGAGGCCTGCATTATACGTCCCATAATATATTCTATATCTACAGCAGCCAAGCGCCTGTAGGGTATTACTATCCAAAAATCAGCTACAGTACATCCCTGTCATCTGACCCGAACCCGAAGGACAGCCACGTCCTGACTTCACGTCCGTCGCTGTTCTGAAGGGCAAACGCCACAATACGCTCAACTACGCGCCGCTGTCCATGTTCAATACCATTGCTATACATAGTTCGCGGATCAACCCTCACTACGTACCGATTTCTAGTCAGGGCTGGTGGTGGCGCACCAGCTCGAATGTTATGCTACTCTCCACAGAACGAGATGCTGCCACTGTAGAAGGTACGACCGGAATCGAACAGGAATAAGGGGGCACAGTTTTATTTGTAGAAGGAACTAATGTGGGGGCTGCGTCGTAAGACGTAGAGGGCTGGGGCTCTATTACTTGGGGCCTAACAACCGGCGCACTCCTGGCACGCTTTATACCTGACGTGGAAAGCGAATCATCAACTTCATCATGCCCCCGCTTTCTCCTCGAATTTTCGCGTAGTGGTGCTACAGTTGGCGTTGCTGCGTGTTCGCTAGCAGGGTTGGAGTCTGTAGCCCCAACTACACTGTCATTAAAGATAAGTGGGATATGTTCTCAAAATTTGTGCATAAAGTCATATGGTGCTATTCGACATACAAGTCAGTATTCAAGGAGTATCAAGATGATATATGACGTTATATGACATTAATTCGTTAAATGGAAATGAGCATACGGTCATTGTAATTAAAGATCTCATGTTAAAAATGGAAAAAACGTTTGCTGAGACATTTACAGTATTCTCCCACCATCTTAACATAAGCGTATTCTTTATCAATCAGAATCTATTTTTCAAAAATACATACATGCGCGATGTGTCGTTAAATACACAATATCTAGTCTTATTCGCACAACATAGAGATGTGTTACAAATTGGGGTATTAGCCAATCAAATGTTTCCGAATCAGCGTAAGGAGTTTCTGGAAGTTTATAAAGAAGCTAGAAGTCAACGTTACGGATATTTGCTCTGTGACTTTCATCCGCGAAACACGTTTAGGGTGCTTCTAAGAACTAATATATTCCCAAACGAGCCTGAAACTGTGTATATTCCAGAATGACAAAGAGGCTAAAGAAATACCATGAATTAATAAAAATCTATCGTAGACTGCCCCGCGCACTGCAGCAGGTGTTTGTTAAAAATATTGACTCCGACTTTTTAAAATGCATCTGTGAAATTTGTCTTAACGTCATAAAATGTAAGGTACCAATAAAACCCCCTCAAAAGGCTCGCCTACGCCGTTACAAGAACATAATACGCACACTAGCTCGTAAAAGTCAAACTGTGGGGAAGAGAAAACGAATTATTTTACAAAGAGGGGGTTCATTCCTCCCATCTTATTTTCAGTTTTGGGGCCTTTACTGATTAGTTTAATATAATGAAGAAAGTAGTCGTGATTCCACACGAGGTGTATGCATCACTGTAAAGCTCAAAGAGTCCAGATACGGTTCTAGAACCCAGTAAAAGCAGGATTAAAAGAATGGAAAGCGAATTGTTAGGCCTATTAAACAATGAAAAGTAACCTGATGAGAAAAGATTCTTATACCAAGAAGCTCTGCAGAAATTTCTTCATGAATACGAAAATTATAAGAATCCGATAGAGGTCCCCGTAGTTATTAGGCACAGCGCAGACGACGTTGAGCATGGATGCATAGGACCTGTGGTCGAGACTAGAGACGAACATTCAAAGAACAACGGGGCGACCCCACAACATATCGAGCATGTATTAAAAAGCACCTTCCCACATACATTGAGGAATAAAGGTTTAAGTCTTTATAATCTATTGAGTGAGAATCCCATTATACAATGAACCGATACAGGTGAGATTGTTGGAGAAGGAACAAAGGTACAGGGTCGAACATCGTTGACATCATCCATGACTTGGTGAGAAAGTGGGATAGTCCCTCGCCAGCGGGATGGAAACATATTAAAGCAAGACTACAGCAAATAAATGTCCACAAAACATTAATAGGTAATCTGAACAGGTTAAAAAACTTTGGACAAGCCTCAGATGTACCACATCTGAGCACGCCTTTGCCGCAGCGGTTGCAACTCTGAAGAGGAGAAAGAAGAAACCAAACAACAACGGCCAAACCTCACCGCGCGCCTCTAAAATACAAAAATGGCTAACATATTAAGAAAACGTTATTATGACATTTCTAGCCCAACCTCCTACGGTGGTGGTAATAGACTGTACAGAGGCGTTTATAAAGATGGTGTAGGGAAAAAAGATATTGAGATGTTTCTGCGGGAGCAGGATGTTTATACACTTCATAAGCCGGTGAGAAAAAGGGTTAAAACAGCAAAGACAACAGCATCCTCGATTGGTTCTATTTAGCAGGCGGATTTAACAGACATGCAGAGATATTCAGTGTATAATGGAGGCTACCGCTACATCCTATTGATAATACATGTATTCTCTGAATATTTGTGGGTAATTCCCCTGAAAAATAAATCGCCTGAAACAATTGCTGAAGCCACCAAAACGCTGATGTTGAAAGAAAACAGGATTCCTGGTTATTTTTGTACGGACATGGGGAAAGAATTTATAGGCCGAGCTTTTCAGAACATGCTGACAGAGTTTAACATCAGTTATTACACTAGCAAATCTATACATAAAGCATCTTTAGCTGAAAGACTTCAACGTACCATAAAGGAACGCATGCATCGCTATTTCACACATAAAAACACATATAGGTATATAGACATTCTGGATTCGCTGGCCTCATCCTACAACTGTTCACACCACCGTGCGATTGGTACGACACCTAACGAAATTTTAGAAAGAGGTACGCATACAAAACGTGAGGTGAGAAAAGACATTCGTAGAGTGCCACCACACTCTGCGCTTTTCAAAATCAATGATTATATAAGGCTGTCGCGCTTGGGTAATAAATTCGTGAAGGGATTTGAGCAAGGTTGGACACGTGATATTTTTAATGTTAAGGCTGAGTCCTAGAGACGAGATAATGCTGTTTTACGTTGAAGATTTGAATGGGGAAGAAATTGCAGGAAGCTTTTACGGCGAGGAGCTGCAGAAAATGACATTTAATTTAGAAAAAAATGTTTAAAATTTGAAAAATTTTAGGCAGCAAAAGTTTAGGAAAGAGAAAAATGTATCTGGTGAAATGGCTAGGGTACCCAGAAAGCTTCAACACCTATATAAAAAGCTGATGCAATAATGAAGCTTCAATAGTATGCAACATCCTGGCATCCTGGCGTCTCTACCTCCTGGTAACACCCTGGCCAATTTTGCAACAGAACTCCAGGGGCCCATTGAATTGGGCGTGAATCATGAGGAAGGAATATGCGAAATTCAATTGGCTACCAAGTTTTCAAGTATTGATAATAAAGAATCCATTTTTACGGTTCTTAGAAGCAGTGATGAGTGTGAAAATGCCTGGTTAACTCGGGACGAAACCATGCATGCCGCCCGGAGTGGGGAAGCACAGTACTACACTACAGTAGTAACAGTAGGTCCGGGTCATTATGGCGCAGCCGAGGATGTTGTGAGAGACTTAAATGGTAGTTTGAAAAGATCAGTCCTTACGGTTGATTTACTATACGAAATCGTAAACAAAGATACGCCGGCACATACTCTGACTCTAAAATCAGAGGCTCGTTGGTAGGTTAGTTGCGACATTGACATAATGAGGCTTGTCGTATGTAATGCTTAAGCTCCTTCCTCTATGATTGGGAATGTGAGCGATGGGCAGCAGGCGCACCTGGGTATCCCCAACAAACTGATGTTCCACGATATTGCTGTAAATATAGCGCATGTCCGGGGGAGGGTAGCTATCGTTCAATTTCTCCAATTTCAGCTGATACATTAAGCTGCACAAGTCATGTTGTGCTTCGTGAAAGGTATCTCTTTGGACATCTGTTCCATATCGGCCCTAGGTTGTAATTTTGAACAGCCCTTTGTCTTTAATACTTCTGTTAATATTTCAATATATATAAGAACGATTGAGGGGAAAAGTTTTCCATTCGGTGACAGGAGCTTAACAGTGAAGATGCACTTTCGTCGCACTGTGATATAATAATCCGAAGGCCTTTCACAGTCTATCGAGGGGTGAGATACAAGCGCGGGAGTGGGATTGGATCCATTTTCCAACCATACTGCGTACGGCTGTCCCCTTCCTGAAGAGTGGTGCCAGATATCTCGGCAGGAAAGCTTTACAATCAGGTCTTAACAAGGCAGAAGGCATAATGGCTGGGGATAAGCCTTAATAAGCTCTAAAAAAGCACTTAAAGCGTATACGGGATGAAATCTTCAAAGATGCAAAGAGAAAAATGCGTGGTGGCGGAAAGAAGAAGAAGAGTCCTGTACGGAGGAAAAAGAATGGGTTACCAGCACGTGGCGTTAAACATAAAAGGTCGTCAAAAAAGAAGTGTTCTAAGCGCGTGAAACCTATGGTTGATCACTTTTTTAACTGATATAAGCTAAGGGCGTTGCTTTCATGAAGCATAGACTGTTTACTACTTGTCGAGAGAGGTGTCACTATTTCTGGCTCGACATGGCGCGTTTCATCCATCCGTGTAGTTCACAATGTTGTAAATCGGAGCTGGCCCTCTTTCACATGCCCCCAACACAAGTTTCTATTGAGCACAGTGACTTTATTACAGTAATCCGTTAAACACCACTAGCTCACCGAGTGTAGTAATCAAGTTTTTATTCATTAATATAATTACTTATTTACTTTACTTTCTACTCTTTATTTCATTTTTCTTCTATCGTTAATCATTCTCTGAACACTCGTTTTCACCATACTGTATAAATGCGTTATAATGCGTGGTAGCCGGCCGAACTAGCAGAAAATCGTTACGACAGGGCAAAGGGGGAAGGGGTTAATTACATTCGTCATTACACTTTTTAATACTTTATTTAATTACCGAAATGACTTTTAATAAATGGGGGACGCGAATGGGAATTTATTGTAATATTTTAGTCGGAGAGTAATACGAAAGAATATTTCTACTTTAAAACTACATTGTCACACACAGGAAACGCCCTACCCAGCCCACACTGTCCGAATGACTGGAGGGTATTTTTCGAAACCCAGCTTTCGCGGGCCGACTCCTTGTGTTGCCCATTCGTATTTAATAGTTTTAATAAACAAACCATCATTTATCTTAATTTAGACATTACTAATTTATCGTAATTACATTTATTATTAAACATTATAATCTTTATTAAACAAAAATTAATATTCTTAATTTAGACATCACTACACTCGCATCACCCCCTTGAAAATAAGTTTGACACAGGAAAACTTATTACTATAACAAATTTATTTACTCGTTCAACAAAGTTATTTATTTTGCAATTTTTTTTTCTGTAACAAAGTCAAGTTAGAGATAGACAAGAAATAATTAGAATGACAAACTCCACACATCAGATATTTTGTATCATTATATAAAATCGAAAACAAACTTCATTTTCACAACATTTGCATAAAATAACATTTCACCCTAATAATCAAATTTACAACCTGTAACTAATCTATAACGTGCCAAAAAAAATAACGGAAAATTTTCTTACAGTGGCTACACAAATTTCAAGTTCACAATCTATTCCAGCGATTCCTCATCAAAGATCGCTTTACATTTGAAACAATTATTATATAGTTTCACAGTTACTATCAGGGCAACATAGAAAAATAAGAAAAAAAGTTTACATAAAATACTGACCAGAGCGCACATACTATTTCACGAAACACAAAACAATTATGGGCAATAATCGCACCCTTTCACTTACAATTTCATTACATAATATTCAGTACAATCATAGCTGGACGTTGTTTAGATCACAATCCGCAAAGTTGACAACGGACCTCAATTTTCAATCGCAGTTCTCCTGCTCACTTTGCTAGAATGCAAGGGATTGCATCAACATGCAACAGGTCAGCGCGCTTTAGGTTGGTTCCGCTCTCTCTCCAAATGGCGCAAAAAAAACAAGAGAGACGTACAATTCTAAAAGGATCAGGGGGGAGATATATTGAAAGCGGGACCACGCACCGAAATTGGACGGAATTTTCACTTCTAGAAGTCGATGAAGAAACTCGCCTGTCTCATCTCAACTTTTGTCGGTGAACGCTGCTCTTCCTACGTCCTGCTGAGAGACTTCCACTGGCAATAATCAAACGATCACTTCGCCGTAGGCAGTTTCGCAACAAGCCTACTTTATGTCTGTATGGACAGTACAGTCTTAGACACCCGTTCAAGCTCTCGTGGCTTGCCTATCGCGTGCTAAAACACATATTTAGCGAAGCATCGAGCAGCGTGACCAGCTACTGCTCGAAAAATACCAGCAGACCATCGAAACTGTCCTGTGCCAAGTCCCTGCACATTCGATTTCTCTTCTCTGTCTCTTCTCTTCCGAAACCGTCCTGCGCCAAGTCCCTGCGCATTTCGGTTTCTCATCTCTCTCTCTCATCATTGGTGATCGATCACCTATCCGGTCGACTAACTCATAAATGGAATTTGGATCCAACTTAGTTGCCTCCAAATTGAACCTCTCGAAATTTAATAAAAAAAGTTATTCGAAACATTTTTCTGTACTGCTTATCATTTCATATTTAATTTACCGAATTTTCTCGACAGTTCATTTCGAAACAATAACTACAAATTTGCTCTGGCCAAATTCACGGAAAAAAACTATTACAAATTTTACAGAATTTACAAAATTTTAATCACAGCCTAACTACCAATAAGGTTACTTATGGCAGTTACATCGGAGAAGATAAAAAAATTCATGAAACGAACGAAACAAAACTGTACAGTATAAATATAAAAGCGCCCATACATAGTAACCGTTATTATAATTTAAGAAATATTATTGTTCAAACTACCGTCAGAAATCACATCGATACGTTTAAATACAAAAGACAAAAATGAACCCCAGAAACTTCATGTCATCAATTCTTTGAAACTCACAAACCCCTCTTACACTTTGGCGGGGGGGCACACTAAGACGCCACAAAAACGTTACTGCTGTCTAAGAAGGCACCATTTCCAGGTGAACACTCGAGCCAATGTTTCAACTGCATTAGTAAACCCGACTGAAGTTTTAAACAATAACAATTTTCCAAAACAGTTATTAAAAAATAAAAAAAATTAAATATTACTACCGAAATTATTTTAATACAGTAATTCCAACCTGAAAAAGCTAAATTTCATAGGAAGCAACTCGCTATTCACAAATTATATCTGAGAGACAACTCTCTCCTGCAACACAACCCAGTATGGTTTGTAAATTACAAAAATCCCAATCATTTATCGTTTCCAAGTGAAACTACAAATTTACATCGTTATTCTAAATAAGAACAGATAATATGAACTCAAAAATACACGCAACCTAGTATGTAAACAAAACAAAAATTAAAACAATCACTGCATAAGAAAGAGTGTTCGCTTTTGTTTGTAAGCGAGCCTCTATAAAAATATTGCTAACCCTAACCGAATTTAACTGCAGTAGATCGGGAAACAAGTTTTGTAACGTTTTCTATGCAAACGCGCGAACGTAAAAAACATTTTTCATTTTTAATACCAAAAATAAAACGTTAAACAAAAACACTTCCTAACAATAAAATTTAATTTCAGAATAAAAAATTTAAACCGCCTAACTAACAAATCATTCGGAATTTGTCTTGAAAATGAAAAAGAGAAAAATAAACAATAATCAGCCTACCTACAAAAATTGATGAGTATATAAATGTATATAATTATATATATAATCAATATATAAGTATAAGTTAATGTATAATTAATGAGTATATAAAAAACTAAAAAAAAATATTAATTAATTTATAAAAAAAAAAATTTACAAACACAATTTTTCGATTTCAACAACAAATTTAGCTTATTTTCACGTCTCCCACAATCCTATACGGCAACATATAATCTGACAACGTCCGAATCAGACCCAGTCTAAACTAGTATCTTTAAGATTATTTTTCGACTGTCACTTAAAAAAATTAACTTAATCCTATAAAGCAAAGCAAAGCGAACCTTAAAATTATTTAAAAATTATTTCGGCCTCGCCCAAGAAGCCTGTAATTCTAAATTAATTAATAAACAATATTATATACATCTCATACAAAAATATTCTCAAAACTCTGCTAATAAATTCTGGAAAATTTTGTTACATGTTCATTGAATCTCTTAAAATGCTCTACTATATATATATATATATATATATATATCTATTGCCTAAAGACGCGTCACAATACGCCAATCATTTTGAGCCCTACCGTAAAAAATGCGTGTCAGTATTTAAACAGCTAAAATAATTAATTCCATATTATTTAATTATTATTTAATTATTATTTAATTATTTAATTCATATTTTATTATTATCATTATCACAATTTCCACTAATTCTAAAATTGTAAACACAAACCGTAAACAAAAAGGTAAGCTGAGACGGAATAACAGTGAAAGAGACGAAAAGAAAAGAAAAATTATCCACCCGGACAGTACGATCAATTTTGAAATATTTTCTCTCCGATCGAACGAACGAAAACTAAAGGACTACGACTCGCGCAAATTTTTTACTCCAACGGAAAACCGACTCAGGAACGACTAAAAGAAGGTTTGAGTCTCTAGATTCCATCTCCATCAAGAAGAGAAAAAAAAAAATTTTGACGCGCGAAAATTTCGAAGCGACGTGGAGGATAATTTGGAAAATAATGGGCGCCATTTTGGATCATTGAATTTTGACGAAAAGGGAATCAGAATTGAATTTTGCCTACAAACGGGATAGACTTTGCATTTTCATATTTTAATAATCGAAACAGAATATTCATTAATGTTATAAGCTATGATACCGGACCGAAACAATTTTCAATCGAATTAATAGGCTCATGGGTAAGCCTCATACGAAATATAATGTAGGCCCACCGCTAGCCACCAAAAATGTAGTAATCACGTTCTTATTCATTATCATAATTTCTTGTTTACTTTACTTTCTACTCTTTATTTCATTTTTCTTCTATCGTTAATCATTCTCTGAACACTCGTTTTCATCATACTGTATAAATGCGTTATAATGCGTGGTAGCCGGCCGAGCTAGCAGAAAACCGTTACGACAGGGCAAAGGGGGAAGGGGTTAATCACATTCGTCATTACACTTTTTAATACTTTATTTAATTACCGAAATGACTTTTAATAAATGGGGGAACGCGAATGGGATTTTATTATAATATTTTAGTCGGAGAGTAATACGAAAGAATATTTCTACTTTAAAACTAAAGGGTGATCCAGAGAAATGGGACCCAAAAGAAACCCCTGTAACTCTTAAAGTGTAAGTCCTTTTATAAAATCATACGCATCATTCGAAAGAGGATAGTTACAAGTTTGTACAGGATTGTATAGGTTTTGACAATACAAGACAAGATAAGATATAAAACAAAATAAAAGTGTTAGTTAAAACTAACCCTTCAAGATGACTGCATGGACTGTGGAACAGCTGCGTTTCATAACTGAGCAATATTATGAGCATGGAAGAAGTGTAGTTTCAGCTCAAAGATCTTTCAAGACAAATTTTCAGATGTCAAAATCACCTTCTAAGAAAGTAATC
The DNA here is from genome assembly GCA_023014485.1 of Bathynomus jamesi. Classification (NCBI taxonomy): domain Eukaryota; kingdom Metazoa; phylum Arthropoda; class Malacostraca; order Isopoda; family Cirolanidae; genus Bathynomus; species Bathynomus jamesi. The sequence goes on from JAJOZX010000155.1 coordinate 1,809,418, forward strand.
CGTCGGTGTGTCAGAAATTTTTCCCTAACTGGCAGCATTGGAAAAAGAAAACCAACTGGAAGAGTGTGCAGCAAGGATAGACGAGATCATTAACAGAACTCATGAAATTGTACAGGATAATCCTAACATAAGCATCAGACGTGCTTCTCAGCTGTTAGGAGTTGGATATGGAACAACACACCGTATATTCAAGCAAAATTTAATGCTCTTTCCATATAAAATTCAAACAGTGCAACAACTAAACGATGGAGATTTCGCACGAAGACGACAATTCTGTCAATGGATCCAACAGAAGGTAAATGACACCACCAATTTTCTAGCAACTTTTATTATGTCAGACGAAGCCCATTTTCACTTGAATGGAACTGTAAACAAACAAAATTGACGTTTCTGGGCAAAAGAAAATCCATTGAATATTACCGAAGTCCCGTTGCATAGTCAGCGTGTAACTGTTTGGTGTGGTCTTACTGCATCTCAGATCATAGGGCCGTACTTTTTCGAGGATTCCACCGGAAACACGGTCACTGTAAATAGTGATCGCTACGAAAAAATGTTGACCGATTTCCTTATTCCTAAATTAAGAGATCTTTGTCTAGAAAACCACTGGTTCCAACAAGACGGAGCTACCTGCCATACCACGAGGAACTGCATGGCAGTTTTGCGTCAAACGTTTCCAGGCGAGTTAATCTCAAGATTTGGAGACGTTGAATGGCCCGCAAGGTCTCCGGATTTTTCTCCCTTAGATTATTATCTCTGGGGATATTTAAAGAGTAGGGTCTACAGAAATAACCCAACGACCTTGCAAGAATTGAAGGCCGCCATCACAAATGAGATACAGGCCATACCACCGCACACTCTTGCAAAAGTGATGCAGAACTTACAAGCGAGAACACTGGAATGCTTGGCAACTAATGGAGCACATTTGAAAGGAGTCATTTCTAAAAATAAATATTTCATAATAAAGTTGTAACTCTACTCTTTCGAATGATATATAGTTTTTATGAAAGGAATTAAATATTAAGAATATTTGGCTTTTTTTTATGGGTCCCATGTATCTGGATCACCCAGTACATTGTCACACACAGGAAACGCCCTACCCAGCCCACACTGTCCGAATGACTGGAGGGTATTTTTCGAAACCCATCTTTCGCGGGCCGACTCCTTGTGTTGCCCATTCGTATTTAATAATTTTAATAAACAAACCATCATTTATCTTAATTTAGACATTACTAATTTATCGTAATTACATTTATTATTAAACATTATAATCTTTATTAAACAAAAATTAATATTCTTAATTTAGACATCACTACACCGAGTGCTCCTATAGAGTTCGTGATCCCCAGCTCAGGCCCTTACTTTTTTGATCCAAGCTGTGTGCACATATACGCTAAAATACGAGTAGCACATTTAGATGGAACGGATTGTGAAGACAAATACGTTGTATTCCCAGAAACAAACTTTCTACACTCCATATTCAGTCAGTGTGACGTGTATTTAAATCAGGTCAACATCTCGGCAGGATCTGGCTACTGTCACCTACGAGCCTATCTGGAAAATGTCCTCAACTTTTCAAAAGAAGCGAAGGATACCTTTTTAACTTCCGTAACTTATTATCAAGCTAAAGATGAAAATAGTATAAAGGACAAATTTAAAAATTCTAAAAAGAAGATATATGAATGCTTCGGACGCCTACACACAGATTTCACATTCTAGGAGAAGCTGTTTGTGAATGGGGTCAGTATGAAAATAAAGCTCACTCGTACTAGTCCTGAGATTTGTTTAAATTTGGGGTCTGACCACGAAGAGAGCGCGAAGCCTGTGGTGATTCATGTCATGGAAACATATCCTCGCGTCCGTCAAGTGAAATTAAACTCGGCTAAACAACTAGAAATTGAAAAAAATTTCTACACGCCACAGTAAAATACTCGATTGACAGACAGAGACCAGCACAAATTATACACGGTGCCATCAGGGTTGACATCGAAGCAGATAGAAAATGTTGCCCTTGGAACTCTACCTGAAAGGTTATTAATTAGAATGCAGGAACATGCTTATGTGAATGGAAAATATAAGAAGAACGCCTTTAATTTCGAAAATTTCGGCCTTAAAAATATAACCCTATACTTCAATGGAGTCGCCTTAGGGGGGACATCAGAAACAGATTATTCAACAGAAGCCTTGTTCCCGCTTTGTTTGAATGCTTATAGTAATCTTGCACATATTGCCGGTACTTCCAACGAATTAGGAATCGGCGTAACACAAGGAATTCGTCGAACAGGTTAACCTTTACCTGTTTGACATCTCGGCAGACTTATCTGGGAGTTTAAATATGCACATGAACCCACAACAGAGTGGAAACATCTCAGTCAGATTGGAATTCGCCAAGCCGCTAGTGTACCTCGAATCACAAGCTCTAATAGAGACTGATAGGTGTAGAGGTGTAGTTACAGGCTTTTAAAAATGGATACGAATACACTCCAGAGAGTAATGAATAGTGACCGAATCACACGCTCCAAATTTATCGGTGAGTTTGCGAAAAAGGAAACGCTGAAGCTTCCAGCTACAAGACACTGCGGCGCACTTATTCTAAATAAGAATGTTAGTGACGGAGAAGGGATTCATTGGCTAGCCATTTATTTTTAAAATAGGGAGCGAATGTACTATTTAAATTCACTGGGGGAGGCCATCCTTGGGATGATGCTATTATTGTAAAATTTCTCGAACAATTGCACATTCCCCAAATTGTCTGGAACCCTTACTGATTCCAGGGCTACTATAGCAATACTTGCAGCATGTACTACCTATTCTTTCTCATGCATATGGCCCGCGGGAAAGAATTTACAAATTTTTTAAAATTATTCGATTTGTGCGTCACGAAACGGAATGATGAAATGGTATGCAAGCACATAAAAACCGGTTCCCGTTTGTACGCACTCGGTGTATTGTGTGAAGTTTTATGCGTGTACACATATATATATATATATCTATATATATATATATATATATATATAATATATTAAAATTGTAGCTTCATCAATTGCAACAATATTGTGTAAAATTATAAAATGTACCAAATAATATTAGTTTGTTTAGCGTTTAAGGACGAGGCGTATGTTCTGTAGCTTATTTAAAAATGTAATAGATTCTAATTCTGTAAATAAATTAAGTTGGATATATATATATATAATGTATAAAAAAAATTGATACCAAAGTCACTCCTATATGTGTGAGAAACATTGACAATGTGATGTGTACAGTAAACCCTACTATGTGTTAGATTATGAAGCAATCCTCATAGTTTTATAATTTAATAAAATGTTGAAAATACAAAGCTTATTCTTACCCCGAAACACAGACACACACGCCCACGAAAAAGAAAAACTAGCATAACTTCACTGACGACGAGGCAATCGTAGGATCGATTGCCCAGTAATATTTCTATTCCAATATTCAGATCATCATCGGCAATTTGAGTTTTTCGAAAATTTTTACGAAAAGTTTCTATAACACGATCCACGAGGTCCTTTAAGAAAAAAGGTACATTTGTAAAGAAATTTAAAAAAAAATTTCTGAAGAAAGTTTCTGGGGCTCTGAATTATGAATATTTATTTTTCCTCTTCGATATAATCAATGTTCAATCTTATCATATATACCCGGGATACCCATTTATCTGCTAACCACGTTCTTTAAAATAATTATAAAAAAATTCGTCTACTTATCCTTCAAATACAGTTTGGTTATAAAATTTTCGCGCCCAATTGTAATAAGCATTTTAAAGCTCACGAGTTTTATAATTAATAACTAAAATAATATATAATTATATGAAAATAATGAAAAAAAAATAAACCACTTCGTATTCTTCACCCGTACGCGAATCAGATATGTGAGTTTGTTCAAATTGCTTTGCTCAATAACCACATCTAGTATGTATAATTTATAAAAATTAATATCAGACGCATATATTAAATGTATAAAATGTTGCTAAATATGAACAATGTATATGTATATAATGGTAAAATTAAATGTTGCATGGATACTTGTTTAATTTCTATTAAAAAAAAAGGAAAAATGTGAATATAGATCTTAACTTAAAAAATATTTAGTCGCTTTCTAGAAGCTAATTTTATGTAATTTACAGCCACCTGTTAATAACCTTAGTAGCAGTTAAATAAATAACACTGATTATAAACTTCATTTTGTGTTTAGTAATATTTTAGTATGCTGCAACCGGTTGACCAATCCTAGTTTTACTTACAAATTTTGAGAATTCAAAAAGTATCTCTTGTTCAATATACATATTTTAGGTGTAAGTTTAATTGACAATATACATATTTTAGGTGAATTTGACGCAAATATAATATCATAATGAGAGAGAGAGAGACGCTTAAACAGCCAGGGTACCCTATCAAATAATGGTTAGGTTAATTGAATACGCAGTTAGGTTAACTGATTGTCAGGTTAGTTCAATTGTACGCGTTTGACGAAGGGTTAGGTCAAAATGAATATTCATTCGCTTTCTAGAAGCTAATTGTATGTAATTTACATCCACCTGTATATTTATATTTGAATGTTAATAAACATAGTAACTGTTAAATAAGTAACATTTTTATAAACTTTATTTTGTGTTTAGAAATATTTTAGTATGCTGTAACCGACTGACCAATCCTAGTTTTACTTACAAATTTTGAGAACTCAAAAAGTATCTCTCTTGTTCAATATAGGCCTACATATTTTAGGTGAATTTGATGCAAATATAATATCATAATAGGAGAGAGAGAGACGCTTAAACAGAGGTGGTACCCGATCAAATAATTGTTAGTTTAATTGACAGTATACATATTTTAGGTGAATTTGATGCAAATATAATATCATAAACAGCCAGGGTACATCAAATAATGGTTAGATTAATTGAATACGTGGTAAAGTTAATTGATTGCCCGGTTAATTCAACTGTACGCGTTTGACGAAGGGTTAGGTTAAATCGCGATAAGCACGGGTAAACAAATAGAAATTGAAAAAATTTACTACACGCCACAGTTTAATTTCTATTAAAAACGAGAAAATATGAATATAGGTCTTAACTTAAAAAATGAATATTGAATCGCATTCTAGAAGCTAATTTACGTAATTTACAGCCATTCTTAATTTGTTTATCATTTGACTGGTTACTATATATATATATATATATATATATATATATATATATAATATGATACACGGTCTGTGTGTATCATAAAAAACTCAGGGAACCATTCTGAGTTCATTCCCATATATATATATATATATATATATATATATATATATATACGAAAGAGAGAGGAGAGAAGTAGAAAAAGCTTTGGCAGAAATATGGGTATATAATTTTCCTACTTACATTTCGTGCTTGTTGCTGTGTGTGTGTATACTCATTTCACTTCGCAAATGTAACTTACGTAATATCTCGAACTTCGTATACGTCTGGTGACGAAAAGATTTCTGTTTGACTCTTTGTATTCATGGCGACTAGCAATGCGTGGTTATTCATCTGAAAATATCAGCTAATATGGTCTCGAGTTGAAATTGGACATCTTTTTATATGAGGGGGGGGCCATTGACCCATTTCAGGTGTCGTAGACCTGAACTCGGAAGACCAATCGCGAGCTCGCGGCTTTCTGATTAGAAAGGTGATACCTCTGTGGGCGTCTTTATCAATATCGGCTTAAGCACTCAACAGATTTTTTTAAATTAATAAGTGGACGTTCAACATTTCAGACGCAGGTATTGCATGGTGAAGTAAAAAAATGTATACACTTTGCTCAATTAAATATTTTTACATCAACATTTCTGTACATCTTTAACAGTTAGATTTAGTATGATCAGATTTAGTATCATCCAGAAATCGGTTTTAAATTATATTAAAAATAATGCAGCAATGTCGAGGAAGGGGTGCATGCAGACGTTTTCACCTTGGTAGAACATTATATATATATATATATATATATATATATACATATATATATACACACACGCAACAACCACTTTTAATAATAATTTGAATTTCCTCAACATAATTAATTTAAATAAATAATTATTACTAGCGGCAGTAAGGGTTAACAATTAAATTATATTATAAAAATATTAACTTCTAAAAAAATGTATACACTTTGCTCAATTAAATATTTTTACATCAACATTTCTGTACATCTTCAACAGTAAGATTTAGTATGATCCTGAAATCGGTTTTAAATTATGTTAAAAATAATGCAGCAATGTCGAGGCAGGGGTGCATACAGACATTTTCACTTTGGTAGAACATCATATATATATATATATATATATATATATATATACACACGCAAGAATCACTTTTATATGAAAATAAAAAATTATTGGGGGTTCATACACCACATGTCAATTATTAGCGAAAGTAAGGTTTAACAATTAAATTATATTATAGAAATATTAATTTGCTAAACATTATTAATTTAAATGATTTTTTATCTCTATTTAAATTTGTTTTATTATTACTGTATTACCTGCAGAGAATGCTACTTCGAAAATAAATTTGAGAACGGGCTTAGGTAGGGAAATTTAGGTGCCGATAAGTCGCTCTGAAATCAAAACACAGGTGCTTTGTGTAGCAGGTGCCTGGTTTGGCCAAAGGTAGACCATAAATCCGAGCATTTGTTAGTAGTACGAGATCTCTTATCGCTTCGGTTCCAGAATTCACGTGCTCAACGCGTCCTCCTGGAGCCAAGATGTATCTAGAAACTCGATCGTTCTTAGTTGATTTGGTTGTGTCTATGTTTTGTATATCTTATTTTGAAATTTTTTTTAGAAATATATATTAATTTAGCGATCAAGTTTATAGATATGCGTTCAAAGAGTATATATATATATATAGTCATGTTTTCTGTGCGATAAATCTGGTTCAACACGACCTATGGTTAAAACGAAGTAAATATTTTCTGATCTTTTTTCAACTTATTAATTTATTGACATATACTGTGCGTTTATTAGTTGAATTTACATGACATTAATTGAAAAAAAAATATATATATATATCTATATATATATGCAAAGATGAACAATGAATAAATTCGAATATTCTTATTATCATTCGTATAATTCTTATGTAATTCGTATATTTATATAATTCCTTATATTTATATAATCCTTATGTTTATATAATCCTTATCTTTATATAATCCTTATCTTTATATAATCCTTATATTTATATACTCCTTATATTCATTATATTCATATAATACTTGTATTTGTACATATTTATATTCATATATTCATTTTTACATAGAGACCAAAATCGCATAAACGCTGACGCGAGTTTGGATAAATTTTTATTTGCTTTCTATTTTATTTCTGCCAAATAATTGATGAATTGTTTCTTTTTAAAATTACTTCATCTTTCTTTGTAGATTTAGCTTAATAATAAAACCTCATTAAATTCTGCAATGTTCATTTTCTGTATACATTCTATCTTCGTTATAAAAGATGAAGTCATGTCTTGCTTAACATTTAATTTTAAATCTTAAGCCTTTAATTTTTGCTACATTGCTCGTATGTAGAAGAATTACAAGTAATGACTAATCGGGGTCCTTGTTGCAGTGGTTAGCATATCCGACCGGCGATTGGATGATTCCGGGTTCGATTCCTGGGCGGTACCTCATTTTTCATTTGCTCGTTCTCCCTCCTTATCTTGTGCGGAACGCTCTTCTACACAAGCGTCGTTCTTTACATTAATTATACTCTATGTTGTTTGCAGTTAAAATGTATATATGTACGACATGCGAAGGTGCCCCCACAGGGCATTTGTTTCCGCTCGTATGTAGGAGGATTACGAGTACTGACTAATCGGGGTCCTTGCTGCAGTGGTTAGCATATCCTACCGGCAATTAGATGATCCAGGGTTCGATTCCTGGGAGGTACCTCATTTTTCATTTGCTCGTTCTCCCTCCTCATCTTGTGCGGAACGTTCTTCTACACAAGCGTCGTTCTTTACATTAATGTATATATATATATATGCGCCTCGGTGGTGTAGTGGTTAGCGTCGATGACTAAGAATCCATCGGCCTCGGGATCTAGACCCAGTGACGGCAGCCGGCGAGCAGCAAAACCCAGCTGTTCATCCTTCCACACAACAAAGAAAGTGGTTGGTAGATAAATCGGTACCCTGAGTGGCCTAGCGGTTAAGACTTTGGTCTGCTTGTGGGGCATGGTTCGGATTCCACGTTAAATTGTAGGTATAGGGTGGAGTGAAATGCTTGACCTTCATTAGAATGAACAATTCGGGCGGAAGCTAACCAAAGGTTACCAAACCAAAGATATATATATATTATATATATATATATATACAGAATATCAGTCTGATAAGTGGGTATGTCGCTCCTCTGCACGAATGCAGCTAGAAGTGAAGTGAATTAATCTAACGAGGCCGCGAAACCAGACACGGTGGAACGCGCGGAACGTTGCGTAAAAGGAGCCATGAAATTTTTTTCCTCCTGAAATCAACCTTAAATTAACCGAACCCAGCCTCGGAAATGTTTGTTTGTGTGTTCTTTTTTTTTAAATTTCTCTCATGAAAGACCATGAAGTCTTCTAAAGTGGGAAATTCTCAAATTGATCCTTTTTTCTTTTTTCTTTGTGGGCAGAACATCTATTCCATTAATATATATATATATATACACTCCTAATTATGCCTTCAAAGCCAGATTAAGCCAACTGGTTGATTAAGACTTCTAAGCCAACTGAGGATGACAAGAGCTTTAGTATGCGACGAGATATGCCAGCGAAAAGTTCTCCTCTCCTCCTCGCTCCTCTCTCTCTCTCTTAGGTTACCTTCCTAGGTCAGGTTAGGGTATCCCTTTTGGTGGGAGGTCATTCACCCGGACCAACCCCCTCTTCCCCTTCATGCAGCTTGGAGGCTAAAACCCCTCCCCTTGCTTGCATATCCCCCCATGGGTGCCAAGCCCCACCCCCATTGGTGCCAACCCCGCTCCCCCTTTGCAACATTTGATCAACATTGCAATTGATTTGCACTCGTCCATTTTGCGGTCATACTACTGTAGTAACTTTCGCCCAAAAGTGTCGCAAATCCATGGATCACTCCAGGAATTATCACTTCAATAAAGAAGAGAGATAAATTATTCAAATTGCAAATACAGAGCAAAATTCCTAAAATACAATATACTCAATACAGAAACAAATTAAGTAAAATAATCAAAATTGCGAAATATAACTATTATAACAATCAATTTTCCAAACATAAAGGAGACATAAAAAACACTTGGACAACGATAAACAATCTTCTCGGAAAACAAATTAAGAAAAATTCAATAGAGAAATTAAATGTTGCTAATAAAGAAATTATTGATGATACTGCTATTGCAGACTCTTTAAATGCAAATTTTACTTCAATAGCGGATAAGCTTCGCTCACAATTAATAAATAATGATCACTCACCTCTAGAATATATGCCACCCAGCCCACTAAATTCATTTTCTTTTGTTCCTGCTACCTCTACCGAGGTCCAGAATATTATTGGTAAATTAAAAAATACAAAAAATAACATTCATAACATTCCTGTACCTATATTGAAACTTGTTAAAGATAAGATATCTGTAACTTTGGCTAAAATTATCAATCAATGTATTTCCAAAGGAATATTCCCATCAATGCTAAAAACTGGTTGTATAACACCTCTTTTTAAAGGGGGTGATCCTACACTAGCAACAAATTACAGGCCGGTGTGTTCATTATCTGTTTTCAGCAAAGTTTTTGAAAAAATTGTAAAAAGTAGAATGCAGCGATATTTAGAATCCTACAATTTATTATCTCCAAATCAATATGGCTTCCGTAATAATAAAACAACGGAAATGGCTATTTTAAATCTTATGGAAAATGTAAATATAGCTAAGGAGAACAAAGAAATAATGATATCAATATTTATGGATTTGAGTAAGGTGTTTAATGTAATAGACCATAATATTCTACTTCATAAATTATATTGTTACGGCTTTAGAGGAGCAATCAGTGATTGGTTTAAAAGTTATTTGTCCAATAGATATCATTTTGTATCAGTAAATAAGGTTTGCTCAACTAAAGCGCTTGTCAAACATGGTGTGCCACAGGGCTCAGTTCTGGGTCCACTGTTATTTTTATTATATATAAATGACCTTCCACGTTCATCTAATATACTGAACTTCATAATGCTTGCAGATGATACAACTCTCTTTTTCTTGCAAAGATGTTAATACAGCTAAGAATATATTTCATTCAGAATTCATCACTGCAATGAAATGGTTGACCACCAATAAACTCTTCCTAAATTAAATACCAGTAAAACAAATTTTATGATTTTTACTAATGAAAGAAATGTATATCTTGATGAAATTAATGTTAATGAAATCGCCATAAAGGAGTGTACTGTAACAAAATTTCTTGGTGTAATGCTAGATAAGAATTTGCAATGGAGTGATCATGTAAATTATATCGTGAAAAAGATTTCAAGGAGCGTTGCTATAATGTTTAAACTCAGAAATGTAGGCCCTAAACAAGTTTTATTGCCTCTTTATCGTACTCTTGTTCTTCCTTATTTAACATACTACACCCTTGTTTGGGGAAACTCCGCTAACAACGCATTAAATGGTATCTTTGTCATCCAAAAACGAGCAATAAGGTTATTATCTGATGCTGATTTCCTTGATCATTCTAGTGCATTATTTAAAGAGCTGAACCTACTAAAGCTCAACGATATAACCAAACTGGCACATTTTATTTTTATTTACAAGTGTAAGAACAAAATCATTAATTTGCAATGGGTAAATAGATATTTTGTAACTCATCAAGAAAGCCACTCGTATCAGACCAGAAATAGATCAAAGCTTGTTATACCTCAATTTAGATTGTCTTCATCTCAAAAACTACCCATTTTCATTGGATTGAAACTATCGAATGACTTGCATGCCGATATAAAAAATATTGTGAATGGAAATTTGTTTAAAACCAAGTTGAAATCCCGATTAATAGTGGGATACTAACAAAAATCTAAGATTAATGTCCACTGATGTTCCATTAATAATGTTTAATATTGTAATACACGTTTTAACTATTAATAATACTTATTTGCTTATTTATTTATTTATTATTATTAATTAATAACAACTAGCTGCTTATTTTTAATAAGAGCCCAGTAAAGCCTAAAGCTTAAGGGCCAAATTAAATAAAATAAATAGTCGAGCTTCACAATTACTCATGTCATTGTAAATTGAAAAAAAATTATTTATTTTATTATTAATAATAAAGATTATTTTATTCTATTCTATTCTATTCTATTGAGAAACATAACCGAGCAAGAAATGTTGGAGCCATATAATTATGTATTTTCAGAAAACATATCAATGCGCGTACCCCAAAAATGTTTGAAGTAAAGTCATTTAATCAATCATTTTATAAGGGTAAAAATAAGGCTTACCGTCGAAGAATATTATAGACAGTCGACCTTGACATTCCCAGTTAAGCAGAAGCCCGACTTACAGATTCCTTTGGATTTCGCTCAAAACACTCCCGGAAACGGTCGACGTCTTCGGGAATAAGTTTGGCTTTTTTGGTCAAGGTAAATCACGAGGCGAGTCGGTTTTCCTAAACTTCATCACTAACCCTTAAAGTGACATTTTCGTTAGTGGATACTTTCCATACGCTTTTCTAATGTTTTTATGAACTGTTTTTAAAGATTCATATTTCGATAACACACAATGTGCCTTTCCATTTGTTGCAGTCAACATTCTTGTTCGGTGGCGTTTCAGCAATGACGCACTTCCATCACGGGTGTCATACACAATAATAAATTGAGAGGTCTATTTATAAATGTTCACGTGTAAATTTATTTATGTAATACTAATAAAAATTTATTTTATTTTTACATTGAAAACAATAACAGCACTTTATGGAATATATATATATATACCGGTGATGTCGTGGTTAGCCTTTTGGCAGTGTTGGGCACTAAAGCGCTAATCCGATAACAGTTAATTAACGAAGTTAACTTTTTTTAACAGACTATTAACGGAAGTTAATTTCCATTTATCGTTATCGGACCAGTTAACTTCCGATAACTCGATATTTAGTCTGTTAAAGTCCGTTAACACGTTAACTGCGAGGAGTCATTCACGGAAGATCACCGCTCCGCGAATGAATTCAAACCGCCATAACTTCAGTCTGCCAATTCCGTCCTCTGCCGCAGTGGAACGGCTCTTCTCTCTCGGCAAGGACATCCTGAGGCCCAAGAGGTCAAGACTGGCAGTTGGGCCTAACTTTGAGAAGTTGGTCTTTCTGAAGGGCAACCAGCACATTGTGTCATAGTCTTTAATAAATGTGCCTAAAATTTAATTTTACCTTTCAGTTCCCGCCATAATAATTCTCTGGTAAATTAAAATTTAGTTGATGGTTAGTGGTTACAAGGGTTTCAAAACATGTAATCAGTACATTTTTTATTAAAAATAAAAAAAAAAGTTATTAAGCAAAAAAGTTGCAAAACTTGATAAAAATACAGTTAAATACCTATTTATTGTTGGATTTTGCATAAATAAACATTTTCTATGGGTTTTAAAGCTTTTTTCCTTGATATTTTTAAATGTTAGTAAAGAAATAGTTATCGTTAACGGATTATCGTTAACTTCCGTTAACTTTGTAGTAAAATTATCGGATTATCGTTATCCGAGTTAAAAATTGGGGTTAACGGATTATCGTTATCGAAGTTAACTTTTTGGTTAACGGTGCCCACCACTGCCTTTTGGTGACTACGAATCCATCGGCCCCGAGATCGAGACCCGGTGATGGCATGCGGCGCGCAGCAAAGCCCAGCTGTTCATACTTCCACACAATAAAGAAAGTGGTTAGTAGATAAATGGGTACCCTGGGTACCCTAGTGGTGAAGACGCTAGGCTGCTGCTGATGGTGCGTGGTTCGGATTTCACGTTAAACTGTAAGTCTAAGGTGGAGTGACAAGCTTGACCTTTGTCAGAATGAACAATTCGGGCCAAATCTAAACCAAGGTTAACCAAGGCTTTATATATATATATATTATATATATATAATATATATATATATATATATATATATATATATACCAGACCCTAAATATGAAGTAAAGAAAAACAATCGTTCCATTAACTGATGTACACAAGATACGTGCAGAAAATTCGAAACCGCAATCACTGGAATTCAGGGCACATCAAAAACGTGATGGACGAATGGTTACCGAGTTCTACAGTATTGTTATATATATATGTTTGTTGTAATGATTATTATTATTATTATTATAATATATATATTATATATAATATATATATATATATTATATATATATTATATATATATATATAAACCTATTGAAAAACCGGAGGAGGAAAGGACAGCAGTAAACGAATCGCTTCATAAATGAAAGCCTAAAAGAAGGGAACGGAGTCTGACAAGCGATGTCAACGAGCGATCGAAAATCAGGGAAAACTTCGAAATTTAACGAAATCATTTTTCTCCTCTCGTTCAACTTAATCTCGGAGCTTATCTCGTCCGAGTGTTTTCATGCTTGCAAAATATAGCTCAGAGATCATGAGAGTTTAAGAGGGTTCTCCCGACATGCACACACACACACCACACACACACACACACATATAATATATATATATATATATATATATATATATATCTCATGAAAAACAAAAACTATATTGTTTGTCGTTTACCATTAATTACTTATTGGGACTACAGTGGATTTAATTTTCCCAGAAGAGTTCCTTTTCTTTTTTTTAAAGGAGGGGGCTAAGGGCGAGCACCCGCAAAAGTGACCCCTCCACAGAAGACGGAGAGAGCCAAAAACAAGGTCTCCAAGGCTCAATGATGCCTTTTTTTTTTAAATATAAATTGTGAAAAGGTTGTGCAGTGTGTAAGATGCATGTATGTGTAGTGAAGAATAGAGGGAGAAGTGTGTGTTTCAGAGCATGCTGGACTGCTCACAGGGTAGATGAAACATGGAAAAAGATCAGCTAAGGAGGACAGTGATAGGAGAAACGGGAGTTCCAGCACTCCCTGACTCCTGCCTAACATCCACCCCTGAGTACTTCTCTAGTCAATTGGTGTCTACAATCTCCTCCTATATCTACAATCTTCTTGTTCCTTGCACGGTCTTCGTATATATATATATATACTGTATATATATATATATATATATATATATATATATATATATATATATATATATATATATATATATTAGGGTGTCTCTTATTGGGTAGTCAAAAATTGAAATGTTGAATTATTTTATCTGCGCCCCCTAAAATAGTTCCATTTAGCATAAACACTAAAACTTGAAAGTTTGACACAAATTGGCTCATATTTAGGGGTCGCCCCCGGCTAATAAAAATGGTGACCATGGCATAATAGCTCCTGACATATGATTATGCTCATTATACACATAATTCCTTCCTTCTTTTTTAGTTTGATTCATTTTTATAAGTATAGGCCTTCTTATTTATCATTGATCCTTTTCTAACCTATCCTTGATGTTGTTATAATCCATCCTTTGGTCCTCAATCCTTCTTTATCCCAATCCTTTTTCTCATATCCAAAATCCTTCCTGGCTCTTTTTTTATATACAATCAGCAATGAAGCATTGCTACAAAAAAAAACCATTAGTTTACAAAGGTGGGCAGTTGCGCCGCAAAAAGTTGCGGCGCAACTTGCGGCGCAACATTTTTGGTTGCGCTTGCGCTTGCGGCGCAACTTTTTGAAAAGGGTTGCGCTTGCGCGTGCGGCGCAACTATTTCAGCAGAGTTGCGGTTGCGGTTGCGGCGCTACAAAAATTGTTGCGCGTGCCCACCACTGCAGATATACGTTAAATGCAAAGGTGGGCAGTTGCGGCGCAACTTGCGGCGCAACATTTTTGGTTGCGCTTGCGCTTGCGGCGCAACTTTTTGAAAAGGGTTGCGCTTGCGCGTGCGGCGCAACTATTTCAGCAGAGTTGCGGTTGCGGTTGCGGCGCTACAAAAATTGTTGCGCGTGCCCACCACTGTTAGTTTATTATATAGAGATAAATTCAAAATGCCAGTGCTATTTACATACTTTAATTACTTTAATTAGCATTATTTCCTTATACAACATTTATTTAATATACAATGATTATACAATATGGTGTATTTTAAGGTGCGACCTCATTGATGGTTATTTTTTGAGAAGAACAGTTTTTGATGGAACTGGGTGACTGGCGGTGTTTTGCAACAATTTGGAGCAGGAACTGGAGCTGCTCTGCCCCCACTGTCAATTTCTTATTCAGCTCTTGAACTAAAGCTACTGCACGTTCTGCCCGGTCATTTACAACAGATAGAGCTGCAACAATAGCTCTGGCCCTTAAATATTCACAGTTGGATGTCCAAGTGCTGGGTGCCTTGTTCAGAAATCCTTCTGGCAAATTCAGCTTAGTGAAGAATTCTCTAGTATTTCTTGTAACAAGTTGGTGTAGTCCTTCACCAGAGCAGAGGGTCGTTTCAGGAATCCGAGGACGCTTGGGTGGTCTATCAGTGGACTCATCTTCTAATGCCTTTACCATGCGTTTCTTTACATCTGTAGTAATTCGCTCATCAAAGAAAGCAAGACCAACTGCTTCTTCAGACAGGTACCATAAGTGGTTAGAGAGCTTTTTTTTAGTTGCATCAGAAATCTTTTTGTTAGGATAATTAATCAATGACCTCATAAGGAGCCAGTCATTAAATGGGGTTTCAATAGGGAGTGAGGATGTTGTCCAAGCCTTCATATAGATGAGAACAGAAAAAAGGGAAAGATCTCGAATTCCTCGTTCTTCAGTCTTAGTCATCTTGAACTGGTTTCGAAAAAGCCACATCTTGATAGAATAGAGCGCTTTGGACATCCAGCGAGCTCGATGCATGGCACCTGGTGCACGAAACTTGATGCCTTTATTGGGGACACCTCCAAGAAAGATGATGGACAGATCCAAAAGTTCTTGATAGTCATCCCGTAGCATAGGTGCCTGGGATCTAGCAAACTGAATTAGTTCAGTTTTAGACTGGATAATTGCTTCTTTAGTAATCGTGTCTGTCTCACCTGTTTGGAACTGGCTTTGATCAACAGAAGTCCAATTTTCACGAAAACGCTTAAAGATCAATATCTCTGGACCAGTTGATGTAGATCCCAATGTTGCTTCAAATGCAGCTCCCAACAATAAATCTAAAACATGGTGTCTACAAGGCAAGTACAAAACATCATGTCCCAATTTTGCTTCGATGAGAGCACAGGCTCCACTATATTGACCCGTGTTTGAAGCTGTTGTATCGAAACAAATTGCTTTTACTCTCTCTGTAATTCCCCATTCATTCAGGCAGTTAAAGACGGCTTCAGCTTGTGCTTCTCCAGTTGAGTTTGGGATTTTGGGGACACCAAGCAGCTGTTCAACACCAGGTCCTGACACAAGTACTGGGAGACGATCAATGTGCTTGTGCGAGGTGAGGTCCTCCATCATCTTGCCATCCCAGTGGACTGTCATAGAACATTCTCCATGGAAATGCTCCTTAAGTTCTTTAGCATGACGAGCTCGGTTCTTATTTCGAAGGCGATGGATAGAATGTTGGTTTATGTTGTAATCTGAAGCGTCCAAACCAAAGCTTTTAGCTGCCTCTGCGAGGATAAATGTTGCCTTTCTAGAGGAAATTTGTGTAGGATCCAGGGCAGCAGACATCTGAATAGTCATGATGTTTTTCATGCCTCGTTTTTTCTTAGATTTTGGTAAAGCACAAGCTCCTGTGGGCTCCTCCTCCTCATTCTCACTTTCTCACTTTTCTCATTCTCACGCCACTGATAGAAACACAGATCATGAAACACATGTCAGGTAAAATTTCCATTGAACTAAATTAAATTCTTTGTGACAAATAGCAACATTATTTAAAACTTCATAATATGTGTATAAGAGCATAAATTCTAATTTTTTCATTAAATTCATTAAATTTTTTTCAAACACTAATAACAAAATCAGTATAAATAATTGTGAAAAATATAAATAACATAGTTTATTATCTGATAATAGCAAAAAAGAAGTATAGTGATACACAGTTACACACCTTTTACTTATGACAGCAGAACACTGAATGATGACAAATAAACAATTGCAACATAATCTGGAGCATTCTTGATGAAACATGTTTAAACACGTTGATCTTGTCTTATCAAGCAATATTTTCAGCTACAAACTTGACAATTATCTCTAATATATTCATTTAATTGAATTCATCATAAATATGATGATTAATTAATTAAAAACATATGTTTAGTATACTTGACAACTGCTAGTAATTTCAAATATTAATTGCATAAATAATAGCTATATTTTATGAACTTTAATAAGCGGGGGCGACCTCTAAAAATTGTTCAATCCAAAAACAATTTTATATGTGATGTTTTTTCAACCAATGGAACTGGTTGAGGGGGCGCAACCTAAAAAAATCAACACGTCGAAAATAAGAGACGCCCTAATATATATATACAGAAACACCAGGGAAAAAATTAATATTTTTGATAATTTTTAATATGCCGCCGATGTTTCGGAATTTATTCCATATTAAAGAACCCTAATGTTTAATTATTATTATTATTAGTAGTAGTAGTAGTATTATTAGTATTATTATTATGATACACACATATCTGGTTGACGAAAATAATTTCTAACCAATAAAAATAAAAATTAAAACATTGTAATCCTAAAATATTATTAAAATTATAAACATGAAGTAGTTACCTTAAAAACTCTGTAAATCTTTAGAAGTGTGGTCAAAAGTAATTGGATTTGGTTTCAATTAGTAAATGAACAAAGATTCCATAATTTTTCATTTCAGATCAGAATCTCGACAAAACTTTAAAACTCGAGTAAGAGATTCGGTAGGTTATGAATGTGAGCTATGAGTTAGGGGTTTGCTGATTGGTTGGTTTGTTCTAATCGATTTTCGTTTGTGCTAAAAAATAAGTAATTTTAAGTGTCCCTTTGTCCTACCGATATACGACCCCATACAGTGGTCACACGAGTGTTGGTATACAAATGAGGAACGGAAATGTGTTGGATTTTGTCTTCGTATTTAAATAAAGAATGAACTGTTCTCATCGGTTTTAATATGACTTTCGACGTTATCTATGAGTAAAATTCTTTGCATAACTTTATAGGCATATTTCGAGTGTTGTAACTTAAATTTCACGTAGAAGGTACCATCGCCATCCAACTCCTGACTCTCACTCAGCTTATATTTCTGCCTCCTAGGAGGCAGAGGGTCGTAGTTAATGGTAGTGAATCGGGGTGGTTAGAGGTAGGTAGTGGTGTCCCACAGGGTTCAGTGTTAGGCCCATTGTTATTCGTAATTTACATTAACGACATAGATGTAGGATTGATTAGTAACGTGTCAAAATTCGCGGACGATACTAAAATAGGCGGTAAGGTTGTTAACGAGGACGATAGAAATAGGATCCAAGACGATGTAGATAGGATTATGGAGTGGACGGATAAGTGGCAGATGCAATTTAACGTAGATAAATGTAAAGTTTTGCATATAGGTTCTCGCAACAATAATTACGTGTACACGATGGATGATAGGGATTTAGCGAGCGTTGACGAGGAAGTAGATTTAGGCGTACGCGTAACTAAAGATTTAAAGGTTAGGAACCAGTGCCTGGAGTCTTGCGCAAAAGCGAATAGGATGTTAGGCTTCATAGCGCGTAATTTCGAATTTAAATCGAAGGATATTATATTGCCCCTTTACAAGTCCCTAGTCAGGCCTCATTTGGAATATGCCGTTCAGTTTTGGTGCCCGTACTTGCGTGAGGATATTGATAGGTTAGAAAGGGTTCAGCGTCGTGCCACGAAACTTATTCCGGCATTGCGCAATAAGCCTTATGAAGATAGGATTAAAGTGTTAGACTTGTATTCACTCGAAACTAGGAGATTAAGGGGGGAGCTTATTGAAGTTTTCAAAATCGTTAATAACATCGATAACGTAAATTTTGACAAATTGTTCACTTTCGATAATAGTAATACTCGCAATAACGGATTCAAGTTGCGTGGCAGACGTTTCATTACTAATATCGCTAAAAACTTCTTTACGTTTAAAGTAATTGATAAATGGAATAATCTTCCCGCGTCAGTCGTTCATTCTACCAGCGTTAATGTGTTTAAGAACCGTCTTGACAGACATTTTAAAAATATTAACGTTGTTTAGAGTTAAAAAAGAAAGTTAACAACAGGAGCTCTGGTGGTGGTGCTCGAGGATGAGTCTGTTGACGATGAATGCCAGCTTGTGACATGCCAGCGTGTGATGCCAGCAATAAAAAAAAAAAAAAAAAAAAAAAAATTAGACTAACACGAATGTAGATGTAGCTCATAGCGTAAACTAACCCACTTTTTGTTTAACTTTACCTACTTTTTTTTTTTTTTCCTTACCTTGCATGTCTAACTCTCTTCTTGCATGTTTGTAGTTTGCATGGTATGACAGTGAGTTAAGACTGTGTTTGCATGGTTTGTAAGCGTTCTTATTTTACTTCTTTTCATCTTTCACCCCTCTCCTATTCTCTCCGACTATTTTTCTGACTTGTCGGCAGTGGCCGGCGGATGATGATGGTGAGACACTTTTCCTCTTTTTCTGAATGAATGTTAACCCATGAGTGATAGGTGTTGCTCTTACTTAACCCCTTATTCTCTTCTCTTCTCTTAACCCGCTACTCTTTCCTTTCTCTCGGGCTAACCTTAGAGTGGATCTTAGGGTCTTTGTTAGCCTTAGCTTCTGTAGATCTGTAGATCTTCTTTCAGATCGTCAATATGTGTTCCGCAAGAAACGATCTACTGGCGACCTTCTTGCATATCTTTCTGACGCTTGGTCATTCTCCTTTCGAGATTTCGGTGAAATTTTTGCTTTTGCATTAGACATATCGAAAGCTTCTGATAGAGTGTGGCACAAATCTTTAATTTCCAAACTGCTTCTACACAAGCGTCGTTCTTTAAAATTAATTATACTGTGTGTTGTTTGCAGTTAAAATGTATATATATATATATATATATATATATATATATATATATATATATATATATATATGGAGAAGGAAATCACTCTTTAGGAAGACGTAAATTTTTATTTGTAAAGAGTGGTTTCCTTCTCTATACTTTGTGGCGACAGTGAGTTATTATATATATATATATATATATATATATATATATATATATATATATATATATATATACTGTATATCGCACAAAAGACTCATTGAAAAAACTAAGGCTCATGGAATCAGGGGTGTAAGAATAAAATGGATAGAAGAGTGGTTGCGAGGTAGGAAAGAGAGGGTGGTCGTTGATGGAGCGGAGTCGTCTTAGGCTATGTAGCGAGCGGCGTTCCTCAGGGTTCTGTATTGGGCACCTTGCTTTTTCTTATATATATTAACAATTTAGATGTCGGCCTAGTCAGTACAGTTTCAAAGTTTGCGGATAACACGAAGTTGGGTGGTAGGGCGATTAATGACGAAGATAGAGGTAAAATCCAGGAAGATCTGAATAAAATCGTTGATTGGTCAGTCACATGGCAAATGAGATTTAACGTCGATAAGTGCAAAATTTTACATATCGGTTCGCGTAACGGTAATTTTGCGTATATTATGTCAGGGAAGGAGTTAGCAAGCGTAGAGCAGGAAAAAGATTTAGGAGTTATAGTCACTAGTGATTTAAAAGTGGCGAAACAAAGTACAGCAACGGTCAATAAAGCGAACAAAGTGTTAGGTTTTATAGCTCGGAATTTTGAGTACAAATCGCGCGATATTATTGTTACTCTTCATATATCATTAGTTAGACCCCATTTGGAGTACGCGATTCAATTTTGGAATCTGCATATGCGAAAAGATATAGACAAAATCGAAAGAGTTCAAAGATGAGCAACTAAGATGATTCCGTCGCTTACATGAAATCGTACGAGGATAGGCTTACGGAGTTAAATTTTACTAAACTCGAGACTAGGAGGCTAAGGGGTGATCTAATCCAGGTTTTTAAAATTATGAATGGGTTCGATAACGTAGATAGAGATAGCTTTTTCGAAATATCTCAATATAATAGGACTAGAAATAACGGGTGTAAGTTGACAAGTAGAAGGTTCGAGACAGCAGTTGCCAAAAACTTTTTTACGCATCGAATAGTAAATAGGTGGAATAGTTTGTCGGTAGAAGTAATTAGTAGCACGTCTATAAACATGTTTAAAAATCGATTAGACGCATATGTTGATGGATTGGGTCTCGTTTAAGGTAGTAAAATTAAGGCTTTGTGGTTCGAAACCCACGTAAAATTGTAGGTCCTCTCCGCCATCACGGAGGACATGCACAATACACAATTACGAACACAGTTAGGTAGACCAGCCATGAGTGGATCCTAGGGTCTTTGTTGGTCTGAAACATTGTGACATTATAACATATACATATATATATATATATATATATAAATATATATATTATATATATAATATATTTATATTTACATATTTATATTTATTTATTTATTTATATATATATATATATATATATATATATATATATATATATATATATGAATAGAAACGACATAAGTGTTAAGGAACGTCTCTGCACACGAGGAGGAGAGATAACGAATAATGAAAAATGAGGCGAACCGCCCGGGCGGTTCGCCTCATTTTTCATTATTCGTTATCTCTCCTCCTCGTGTGCAGAGACGTTCCTTAACACTTATGTCGTTTCTATTCATTTATATACTGCGCGGTCATTGCAGTTATATGCATATATATATATATATATATATGTAGACAGCGGAGTAAACAGCAACAGTATAGTAACATCCTTTGCAGACGATACAAAGATCAGCAGAAAAAGCAGCGATGTACATGACGTGGAGGCCTTGTTGCAGAGGACACGAACAAAATATCAAATGGTCAGAAGAAAACATGTCATTTAACACCGAGAAATTTCAGCTCCTAAGATATGGTAGAAAAGAAGAACTTAAACAGACTGCATAGTATGCTCCAGATAGACAGGAAATTCAGAGAAGCAAGAAAGCGATCGATCTCGGGATAATAATGACAGATAATGCGAAATTCGAAACACAAAATCAGATAGCGATAAATAAAGCAAAAAGAGTCGCCGGACAGGTAGTAAGAACGTTCAAGAGAAGGGACAGGACATTAATGATTCCCCTTCTAAAAACACTGATTATACCAAAACTTGAATACTGCTCAGTTTTGACGTCCCCATATAAAAAGGAAAAAACTGATAAACTAGAAGAAACGCAAAGGCATTTCACAGCCAAGATTGATGGTTGCAAAGAACTCAACTACTGGGAAAGACTACGTAAACTAAATCTGTACTCCCTGGAAAGAAGAAGAGAGAGGTACACCATAATCTACATATGGAAAATGATCGAAAAAATGGTACCAAACTTAAAACTAAATCCAATGACCATTCAAACAACACTGGAAAATAGGAAAGGCAGAATGTGTAGTGTTCCCAAATTAAAGGCCCGAAAAGGGACCTCCTCAACTTTGAAGGAAAATAGCTTCGTTGTCAGGGGGCCAAGACTTTTCAACCAGCTTCCAAAGGACCTCAGAAACGTAACGGGGGTCAAAGTTGAAGTCTTCAAGAGAAGACTGGATGCCTGGCTCAGGACGGTACCAGATGAGCCGGGCGTGCCTGGCTATGTACGGTGGAGAGCGCAAGAAAGCAACTTGCTCCTCCACCAAGCCAGACCAAGAGGCGGGGCCACCAGCTTGACCTCCGTGTGAAGAGAGACCAACGCACGAAACAACATGAGGTTCATAAGGTATATATATATATATATATAACGTATTATTGTTTGAGTAGGAATGAAAGCACTATCCCATCAACAGAAACAGTATATGGAACCGTAAATGAGAAAGGAGAAACCTGCTGGGAATAATTTTATTTGGGAAGTGGTCCTATTATAATTAAAGGAAATGTGAGCGAAGTGAAGAGCATTAATGATCATTCGAATATTTCTACTTGTAACAAGAATCAACGCTTTCTCTCTAATCAGAATTTCACCACGATGTCTGCAAACACACTTTCAAAATCCGTAATTGAAAACGTTAATTACTCGCTGAAAGAGGCTTTCGTCTGATGAATGTCGTCCCTTTTATGTCACGCACACAAGAAGCGGAACTCTTCCTTCTACTCTCAGTTCTAAAGCAGTCACAACAGGCAGATTTTTTAGCGTTTATATATATATATATATATATATATATATTGGCAATGCGATATTTCTTCGAAGCAGCATACGAAGACCAAAAAGAATGGAAAAATATTACAATACATCTTCCGTTTCAATGTCGATTTTCAGTCCATCTTCGACCCATTGTCAAAACTGAGTGAGCAAAATGAAATATTTAAACGAAAAAAACGTACAGCTAAATTTGGTATGAAAAAAAAAACCCAGAAAATATACATAATATATGATATATGATATAGCGAGTGCTTCAAAAAATGTTACACTTATATAGCGCTAATATGTCATTGCTTACCACTAATAGTTTGTGTATTTTAATTTGTTTATGTGAGTGTTTTGTGTTTATTTGCTTGTTTTTGAATAATAATGTAGTTTTTTTTGAAGGGATTGTGCGAGTGATTAATGAGTGAACCCCATTCAATTGAAATGGCTACAAGGTTTACATTAGAGCAACGCAGAAAGATAGGATCTCCATTTCCATTGAATGGGGGTTCACCCATTAATCACTCATCACTCACAAAATCCATAAAAAAACAGTATTATTAAAAAACAAGCAAATAAACAGACAAATACTTAACAAAAGAACAAACTATAAGTGGTAAGCAATGATATATTAGCGACATATAAGTGGTAACATTTTTTGATGCACCCTATATAATAGCTTTATACCTAACAGTTTTATAGACAATAAATGAATTTTATCCTGCTAATGTTATCCTAGATGTCTTTTACGATTACTAAAGACAGACAAAAAACTTGCCTACTTTGATCAATATTTTGAGGGTACAAAACGAAATACTGATAAATTCCTCAATCAGTTTCCTTATTGAATTCGCACATCTGCAAGGAAATTAAATCTAAGCCCCCATATAAAATTATGGTTAGCTTTCATGTTGAATCTCCTTTTTACTAAGTTTTGAAATAATTGGCATCATAATAAAATTATTATCCCAGTCTTCTAACTCCTCCTAAGATCGTTAGTGAACCTTGAAATTAGCATTCATTGAAATTGACACTCATTTCATATTCAACTGCAATCGTGTTTTGGTGCTCGCTGTAAGTGTGGCTTGTATATTGGTTACACCAACAGATCGCTTCGCGCTAGCATGTGTAGGCGTATGGACATACAGTATGTATATTGCAAATTAGATGAAGGCGAGTCAGATGTCAAAAGAACAACGTAGCGTAACAATGCTGTAAAGTCCTAATTCTTATGCAAATTTCATTACAGTCTTATGCCATATATATATATATATATATATATATATATATATATATGTATAGAAACGACGTAAGTATAGAGGAGTGTTCTGCACACGAGGATGAGAAATAACAAACAAATGAAAAATGATAGTCAGAAGCTGTAATTCTCCTACATAGGGCAGAAACCAATGCCTTGAGAGGGCACCCTCGCAAATCGTGAATATGTACATTTAACTGCAATGACCGCGCAGTATATTAACGTATAGAAACGACGTAAGTACAGAGGAGTGTTCTGCACACGAGGATGAGAAATAACAAACAAATGAAAAATGATAGTCAGAAGCTGTAATTCTCCTACATAGGGCAGAAACCAATGCCTTGAGAGGGCATCCTCGCAAATCGTGAATATGTACATTTAACTGCAATGACCGCGCAGTATATTAACGTATAGAAACGACGTAAGTATAGAGGAGTGTTCTGCACACGAGGATGAGAAATAACAAACAAATAGTTTGTGTATTTTAATTTGTTTATGTGAGTGTTTTCGTGTTTATTTGCTTGTTTTTGAATAACAATGTAGTTTTTTTGAAGGGATTGTGCGAGTGATTAATGAGTGAACCCCATTCAATTGAAATGGCTACAAGGTTTACATTAGAGCAACGCAGAAAGATTGGATCTCCATTTCCATAGAATGGGGGTTCACCCATTAATCACTCATCACTCACAAAATACCTAAAAAAACAGTATTATTAAAAAACAAGCAAATAAACAGACAAATACTTAACAAAAGAACAAACTATAAGTGGTAAGCAATGACATATTAGCGCCATATAAGTGGTAACATTTTTTGATGCACCCTATATAATAGCTTTATACCTAACAGTTTTATAGACAATAAATGAATTTTATTCTGCTAATGTTATCCTAGATGTCTTTTACGATTACTAAAGACAGACAAAAAACTTGCCTACTTTGATCAATATTTTGAGGGTACAAAACGAAATACTGATAAATTCCTCAATCAGTTTCCTTATTGAATTCGCACAATCTGCAAGGAAATTAAATCTAAGCCCCCAAATAAAATTATGGTTAGCTTTCATGTTGAATCTCCTTTTTACTAAGTTTTGAAATAATTGGCATCATAATAAAATTATTATCCCAGTCTTCTAACTCCTCCTAAGATCGTTAGTGAACCTTGAAATTAGCATTCATTGAAATTGACACTCATTTCATATTCAACTGCAATCGTGTTTTGGTGCTCGCTGTAAGTGTGGCTTGTATATTGGTTACACCAATAGATCGCTTCGCGCTAGCATGTGTAGGCGTATGGACATACAGTATGTATATTGCAAATTAGATGAAGGCGAGTCAGATGTCAAAACAACAACGTAGCGTAACAATGCTGTAAAGTCCTAATTCTTATGCAAATTTCATAACAGTCTTATGCCATATATATATATATATATATATATATATATTATATATATATATAGAAACGACGTAAGTATAGAGGAGTGTTCTGCACACGAGGATGAGAAATAACAAACAAATGAAAAATGATAGTCAGAAGCAGTAATTCTCCTACATAGGGCAGAAACCAATGCCTTGAGAGGGCACCCTCGCAAATCGTGAATATGTACATTTAACTGCAATGACCGCGCAGTATATTAACGTATAGAAACGACGTAAGTATAGAGGAGTGTTCTGCACACGAGGATGAGAAATAACAAACAAATGAAAAATGATAGTCAGAAGCTGTAATTCTCCTACATAGGGCAGAAACCAATGCCTTGAGAGGGCACCCTCGCAAATCGTGAATATGTACATTTAACTGCAATGACCGCGCAGTATATTAACGTATAGAAACGACGTAAGTATAGAGGAGTGTTCTGCACACGAGGATGAGAAATAACAAACAAATGAAAAATGATAGTCAGAAGCTGTAATTCTCCTACATAGGGCAGAAACCAATGCCTTGAGAGGGCACCCTCGCAAATCGTGAATATGTACATTTAACTGCAATGACCGCGCAGTATATTAACGTATAGAAACGACGTAAGTATAGAGGAGTGTTCTGCACACGAGGATGAGAAATAACAAACAAATGAAAAATGATAGTCAGAAGCTGTAATTCTCCTACATAGGGCAGAAACCAATGTGCAGAACACTCCTCTATACTTACGTCGTTTCTATACGTTAATATACTGCGCTGTCATTGCAGTTAAATGTACATATTCACGATTTGCGAGGGTGCCCTCTCAAGGCATTGGTTTCTGCCCTATGTAGGAGAATTACAGCTTCTGACTATCATTTTTCATTTGTTTGTTATTTCTCATCCTCGTGTGCAGAACACTCCTGTATACTTACGTCGTTTCTATACGTTAATATACTGCACGGTCATTGCAGTTATATATATATATATATATATTTGCATATATTGTATATATATATATATATAACCTTGGTTAACCTTGGTTTTGCTTCCCCCCGAATTGTTCATTCTGACAAACGTCAAGCTTGTCACTCCACCTTAGACCACAGTTTAACGTGGAATCGAAACCACGCCTTACCACGGGTGGTCAGAAATTACAAAGTTCTCACCTGGACTCGATCTCACGACCTCTTGATCAGCAGCCCGGCGTCTTAACCACTAGGCTACCCAGGGTACCCATTTATCTACCAACCAATTTTTTTTGGATGGAAGGATGAACGGCTGGGTTTGCTGCGCGCCGCCTGCCGTCACCGGGTCTCTTTCCCGGGGCCGATGGATTCGTAGTAATCGATGCTTACCACTACACCACCGAGGCGCATATATATATATATATGTCATGCATGAGCACGCACGATTTTGCATAATGCAAACATTAAACATTGTTCCCACCAGAGTTCGAACCAGTTACCTCTTCAATAGGTGAGGCCGTTAGCAAGTACACTACGACAGAATAAAAGATAACACAACCTCTCATACATTTAAACCAGCGCTGTCCAAATTGTGGCCCGCGGGTCGCATGCGGGCCGCGGAATGGACGTTTGCCAAATTTCAATTTATGAATTTTCTTCCCTATTTTGTCATTTCTAGTAGGGAGAACAACATTCAGCGGGTTCCTAAGTCGTATTAACCAACAGTGTATGATTATAGGCAACATCTTGGCCGCGCTTTATAGAAGTTGGACAGCACTGATTTAAACAAATGATGGGAGCAATTTTTGCATTGTGACAATTCGTGCTTGTTCATACATGATATTCTATTTATGGGACCCCAGCCTTGCACCAGATAACTTGAATGAAATCCAGGTGTGGGAGGGTTAACAGGTAAAATGCCTTTGGACGAGAGTGTTGTGTTTTCTCGGTTGTTTAAAGGCATGACAGGTTGTGTTAACTTTTATCCCGTCGTAGTGTCGTGGTTAGCATCCTCACCTTATATGAAAAAGGTGGTGAGTTCGAACGTCGGTAGTGACAATTTTTGCATATACATATGTGTGTGTGTGTGTGTGAAAATGAACAGTGAATAATTCCTATATTCTTATATTCATTCGTATAATTCTTAAATAATTCGTATATTTATATAAATCCTTATATTTATATAATCCTTATGTTCATTATATTCAAATAATACTTATATTTGTATACATTTATATTCATATATTAATTTTTACATAGAGAGCAAAATTGTGTAACGCTGACACGAGTTTGGATAAATTTTTGATTTGCTTTCTATTTTACAATTGATGAATTATTTCCTTTTAATTAAACTACTTAATAATTTCTTTAGATTTAGCTTAATAATGTAATCTTCATTCCCTGCATACATTCTCTCTTCGTGGTAAAAAATGAAGTCATGTCCTGCTTAACGTTTAATTTTGAATCGTAAGCATTTAATTTTTGCTCATGTGCATGTTTGTTTGTAATTCGTGATGGGAAGGCATATTTTAATGTCCACTTTTAGTTAACTGGGCAGATCATGATAACATCAGATCTTTCAATATGCGGTTTAAAATAAAAATATGGCTTCCTCTTGCTTAGCAGTCTTGACCTTGCTACAGCTAAAATAGCAGTCAAGACCTTGCTACAGCTAAAATATTTGTTTTGTCTTTAAATGTTTTGCAAAGTAAATCAGCCTATTGAGAATAAAAAACAAAAACAGATCAGCATTAAATAATAATGATGTTAGTAAAAAAATCAGTATAAAAGACCATAAAATTTCTCCAATGTTTTATTCTGAATTGACTGATCTAACTTAGAGGCTGAGCATTAATTGTAACATTTTAGCAGTAAAACTACAGTAAGAAAAAATCTTTACTTCTCCTTCGAGCCTTGCTTTCTTCAGAGAACTTAGTCTTAAATAGAGAAAAATAATTTCCCGATACGTTACAACAAGAATCGGGGAACCTTCAGAGAATTAGGTAAGCTCCACAGAATCCTCCGATCCACTACAAGAAGAAATCGGAGAGTAGTATAGAAGAAAACTATTGCGATTCCCTATACGGTACCAGCTACTCTAGAGTAACAAATCTGTTGCTGCCACCTAACCAGAACCTCCTTCAACTTCGAACCGATTAAGGCCATAGACGGAGGGGTTAACCTGTATATATATATATATATATATATATATATATATATAATAAGGTAACATCAGTATGGGCGGCGCGAACTGTGGGCCCAAACAATCCGAGTATGTGGTTGGGCGGCAGAGACAGGAGTCGAAGCCGGGCCCTTCAGAGTCATAGTCCAATCTCCAACCAAACGAACCACGGTAGCTCTTTTTGCGTATGTATAGACGATTCTTTGGACTATTGTTTGTTTCAATTATAAATTATATTATGATTTTTGTATTATATATTATTGTATATTATTATTATTATTATTATTATTATTATTATTATTATTTAGTATTATTATTATTCAGGCTTTATTTATTTATTTATTTATTTAAGAAATTAAATCTGTATTAATTTTCTTTACGGTACATTTTAATTAAATTAACTCTTTAATTTAAATTGTTCAGCTTGCGTTGCATATTATCATTACTATTTATTATAGTTCTCATCCTTACAAACTCATATGACTAAGTAATATTGCTTTACTTTTGTTTCATGCTAAAAGTAGACGTAGATTTTTTCTCAATTTTGTTTTGTTCACTCATAGTATTGATAATGGGTCAAAGTTGGCTTCAAACGTCAACAATAAAGAGAAAGATACTTTATATAATCTTCCTAAATCTCTCTCTCTCTCTCTCTCTCTCTCTCTCACTCGAACAATAATATATTTTTAAAACCCATTTTTTTAAGAATACGACATAACAAACTACTCTCAAAGCAGAGAAAGGTGTAAAGTCGGTAAAAGTGAAAAAAAAAAATCTTCAGAAAACTTTGCATGATTATTGTTTTGGGACTTTTTGTGTATAAATAAATCAACAGATTTATTCAACTTCTGAAGACTCTCTTTGTCTTGGTCTGTTCCTATAAATCAGGAAAGAGAGAGAGTTATGAGCCGAAGGCGCTCTTTTTCATTCAAACAAAGACAGAGTGATTCTGAGACTGGTCAAAAAATAATAGTTGAACGAATGTGAATTTAAGTCTAAATTAACATCAGAAAAACACGTTCGTTACCACGTGTACAATCTGTTAAAAGTAAGATTTTGAAGGAGAGAGACATTATTTACATTTCATTGTTTCAATGTTGGTTCATTTACACAAAGCTTTTATTTTATTTCAGTTTTAAGATGGATACGTACAGAATTCGGCAGTGAAAAGGGCAGGATAAAAATGTAACTGTTCACCAACAGTATGCCATCATACGCATAGTTTGGTATAATAAAGCAGAATAACATATATATATATATATTTGTGTGTGTGTGTGAAAATGAACAATGACTAATTCCTATATGCTTATATTCATTCGTATAATTCTTATATAATTTGTATATTTACATAAATCATTGTATTTATATAAATCCTTGTATTCATTATATTCATATACTACTTATATTTGTATACATCTATATTCATATATTCATTTTTACATAGACCCCAAAATCGCATAAACGCTGACGCGAGTTTGGATAAATTTTTGATTTTCTTTCTATTTTATTTCTGTTAAATAATTGATAAATTGTTTCATTTTAAAATTACTTAATCATTTTTTAGATTCAGCTTAATAATGAAACCTGGAAACCAGAACCCCCGTCAATTCCGAACCGACCAAGGCCATAGTCGGAGGGGTCAACGACTGGCGACCTATGCAACCAGGATTCTTCCAGTCTTCCAGACCCTGGAACTAGGGTGAGTTTCGGTGGGGTGAGTTTAATTCAATCTTCTTTTTTTGTTGTTGTAAGAGGAAAGAAATTGACAGGTTTGTCTTTTTGCATGCAGTATTTGCGTATATAAATATATAGGTGAATTATATATTTTATTGTTTGTAACAAAAACGGTTTCTGCAAAGTATATGGTAGATTTATGGAATTTTTAAAACGAATTCATACAGTTCGAGTAATTCAAAATCGACAGGCAAGTTTTGCATCTTCGTTTGGGACGACTTTATGAAGTGTTTATTTAAACCGAAATAGCTAATGTCACGCTTAAGTTTTTTCGTTTCAATTCTATTGTATGGTATATATGTTATTAGGGATAAGTTTCCTTTTTTTTTCTTTGTTTCGCTTCGCCTTCCTCGTTTGTAAGTCCATTGTTCTTTTCCTTTGTCGTGTTTCGAAGAAAATGAATAGATTTAGGAAGAAGGGATGGTCGGAAGCTTTCTGCAGCCCGCGCGAAACCATCGATGACGCAGACGAAGTATGTTCGTATGTTTCGGAAACGCCTTTTTGGGCTCAGGAAATGGTGCTTTTTGACGAGAGCTCACAAATTTTCATGAAAACTTCTGTCAACAACCAAGCGGTTTTGGCTCTTGTTGACGACTGTTGTCAGGCGAATTACATTAAACAAGACGTATACAAGAAGTTACTTAAGACGGCTACGGGAAATTTCGATTTGCTTCTCGCTTGACCTACATTGATAATGGTTGGGAAGAATACAGTACAGGAGAAATTCTTCTTCTTATTGAGTTTGATTCAGTCCTTTATCTGACCCCATTTGTGGTCATATCTGAAGGAGACTGGGATGGAGATTTAATCATGGGGATGAATTTCTTTATTACGCACGATTTCTATGTGGCCGACAGAGAAGCAGGCGTAATTCGAGGCGAGAACCCACCTTTCGAGTATGTTTGTCACCCCTACTCTTCGCTCTTTTCGACTGAGGGTGAAAGAATTGTTTCAGAGAGCCAGAATGACTCCCTGGAACCAGTTCAAAATAAAGAGTAACTGCTATTAGATGGGGAAGATTCTTCATCAATTGTCAATTGTTTCGTTCCAGTTCCGGCGAACAAGGAACTAGAAAGCCAACATACCTTTGGTAATTTTGAGCACGAAGACTCGAATGTCTTCACAGTAGACCCCTGTGACTCCATCGAGAACGAGTCACCCCCTTCGGTTATAGTTAGGCAGGAACTTGAAGTTCCCAGAGTTTCAGTTATTCCAAATAAATCTGAAGACTCGTCTCCTTTGAGTTCCGGTTTGGTCATTTCGCTTGAATCCCTATTTAAGGAAGATGACTTGATTCTGTTTTCAAAGGTAGAGGATTTTCTACCCAATTCCGAGACTAAGTCTACAGGTGCCAGGAGCGAACCCGAACCTACTCCGCCGTCGGAAGTTGTTCGTACAGAAAGGCAAGCACGGAATACACTTGTCCATCCAGTTATTTTGTGTAGCATGCACGATACGCTGGGTGTCCTCAGTACGACGAGGGAAGTGCCCTATGAAGATTTTGTCTCAAATCCCACGACGGAAGCGCTCTATGAAGAAACTGTCCCAGACATCACGAGGGAAGTTCTCGATGAGGGGAATTTTCCGAGGGATCCCCCTTCTTCTGCAAATTTACGTGAGGCCACGGAGAATTCGCCTATGTCCCTCGGAAATGATGCAAGCTCGGCTTATGACCTCGAGTCTCATTGTCTTAATGAGGTTCAGATCTTGCCACGCGCCAACAACGCGTCTTTGACGAATTCGGAAGAAAATTGCCACTCTTCTCTTCCCACCAAAGGGAATGATACATCTTTGCATCGCTCTACAGGACAACGATCATTCGATTCTGTTTTTTAATAATCAGAAGGTTTGGAAATCGAAATTTTGCAGTACCATTTCAGACACCTGCAAAAAGTTTTCTCTTTCTCCTACTAAACAAAAGACTTATCTTTCTCCTGTTTCCCGTCCGATGAAACAGAATACTATTTTTTATCCTGTCTCCTTGTTGGCCCTTCCTCAGGTCAAACCACGGGTCGAGAACCACGGCATTGACCATAACCTTCCTTCTCCTCTAAATGTTCCTTTCTACCACCATAAAACAGCTTTTTGGAATACTTATGTTCAGAATTCATCGGCTTTCTTCGTTCTTGTCGTCTTAATCTGTGTTTCAAGTCCTTTCTTACCCTCCTCTATCCCTATTATCTCGCAGCCCGATAGGCCATCGCTCTTCAAGGCTATCTTCAAGATTGGCCGTACTCGTTCAGACTCCTGCCTGTTCCTGAATATTCGATTGGTCACAAATTTCTGGAGCCATCTGCCACTTTGATTCCAGAAACGGAACTTCCATCATTAAGGTCACTCGCGTAGCTCCAAAAGGACCGAATACACGAAACAAAGAACAGTAATCATAACGTAGGTTTACCCCATTTACAAATTGGTTCTTCAACCGTACTTCCAGTTCCAGAGCTACCACCACACGTTCTCTATATAAATGTTAGGCGATACCTGTGCAATCCTGCCCTACCTTTCACTGCACTATACCTTTAAATTTTATACCTTCCACGCTACAGAGTTTAGTCAATTCCAAAGTTCTAAAAAAAGTTCTCAAACGACCCATATCCGATCTAAACCTTGCAGAAATCGTATCAATTTCACTTAAGTACTTTTCCAATAGTTCATTGAAATTCATTTCTCTCAGTTTTGTTCTCATAAAGTTGATAAAAATCGCGTTTGATTTAAAAGTGCATGCACACGGTGAACTTAGACCAGTGTAAAAAGTGAACCTAGACAAATCATACTCCAAGTGCTCAAGGACACACAAGTGACCTCCTTTAATTATAAGTGTTCATTAGTGCATAAGTATCGATTTTAGTGTAAAATTTAACTAATAAATATAGTGGATTAAGAACGAATGACATGTATTTTATTTAACTATTTCTTTTGTCCTTATGGAACATTACATCCAACTGCTTTTGTTTGAGAGGATATTCAAATAATCCCCTATTTCCAATTCTGGGAGGGGAGCCATGTGGAGAAGGTTTTCCACAAGAAAATAAATTTTTGTTAAAATTTACCAATATCATTGGTTGTCTAAATTAACGTATTAATCGTTTTATTCAGTTTGCATAAATTAAAGTATTAATCCTTGAATTTTTATTATTTTATAACTCGTCTCGATGCCTCAGTGGATCATCTGGCCTCTTTCTTAACCCTAACGACTCCAGTGTGCCAAACTTATAATCTTAAACAGAGATTCCTAAATTCTAAGTGTTCTTTCCGGCTAATATAAATCACATAAAGGAGTTAAATGTAGAACCAAAATTATATAAATTCCTTTGCTACTATCAGTGCTAGACAACCTTTGCAACCTTAAAAATCTTTTGTAAACGTGGCACCATGGGAGTTTCTCCAGGGCAAAGTGCAAACACTTTGAGAGGGCAGTTGAAGCCTAACCCCTCTTGCGAGTGCGTGCCTCGCCCTTTGGGCAGCCGGTTCGGCTCAGGTCCTTGGTTCGTTAATTACTCTCTAAGCAAATGTCGTGTTAAGGACTTGATTTTCTAATTACTGTGCATTGTAACTTAACCACCCCAACTCACGTATTGTATATAAATCTGTATTATGAAAAACCCCATTAGTTATCATCTAGTTACAGTTAGTTAGGATGTTATATTATTGTATTAATGTCATTCTAGAGGGAAGAGCCCTGTAAAAATTAACAATGAATTATTCCTATATTCTCATATAATTCGTGTATTTATATAATCCTTGTATTTATATAAAGACCAAAATCGCATAAACGCTGACGCGAGTTTGGATAAATTTTTTATTTTCTTTCTATTTTATTTCTGCCAAATAATTGATGACTTGTTTCTTTTTAAAATTACTTAATATTTTTTTTAGATTTAGCTTAATAATGAAACCTGATTAAATTCTACAATGTTCATTTTCTGAATACATCCTCTGTTCGTTATAAAAGATGAAGTCATGTCTTGCTTAACGTTTAATTTTAAATCTTAAGCCTTTAATTTTTGCTGATATGCATGTTAAGTGTAAGTCATAATAAAATGCATATTTCAATTTCCATTTTTAGTTAATTCGGAAGAACATGATAACATCAGATCTGTCAATATGCGGTTTAAAATAAAAATATGGCTTCATCTTCAAATATCTTGCTTATCTGTTTAGACGTTGCCACAGCTAAAATATTTACCTTATCTTCAAATATTTTGCAAAATAATGCAGCCTATTGAGAATAAAAAACATTAAATAATAATGATGCCCACAAACTTTGGGTATATAAACTCGTGTAATTTTCAAATTATTATTCTGATTTGATTGATCTAACTTAGAGGCTGAGCATTACTTGTAACATTTTAGCAGTAAAACTACAGTAAGAAAAATTTTTTTACTTCTCCTTCGAGCCTTGCTCTCTTCAGAGAACTTAGTCTTAAATAGAGAAAAATAATTTCCCAATACGTTACAAGAAGAATCGGGGAACCTTCAGAGAATTTAGTAAGCTCCACAGAATCCTCCGAGCCACTACAAGAAGAAATCGGAGAGTAGTATAGGAGAAACTACTGCGATTCCCTAATCCCTATACGGTACCAGCTACTCCAGAGTAACAAATCCGTTGCTGCCACCTAACCAGAACCCCCGTCAACTCCAAACCGACCAAGGCCATAGACGGAGGGGTTAACATATATATATATATATATATATATATATATATATATATATATATATATAACCTTGGTTTTTGCTTCCGCCCGAATTGTTTATTCTGACGAAGGTCAAGTTGTCATTCCACCTTTGACTCCACCTTTAATGTGGAACCGAACCACGCCCCACCAGCAGCCCAGCGTCTAGGCTACCCAGGGTACCATTTATCTACCAACCCATTTTTATTGTGTGGAATGATGGACAGCTGGGTTTTGCTGCGCGCAGCCAGCCGCCACCAGGTCTCGATCCCGATGGATTCGCAGTCAACGATGCTAACCACTACACCACCGAGGCGCTATATATAGTCGTATATACTCGTATATATAATTTACTTAATAAATTCCTAATTTTTTACAATTTCAACAAAATCAGTGTTTTTCATTTTTACGTGTGCAAAGTAGACTGAAAGTTTCATAAATGTTAATACAATATGGTAATTCCAACTAAAAGGAGAGTATTTCATTGATAAATAAATATGAACTGGAGAACTCACTCAGTGTTTTTGTCCGCGAAATGTCTCATTTGATGTGAGATACATCATCATTAAAAAGTATCCATAAAAACCTGAAATTTCTAAATAGCATAAAAAATTGCTAATCAATAATAATTAATTGGAGTTTGTTCCTAAATTTTATTACCATTACTAAAATTAATAAATGTCCCAACAAAAGTGGAAAAATTACCAATTAGCAATTTTTTGTTTTATATAAATTTAACGTTTCAAAGCAAATGTTTTTCAAAATTATGACAAGGCAAATATTCTTTGTATATAACCTTGGTTAACCTTGGTTTTGCTTCCCCCCGAATTGTTCATTCTGACGAAGGTCAAACTTGCCACTCCACCCACCTTAGACCTACAGTTTAACGTGGAATCCAAACCATGCCCCACCAGCAGCTCAGCGTCTTAACCACTAGGCTATCCAGGGTACCCATTTATCTACGAAGCAATTTCTTTATTGTGTAGAAGGATGAACAGCTGGGTTTTTCTGCGCGCCGCCTGCCTTCACCGGGTCTCGATCCCACTACACCACCATATATAGTATGAAGGAAAGAGTGACCAAGGACGAACGCTCGCAAAATTGCGCCCCTCTTCATAAAAAGAGAAGAGAACCGAAAATAAAGTTCAAAGTTTTCGAGATACCTGGATACTCTGCGTTTGAAAGCCTGGAGGTCATAGGAAGAGGGAAAGATGGACTGTGGAAGGTTGTTCCAGTAACTTCCAGAGCTGACCGGTTGAATAGATAAAAGATTGAGAATACCGATTAACCCTTCCGTTACAAAGGTGGACAGAAAGGAAATGAGAATGTGTAGAAAGTCTGGTACTGCGTGCTCGTCTTAAAGGAGGAGGCATGCAGTTAGAGAGTTCAGAAGAGCAGAGTCCGTTATAATAGCGATAGTAAAGAGAGGGAGTGAAGTAACACTGGAGCGAAGAGAGAAGGATTGAAGACAGTTCGTAAGATACGGGGAATTGACGAGACGTAAAACTTTTGATTCCATCCGGTCAAGTAGACCTTTGTGAGTTGACCCACCCCACACGCGAGAAGCGTACGCCATACAAGGGTGGACAACACCCCTGTACAGAGACAGCAACTGAGTGGGGCTGAAAAACTGCGGAGCCATTATAGAACACCTAACCTTTTAGAAACTGTTTTAGAAAGAGAGTATATGTGATCTTTTCATGAAAGATCACGATAAAAGGAAACACCAAGAATGTTAAGAGAAGAGGAAGGATTGAGATGTGCATTGTTGAAGGTAAGAGGATAGTCGTGTGGAAGATTGTGGCGAGTGGACAGAGGCCACGTGCGCCATATCTGTCTCACGCGAAGCAGAGAGGAGTGAATAGAACAGGAAGTGCGAACTAAAAGATCATTAATGAATAAAAGGAAGAGTGGGTGATAGGACAGAACCCTGAGGAACAACACTATTAATAGCTTTTGGGGAAGAACAGTGGCCATCTTCAACCACACCTTTAGATCGGCCAGAAAGAAAATCAGAGATGAAGGCACAGATAGAAAGATAGAAACCGAAGGTGGGTAGATTGGAAATTGAGGATTTGTGCCAGACTCTATCAAAAGCTTTTGATAAGTTCAGCGCAATAGCAAAGGTTTCACCAAAATCCCGAAAGGAGGATGATCATGAATCAGAGAGATATGCAAGAAGATCGCCAGTAGACGAAACTGACGATCTGAAAGAAGATTGTGAGAAGTGGTGTGTTTTATGAATCTTCCTATTAAGGATAGATTCAAAAACTTTAGAAAGGCAAGGAATCAAAGCAGTAGGACGATAGCTGGAGGGTTGAGAGCGGTCACCCTTCTTTGGGATAGGCTGAATGAAAGCGAACTTCCAGCAGGAAGGAAAAGTACCAGATGAGAGACAAGGACGAAAGAGTTTGTCTAGGCAGGGTGTCAGCACAGAAGCACAGTTCTTGAAAACAACAGGAGGAACACCATCAGGCCCGTACGTCTTTCTAGAGTTGAGCCGAGATAGGGTAAAAAGAACATCTTTTGAAGAGATTCTAATTTCAAACATAATTAAGTCAGGGGGAGGAGATGGAGGAGGATTGAGTTGGAGGCGAAAGTCTGAGCGGAGTTCAGCTTTATCAGGAAAAAGAGACGACAACTGAGCCATCGGAATGGAAAAGAGGAGGGAAAGAAGAAGTAACGTTGTCGGAGAGGTTTTTGGCTCGGTGCTAGAAAGAGTGAGAATAAATAGAATTGGGTAGGTTTTCACATTTTTGTCGGATGAAGGAATTTTTGGCTAGTCGAAAAACAGATTTTGCACGATTTCGTGGAGAAATACCGTATAAGCTAAGCGAGAGTTAGGAATTGGATAGCATAAGAACAAGCAAAGTTAAACCAAGGCTTTATTGGTTTAGTAGTAGGAAAAAGATATGATATACAGATATACAGTATATATATAAAAGAAGGAAGGATAAATCAAATCTTAAAATCTAAAATTAAACTAAAGCCATGGACAAAGCTTTTCGAAAGGAAACACCGTTCTTCGATATTATTATTCTTCGATATTATTATATTATGTTGGTTTCACCTGCGTATACGTCACAGCAATCGCTGCATGGAATTTTATAGATGCCAATGTTGTTGTTTGGCATGTTGCAACTAGTGTTGATCAGCAAATTTCGTGTTGTGCACGAAACCTTAGAAATCATTATTTTTATATTTCTCACAAACTTTTATGCAGAGCACGACATACAAAAGATAAGACAATTAAATTTTATGTAGTAAAATTTTTCTTGCCCTTGCTTTAAATCCTTTCCTTGCAGAATAAAACGACTTATCCTCGTAATTTTATCACTAATTTTATCAATAACCTTATTTAATAAAGGACTCTAATACGATTAATTTCACAACCGAAAAATTGAGGACTGTACAGTAAATTCTAAAAGCTCAAAGAAACGCCTATAAGCACTTATTTCTTGGTAACCAAGGAACGATCCGAAAACCAATGCACGTAAGAATTCGAGCTAATGCTTTTGCAAAAAACTGCAAAGGGCGGGGGGGGGGGGGTTACCCAAGGTTGCTCTTTTGACCAAAACGGAGATTTGTGAGTCATTTTCTGTTTCAAGAATAAATTTTATGGAAGGTAAAATGTTATTCAGTCTATCCAAAATGTTAAAATGATTATAATAATCTGAATATATTTTGATTTTTATAAAATACAAATTAAATTTGATAGATTTAATACGTGTTCGATTTGACCTTTAAAGGTTAGATTTTTCATCTAGAAGCCCATCAATTTAGCTCAATTATTTACTCTTAATTAATGTATTAGTTATATGTAAGTTTACTTTCATATTGACTGAATAGCTTCAGATAGGTTCAAGAAAATTGGGGTCTAAATTTTTTGTAAAATTCATCCCTAATTGCGGTAACCTCCGTAAAGAGTTCTGCACTAAAACCAAACAGATTAAATGATAGTATGTTTCAATAAGTGACGTGTGTTTGAATGTCGATAGAACTGGTAATAATAATCCAGAAGTTAGCACAATGGGCGCCACTCTATAAGGAAGGTGGGGGGTCGAATCCTGATGCTGCTGGTGATAATAATATAGGCGTTAGAGCAATGGGCCACAGTAGTTGGCCTGAACGCTGTGCCATTTTCTGGTCCTCCTGGCTGTTTATTATGATGTAGAGATCTCTGAACCACTATTTTTAAATGTGGGACATACGCGAACTACTTTTAGGTAAAAGATAACAGAATGGAAATTCATTTTCCAACTATGTAGGGGCGAAAGTGCCCCAAGGGTCACCTGAACCGGAGTATTGACGGGGTGAGTGGCGGGACCAACCCAACCCAACCCAACAGCCAGCAGCAGGGAGCGAACCCGCAGCCTCACCGATCAGAATCTGATACCGATACCACTGATTTACCGGCATCTATAATCTACATTCAGAAAATCTGTATAAATGTAGTCTGAAAAGAAAAATTATAGAGGACAAGAAACGGTTCAGAAATAATATCGTAATATGATTTACAAACAGTATATCTTTTGGTTCAGAATATATCGCACAATCTTTGTTTTTGAGGTTGTTTATAGTTCCTTTAACGTTTACTAAGGTGTGGAAATAAAGAAGTTTTGGGAGTTCGTTATCCGTCAAATATAGGAAGGAAGTGAGAGAGGACTGGGGAATATGTTCCACTGTACACTTACCCACATGCAATTGAGAAATACTTATTACCTTAGTTTATGTGTTATCATTTTGTTAGTAATATAGGTACTTGTGGGTTATCTGTCGCCACTTTTTAATTTAATTTTCCAACTTTTTCACAAATACAGATGTGTGTTATCATGTTGCCATTTTTACAAAAATGTTTTTACGCCTCGTGAACAGGCTCTCATCGATCTCAACCACTATTCCTTCTAACCTAACCTAACCTAACCTAACCTAATCTAACCTAAGGGGTCATTTATTTTTTAGTTAGGTTAGGTTAGGTTAGGTTAGTGTGTGGTTAGGTTAGTGTGTGGTTAGGTTAGTGTGAGGTTAGGTTAGATTAGGTTAGGTTAGGTTAGGTTAGGTTAGGTTAGAAGGAATAGTGGTTGAGATCGATGAGAGCCTGTTCACGTGGCGTAAAAACATTTTTGTAAAAATGGCAACATGATAACACACATCTGTATTTGTGAAAAAGTTTGAAAATTAAATTAAAAAGTGGCGACAGATAACCCACAAGTACCGTAATATATAATGTGAATTCTCTCTGAATAAGCTTTTTGTTTTTTAATTTAGTTTAAAAGTTCCTTTCGTATCACTCATAATTTTAACCGAATTATAAAATTATTTTGTTCTCAGTAAGTTTGTCAAGTTTTTTGTTAAACTTATTGCCAAATGCTTCAAGAATGTTTACCTATTCAGAGATTTTCATGCAGTTTGCGTTTTTGATCAACTGAATCTAGTTAAGCTTAGACTTTGCAGTTCTTTCGTTTTATATACGCTTTGTTTTTTGTTGGATGCGTTTTGTTGTAGACATTTGTTAATATAATTTCAAACTGGAAAGAGAAAAGGGCAATAAAGTGGAAAACTAATTTCCGAGTCAGAGCTCCTACCGATCACACTATTCAAATCCCTCCCCCCCTAAAAAAGACTCGTTCAAGCGAGATATTATTTATGCAAGATATTATTTACGCTGTTTTACCATACTCCATTCAACTCCCACGCTTTTTAGGTCCTCCAGTTTCCCACTTCATTGCGTTTTCTCTTTTCCAGTGGTTATTGCACTTAAAACACATTCATGGTGTGAAGCTGTTCGAATTTCGTGTTTAAATCTAGGTTACATCGATGAATATAAAGTTTTGAGTGCTTCAATTCTCTACAAATGATTCGTTATAAGCATCTGAGCTTACTCTCCATTTCATTAATGTGTATTTAGAAAGGTTTGTATGAATGAAAACTCTGTGAAAACAGGGCAGGTGGCTAGAGATATTAACAACAATTATGCACGAGTTAACGTTTGAATTCAAATTACACCACATGTGGTCAGTGAGTGTGGAATTTTCTGTAGTGTTAATTCGGGTAGCTTTATTTACAGTATGTAAAGGTAAAATCCACTTAATAATATTGTTATTAAATAATTTGTATACAGTATATTATCATTAATTTTCATTAGATCTACATTTTCATATCTGCAGCAAAACCTATTTATGTACCTTTTAAATAATGACTGTATATTGAATGAAGGTGATCAAAAGTTGCAAACAACCCATTGCACTACGTACGATATAAATCTGCTATGTTAATTTTATTGATTCCTACATTTAAAAACACGCCTACTCTTTCAATGTAGTATTCATTTACGTCTCTTCCATCTCAATGTCATTCCCATTTCATTCTTCGCCCAAGAGTGAGAATCTCAAAGGAAGCACTTCTCAAATCTCTGCTTTCCCATTCTTACTAAGTTAGATGTTTCACAGAAAATATCCCACGGGATCCCATTTGCATCACGGTTCTTTTCACCCTTTCACCCGGGCATTCCCACTTGCGGACCGCAGATAGGAATGAGAATAACATTGAGTAGGAAGTAACCTTTCAATTATACATAATTCTTTCATTGAGGTATTTGCCAGGTCATGAGGTCATTCCTTACACGTAAAACACGTACATTTTCCCTAAATAAGTGAAAATACTTTACTGCCTGTACCTACAACCTGGTGGCATTAAAAATAAACTAATTTCTAATAGAGGAATAACACGAACTTTCAGAGTGAGACGACAAACTGAACAAGAACAAACATCGATTCAGATAAGAAAGAACTCGCCTAACACAATCAATAGACTACTATAGCCTATACCACGGTACAGTAAATACTGTCGAATGATGTAAAAATACATACGTCACCAAATTTTTTTAAAAAAGTGACCACGGAATTATAACGTAAGAACTGAAAGATCTGGGGGACCAGTGTTACCCACTGGACTACGGACGTTGGTTCCTAACGGATATATAGAACGGAATCAGTGACTGGGCAATAGTATCCTTATCTGACAATACGAGAGCGAGTAAAATTATATGGAAACTATGGGTGATATGGAAGTCCTGCAAAGATCACCACACAGAAAAATTTTGTGTAGTATAAAAAAATTATTTAAGTTTATATCCTTAAAACAATATTTTAGGTATCCAAATCGAAATCCAAT
This sequence comes from Bathynomus jamesi, assembly GCA_023014485.1. NCBI lineage: Eukaryota > Metazoa > Arthropoda > Malacostraca > Isopoda > Cirolanidae > Bathynomus > Bathynomus jamesi. The sequence goes on from JAJOZX010000155.1 coordinate 1,852,073, forward strand.
TTCGCAATTTTAAACTAAAGAAAAGAACATTCGTTGCATGATAAGAATCTCAAGAAGAGAGCTCAAACCCATAAGTGTAAAAGGATATTTATTTATCTAGTTATCTTTTATGCAGGAAGTCGGGGGCCCAAGGGCGAACGCCCACAAAAATGCACCCTATAGAAAGGAAAGGAGAGAGCCGAAATCAAGGTTTCCGAGGCTGTTAAAAACTATGCCTTTTTTATTTTGAAAATAATGTGTAGTGTGTAAGATGCGTGTATGTAGTGAGGAATAAAGGGAGAATCTTATGTTTAAGGGCATGCTGAACTGCTCACAGGGTAGATGAAACACGGAAAAAGAGCAGCTAAGGAGGACAGTGACAGGAGAAACGGGAGTTCCAGCACTCCTTGTCTCCTCCCTAACGTCCTCCCCCCTGGAGTACTTTCCTGGTTGATTGACGTCTACATTCTCCTCCTATTTGTATGGAGAATGTACACAAATGAGTGTTTTTTAGTTAAATTAAAGAGTTAAAGAAAAAGTTCTAGTACGAAAATAAAATTTCATTAAATTTCTTTAGAGCTCATATGTTAATTAAATTGAACAAGCCTAATTCCAAAGTGAGCATAATTTGTGTTTAATTTAACATAATTTCATTTAAATTAAACAAATGCTTTTCCAAAATTTTAAAAAGGTATCATATATATTTTTAAAATGAAAAATTAATATATTTTTTATTTTATTTAAAAAAATATTCGTGAAATATTCAAATAAGTTTTTTTTGGAAACTGGAAAAAGGTCTTGCTAAAAAAGAAATCTTTGTGAAGAATCTACACAAATGATCAGAAGAGAACAGTATATGATCTTTAGTGCTCATAAATTCCAACTTAAAATATAGAAATAAAGGGTAGAACTGAAAATTCTTCATTATTTTTGCCAAACAGACACGAAATGAAAGGAAATCGAGGAGGAAAGGAAGAGAAATGTACGTAATTACAGAAGACAAAATCGAAAGAAATTCACAAGAGATTTGCAACGAACGAATTATATAAGATAAGGGGGCAACGATTTAGAATTTTGAAAGCACAGATAAAATTAACGATTCTTAGAATTTCGTGCATACGAAATAAAACCCAACTCAGAAGTGTTTTATCAGTTTTATAGTAAAAATACTACCCGCCAATCTCTCGTGTACATTCCCCTGCAATAGTTCTGCTCCACTCTCTCCGAGATGTGGAAGCAACGCAGTCCCTCTTTCTCCCCCCACCTTCACTCCCTCCCTCTCCTCCACCCCGTCTCCCTCTCGTCCTCCCCCTCTTCTTTCGCTATCCCCACCTCTCTCTCTCTCTTTACATTCATTCTTATTTCCCTTTTTCCTTCCTCTTCACTTCATACTAATACATGACCCTTTTCTTTCCCCATCCTTGCGTCCCGAGTATTACCTCCTCCCAAGTCTTTCACTCCTCCCACCCTATCAACTACAACTGTTATTTGCGTTTTTGCTTCTTTCCTTTTTACCGTCCCCTCCTCATCCATTCTCTTTTACAAAATAACTGACTCACTCATCCGCTCACGCATTTAATTTTTAATGAAACTTCCTTTATAAATATTCAAAAATATATTAACAGCTTCCGAAAATGTTCGTATATATCAATAATCCTGTTTTTCTTTTAAATAATAACAAAAACGACGATATTACGAGATCAAACCGTCTACCGGGAATCGCACAATAGCTGAAATTAATCATCATAATGGTAGAGGAATACAACACTTATTTGTTAGTGTTAATATCGACAAAAAGTATTGCATCACGAATGATCCCAAAATTTGAAGGACAATGTAATCCGGTGTGTCAGATTACGATTCGAATAGCATCTAATTTTAAACTGTGATTTGAACCCAGCGACGAAATATATTAAATCATATATATTAATATATATGTAAAAATGAATAATTTATTTTGGCATATAAAGTCCAAACTCGCGTGACACTCTAACTGTATATGAAATGCAAGTTTGGAAATTTTTTAAATTTTCTTTCTATTTTATTTTTGCTAAGTAATTGATGAATTATTTCTTTTCTAAATGACCTAATCATTTTTTGGATTAAGCTTAATCATGTAATCATGTTAAATTCTGCAATGTTCATTTTTTATACATTCTTAGTTGTAAAAGATGAAATCATAACACTTAATTTTAAATTTTAAGCATTTAATTTTGGCTCATATGCATGTTTAATTTTAATCCATAATAAAATGCATATTTCAATTTGCATTTTTAGTTAACTCAGCAAATCATGATAACATCAGATCTGTCAATATGGTGTTTAAAAGAAAATATGACTTCATCTTCAAATATCTTGCTGATCGACTAGTACGCTGTTACAGCCAAAATTTACCTTTATCTTCAAATATTTTGCAAAAAAAATCGGCCTATTGAGAATAAAAACAAAACGGGTCAACATTAAATAATAATGATGTCACAAAATTATTAGTATATAAACTCTTGCAATTTTTCAAATTATCATTCTGATTATTCTGATTTGACCTAGAGGCTGAAGCATTACCAATAATATTTCAGAAGCAGTACAATTTAGCCAGAGGATCTCTTTGTCTTCTCCTTTGAACCCTACTTTCTCCAGAGAACTTAGTTTAAAATAGAATAAATAATTTTCCGATCCGCTACAAGAAGAATCGGGTAACCGTCAGATAATTTAGTAAGTTTTTACAGAATCCTCCGGTCCACTACAAGAAGAAATCGGAGTGTAATATAAAAGAAACTACTGCGATTCCCTGCACGGTACTAACTACTCCAGAGTGAGAAATCCGTTGCTACCACCTAGCAAGAAACCCTGTCAACCTCGAACCACACAAGGCCGCAGACGGAGGGTTAACATACGAGTATATATTACAGGATAACTGCCCTGTTCATACTGCCAGGATCATGAGACGGTGGTTTCAGGAACAACGAGATGTTGAGCTGTTGAACTGGCCCACCAAGGGGTGTGACCTAAACCCCATTGAAAATGTGTGGGCAAATGTGTTAACGCTTGGGAGCCTGGGCACGAGCGGTCATTTTGGCACCTGCTGGAACACACCATGACAGAGTGGGAACTTTTCTGCACGAACCCACAAGTCATCTACAGTCACGTGGCATCTGTTCCAAATAGGCTACGAGAGGTCATTAATAATAATGACGGATAGACCAAGTATTGTGTAATTGTGTATAATAATGTTATGGGTGTGATGTAATAAATATATATTTATTTACTCGAACAATTGTCACTTCCTTATAATTTGAACATTATGTTTTGTATGTTCTTAAGAAAATCCCTAAATTTACTTGATTCATGTTTATTTTTGTAATAAACAATTGAACTGTTATCATTATCTCTTTATGGATAGACCTTTTTCTGAAAAATCATTTGTTGATGATGCATGGACCTTAGACAGAAATATTATTGTCTGGAGGAAAAGTTGATACTACAACTTATCTTACACTTTAACTATAACATGGCCACATCAAAATCCTATGATTGAAAGTTTTTAAAGTATCCCACGTTTGTGAAATAACCTAACTCCTCTATTCCCTAAATTTAGGAATAATGCATGAATAAAATACATAGTCGTCCTAGCATTACTACCAAAACGACAGTGAACAATATATTTATTCTGTCATTGGTTTTCAAAAAATAAAATTATTACTATGATAATACCTGAGAGGGGGAGGAGGAGAGGGAGGGAGTGAGGGTGTGGGACTGGGGTTTAAGAGGGCCTGCGTTGCTTTCCACATCTCTGAGGGGGTGGAGCGGAACTATTGCAGGAGACTGTACATAGGGAAAAATGTACTCGTCCACTCCAGAGTACAATAATACCTGCTATTAAGCAAATGGGCAGATTTTAACATATATATATATATATATATATATATTTCCTTTGGTTTGCTTCCACCAAAATTGTTCATTCAGACGAAGGTCAAGCATTTCACTCCACCTTAGACCTACAGTTTAACGTGGAATCCGAACCACGCCCCACCACCATCTCAGCGTATTAACTACTAGGCTACCCAGGGTACCCTTTTATCTACCAACCACTTTCTTTTTTGTGCGGAAGGATGAACAGCTGGGTTTTGCGGCGCACCGCCTGCCGTCACCGGGTCCGATCCGGGCCGATGAATTCGTAGTCAGCGACGTTAACCACTACACCACCGAGGCGCATATATATATATATATATATATAAGCTATGTGGCCTTTTATCTCGATATTGGCAACATTGCCACAAATGCAAATTACCTATTTTAATTCAATTGGAAATGACTGATAAGCTATATGCAACTATAAAACACAAAAATGACCTGCAATGCTGATTACGAAACTAAACACATTCTTATCATTTACTGTGAAATGCCTCGCTGTCATAAAATTAGTGGTAAAATTAGAATTTGTTATAGAACGGATGCAAACGAGAAAGAGGGAGAGAGAGAGAGAGAGAGACTGAGGAACGATGCGAATGAAAGAGTGGAATTATCGCATCCTTCCGCTTTTAAAATTTTTAATCTGTAAGCGGCACTTCAGCACCAGATAACAAAGAAAGAAAATGCAGTGTAAGCAATATATCAAGGTATAATCTTTAAATGTGAGTTAGAATAAAAAAGGAAATAAACCTCGTATTCACGTGTTTCAGCTCAAAAAGATTTTTTTAAAGCTTATTTATTGGAATAAGTAATGTAGATTTTTGTTTAAAAACACGACGAAGGTATTTTTGCTCTTATGGGATTTACTGTAAAGCCCAGTAAACTATAGTGACAGAAGATAGAATCAAGTAAATTAAAAGTCGTGACTTCGAAAACTTAACCCCCCCCCCCCCACCACCACCACCACCACCACCACCACCAAATGAAGAAATTCATTAAAATTAGAGCTCAACGTTTCGACTCAGACTAGAGTCTTCTTCAGGAAGAGATCAAGAGTCACTTCATAATTTTGGTTATTAATGTGGATAGCGGTTGTAGACTAAAAAAAAGTTAAAAATCAACTTATGTCCTGATTTTCGTGCGTGTTTCGTAAATTCTTTTAAGTTATATTTACTGACAAGTAAATAAGAATCCTATATTTGAATCTGCGAATGTAGACGGTAAAAATAAACTTTCATGTTTCAAATAAATTTCACTCAAACTACATAACGGGAATTAGGTCAATTTTAGCAGTTTTTCTATAAAATCATTAAGTGTTAGTCATTATTTACGTATGGATTAAAATTGTGAAGCTTATTATGAGCAGAAACAACGGATTCATCTTTTTAAATGAAAGAAAAATGAAACGAAAGGTAACTTTCATAAATCTACACAAAAGTGAAAAACAAATTCTTCTTCGGCGAAGAATCACGTGACAGTTGAGACTGTTAGCACGAACAGAATCAAAACTGAATTAGTTTTACGCGTTTGAAGCGGACTTTATTATTATTATATTAAGAAAGTCAGGGTGAGATTCTAATCTAATGGGAGCAATCCAAGAATAAGCACCCCAAATCAATTTAGGGTGCTTTTTTTTGGATTGGGGTCGAACGAGGGTGCTTATTCTTGGATTGCTCTAAAATGGAGTTAAAATGGAGTTAAAATGGAATTAATTGCTCTAAAATGGTAAATTGAATGCCCGGTTAGGTTAATTGTACACCCTTGACGAATGGTTAGGTTAAGTCGTGAAATTTTCATTAGTTTTAACGAAAATATCATGACTTAACCTAACCAATTGTCAAGAATGTACAGTTGACCTAACCTGGTATTCAATTAACCTAACCGGGCATTCAATAATTTTACCGTAGGTTTCGATATATTTATAAATAAGTCCTGAAATGTAAAAACCATTCAGAAGTTTGAGGGCAAGATGACAGCATCAACTTTTCAAACTGAAGTGTTACCATTATTGGTTGAGGATCCATTGCCAGTAATAAATTGGTGTAAGGGAAAAAATCTTATTAAAAAAGTGATGCTTTGCGCTAAGTGCAATCAAGCAATGATCTGGGCAAAGTTTTCAAGGAATGTTGATGTTAAAATCCTTTAATTTGGATTGAGGTCGAACTGAGGTGCTGTTTCTTGGATTGGAGTCTAACTGGGGTGCTTTTTCTTGGATTGGGGACTTTGGGGTGCTTATTCTTGGATTGCTCCATCTAATGTACGTAAGAACTCTTCTCTAAATTTTTAAACGACTTTCTCGAACATTGGGAAACTTTCTTCAAAACAATTCTTGAAAAAACAAGACTATCGTTATACAGTTGACCCCGCCTAATAGGATCACGTCGGGGAAACAGCATTTCATTCTAATAAACGGCTGATTCCAATACGCGGGCCCCAGCCGTGATCTAAAAAATATGTATTTTAATTATAGTTTACTGCGAATAGTCAAACAAGAGAGTAGAAAGACGTCTTACATTTAAATTTTATTGCGAATGTTCGAACAATTAGGTTATTCCATATAAGAATTGTACACGAAAAATAATACTGCATTTACAAACGTCACAATCACCTAAAGAGTTGTTTGATCGTAGTTTGGCTCATAGAAGTGCTTGCAATTTTGTGAGCCTCTGATTCAATTTTTTGCAGAAAAATGATGTCTTCCTACCCACGAAACATCATTACATTTCGCAGAGCACGGGCCGCATCTAATTGCGATTGATACACAAAATCATAATAAGTACACGACACGTGACTGAAAGAAAAGCGCTGTTGCCACTAGCGAGAACAATAACGCACTGGCACAGTGCGCCACCATTGTATCAAAACAAAGGCTATAAAACTCAAACACGTGGGCATAAAACAGGCCTAGGGAGGAAACACAGATTTTGTGGTGTTTCCCGAAATGCACACCAGAGGACGTCACTAAGGCCTATAAAATGCGAGTCCTTTCTCAAATCACTCTCACTTGCCCTATCCTTGCATTTGTCGTCCCATCTCGCTCTCAACGCCTTCGTCAGTAACACCACTCGTCACGCCACCCGCTGTTCCCTCAAGGCTCTGGTCGAGCATACACGAAGTCTATCATCAAGTAAGGCCATCTACAATTTCATCCCGCAAGAAGCAACATCACTGCTGCAGGAGATTCCGGGGGCACCTTTAAACCTGCCCTCAACACTCATCTTCTCGCCGGTAAGGTCAGTCCACCTTCAGATGCATCACCTTCGAAGCAGGTCTGTAAACCTTTTTGGAGGCCACAAGCCTACCTTCTGTCTTCGTGTTAAGCAACTCCCGCGTAGCCTACATAGTGTAACCTTAGCCTAGTGAATAAGCTATCTTCAAAGTGTCCCCAAACAAACGGCAAACTAACTTTCTCATTACGACTGCAGTAGGCCTGTTCAATTATTTTACCATATTCAATTATCTTACTCTATTTGTATCCGCTTGTTTATTTGCTCACTTTTGTATTTTATTTTATTTGCCTAATCCATTTACTGTACGAATACCGTACTTTCATTACCTCAGTTATTATTTGGCTTAATTACTTATTGTGTGTTCACTGCCACATATTTCCTTAGCCTACCTGAATTAATGTTTCTTGTAATTATTATATTCACTTAACGCTTATACTGTATAAACCATTTCTCATTGCTTGGAATCAGCCATTGTAATATGGCACAATTACCCTATACATAATTGTTAATCACTGTGAACAAATAATTTATTTATTTTTCTAATTAAACACAAAACAACAAAGTAATTTCTCTCTCCTTATTAATTATTTTTTGTTTGGGCTGTGCCCCGAACTGGTGACCCTAAGTATTCGTTTCAATTTAATTCATAAATTATAGTAAGCCTAATTTCTAGACCACAACAAATTGGTGATCCGTAGGCTACTATAGATTAATGAGATTTTCCCGAAAGTTGAATGTTCTCTCTTTATGCGGATCCACATTTATTTGAATTTTATCAATTAAAAATATTGAAGAAACATTCCATTCCTTCATATTTGATATTTATTTCTGGCTTATTTTCTTTAATCATTGATAGTGATTCTGTAACAAGCGTTCAGTCCTTCTTCCGAACGTGTAAATTGGTACGCCATTTTCGCACTTTCACTCTCAGAACACTTGTTTCTCGTCGAAATACGATTATGTTCGTAATAGCTTCTAATAATGACTTTCTTACTATCTTTAATGAAAAGGTGTCGTTTAATAATTTCTTTTAGTTTCTTATTTTCTTTTTTAATTTGTGCAACAGTTTAGGATTGGAAGTATATAATGATATTATTCCCGGCAGAGGCGTAGTTATCTGTCGGTTCAAATATTTTTATAAGAAATTCTTTTATGAGTTTTTCAGTGAAGAACAAAGGGAATGCATTCTTTTCGAAATTTTACGGTATTCTTTCCATCTCTTTATGAAAAATATCCCATTTAGATGAAATTTTTATATAATAATTGATGATACCCGTAATAAAAATAATGTAATAAATGTAATGTAATAAATGATGTAATAATGTTTTTAATATGGAAACGTCATAATTGTGAGGATTGTACGAATTGTAATTTGGTGGATTTAAATAAACGCTTTTTCAATCAATCCATCTTTATCTGAAATTCCAAAAGTGAAATTCAAAAAATTTAAATTTCTATCGTTACAAATTTCATTAATAAAACTTAGTTTTGACGATGTTTTCATTTATTTTATAAAGAGTTCAACATCCGTAGACTTTTTCAAGAATAACGAAGGAGCTGCCAACATATCTTGTACATAATAATGGATGGAATTAAATTTCGATTTCATAATCTAATTTTCTACGTAAGACATTCTGTAAAATTGGGACCCATTCATACGCCGCGTCTTTTTTAGCGGATCTTTTGTTGTTATATTTAACTTGTTTTTTTAACAATTTAGATTTGTTTATTCAAGAATTGTTTGGAAGAAAATTTCTGAATGTGTAAGAAATTCTTTCAGGAATTTGGAGAAGAGTTCTCCAAAATACATTAAATTAGAAGCTTAAATTTCTTAAATTTTGTCTCATCAATCAGCTGCATCCAAATTTCACAGATTTAAAGTAATATGATGAAAATGCTAAAAATGAAAGTTCATCTCATATTTACAAATATGAACTCCTTACTAAAGAAATTATAGTAAAATAAACGCGAACTTGAAGGAAATATTAAGAGACGCAATTGATTTTGTGCTTTTACTAAAATCCCAAGTTAACAACCAACGTTTCTATGTATTGGTCCACTTTTTGCTTCGATTACTTAATCAATGTAACACTGATATCCAAGTTACGAAAAGAAATTACGTAAACTTTATGTAGGACTTATATATCTCCCTAATAATTATTTGAAGGTCATTAATCTTTCTAACTACAGTATTCGCTTTATGAATGTGAAAGGTCCATCTTAGAGAAGGCATTAAAGTTTGGTTTTATAAAGAAGGGATCTTTCTGAATAAGAAAACCGGGATTGAGATGTAATACAATGAAATGAACGATAGCTCAAAACCAGGGAATTTAAAAATAACAAATTAATAAAGTTTACAGACGAAATTAACATATTATGTTACTTGCATTCCTAAAAATAATGAACGTGATCCTCTAAAACAAGGTGAAAATAATGATTTACCAAATCTAGAAAATAATCCTAGTATTATGAGCATCGGCACTGTAGTGGTATCGCTGACTATGAATCTACCGGCCCATCTGTTCATTCTTCCATACAAAAAGAAACTGGTTGGTAGATAAAGGGGGTACCCTGGGTAGCCTAGTGGTTAAGAAGCAGGGGGCTGCTGATTGGGTGGTCATGAGATCGACTCCAGGCGAGAACTGTAATTTCTGACCACCTATGGTAGGTCGTGGTTCGGATTCCACGTTAAGTTGTAGGGCAACAAGCTTGACCTTCGTCAGAATGAGCAGAGACCTGACAAAGGAGGAAGTGTTGTAATAATGGAAGCTAATGAATATCATGACAAACTTTCAAACGTTATTAACGACGAACCAAACGTCTTAAAAATTGAAGTGAAAATGTGAAAAGTCTATTAATGAAATCATTGGTGAAATTTGTAATTCCAACTTAAAATATTAATATAGAAGAATTGGAACATATAATAATGGTCATCTATACTGACTAACTAAAATCCCTAAGAATCTTACAATCCCCCCACCACAACCAATAATTAGCATGTGGAGTACCATAACCCATGACATTATTCAACATTTAAATGAAGTTATTAGGTCCCCGTACACGAAAACTATATAATTAAATCAACAAACGAATTTTGATTATGCATTCATAATTTAAAAGTTAAAATGAAATATATAATTATCCAACACGAGAATCTCCTAAATTAGATAAAGATGTAATGAACAATTTATTGGTTCAGTTTATAACAAAAACACCATTTGAATATAATAACAAAAGACAAGTTCAAAAAGTCAACGTATCAATGGGATCTTCCTTGGATCTCACTTTTTACAGATTCCGATATGTCTCACGTAGAAAATATGATTATGATATCGAAATTTAATTTCCGTCTATCAATATAGAAGATATGTTGATGACACCTTCGCTATTTTTGAAAAGTCCACGAATGTTGAACTCTTTATAAAAGAAATGGAAACATCATCAAAACCAAGTTTTACTTACGAAATTTGTGAGGGTAGAAATTTTTCCTTTTTGGATTTTAATTTTTAAATTTCGGATAAAGATGGATCAGTTGCAAGAAATGTATCTATAAAGCCAACAGACAAAGGTCTTTATATAAATTATATTTCATGCACTCCTCGCAATTATAAAGTTTCCATATTAAAAAACATTATTACATCATTTATTAAATTACATTTATTACATTATTTTTATTACGAGTATCATCAATTATTACATAAAAATTTCATCTAAATGCGATATTTTTCATAAAGAGATTGAAAGAATATCGTAAAATTTCGAAAAGAATGCATTCGCCTCTGCCGGGAATAATATCATTATAACTTCCAATCCTAAACTGTTGCACAAATTAAAAAAGAAAATAAGAAACTAAAAGAAATTATTAAACGACACCTTTTCACTAAAGATAGTAAGAAAGTCATTATTAGAAGCTATTACGAACATAATCGTATTTCGACGAGAAACGAGTGTTCTGAGAGTGAAAGTGCGAACGTGGCGAACCAATTTACACGTTTGAAAGAAGGATGTAACTCCTCTTACATTGGTTACACCACAAACGCACTGCGTCTCAGAGCATTTCAGGACAAGTTTAAACCAAGCAAAATTCTCGGACATTTGAAGAAATATCCTAAAAAGCCGGAGAACACCATTTTAAACAAACTTTTAATATTGTACAGGGTGATTTTTTTTATCCGAGAAACATATCTTGAGATATACCTACTTTTCATGGTTCTCGAATACAAAATTCACCCTGTATAAAACAAATAATTTTTACAGTTTCAGACTGGCAGAGTAAAATAAATAAATAAATAAATAAATAAATACAATATTTTTACGATTTACAATGACATAAATAATTGTGAAGCTGGATTATTTATTTTATTTAATTTGGCCCTTAAACTTTAAGCTTTAGTAGGCTCTTAATTAAAAATAAAAGTCATTATTATTAATAATACATAAATCATTACTAAAAATTATTAATTGAGGTATTATTATTATTATATGGGTAAAATAAAACTTTTTAGTAGTAATAAGTCAGTCTCACACTGAAAATACATTTTTTCAACTTAATGGCATCCTCTTCAAGAGAATCATGAAAACAAAACTGTGACTTTTCCTAATATATATATATATATATATATATATATATATTATATATATATATATATAAAGCTTTCGTTCAAAGAAAAACAAAATTAGGTAAGAAGATGCTTCAATATTTCCTTCTGTTGCTATACGCGTCTAATCACTACTGATTAGAGAAAATAAGGAGGAAATAAATATAAAATATAAAGAAATGGAATGTTCCTTAAATATTTTCAATTGATGAAACTCACAATAAGGAAAAAAATTGAAGTTTCGGGAAAATCTTATTAATCTATAAAATTTGTAATATTGAATTTTACTTATATAATCGTTTCATCATTTCGTAATTTTTAAAAGAAATTATAATCAGTTTTCTGAAGATGGTTTAAGTATATGGGCGAAACGTTAAAATATATATATATTTCAAAAGTAATATATATATTTTTTAATAATTATTTTTAAAGAAAATTTTTCATTGTGCCATAAATTCTTTTAGAAGTTTGGAAATTTCTAAAAAAAAAATTATTATTATTATTATTATTATTATTATTAACGGAAGCTACTGTAGTCATTTAAAAGTATAAATTTCCATAACAATTTCCTTCGCTAAATTATATGCAGCCACTGAATTTTGACTTTTGGAAGGAAATTTTTCAGGAGAATATAGATTTGTACACTCTGGGATAAAAGTTCCCCTTTTAACATAAAATTACTAAAATAATAATAATAAATAATAAATTTAATAATAAATAATAATAATTAGTAATAATAATAATAAGTATAAAATTTCGAAAAGAAAACCCTATCTTTAATGATTAGTACATAATTTCTTACAGATGTAATAGAAAATATCATATGAAACATTTTAAGCGTGTATCACTGAAACGTTTGTTTCAGAAACATTAAGATAGAGGGTAGGATGTGTTGACGACCCATACCAAGAACTATATATATAAAGGGTGAGTCAAAAGTCTGAAAACATAGGAACCATGCTTTTCAATGGAAATATACATATATATTTGCATTGAAAAGCATAGTTCCTATGTTTCCAGACTTTTGACTCACCCTGTATACATATATATATATATATATATATATATATATATATATATATATATATATATATGTTAACCCATCCGTCTATGGCCCTGGGTGGTTCGGAATCGACGGGGGGTTCTGGTTAGGAGGCAGCAACGGATATTTCTTCTATAACATTCTAATTCTTTTCGGTCGCCTCTTGTTAAACTCTTGGCTACAGACTCGCCAGACTGTTATGCCAATATCTTCTATGGTGCTTGGGTTGTCTCTTTCTCTCGCTTTATGGGTCGACGATTATTAATTCTTCTCTTGCTATAATACTCTGATACTTTCCCTTGGTACTAAACTTATCGATTTTTCTTTTATAACTTATCGACTTAACTGACTAAGTTCTTCTGAAGATTGTAGTAATGCTTAGTTAAGAATATTAATTTCTGTTTAATTAATTATTAAAATGTTTAATATAAATCATTTACTAAAAATTGTGAAATTGTTTGAAATTGTTTAAACTGGGAAGAGTTGGCAATCCTGGACAGAGGCCGACAGAGAGTGGGCTACCCCAAGGGAGTCTTCAGTCTTGAGGCAGGCGCGTTAAGCGTAAGGTTGGCGAAATGTAACGTAAAGTTAATTAATTCTTTGTGTTCCTCTCCGACGTAAATTATTATAATAGAAATTCCGTACTCGCATCCCCCTAAATTACTTAAACCAGTTTCGGAATCAATAAAACGTTCACAAGTGTTAAAATAGAGTATTAATAAAACCCCTTCCCCCTTTGTTTTGTAACGGACTTTCATAGTCTAGGTCTCGGCGTTGCTACCATGAATATAATTGTAAAGAAGTGTTGAAAAGAGTGTAGAGAAAGCAAACGATAAATGAAATAAAGAGCCGATAGAGAGTAAATAATAAAGAAGAAAGTAAATAAATAAAGGCGATCACTACATCTGGTGGCTAGCAGTGGTCTTACATCATATTTTGCATGAGGCTTACCCACGTGACTAGTATTTCGATTAAAATTCTTCCAACCCGGTATATTAGTCAATAGCGTTAATGAATATTTTATTTCGATTATTAAAATATCTAAATGCAAAGTTTACCCCGTTTGCAGGCAAATTTCGATTTTCATTCCTTAAAATTCATTATAAATGTAATTTCAAAATGGCGCCCATTGTTTTCCAAATTATTTCGAGTCACGTCGCTTCAAAAAGTTTTGCGCGTCAAAATTTTTTTGTTTGAGATTGAGTCTACAGACTCAGAACTTATTTTAGTCGTTACAGAGTCGGTAAAGAAACTTGTCCGACTCAATATTGCGAGTCATTATTACGTTAAATTTCGTTCATTAGGTCGGAGAGGACATAGTTTTGAAAATTTATCGTGCTGCCTGAGGACTCAATTTTTCTTTTTTTTCGTCTCTTCCACTGTTATGCCTGTTTCAGCTTACCTTTTAAGAATAATGATTAATAAATAAATTTTACTGGATTTGTACGTAAGTCAAGTATGTTAGTTTAAATACAGTATGATACACATTTTATATGGTCCTGTCAAAATGTTTCAGCGAAAATTTGTACCGATTGTAAAACATTTCATGAACATGAAAAATTTTCTGGGTTTCATTAGCAGATTTTTGATTATATTTCGATTGGTTGTACATAAATTATAATGATAGGCTTATTTTAAATAATTGTTTATATAGATTTACGGGCTTTTTGCTTCGCTCGCTTCGCGCTAAAATAGGATTACGTTACATTTTAAGGGACAATCGAAAAATAATCTTAAACATATTAAATTTGTCAGATTTGGCCGTATAGGATTGTGTTAAATTTCAAAATAAGCAGAATTCGTTTAACTGAAATAGAGAAATTGTGTTGTGAAATTTTCTGTTTTTTTTGGATTTTTTTTATATACTCATTAATTATATATTCATTAATTATATACTTACTTATTAACTTATACGTATATATTAGTTATATATATAATTATATATATTTATATACTCATAAAATTTGGTAGGTAGGCTGATTATCTATTTTTTTCTCTCTGTTCCTTTCGTTCATTTCACGACAATTCCGACATATTTGTAAAATGGCTATTGTATTGTACTGAAGGATTTCTTGTAGGCCTATCGTTAAATATTGTTCGGAGATTAACCGTTACTACGGTATATGTCTATTGAGTAGTAAATTCTTAGTTATTTAACAAAATTTTAATTGGTTTAACATAATCATAGGATTTTTTTTTATAAGCACAAATGTTATGCATTACGAAATTTGGATATTATTATAATTTTTTAAGAATTACAAAAATTGGTGCAGAAAATTCTTTTCATAGCCTATATTTATGTTTTATAAATGTATTCGATGTTATTTTTATAGGTAGGCCGATTTTTATTTTTCTTTCCAGTTCAATGAAAATGGTAAAATTTTTAATTGGGAATTTAGAGTGTATTCTAAAAAGGATGTTTTGATTTGATATTTTAATTTGGGTATTAGAAATGAAAAATGTCCTTTTTTTTAGTTCGAGCGTTTGCATAGAAAAAAATTACAAAATTATGTCAGGATATAATACAGTTTCATTCGGTTACGTAGGGATATTTGTATAGAGGTTCGCTTACAAACAAAGCGACCGCTCTCAATTAGGCAATGTTTTGTGTTTGTTTACAGTAAGTTACGTGTATTTTTGAGTGCATATTATCTATTCTTATTTAGTATAACTATGCAAATTTTTAGTTTCACTTGGAAACGATAAATTACTGGGATTTTTGTGATTTGCAAACCATACTGGGGTTTCTGTTGAAGGAGAGAGTTGTCTCTCAGATGTAATTTGCGAATTGCGAGTTCAATTCATATGAAATTTGACGTTTCAAGTTGGAATTACTGTATTAAAATAATTTTTGGTAGTAATATTTAATTTTTTTTACTTTTTAATAACTGTTTTGGAAAATTATTATTGTTTAAACCTTCAGTCGGGGTTAACTAATGCATTTGAAACATTGGCTCAAGTGTACACTCGGAAATGGAGCCTTCTAGATAGCCAGTAACGTTTTTGTGGCGTCTTTGTGTGCTCCTCCTCAAAGCAAGAGGGTTCATGATTGTCAGAGAATGGATGACATGAAGTTTCTGGGGTTCATTTTTGTCTTTTGTATTTAAAAGTATTGATGTGATTTCTGACGATAGTTTGAACAATAATATTTCTTAAATTATACTAACAGTTACTATGTATGGGCGCTTTTATATTTATACTGTACAATTTTGTTTCGTACGTTTTATGACTTTTTTATCTTCTCCGCTGTAACTGCCATAAGTGACCTTATTGGTAGCTAGATTTGATTAAATTTTTGCGAAATTTTGAGATGTGTAATTTTTTTTCCGTGAATTTGGCCAGAGCAAATGTGTAGTTAGTTTCGAAGTGAACTGTCGAGAAAATTCGATAAATTAAATATGAAATGATAAGCAGTACAGAAACACGTTTCGAATAAACTTTTTTTTCAAAATTTCAAAGGCTCGGTTTGGAGGCAACCAAGTTGAATCCGAGTTCCATCCAGTGAGTTTAGTCGACCGGATAGGTGATCGATCACCAATGAGAGAGAGAAGAGAAACCCAGACTGCGCAGGGACTTGGCGCAGGATGGTTTCGGAAGAGAAGAGTTAGAAGAGAGGAACCGAATGCGCAGAGACTTGGCGCAGGACAGTTTCGGAAGAGAAGAGAAATTTACGTGTGCAGGGTCTTGGCACACGAAAGTTTCGATCGAAGATGGTCTACTGGTATTTTTCGGGCAGTAGCTGGTCACGCTGCTCGAATGCTTCGCTAAATATGTGTCGTAGCACGCGGTAGACAAGCCACGTGAGCTTGAACGGGTGCTACGACTGTACTGTCCATACAGACATACAGTAGGTTCGTTGGGAAACGGCCTACGGCGGAGTGATCGTTTGATTGTTGCCAGTAGAAGAGTCTTTCAGCTGGACGTAGGAAGAGCAGCGTTCACCGACAAAAGTGGAGATGAGACAAGGCGAGTTTCTTCATCGACTTCTAGAATTGCAAATTCCGTCCAATTCCAGCGCGTGGTCCCGCTTTCAGATATCTCCCCCCCTGATCCTTTTAGAATTGGACGTCTCTTGTTTTTTTTTTCGCCATTGGAGAGAGAGCGGAACCATTATAGCGTGCTGCCCTGTTGCATGTTGATTGATGCAATCCCTTGCATTCTAGCGAAGTGAGCAGGAGAGCTGCGATTGAAAATTGGAAGTCCGTTGTCAGCGTGCGGATGGATCTAAACAACGTCCAGCAAATTAATGTACTGATTATTATGTAATGAAATTATAAGTGAAAGGGTGCGATTATTGCCCATATTGTTGTGTTTTTCGTGAAATAGTATGTGCGCTCTTGGTCAGTATTTTATGTAAATTTCTTTTTTTTTTTCTATGTCGCCCTGATAGTAACTGTATAACTATACAAATAACTGTTTCAAATGTAAAGCGATCGTTGATGAGGAATCGCGGGAATAGATTGTGAACTTGAGATTTGTGTAGCCACTGTAAGAAAATTTTCCGTTATTTTTTTTGGCATGTATAGATTAGTTACAGGTTGTAATTTAATTATTAGTGTGAAATGTTATTTTATGCAAATGTGAAAATTATAAAGTTTCGGTTTTATATGATACAAAATATATGTGTGGAATTTGTCATTCTAATTATTTCTTGTCTATCAACTTGAATTGTTAAAGAAAAAAAAAAAAAAAAATTGCAAAATATATAAATTTGTTGAATAAATTTATTAAATTGTTAAACGATATTAATAAGTTTTACTAATGGAAAAACTTATTTTCAAGGGGGTGATGCGAGTGTAGTAATGCTTAGTTAAGAATATTAATTTCTGTTAATTAATTATTAAAATGTTTAATATAAATCATTTACTAAAAATTGTGAAATTGTTTGAAATTGTTTAAAATGGGTAGAGTTGGCAATCCTGAACAGAGGCCGACAGAGAGTGGGCTACCCCAAGGGAGTCTTCAGTCTTAGGCGGCGCGTTAAGCGTAAGGTTGGCGTCATGTAACGTAAATTTAATTAATTTTTGTGTTCCTCTCCGACGTAAATTATTATATAGAAATTCCGTACTCGCATCCCCCTAAATTACTTAAACCATTTTCGGAATAAATAAAACGTTCAAAGTGTTAAAAAGAGTGTTAATAAACCCCCCTTTGTTTTGTAACGGACTTTCATAGTCTAGGTCTCGGCGTGGCTACCATGAATATAATTGTAAAGAAGTGTTGAAAAGAGTGTAGAGAAAGCAAACGATAAATGAAATAAAGAGCCGATAGAGAGTAAATAATAAAGAAGAAAGTAAATAAATAAAGTCGATCACTACAAGATAGCCCAACTCAAGGGGAAAAATAAAAAGTTTCTCTTACTCTAATTTACTTCTTAAAAAAATGTACAGTTAGTTCTCTGAATTTACAGGGGTAGAGGTTCGACCTCTTTCGACCATGGCTCAGGCCGGAATCTACAAAAAGTTAAGGAGGCAAGGGGCCTCAGCCCCCTCCTCGCAGCGAGGCTGCTAACAAGGGAGGCTCGTAATGAAGTGCCGTAATGAAGTACCGCAATGAAGTGCCGTTCATTTTACAAATACATGTATAATATAAACCTAAATGTTTGGGGGAAGACAGTTGAAGGTTAAATTTCCCCCTTTTAAACACATGATCAGATGTTTGAAAGATTCCAAATAAAAATAAAAAAAATAAAAATAAAAACTAATCGTATATTTTTGCCGAGTCTTCATTTGTGAAGACGATATCATTTCGCAATAGTACATAGGTACAATTTAAGTACACCACTGAGCACATTTTCGTTTTGGTCTATTACAATTATAATTGCGATTATGGATTACTTCACATTCACTTATTGTTTGTCAATTACAGTTCTATTAAAGTACATTCTTACATTATATATTAAGTCATTACATTCAATTACAGTTTCATTGAAGTACATTACAAGTTATTATTAATTACAGTTTCATTAAAGTACATTACGTTATATTAAATTAAAGTATTACAGTTAATTACAATTAAACAGTTACTATAACTTTGTTTTGTTTTTACAGTGTTTCATATTAATAGACAATTAAGATGTTAGAAATATAATACAAAGTACATGGGCACATATGGTTTGGATTTATATACAACATAATATGTTATAATATGTTATAACATGTTATAAATTTGAAATCAGAGCGACAAGAGGTTTCACGTTTTCAGATGTTTGATTTATGCTGATTTGCGAATTGCGTACACTTGCATAAGCATTTATGAATATCTTGCGAGGGGTGAACGCACTTGAAAAAAATAATTAAAAAAACAATACGATAACGTATTTGAGCGTTTTCGAACGAATGCAAAAAGTTTTGCATTTCACGAGCAAAATGAATATTTAATAAAATTGACATACCATAATGGTCAAGATAAGATATGGACGTATGGGGGCTGGGATATGGTCGAATAATAGTTATATTTATACTACATAACATATAAATAATGACTTCTATAGAGTGTACAGTTTTTATTATGATGATAAAGAATTTTCATACATTGCATGCTAGAGATATAATGAAGGGAAATTAATGACGGGAAAATGTGACGTCATAGTTATTGAATTTGTACGTATAGTACAAATCATTATTAGGAAGATTTACATGAACGAATTAGAGACAAAGAGTGGGTATCAATGACCTAGAAGTACAACTGCGGGTTCCAATCCTGTTACATGCAATGTGTATGCATAATCTAGGGTCGAGGGTGAGATGGAAGACAATCATAATTAATTATAATAAATTCTATAATAATGAAAAATGGAAAATAGATACGACTAAACCACAGAAATGGTAGATCATAGGGTTGTGACACAAACAAAAATAGGAAGCTACAAATAAAATTTTTATCCAAAACTCGCTTAGGCAATTTTGGTTTCTTATGTAAAAATGAATATGGATTATTCATTGTTCATTTTTACAGTTATATATATATATACTACGCAAAAACAAATGTTTATTCCCATATATTGTATACCCGTACATTACAAGACATTCTCATTGCATAATTTTTATGAGTTATGCGTTTTATTTGTGACATATGAACGTGATAAATGTGATGATTTTAATCCATCAAAATTATCACTGAGTCATTCTATAAAAACTACATAATGATCTAAGGAAGACCATATTTTTCAGTAGCAATTAGAGATAATAAATTATACATTCACTGAACCTTTGAAAGGTATATGGTAAACACATTTGCTGATTATAATATAGTCACTACTGCATTGTAAGAAAATATTCATCTGGTATGTACAACAAAACAGATTAGAGCTCCTTTTTTCATGTTACTATCATGTTTTATGCCTGCGAAACTTTTTAGCATTTAATACGACTCATAAAAAACAAAAAGTATTCGAAAATTTCTGTTACTCATAAAATAAACTCTTACGATTTTTTTTTTTACTTGCAAGAAAATTGTAGGAGGTATTTTCTTATACTTAAAATAGAAAATAGGCGCTTATTCGTTTAAACGTAGCATGGATTTTGCGGAACTCACAGTAACTAACAGCACCGATTACCACCCCATTCTGCGTCCGAGAACAAACCCTTAAATTCGATTTCGTTCAGCTGGTTTCACTCAGACTTCTCTTCCTTACATTCCAGACCTTATTCGGCTCCAAACGTGTCTGTCTACTATTCGCCGAAATGGCGAGAAAGTCACGGACAGAAATAAAACAGAAATAGAAAGAAAACAAAAGAAGACATCAGAGGAAAAGCAGTGATTGACCGCCCTCATTCCCTCGTACACAATTTCTTTTGTTCGTCATTTATGATCTCATACACGGGTCCTAACTTCTCATAAAGGCCTATAAATGTTCTTCGGCAACAAATAAAACCATAAATACATATTTTTCGTGATCTTTGGTTTCCGAATGCGTTTGTATCTTAACCTAAATGAAATAAATGGAGAGGAATTGTTTATCCTTAAAAAGAAAAATAAAGAGTAAAGAACTTAAGAAATAAACCTCATGTCTTCTAAATCTGCATTTCAAGCAAAATTTCGAGCAAAAGCGAAAATTTAGCAATAAAAAATCTGATGTATAAGTTGAAAATTACTGTAAGTTTACAGAAAAAATATAGACGACTATAAATGACAGGAAAGAAAAAGCTCGTTCAACATCCCCTTGTATACTGTAGAAGCGATAAAAAACTTCCCCTTATTTTTATGCACGACGGAAAATGCTTATGCACAATAAATTATCTGAAATAATTTAGAAAAACATTATACGCTCATTTGATGAAGAACCGCATTAAAAATCTTTATGCAAGAATAAATAAGATACAGGGAGCGATAAAAGAACGAAGCACATTTTCCCGATATTTAGTAAAAGTGCATAAACTTCTTTCCTCTGATAGGCGTTGGAAACCGATAGGAAAGCGTGAATTGTAAAGATAAAACAGTGGATAAGTAATTTAAATAAAGTTGCCTCAGAAGTATTTAACTGAGATTAAAAGTCTATTCCGGTCGCCAGACTCTTAGGAAGGAGAGAGAATGAACGCGGAAGAGAATCCCGAAAATGGAAAAAAATGAAAGAAGTTTGGAAAGAGTCAAAAGAAATTGGGAACTCAAAGAACGAGCAATGACTTGAAATGTAAGAATTTAAATGATATAGGGACAAAAAGATATGTGTGAGAGAGAGAGAGAGAGAGAGAGAGATAAGAAAATGCTACAAAGAAAAGGTTAGACAAAGCAGAAGGGGAAATGGAATCGCAAACGAAAGCAGATATCCAGTTGTCAAAATGTCGTGTTTGATCAAATTCGAAGCTGGAAAGAATATAGAAGACTTTTGCATCAAAAAATATTCCCAAGAAACCTTTATTTACAAATTTCCTTAAAGTAACTAAACTAAAACATTTTTCGGATTTCCAACTTTTATTTATGTATTAATAAATTTTCACGCTACCTTATCACTTTATCTCTTATTGCTAAAAATAAGTACAGTTGGAACGAGGTAAAGATTCAGCAGTGGGTTTTTATTTGCCCTAAAAAACGTTCATTATTGCATTCGGAAAGTGGCAACCTTTTAAGGGGTTCCCTTGTCTAAAGAGAAATGCAAGCAACTGAATATGTCTATGTAAATAAAGAGGTTTACTTTGGAAATACAAGTATTTATTATGGCGCTTTGATCTCATAAGGTAAAATTTTGAGAACTAATTTTCGAGTTCCGACCCTCTCAATTTATGCAGTTGAACGAGAAAACGCCGTATGCAAAGATTGTTTTAAAATCGATGAAGGTTTATGGGTTGCGCAGAGCAAATGCTTATTTCTCTAGCCTATACTATCTAAATAACGATTAGTATCTCTATCGTGGTATACTAATCTCTATCAGTGTAAAGGCGTTGCTATCCAGGTCCTCCTCACATGCTGTGTCAGCAGTGAGTACTAGCCCCTAAAGTGGGGTATCATGCCTTGCAAGCACACATTGTCGCCTGGCTCGCGCCACCAAGTTCCTCTTAATGGCTTTGGGGAAAGCGTGACGGTGATCTTCAACAACCTGCAGGAGATACTGATTTTGCTCCTCATTCCTGGTTAGTGAGAAGTTAAATTCTTGGATAAGGGCAACTCCTCTCTCCGCCAAATTAATCACAGATCTAATATTGAGAACGTCCTCTGTGCAACCTGAAAGTCGTTGTCGTTCCTTTTGGAGGAATGAAGAAAGCACACCAAGAACGTCGAACAGGTCCTTTGTCTTTGACGTAACAAAGTCTTTTACTTTCTTTCCCGTAGCATCTGGCACCAGCACTCGGCGGGATGGATCTTCCGAGCATTCTTTAGTGTTCATTGTTTCCACCATTTTTCTCTTGGCGTTCAAAGACAGGCTTGAATCAACGAAAGCCATTCCAACCAAAAGCTCACTTAGGTACCAGAAATGCTTGGATCTGCGTACTGTTGAAAGTTTTGCAGGAGACACAAGTCATTCACAGCAGCTAACACAGGGAGCGGGCACTAAATCTATGCTTTAACGTACAGCTTACAGATGAACACGTTTACATCAAGTAGGTGTTCCCGCATTGCGTCCTGAAAGGAAGCCACGGAAACGTCGATGTGGAAGGTCTGTGAAACTGATAGAACTCATTTTGAAATATTCACATTTTCAGCAACTACGAAACCCTTGCCATTCAGCGTGCGCGATGAACTGCTTCTGGCGTCCGAAACCTGTGAACATGAGGAAGTACACCACCGAGAAAGATGATGACTAGTTTCAGGAACTTCTTGTAATCATCCCTCGGCAACTGCTCCCGAAGGGCACTCTTTGCGAACTGTATGATCTCTTATTTCCAGTCCATGATCATATTCGAGGTAACCTCATCGTCTTCGTCCTTCTTAAAGTCATCTTGACGTAGTCTCAGAAGCTGTCGAAGATCGCGATGTTGGAGCTTGTGGACACATCTTGTAAAACCGTAGTAGAGATTTTCTGGAGGGTTAACTCATGAATATGGTGTCGACAGGCGATGTGACACACGTCTTTGTTCATCCCTTGTTCCACCAGAGTTCATGCACTACTGCGCAGTCCCATATTTGCAGAAGTGGTATCGAAATAAAGCCCCTTCACCCGTTCACGAAGATTCCACTCGTCAAC
Source organism: Bathynomus jamesi (assembly GCA_023014485.1). Taxonomy (NCBI): domain Eukaryota; kingdom Metazoa; phylum Arthropoda; class Malacostraca; order Isopoda; family Cirolanidae; genus Bathynomus; species Bathynomus jamesi. The sequence goes on from JAJOZX010000155.1 coordinate 1,875,452, forward strand.
TGTTTCTAGTTGCAGCCTCGCTTTTAGCTCAGGCCGTTTTCAGTTCCTCCCTCCTTCCCAGCTTCTTGTTTACTCCCACCATCCATCCTCGGCGCCCCGCCTCCCACTGCGCTTTTAGGAAGTCTTTGTCGTCTTGACTCTTTATTATACTCAGAGCTTGTTGGTGAGCGACGTCGAAGAGGTTGGAGAGCTCCGCTTGGAACTCCTCTCATCGTTTGATGGCCGAGGCTGATTTCCGGCTGATGCTCTTCTTAAGTCTTTGGGGCTATTCAAAAAATTACGTAACGCCATTTTTGCTAAAACATGATACCCCCACTCCCTTGTAACGTTCCGCAACGCTAGACCAGACACCCACTAAGATGTTATGTAACCCCTAATAGCGGGTATCTGGTCTAGTGTTACGGAACGTTATAAGGGGTTGGGGGGTGGGGTGTCAAGTTTTAGCAAAACTAGCGTTACGTAATTTTTGAACGGTCCCTTTGCCACTCAGAGTGGACTTTCCCAAGCTTCTTGATGCTTTCTTGCTCGTAAGACGTGGGAAGCCTCGTTTTTTCCCAAACTTTCAGGACCTCGCATGTCGTTATAGCAGTGCTTTTCTTGATCGATTTCTTCTCCTCACTGTAGTGATGAAACGAAAGGGAAAGGCTTTCGCCTTTTGAGAAAAACTCGTTTCTCTAGAGTTCCAAGCTTGGCTGTCCCACAAGCAGAGTTTAGTTTTGATCGTGTAATTAATGCTTTCACTATTACTTACAGTATAACTTGAAAAGTGAAAAGTAAAGAACGTCACATCACGAAACACAAGAGAATCAAAACACGTTGTACACTACCAAAATGGCGCCGTTCAACTATAAACAAAGCTCTCTGTGCTGATCGCTACTGCCACTTGGTAGCTGAAACGTGTATTAACGTACTCCTGTTAGTTCCTCCGGATATTCCTCAATAAGACCTAATAGGTAGTAAATGGTGAATGTTTAGTGCGTTTCCACAGCCACCAAGTATTGTTGGATCAAAAATAAATTGCACACGATTTACTTAGTTCCAAAACGGAACAAAATGGCAGGTTCGGCAATTTGAATTAAAAAGTTCAGGATCACTTTAACATATTGCTTCCGAGGAACCTCTCTTTAACATATTGCTTCCCAGTGTATATCACTTTAACATATTGCTTCCCAGTGTTAATCACTTTAACATATTGTTTCCCAAAAATAGACATTACACAAACAATTACAGTTACATTACAATAGTTTATAATATTTAGAGATTAGCTAGTCGAGAAAATGTAAATTTATGGACAACTTAACATAATATGCTATGCCATTTTTTATGAATGTAAAATATTTGGATCACCTGAAGATCAGGGCCCCCAGCCTTCTTTAGTTAGCCTTATAAGGTTAACTAACGAAAATATCACGACCTAACCTAACCAAACGTTAGGTCAACTGTACGCCCTTGACGATTGGTTAGGTTAGGTCGTGATATTTTCGTTAGTTAGCCTAGATTACCAACCTCTTTCTGACCAACCAACCTTTCTCTTTTTAACATATTGCTTCTCAGTGTTAATCACTTTAACATATTGCTTCCCAGGAGGGATCACTTTAACATATTGCTTCCCGAATGCTTTGGGAAGCAATATGTTAAAGTGATCTAAAGTTCATTTTTTCAAAGTACCCTACTATACAGTATATATATATATATACACACACACACATATATATAGAGGGTGTCCCAAAAAAACTATATACTCTTTATAGCATCATATATTTTATAATTTAAAAAAACAAAAACAATATATTGTTATAGCAATTGCCAATGAAAGGTAAATTAGTAATCTAAGTGATCAAAATGTTATAGCGAGTTGTTTGCATATAAAATTTAATTAACTACGCCAAGTGCTCAAAATGTTCTCCGGCGGCATGAATGCACTTTTGAATGCGTCGACTAACTGATTCGCAGACATTGACTAATGTGGATGCTGTGATGGTCCCGCACTTCGAGTGTTGCAGGTCTTGTACCATAAACTGCATCCTTCAGGTAGCCCCACAAGTAAAAATCAAGTGGAGTCAAGTCCGGTGAACGTGGAGGATACTCAACGCTTCCCCTTCGTCCTATCCAACGGTTAGGCAACGTTTCATCGAGGTACCTTCTGACATCACAATGATAATGAGGGGGGGCTCCATCTTGTTGAAAGTAAAAGTCGTCGTTTCCAAACAACTTCCGAACTGCAGGTATAATTTCTGTCCGCAGCATGTCGAGATATGCGGCACCGGTAACTGTCCCATTAAAGAAAAATGGTCCAACCAAACCCCTGGATGATAAACCAGACCATGCTGTTAATCCTCGTAAATTAACATGTTTATCCACATAAACGTGTGGATTATCAAGTGACCAGTACCTGCAGTTGTGTCGATTTACTGTGCCATTCAGCTTGAAGGTAGCTTCATCAGACCACACGATTTTGTTGTATTGAAAGTGCATTCATGCCGCCGGAGAACATTTTGAGCACTTGGCGTAATTAATTAAATTTTATATGCAAAGAACTCGCTGTAACATTTTGATCACTTAGATTACTAATTTACCTTTCATTGGCAATTGCTATAACAATATATTGTTTGGTTTTTTTTAAATTATAAAATATATGATGCTATAAAGAGTATATAGTTTTTTTGGGGACACCCTGTATATATATATAGGATGAATTTCACACTTAAACATGTGAAATGAATGAATGATGCAAACTTACAAGGAAAAAGAAAAAATGATTTGGAATAATTTTTTTTTTTCCTTGTGGGTTTGCATTTTATATATATATATATATATATATATATATATATATATATATATATATATATATTAAAAAAGCTATGAATTAATGAAATGACAGTTGCGTGCCAACTTGGATGAAGCAAAATATGGTTATTTTACATTACATAAAACTCATTTAAATTCTGCTGTTGTAACATGTATTAAGGTTCTTTCTAGAAAATATTTACTTGGTTGCAGGAACCAAACAAGAGAACGAAGTCACAATAAGAAATGGATTTACTAAAACACAATCTTTCGATCTATTCTAAAATCTTTATCAGGTCCGTATGGAAGAGAAAAGACGTAATTTGAGAAGCAGCCATTTCATGGCTACACCTAAATATTTGATTTTGTTATCGGAAAATAAGCATGGGTTCATACAGTCACTGCATGATTCGGACTACTACATTTCATCTACTTGATATTCTATCGACAAATATGCAGTGGTGGGCACCGTTAACCAAAAAGTTAACTTCGATAACGATAATCCGTTAACCCCAATTTTTAACTCCGATAACGATAATCCGATAATTTTACTACAAAGTTAACGGAAGTTAACGATAATCCGTTAACGATAACTATTTCTTTACTAACATTTAAAAAAAATCAAGGAAAAAAGCTTTAAAACCAATAGAAAATGTTTATTTATGCAAAATCCAACAATAAATAGGTATTTAACTGTATTTTTATCAAGTTTTGCAACTTTTTTGCTTAATAACTTTTTTTTTTATTTTTAATAAAAAATGTACTGATTACATGTTTTGAAACCCTTGTAACCACTAACCATCAACTAAATTTTAATTTACCAGAGAATTATTATGGCGGGAACTGAAAGGTAAAATTAAATTTTAGGCACATTTATTAAAGACTATGACACAATGTGCTGGTTGCCCTTCAGAAAGACCAACTTCTCAAAGTTAGGCCCAACTGCCAGTCTTGACCTCTTGGGCCTCAGGATGTCCTTGCCGAGAGAGAAGAGCCGTTCCACTGCGGCAGAGGACGGAATTGGCAGACTGAAGTTATGGCGGTTTGAATTCATTCGCGGAGCAGTGATCTTCCGTGAATGACTCCTCGCAGTTAACGTGTTAACGGACTTTAACAGACTAAATATCGAGTTATCGGAAGTTAACTGGTCCGATAACGATAAATGGAAATTAACATCGGTTAATAGTCTGTTAAAAAAAGTTAACTTCGTTAATTAACTGTTATCGGATTAACGCTTTAGTGCCCAACACTGCAAATATGTTGTGGGATAAATTAAGCTAGGTTAGTTTAGTATTGGTTAGGTTAAGTTAGTTGTCTAGAGCATCGATGTTATGGGCTTGTCGATGCGATAGATTAGTTGTCAAATTTGGTTAGTTTATTCAAACAATTTTTTTTATGAAGAGATATTAAAAAATATGTGTCTCTGCTTTTAGCTGTGAGTTATACGTAATGGGTTTTAAATATCTTTCAGTTTTTCTTTTTATTCTTTTCGAAATTTTCAGAATGCGGAAACCGAATCAACCACAATCGTTTTACAATACACCGATGATGCACACCTTATATTTTACTCTATATAGCCAAAAACTTCCATCCAAAAATCCATTCCAGTGTTGCACAATGTGAACACAAATAAATCAGTCATATATTCTTTTGTTTAATTATAAAAACATTTCTCAGTATACTATTCATTAAATTTTTTTTTTTCTCTCACTTTGAATCACTTTGAATTCCGTAACACCGGCGAGTTCGTATGATTCCTCCTACAAATGGTGTTTATATTCGCTTGCTTTTCAAAAGTTTATCTGTGTGGTGAAAATTTCTTCGAGATTGCACTCTAGGGTGGGTTGAAAAAATTTAATTTAATGAAACATGCTGAAAAAGATGCCCGAGTTGTCACTGATTAAGGAATAAGTCATATCTTTTAGAAATATTAATTTCGGTGCTGGCAACTATGAAAAAATAAATTGCTAACAAAAACCACAAAAGATAATTTTTAGGATGTTTCCTTAAATTAATTTTTCACCTCACAGGTATGAGGATCTCAACAATAAACTCAATTAATGCCAATGTCTATCAAAAAACCATTAATAAACATTGTTTTTGCTTATTTTTAAATGTAGGACCCATATGTGTTTGATCTGTCATGTGTATTTGTGTGCCTACATGTGTATTTGTGACCTATTATTTGTTTGACCTATCATGTGTTTCCTGATTCAGCATTTTATTTTATTTTGTTTCAGATTAATAGTATAGCTTGCAATGGCCTCTTCTGGTATAACAAGAGAAAACGTGAAGCATTCTGTTTCGGAACACCAGCAGAGCTTCCTGGCAACCAACTACCAACTCGTGAGGATGTATTCAAAACTTATCTTAAACATAACCTCATTACTGCAACATTTAGCACTCAGAAATACGCTGAAATTATCGCGGAAGAAGTGAATGATCTATATATATATATATATAATATATATATATATATATATATATATATATATATATGTCCGTGCTTCCATTCCAACAATCGACTTCAAAAGCATAGTAATTAAGGTAAAGAGATTAACTGAGAAGGGACAAGAACTTAGAAAATATCCCATGAGTAAATGTTCTTCCAGCACTTATCAAAGTAAATATGATTCCTTCAGAAATTTATTTGACATATGTTGCTGCAAGTGCTATGCCTCCGGTTCTCGTAAAAGAAGTGTGTAATTGCGCTAAGGCGGAGAAAATCCCGAATGATGAATGAGAGTTCTGGATTGATCGACATACTGAACGAAAAATGATTAAATTATAGTTAAGTTGGACAAAGTGAAAACTTCAAAACTACAACAAATGGAAAACAGGAAGCATAAAAAGACAATTCTTTAAAGATAAACAAAAGAGTTTTGTCCAAGAAATGCAGTTGAATCCTTGTGATATTGGTGAGATCAGCTCTGAAAGTGAAAAAGGTCATAAAAATTAAGATTTCGAATTGAGCGAGTACGAGTTAGATACAGATACAGAAGCTAGCACTTCTCAAAATCGACATGTCATGTAATGTATAAAGAAAAAGTATCAATGTTAATATAATTATACTATAAAAACAAAAAGTTATCAAGTCATTTTTCGACACGTAACAAAAACCTTGATAAGCAACATCATTTGGTGTACCAATTTACATGTCTTGTAGTTGACTGTACGTCGACTTACATTGGTTACACCACAAACCACATTAAAGAGAGAACATACCAACATAAATATCGTCCAAGTAAAATTAACGAACATTACAGAGTAGATCATAAAATATTAAATTTAAAAAATATCTCACAAAACTTTCAAATCTTTTACTCATCACATAATGTACAAAAACTAAAAATTGCCGAAGCCTTTTACATTAAAATGAAAAAAAAACGAAAATTAATATAAAATTTAATGAACTTTCGAATATTCTTAAATTAATTTGAAATTGTATCAAATTTACAATCAAGAAATATATATATAACTCATTTTACTTTAAAATTATGTATAAAGCTCTGAAGATGTTCAAAGTATATGAACGAAACGCGTCAGCAGAAAAAATGAAGACATTATTCTTAGCATACTGCAAATTCTTATCTAGAGTTATTATTAAGAAACTCAATACTGAAAATAAAAAACTATTCAGAATATTGAAAATTAAATGTAAATCCCTTATAAAGACATAGGCTGATATCGACTTTCTAAAAGAAAATATTGTTATAATTTTTAACCAAACTAAATTTGCTTCAAAATTTTGGCTTTTCTTCAAAATTGAGGTCAAAATTGCGAGAATGCACATATTCATAGGCTATAAAAGTTGATGTTTCTATGATAGGTGGGTACTAGAGCACCTTTTCAGCCGTGTTTCATACTGACAACTTGAGTTCGATATATTTCCGCCCCGCCCTATTGGACTCCCTTTTCTTTCGCCGAATCTCATTCGTCGTCATTGGAAACACTTCGATGTTTTTGTTCGTTCTCATTCCGAAGTCGCTTCATTTCTCTGCGAGTGTTGGACCTTTGCATCACGTTTAAGCAGCAGGTATGTGTGTGTGTGTGTAACCGTGCATAGCGGTTAACACGGTCAGGAGCACCTCATTACACACACGCCCACACATACTCGTGCACACTTCAGCTTTAGTGAATTTCTTTTCAGGAATAGAGTAATAAATGAAATAATGAAGGAATTAGAAATATTATAATATGCTAATGAAGAAAGAAAGTGCTTTCATGTCTGAAATAAAATTACACAAAAATCTTCCACTTAGGGCCGACGTATGTTACTGCATAGAGTACTGTTTACAGTACTACTACTACTACTACTACTACTACTACTAATAATAATAATAATAATAATAATAATGCAATTTTAACCTTATCCCAGATCCAAGAATGATAATGTATGTGTTAGTATTCGTGGAGTAAACAAACTTTTTAAATTCATCTAAAAGATGAACTCGATGTCTGTTCGAAAACTGCAAAAACGGTTCAACCAAGTTTAAAATTTAAGTGGATAACTTTCGAAAAGAACGATCAAATTCACGTTCAAATCTTTCCTTTAAAGCAAAACGATTTTTTTTTTTTGTAATTAACGGAATGCTTAGAGTAAAATACAAGGATTTGGATGCGGCAATCGAGTTTCAGGGGACTGAAGGAGACTGCAATAACTGCTGAATAGTCAACTTCTATCTAACTTCCTTCTCTCTTTTTCTTCGCTGTATATATATATATATATATATATATATATATATATATACACACACAGGGTGCGGCATAAATCGGTTTACCGAGAATAACGGAATCACCTTGTGAAGAATAATATTTATCATTTACTACAGAAATTATTCAAAGTGTCCTCCATAATGTTCAATACACACGTTGCATCTTTGAACCACTGAACAACAAATAGGGCAACACAGCTCTTTGTTATTATTCAACGTCTCGAGCTCTTGGCGTATCAAACTCTTCGTGTGATCGAAGTCCCGAGGTTTCTGGCCGTAAACTCTATCTTCGATTATACCCCACCTTTAATAAGCACTCCATCCAGCGTCACGCCTCTTATTGGCAGCACGTATGAACAAAATTTCGGCTATTTTGGAATTTTTGTGGTAAAACTAAATAAATTTGTGCATCTAGTCAGACTACAATTGAGGGGTCCCGCGTCTTAAGGTACCTAAGCGCCAAAATTAAAATTCGCCAGAAATCGCCTCCAAAGTTCACAATATTTTGGCAATAGTATCTCTGTTATTAATTGAGCTAGAACGTTAATTTTTGGCTAAATTAGAGTTCTAAGTATGCTAATGAAGAGGTTGATGAGTTTTTGGAATAGATTTTCATATTTTATATTTTATATATATATTTTTTAAGACGCGCATCACATCTGGGCGGCAGAGCCCAGCTGGCGATAGAGGTGAAAAAAGTAGTTCGCTTCATAATGTTTTCAACCATACTTCTAGTGTCGTAAGGTCATTATAACCCAAACCGCGCGATAGAGGAAGGGTGAAAATAGTGATATCCATCAAAAACACGTTTTCGCCTGTGGTGGCGCTTAGGTACCTTAAGACGCGCGATCGCTCAATTGTAAAAAATTTTATACTCTTTTGTGATATCGAGGAAAAGCAAGTCAATTCATAAATTTACAAAAAATACAATAGCCATAAAAATTTTGAGTCTCGCATCCAAAGTCAGTGAGACCAAATTTGTGAATATGCACTCAAAATGTGAGTAGTTTGTGAGCTTAAAGTAAATGTTAAGTTCTAACTGGCTTAAAAACTTCTATTCAAAACTCAAAAGGTAGGATGAGCGCTAATTTTTTGCAAAATTTGTGTTTAAAACAAAAATGCGTTGCTTGCAAAAATCATGGTCTAATCCGAAAAATGTGTCCTGCAAAAAGGCAAATTTTTTTTTGTGCACAATAATAAACCTGAAAAAGAATAGGACAAGAATAACACAAGAAGAACACTTGGTATTAAAAATTCAAAGTTAAAAAACAAAAAATATTTAGCGGCAGCTCTTAGAAAGGAGACACGTTATGTGCTTTAATGGTGTTTTGCAAATTTAGTTACCACGTCACTCCAATACAATGAGCCTAGGATTTTCATCGATATTCTAAATGGTCAGACATCAAAACACTCCTGATGATTAAATTGTATTTAAAATCATGAACAGTGACTCATGATGGATTCTTGATGATTCATCTTTCATTTTATATATATATATATATATATATATATATATATATTGTAGTGAACGCTTTTATTATTATATCTTTTTGTTCATTATTTACTTACTCTTCTTCCTACTTTACTATATCTCTATTGCTCTTTATATAGTTTCCGGTAGCGACGCCGAGTTCTGACTCTAAAAGACCGTTACAAAACGAAGGGGGGGAGGTTAATTAATACTCCTATTTAACACTTGTTACGTTTTATTAATTTCGAAAGTGGTTTAGTTAATTAGGGGATATGCGAGTATGAAATATTACTAAATATATTTAGGTCGGAGAGGGACACACACAACTTATTTATTCTACGTTACATTTTTCCCAACTACGCGTAACGCGTTCTGCCTCAAGACTGAAAAACCGTTATAGGTATAGTCCACTCTCAAAGCCTATTCAGTATTACCAACCCTACCCATTTTAAACAATTTGTTTCATAATTATTAGTAAATGATTTACATTAAACATTATCTTATTTAATTAAACAAAATTTTATATTCTTAACTAAGCATTACTACACTCGCATCACCCCCTTGAAAATAAGTTTTTCCATTAGGAAAACTTATTAATATCGTTTAACAATGTCAATAAATTTATTCAACAAACTTATATATTTTGCAATTTTTTTTTATTTTTTTTTTTTATTTCTTTAACACTTATTCAAAGTTTAGAAATAGACAAGAAATAATAGAATGACAATTCCCATACATATATTGTATCATATTATAAAAACCGAAAACTTTATAATTTTCACATTTGCATAAAATAACATTTCACTCTAATAATTAAATTACAACCTGTAACTAATCTATACATGCCAAAAAAAATAACAGAAAATTTTCTTACAGTGGCTACACAAATCTCAAGTTCACAATCTATTCCAGCGATTTCTCATCAACGATCGCTTTACATTCGAAACAATTATTTATAGTTATACAGTTACTATCAGGGCAACATAGAAAAAAATAAGAAAAAGTTTACATAAAATACTGACCAAGAGCGCACATACTATTTCACGAAAAACACAACAATTTTGGGCAATAATCGCACCCTTTCACTTATTATTTCATTACATAATAATCAGTACATTAATTTGCTGGACGTTGTTTAGATGACACTCCGCACGCTGACAACGGATTTCAATTTTCAATCGCAGCTCTCCTGCTCACTTCGCTAGAATGCAAGGGATTGCATCAATCAATATGCAACAGGGCAGCACGCTATAATGGTTCCGCTCTCTCTCCAATGGCGAGAAAAAAAAAAACAGAGACGTCCAATTCTAAAAGGATCAGGGGGGGAGATATCTGAAAGCGGGACCACGCGCTGGAATTGGACGGAATTTGCAATTCTAGAAGTCGATGAAGAAACTCGCCTTGTCTCATCTCCACTTTTGTCGGTGAACGCTGCTCTTCCTACGTCCAGCTGAAAGACTCTTCCACTGGCAACAATCAAACGATGACTCCGCCGTAGGCCGTTTCCCAACGAACCTACTGTATGTCTGTATGGACAGTACAGTCGTAGGCGCCCGTTCAAGCTCAAGTGGCTTGTCTACCGCGCGCTTTGTTGACACATATTTAGCGAAGCATTCGAGCAACGTGACCAGCTACTGACCGAAAAATACCAGTAGACCATCTTCGATCGAAACTTTCGTGTACCAAGTCCCTGCACACGTAAATTTCTCTTCTCTTCCGGAACTGTCCTGCGCCAAGTCCCTGCGCATTCGGTTCCTCTCTTCTCTCTTCTCTTCCGAAACCATCCTGCGCCAAGTCCATGCGCAGTCTGGGTTTCTCTTCTCTTCTCTCTCATTGGTGATCGATCACCTATCCGGTCGACTAAACTCACTTGATGGAACTCGGATTCAACTTGGTTGACCCCAAACTGAGTCTTGCAATTTTGAAAAAAAAAGTTTATTCTAAACGTGTTTCTGTACTGCTTATCATTTCATATTTAATTTATCAAATTCTTTCGACAATTCACTTCGAAATACTAACTACACATTTTCTCTGGCCAAATTCACGGAAAAAAAATATAAAAATTTTCGCGAAAATTTAATCAAATCTAGTTACCAATAAGGTCACTTATGGCAGTCACAGCAGAGAAGATAAAAAAAAAGTCATAAAACGCTAAACAAAATTGTACAGTATAAATATAAAAGCGCCCATATATAGTAACTGTTAGTATAATTTAAGAAATTATTATTGTTCAAACTACTGTCAGAAATCACCTCAATACCTCCAAATACAAAAGACAAAAATGAACCCCAGAAACTTCATGTCATCCATTCTCTGACAATCATGAACCCTCTTGCTTTGAGGAGGAGCACACAGACGCCACAAAAACGTTACTGGCTATCTATAAGGCTCCATTTCCGAGTGTACACTTGAGTCAATGTTTCAAATGCACTAGTTAACTCCGACTGAAGGTTTAAACAATAATAATTTTCTAAACAGTTATTAAAAAGTAAAAAAAATTTAAATATTACTACCAAAAATTATTTTAATACAGTAATTCCACTTTGAAACGTCAAACTTCATAAGAATTGAACTTGCAATTCGCAAATTACATCTGAGATACAACTCTCTCCTTCAACAGAAACCTCAGTATAGTTTGCAAATCACAGAAATCTCAGCAATTTATCGTTTCCAAGTGAAATTACAAATTTGCATAATTATACTAAATAAGAATAGATCATATGTACTAAAAGATTACACACAATCCACTGTAAACAAAACTAAAACATTTCCTAATTGAGAGCGGTCGCTTTGTTTGTAAGCGAACCTCTATACAAATATCCCTACGTAACCGAATGAAACTGCATTATATCCTAACATAATTTCGTAATATTTTCCATGCAAACGCTCAAACTAAAAAAAAAAGGACATTTTTCATTTCTAATTCCAAATTAAAACATCCTTTTTAGAATACAATCTAAATTTGAACTAAAAATTTTACCATTGTCATTGAACTGGAAAGAAAAATAAAAATCGGCCTATCTGTACAAATAAATTTGATTATTGAATGAATTTATAAAACGTAAACAATATATGAAAAGAATTTCTACACAAATTTCTGTAATTCAAAAAAATTATAATATCGAGATTTAGTAAAATGTGTACCGTAACTCACATTGGCCGCCAAAATAAAAATAAAATTTTCTGCCGCTTTTAGGCCTATATTTAATAAATTCAATGTTATACGTGAAAAGAGCTATTAAGAATTTAAGTCAACATTTGTGCTTTTTAAAGAAAAATCCTATGCTTATTTATGTTAAACCAATGAAAATTTTGTTAAATAACTAAAAATTTACTACTCAATAGACATACCGTAATAACGGTTAATCTCCGACAATATTTTACGATAGGCCTACAAGAAATTCTTCTTAAGTACGATACAATAGCCATTTTACCAAATATGTCGGAATTGTCGTGAAATGAATCGAAAGAAACAGAGAGAGGAGAAAAATAATCAGCTTACCTACCAAATTGTATATAATTAATGAGTATAAAAAAATATCCAAAACAACTTTTATAGAAAATTTCACAACACAATTTAACACAATCCTATACGGCCCAATCTGACAATTTTTAATATCTTTAAGATTTATTTTTCGATTTGTCCCTTAACTGTAACGTAATCCTATTTTAGCGCGAAGCGAGCAAAGCAAAAAGCCCGTAAACCTATATTTACAAAATAATCCTATTATTATATACAGGCAATCGAAATATAATCAAAAATCTGCTAATGAAACCCAGAAAATTTCTCATGTTCATGAAATGGTTTTGAATCGGTACAATTTTTCGCTAAAACATTTTTAAAGACCATATAAAACGTGTATCATACTGTATTCAAACTAACAATTTACTTACGTACAATTTTTTTTTTTTTTTTTCTATATTAATCGTTATTATTATATTACAATTACTACTAATTCCAAAAGTTTTAAACAAACAAGTAAACAACAGAGGTAAGCTGAAAGGGTATAGGAGATGAAAAAAAAATTTGAGTCTTCAGGCAGCACGATAATTTTCAAACTATACCCTCTCCAACCGAAATGAACAAAATTTAACGTAATAATGACTCGCAATACTGAGTCGGACAAACGAAAAGCAACGGAACTGGACGAAACAAATTGAATTCTTAGGCGCGAGTCAGGGACGCTATCAGGACGCGAAGCGCCATTTTTAAATTTTATTTACAATGAAATTTTAAGGCAAATTTGCCTGCAAACGGGGTAAAATTTGCATTTAGATATTTTAATAATCGAAATAAAATATTCATTAACGCTATTTGTTATTATTCCGGGTTTTAAGAATTTGAATGGAAATACTAACACGTGGGTAAGCCTCACAAAATATGATGTAAGAGGACCACCGCTAGCACCAGATGTAGTGAACGCTTTTATTATTATATCTTTTTGTTCATTATTTACTTACTCTTCTTCCTACTTTACTATATCTCTATTGCTCTTTATATAGTTTCCGGTAGCGACGCCGAGTTCTGACTCTAAAAGACCGTTACAAAACGAAGGGTGGGGAGGTTAATTAATACTCCTATTTAACACTTGTTACGTTTTATTAATTTCGAAAGTGGTTTAGTTAATTAGGGGATATGCGAGTATGAAATATTACTAAATATATTTAGGTCGGAGAGGGACACACACAACTTATTTATTCTACGTTACATTTTTCCCAACTACGCGTAACGCGTTCTGCCTCAAGACTGAAAAACCGTTATAGGTATAGTCCACTCTCAAAGCCTATTCAGTATTACCAACCCTACCCATTTTAAACAATTTGTTTCATAATTATTAGTAAATGATTTACATTAAACATTATCTTATTTAATTAAACAAAATTTTATATTCTTAACTAAGCATTACTACATATATATATATATTAGCAGAATCACCCAGCTTTGCTCGGGTTCAGTATATATGAAATTATCTTGACTCTGTCTTTGATCAGAATCAAATTTAGTCTAAAAAAATGGTAACTATAAATTGAAAACAAACTATAAAGTAAAGATAGGTCAAGGAAAGCAGTCTTGAAGATTATCTTTATTTTTCAACAAATGGTTCAAAAGTATTTTTAAAGTGCACAGATAACACTAGGCAACAAATTTCAACTTTTTTTTTGTTACAGACACGTGAACTACTGATTCCTACTAAAGCGCTGATGCTGATTTCAGATCTGATATCAAAATTTCTCTATCACGTCCAGATTTTGTGTAACCGAAAACCCCTATTTTTCATTTTTTTTCTCACCCGCTTCTATTACGAAAGCCGTCTAAGCTACTTTTCCGTGCCACGTTTTATGTTAAGCATACTTAAATAATTAGTGAACAGGGATGTCTTTCCTCCTTCATTCTGGCTTAAGACAGACCGGAATTCCGCTGGCGGAGTTACCACCCCTGCGCCCAACCATCCACCCAAAGCGCGTTAGTATTTTGTTGTTACTACTGAAAGGCAAATTCCTGTTCTTAAGTGAAACTTTGGTGTGTCCTCTTCCTTTGTCGCTTGTAGGATGACGAGCTCTCCTTCTGCAGGAACCAACAATAATCTCCCATCATATTTGGGTTGAAATTACCTTGGTATCTGTTTTCCATAACTGAGATCTGTTGGTGGAAGTGCTCACCATGCTCGTCACTTACAGCCCCAAGGTTGGCCGGGAAGAAGTCAAGATGAGAATGTAAAAAATGAATTTTCAAAGACATTCTGCATCCCATTATTTCATAAGATTTAAGCATGTTTTCTACGAGTTTACGCTGGTTTTCAGCTTTGTGGTTTCCAAGAAAATTTTTGACAACTTCAACGAAAGATGTCCATGCTCCTAGTTCATTCTCATTTAGGTTAGATGGAAACGATGAGTCGTGGATGACACTGCGGATCTGTGGTCCAGTGAAAACTCCAGCTTCTAGCTTAGCATCTGTCAATATTCCTTTGAATTTATCCTTTAAATATTGGAAATCACTACCTTGATGATCCATACCCTTCACGAAATTTTTCATAAGGCCAAGTTTAATGTGAAGTGGTGGAAGATGTACTTTCTGAGGGTCAATAAGTGCTGGGTGTTTCACATTGTATTTACCAACAACATGTTCAGTTCTAGATGGCCAATCATGTTTTTTGTAGTGGTTCTTGTCATCTCTGCTGTTCCATAGACACAAAAAGCACATATGCTTTGTGTAGCCCAACTGTAACCCAAGAAGTAATGATACAACTTTAAGGTCGCCACAAATATTCCATGTGTGGTCCTTATATTTGATGAGTCTTAGCAGCAGTTTCATCGATTCATAAGTCTCATTAAGGCCAGTGGCATGTGCTACAGGTATTGAAGGTTTTTCATTGCCGTTGTGCAGTAATACAGCTTTAAGGCTAGCTTTACTAGAGTCAATGAACAGTCTCCATTCTTTTGGATCATAGCGACAGCCAATCCCTTGCATCAGACCACTGATATCGTGGCAGAAACAAACGTTTTCTTCCTGTAAGTAAAATGATGAAAACTGCAAATGGCGATGGCGGAAATGGGAAACTTTGGTGTTTGGTTGGAGAAGATTAAATTCTTGAAGTCTTGAACCAAGCAACTCTGCCTTTTCTTTTGGTAATTCCAAATCGCGCACTAAGTCATTTAACTCCGCTTGACTTAACAAATGTGGGGAAATATTTGCATCTGGAACATATATGCCATCTTTCCCTGTTTCTATATCACTAGCAGAATCTTCAGATGAACTGCTGTCTGTTATCGTTGCTGGTGGAACTGGTGGTGGATTTGTTTCATCATGTGGTACTGGTTTCATTGCTGATTCGCAGTTTGGGTACGTGATCTTTGATTTGTTTTTCTTTGTGAAACCAGCAATCTTTGTCAAACAAAAATAACAATCATTGAAGTGATTTTTCGGCTCACGCCAAACCATGGGGACTGAGAACGGCATAGCTTTTCTTTTACCATTCATCCAAGCTATTAACATTGCACTGCACTGTGCACAGCAAATATGTGGTGCCCAGTCCTCTGTTGGACTCCTAACTTACAGTCAAAATAACACTTGTAGGCAAGTTTAATCTTTGTTGTTATGTTTCTACGTTGTGGCTTAGGTGTATATTGTCCACAGACAAAGCAGAAGTTGTCTGGGTGATTTACACAAGCACGTCTATTTGATGCCATTTTTAATTACCATACAATATCTGAAAAAAACGTAGAAAGTAATTATTACGATGTGCAAAATAAAAGAAATACACCGTAGTACAAAACAAATGCTATAAAAACACACAAGTCACCACAACCTGTCACTTGCTCATCAGCAGAGAGCTTCAACAACCGTTCTGCTGCTTGACTGTCACGTAGCGACTGACCGTTGGGCCGTTGCCCGTTACTATGCCCTTGACTCAGTGTTGCCAACTCGGGATAAATTTTATTTATCAAAATTGTTCGAATTTGTATATAGTTGGCCAAAAAAATTGCTTTAACCTTGAAAAGCAAGTTTCATATTACTGGCATTAAGCCGATTAAAACCAAAATCTGGACGTGGTAGAAAATTTTACTAAAAGTGATTTGCATTTTACACAAAATCTAGACGTGATAGAAAAAATCTAATTATAGATTTGAAATCAGCATACCGAAATTAGCTAGGAGCACCTATTTGGTCTTCTGTAACAAAATCTTTGTTGCCTAGTGTAATTGATATTTAGTGAATTAGCACTAAATAGTGATCTTTTAGATGAAGTAGTGATCTTTTAGATGTTGTTGTTGTTGTTGTTTAGCCGATCAGCCCACCCTGATCGAGCAAGCCGGCGGCACGCAGGTAACCGATCGTCCTCTCCTGAATGGACCAGAGGTTCAGCGCACTAGTGATGTTGTGTTGTGTTCGTTGTTGTGCTAGAGCGGTACAGTCTGTCATAATGTGTTCAATTGTTTGTGGTGTGTCCTGGCACAGGTGGCAGGTGTCGTCTGTGGAGTTGCCTAGTCTGTGTTTATATGTCCGTAACTTGGGGTGATGTCCACATCGGAATCGTGCTAAGTTAACTCGATCCGAGCTGCTCAGGCTGATCTCTGCCCTGTTAACGGGTGGCGGCTTCGCACCTAGGACCGCATTCGGACCGAGTTGTGTCAGTGCTTTGTGGGTTAGGTGTGTGTGTGTGTGTATGTTTTCTGTACTGTGTGATGTCTGTTGGGCGTGGTATGGAATGGAGTATTTGGTTATAATGTCTCTCTGGTGTTACCTTAATGGTGCGAGGTGTCGGTGCATGATTGTACATGTAGTGGCAAGGGTGTTGTGCGTTAGTTGTCGCTGCTGCCATGAATTGTGTTCCCCTCATGTCTAAATGTTCCCTAACTTTCAGTATTTTTGTTTCTGTGTGCAGGTGTTCTATTGGTGTTGTTTGAGTGCATCCTGTAATGATACGAAGTGTGTTGTTTTGTATTGTCTGTAAGGTGTTTATGTGTGTGTTTGAGATAATGGGTGCCCAGCATGGGCTAGCATAGTCCATAACTGAGGGAATATATTGTTTGTATATGAGTGATGTTGTTTCCTGCTGGTGTCCAAAGTTTGTGCCTTTAAGTACCCTAAGCGTGTTAAGTCTTGACGTACATTTATTTTTAATGTCCTGAATGTGGTTTGCAAAAGATAATGATGTGTTGTATGTGACCCCAAGTACTTTGGTCCTGCGAGTGTGTGGAATGTTGATGTTGTTTAGTGTAAGCTGTGGAGTTATCTGGTGTTCTTTTGTATTGCTTGTAAGCAAGGTGATGGTTGATTTTGTGGGCGCTACTTTAAGTCTATTGTGTGTGAACCAGTCTTGTATACTGTTTATGTATGTTTGTAGGTTATTTGTAGCGGTGTCGATGTTGTTGTGGGTGGATGTTAGAGTGATGTCATCTGCATATGATGATAAAGTAAGCTTGTTATCTATGGGTGTTGGAATGTCATGCATGTATAAGTTGAACAGTGTTGGTGAGAGAACAGAGCCTTGAGGGACCTCGTTCGGAAAAAGCTTGTTTTTGGATGACTTGCCATTAAATGTGACATGTGAGTATCTTCCTGAAAGATAATTGCTCAGCCATCTTTTAGTGTTATTGTGCATGTTTGTGTTGAGTATTTTGTTTATGAGAGGGAATCGTGGGATAGCATCAAATGCTTTACTAATGTCTATTGTTGCTAATAGTGTACGTTGAGCTGGTCGTCTGGAGTTGATGCCATCCATGATGTGCTGCGTGAGGTTAGTGAGTAATGTCGTGGTTGAGTGGTGAGGTCTGAATCCATGTTGAGTAGGCGATAGTGGTATGTGTGGGTTGGTGATTTGTAAGATTAGTCTTTCTGTTACTTTGGAAGGTGTGCATAGTAAAGTAATGGGTCTATAGGAAGCTGGTTCTGTTGGATTTTTGTTTGGTTTGAGTAGTGTAATAATTTTACCTTGTTTCCATATGTCAGGAATAATACAGTGTTGGTATGAATATGTGCTGATATTTGTGAGAGCTAGTATTCCCTGTGGGCCCAAGTGTTTAAGGTGTATGTTAGATATGTTGTCTGGTCCAGTAGCCTTCGAATTCTTAATGTTTTTGATGATCTTGGTGGTCTGGTCTGTATTGAAGGGTGTAATGGTCGTGTCGAGTCTGTAGGTTTTCTTGTGTCTGACTGTTTGTCTGTTTGCGTGTTTCTGGTTGTTGTCTCTGTTTAAGTGATTTATCTTTGCGTAGTGATTAACTAGAATGTTAGCTTCTTGTGTATATGTTGGGATATTATTTTGGCTGCGACAGATAGCCGCGTGTGAGGTGTGAATGCCGCTGTAAGAATGGGTAATGCTGTTTATAGTCTTGTATAGCCTGGATGTATCTGTGGAGTGGTTTAGTGTTGTTATGAATTCCCTAAATATTTCTGTTTGTTTTTCTTTGAGTTTTTTGTTTATTTCTGTGTTGAGCTGTTGTATCTGCTGTTTTATGGTTTCTCTGTGTGGTGTTTGTGTGTTATGTTTGGGGTTGTTACGTTGCCTTATGAGGTGGGCTATTTCTCTAGTGTAATTTGGGTTGTATTTCCTAATGTGACCCTCGGGTATGTATTTGTTTGCATTATTGATGATCTGATTAAATGAGTGTTGTATTGATATTTATGATGGGTGTGCTGTTTAATGTGGTGAATTGTTCCTCAGTCTGTATTTTGAACTGCTCCCATCAGCTTTCTTGTAATTTCTGTAAGTATGCCTAAGACTGTTGGGGCAGAGTATAGAACGTGTTGTAATGATGATGGGCAGGTGGTCTGATGACAGTTGTTTTTCTGTTCTCCAATGTGTATGTGTTGCTAGTGAGGGGGAACAGAACGTTATGTCTGGGGAGGAGTTTGAGTATCCTGCTTGATGTGGTATGTGTGTATGTTCTTCTGTATTGTTAAAAATGAAGAGGCTGTTTAGTTGTGTGGCTATGTTGGCGCCTCTGGTGTTGCTTTGGTTGTGCAAGTACCAACTAGTGTTTTTAGCGTTGAAGTCTCCTCCTAAGATGACATTAGTGAGAGAGGCCAGATTGTGTAACTGTGGATTGTAATTGACTGGCACCTGAGATGAACTATCTGGTGGGATGCACTGTAAATGTTGATTAGTGTGGTGTTCTGTTTTGCGCGTTTTAATGTTAACTGCCTGTATTTCTGTCGTGTTATCTGCTTGGATTATGTTTGTAATGTTTTGGGTGGCATCAGTGTAGCTAATGCTTTTACGTATGTAAGTGATGAGTCCACCCCCGTTACCCCCCGTACGATCTTGACGGATCGCCGTAAAGTCAGGGATGGTAGGTGTTTTGTTTGTGCGTTTTAGTTTTGTTTCTTGTATAAGTGCTATGTGAATGTTTTGTTTGTGTACGAATTCCCAAGCTGCATGATTTTGTTTGAAAGTTGCATGAAATGAGAAATCGAGAACAATACAATTATTATTACTGTAAATGTTTGAGAAAAATATATTAAATCAAATATTTATACCATATAATCAATGACTCAATGATATGTTATCGCTGCAGTGCTTCGGGATAGAATATGTTGACTGTTTTCCTATCAGCACCCAAAATGAAAAGATTTTACTGTCACCAACTCTTGAGCACCCAACATAAAGTTGGCTATGACAAAAACATGGTTTCTGTAGGTTGAGGCCAACTACCTTAAGCGACTGGCCCCGAGCTTTGGTGATGCTCATGGGAAAACTTAGTCGAATTGGGAGCTGGAGGCGCTTGAATTGAAATGGCAAGTCGAATGGAATGATTTGAATTCATGGAATGAAGATATCCTTTCCTGCTGCATGTCCAGTCATTATTGTGGCCTCAATGACATGTGCCCACAGCTTCTTTACAGCCAACCTGCGTTCCATTACAGAGTGTTGGTGGGTCCATATTCCTGAGAAGAGTGATAGGTGCACGAATCTTGAGCTGCATATTGTGTGGTGGCACTCAGGCCCGTGCACAGGACACTTCAGATGGGGGAGGCTGAGAGTTAACAAAAAGGGCACCATCTCCTCCTCCCTCAAAGAAAATAAGTCTCTTCACAGCATTTATACATTTATGGAAAAAAAGGGCACTTCTGAAGCATGAAGGGGCAAATGGGAGGGCTGAAGCCCCTGTAGCCCCCCCCTCTGCACGTGCTTGGTGGCACACCTGGTGGTTCCAGAGAATTGGGAAATTCTGTTTGATAATTGACAGCATCGTTAGTGTCTGGAACAGTGTCAACTGACTTGTATTGGTGCATCTCATCAGGTAACTGTAGGAGTAGCCCTCTGTTTATGGCATCAACTGCATCATTCTTTGGTGCAAGGATGGCTCTTTCAGAAAGCCGCTTGTGATTCCGGAAATGAGAAATAACATTTGGGGAAACTGAATCTTCGAGTTCTTGAAGTGTTGTGACTGCTTGACCAATGTTTTCGACTAATACCATTCCATGCATGTTCTCAGGAACCATTTTCCCATTTCGCAGCTGAAGTAACCTTCCTACAAAATTTACAGCAGAAGCATCACCTGTCAAATGCACTCGCATGTTGGTTGCTATGGTGAGTCGGTGAATGTTGTTCCAGATATAAAGGGTGATCCAGAGAAATGGGACCCAAAAGAAACCCCTGTAACTCTTAAAGTATAAGTCCTTTTATAAAATCATACGCATCATTCGAAAGAGGATAGTTACAAGTTTTTACAGGATTGTATAGGTTTTGACAATACAAGACAAGATAAGATACAAAACAAAATAAAAGTGTTAGTTAAAACTAACCCTTCAAGATGACTGCATGGACTGTGGAACAGCTGCGTTTCATAACTGAGCAATATTATGAGCATGGAAGAAGTGTAGTTTCAGCTCAAAGATCTTTCAGACAAAATTTTCAGATGTCACAAATCACCTTCTAAGAAAGTAATCCGTCGGTGTGTCAGAAATTTTTCCCTAACTGGCAGCATTGGAAAAAGAAAACCAACTGGAAGAGTGCGCACAGCAAGGATAGACGAGATCATTAACAGAACTCATGAAATTGCACAGGATAATCCTAACATAAGCATCAGACGTGCTTCTCAGCTGTTAGGAGTTGGATATGGAACAACACACCGTATATTCAAGCAAAATTTAATGCTCTTTCCATATAAAATTCAAACAGTGCAACAACTAAACGATGGAGATTTCGCACGAAGACGACAATTCTGTCAATGGATCCAACAGAAGGTAAATGACACCACCAATTTTCTAGCAACTTTGATTATGTCAGACGAAGCCCATTTTCACTTGAATGGAACTATAAACAAACAAAATTGTCGTTTCTGGGCAACAGAAAATCCATTGAATATTACCGAAGTCCCGTTGCATAGTCAGCGTGTAACTGTTTGGTGTGGTCTTACTGCATCTCAGATCATAGGGCCGTACTTTTTCGAGGATTCCACCGGAAACACGGTCACTGTAAATGGTGATCGCTACGAAAAAATGTTGACCGATTTCCTTATTCCTAAATATAAGAATCTTTGTCTAGAAAACCACTGGTTCCAACAAGACGGAGCTACCTGCCATACCACGAGGAACTGCATGGCAGTTTTTGCGTCAAACGTTTCCAGGCGAGTTAATCTCAAGATTTGGAGCGTTGAATGGCCCGCAAGGTCTCCGGATTTTTCCTCCCTTAGATTATTATCTCTGGGGATATTTAAAGAGTAGGGTCTACAGAAATAACCCAACGACCTTGCAAGAATTGAAGGCCGCCATCACAAATGAGATACAGGCCATACCACCGCACACTCTTGCAAAAGTGATGCAGAACTTACAAGCGAGAACACTGCAATGCTTGGCAACTAATGGAGCACATTTGAAAGGAGTCATTTTAAAAAAATAAATATTTCATAATAAACTTGTAACTCTACTCTTTCGAATGATATATAGTTTTTATGAAAGGAATTAAATATTAAGAATATTTGGCTGTTTTTTCAGGGTCCGGTACACAGCTTCAAGTGCAGCTTTATGAGACATAGTGCATTCATCTCAGACAAAGAGCTTACACTCCTGCAGAACCCTTATTTTGCCACTTCCCCTTCCAATGTTGCAGGTTGGTGCCTCTGCACGTGCCAAATTCAAAGGCAACTTGAATACTGAGTGAACAGTCCTTCCTCATGTTAAAAGTGTAGCAACAACACCTGATGATGCCACTGCTAGGGCAGTCATGTTTCTGTGTCTAATTTTAGCTAAAAGGAGATTGATGAGAAAAGTGTTTCCTGTTCCACCTGGAGCATCCAGAAAAAAGATGCTGCCACTTCCACTGAAAACATCTTCAGTGAATCTGTCCAAGGCTTGTCTCTGGTCTGGAACCAGACATTGTTCATTTTCCTGTATGTATTCAGCAAGTTGGTCAGTGTTGTAATTTGTTTCACTGAGGATATCAGTTGATAACTCATTGATATTAACTCGTGGCTCTGGGAGACCGAAACTTTTGAGATCAGAGCCACCTAAATCTCTCAGTTTGACCTCAATAATTATAAGAGCTTGATTGAAAATGTCATCACAGAAATCTACATTTAGGTTTTGGTTTTGCATTTGGGCCCGGTTCAAAATGTCCTCAGCAAGGTTCTCCTTGTAGTTGTTCCCAAGTTCCCGAGGATTAGATATGGCACACATGTGGAGCATAATGGCAAAAAGATTCCGCATCATCATTGGTGAATGTGTAGCAGCTGCTTCATTCAGGGTGTTACTCCAATGGGCATTATCTTCAAGGAGTCCTCTCAATTGGCAAGCTTGTTTGTAAGTCTTACAGACTCTGCCGTCCACTGTTCGCAGTTCCTCGAACGATGTTGGCTCCTTGACCTCATGTAGAAGTAGAAGCAAGAAAAAGCATTCTGAATTGCCAGGATGCACAGTGTAAACACGGGCTAATGCATCACTGACCTTGACATTAGGATGCTCTGGCCCATTACGCTACTTTTCGACGGGCCCACTTCTTGCTTCCACTATTCCAATGAAATACTTTGGTACTTGGTAGTAAAGCAGAGTCTTAGCATATTCATCTTCTCTGCAAAAGTTAAAAAATCCTGTGAGAGTCGTGTCTTGTGTAGCTTGGGCACAATGAAGTGCATTTTCTTTAGCGAAGTAAACTCTTTGGCCATTCTCAAGATGTACAGATTGTACACCGAGATGAACCACTGTAAGATGTCTTTCATGAATTGGAAAGCTCAGAATTTCAGAATTGTAGCAACAAATTTTCTTTTTATTTACAAGCAGAGCCTTCGGCTCACTGCCCTACGGCACTGCTTGTGCTTCGGTGCCTGGGTTACCCGTTTGGGGGGAGGTCATTCTCCCTCTCCACCAAACCCCCCTCACCCCCCTGTATGCAACTTTGTTGGCACCTTGCAACAATTGATCAACATTGCGGGGTGCGTGCGCCGCCACAATTACTGGCGAGTCAATTATTCGATCAATAAAACTATAGAAAAGAATGTAACCATGAAACTTCTGGACAATGTACAACTCTTTTTTTTTAATTTTTTTAACATTTTTTTCACTTCTTAATTTCAAAAATTTTTTTTTCCACGTTTTCAAGTATTTTTTTTATTGGTATAGGATTATTATTATTAAGGGCGGCAATGTGAAGCTCTAGATTTTCATGACTGCGTTCTTTTCTATAGTTTTATTGACCAAATAATTGAACCGACAGTAATTGGGGGATTCAGTTATTTGGTCAATAAAACTATAGTCATGAAAATCTTAAGATTCACAAATCTTGTCACAATGTGAAGCGCAATTTTCACGGCTGTGTTCTTTTCTGTAGTTTTATCGAGATGCTGGGGCTTTCGGGCCCAGTAATTTTAATTATTTAATTTATTAACACCCAGGTGCACAACCTCTGGACCTAATCAGTATGTGTGCGAAGTTTCATGTTTGTAACTGCTTCCATTTTGGAGTTATGACTAGAACACACACACACACACACACACACACACACACACGCGCGCGCGCGCGCGTCCTTTTATTATTATAACTGTATTTAATCTTAAAACTTAAGTGGCTGTTGGTATATTGTTCCTGATTAACATGAAATTGATATGCGTGTAATTACACTTGGTTAGTGAAAATAAACTGGTGGTATTTAATTGACATTTCCTCCAATAGACGGCGTGACCTACTTCAATTAAATTATCTTCAAGAGATCAGTTCCCCGCCAAGTATTTCATCAAGCATCAAAGTTTGATGAAAATACTTTCATCACCTTAAGACACTTATTCCATGAAAGAATTTGCCACATCTTGATGAAGATTCTCGTCTCAGTGTACGTGTTAAAAGCTGCTGCTAAATATCTTTTGTTTCTTTAACTTTGAAATTTTAATGACAAATGTTTTTCGTGCATTAATTCTTGTCTTGTTCTTTTTAAGGTTTATTATTATGCACACAAAAAAGATTAGCCTTTTTGCTGGACGGGACGCATTTTTCAGACTTTTCTCTCATTGCTCTCTATAGATTGGGACTTTCTAGTGGGAATCTTGCTAGAAAAGTTTCCTGTAACCTTTCAAGTGTCGTAAGAACTGTAAAACGCTATCAGCAGTCGCATACTATCAGAGACCGCCCAAGAAAGTCTACTGCAAGAAGTGATAAAATCCTTCGGCGTTTTAGTCTCAAAAATAGGAAATTGACATCTAATGAACTGAAGCGAGAATGGAATGAAAGCTATTCTGTTAATGTTTCTCCTTCAACGGTTCGATACAGATTACTTAAATCTGGCTTGAAGGGCAGAAAAGCAGCGTAAATGTAGATCAATGTGGGGTAAAGAACACAGAATGTGGTCATTTGAAGATTGGAGAAAAAGTAATGTTTAGTGATGAATCAACTTTTAGTGTTAATAACTTCATTGAAAATGTCTATGAGAGACGTTTTACTGGCGAAGAAGTCAAACCCGAATGTATAATTCAGACAATAAAACATCAAACTTCTGTCATGATTTGTGGATGCATGTCGGCATCTAGAGGTACGAAGCCTGCGTATTATAGAAGGAACCATGAATAAAATGCCAAGAAAAAGTCTACAGAATTTACAGGTGTTATATTATATTTACAGGTGTTTTTTTTTCACTTAATCCAAATTTAAAAAGTTTCACTTGTATACAAACATTTCCTATGGAAAAGCACTTTCCGGTGTGGTCACTTAATCACTAAAAAGACCAACATATTATCAAATTTCCCAATCTTCTAATCAGAATAATATAATCCATTAAATTCTCTTTCCAATGATATGAAATATTTTGGTGTTCATTAATACAGAAGTGAAAAAAAAAAAATTCTTGAGCAACAAGTAAAATAAGGGGGAAGTGGTGAATTACTTTTTCACACCATTATATATATATATATATATTCCTAAAAACAATTCGGTTATTCATGTATAAAGATTCGGGATTAGAATTTCAGAAGTTTTTCCATTTCTCATTTCTGTCTGTCTCTGTCTCTCTTTCTTTTATATATATATATATATAACAGCAGAAATCGAGAAGAAATACATGTTCAGAAATTCCGTAATAAAAAAAGGCGGACCTTCTTTACATATTTATAACACTTTTGGCAGAGAAATGTATTGAAAGCTTTGTTCTCCACCGAATGCGTAATCACGTCACAAAACAATCGAAACGTCTGCAAAAAACGGAACAGGAAAGAATAAATAGCAAAACAGTCAAAAGAAATGATTTTCCATCCCTGATTTGGACCACGTCGATAGACACTAAGGGCTAATATTTTGCCCTCATTCATGTCCTGAGCTGGGTGTTATTATTGTTATTTCATATAGCCGCACATATTCACACACAAAGGCGTATATATATATATATATATATATATATAATTTATATATTACCTCTATTTGCTCTCGACGTTTTAACAAATTTACAGATTTGTGGGATACGTGTTTTGTGTTTTAGAAATCTTTTGTGCAAAAGACTCCAAATTTACCTTAATGTTCAACAGATCTTCGCAGGCAGGCAGATGTATCCAAAGTTTTCAACAAGGGTTATTTTCACGCTCATTTGTAAGTTTATAGTCCTAACAATTTGCTTAAGTAAGACAGCGGTGAATCACGACAGTTTTCTAAATTTTAAGGTTTCAAACCTTGGATAATGGAACTGCATTAGCCGATAATAAGAAAGGAAGCTGATCTGAACCAAATCAGTTTTTATTCTGTATCTGAATACTTAAAATACAAAATGTTTCAAATTCCAAGAGCTATTTCCCGAATAAAGCGGAAGAAGCCCTTTGACGTTAACGAATTAGAGCCGCAGTAACACTGAGAGATTTCGAGTGCCTGATGTAAGAGAGTGTTGCCCATGAGCTGTTCAGCGACGCGGATTTTATAATAAATTTTAAGATGATAGAAATTTGTAACTTCAAATGCTGAAACTGACGTCATATCTCGAACCGGATACAATGACGGTGTATAAAGTAGGGAGAGTCCAAAAGAGGTCTGGACATCAATGAATAATGAAGGCAAAGTTGACATTTAAACCCTTCCAAAAGGAACATTATTGAGTGAGAAGTTTTAAATGAGCCTGAGGCTTTTGTTTCCATGAGGTTGTTTAACCTTCTTCGCAACATCTAAGGGGATATGACGGTGGGGGCCTACAGATTTGCGTTGGATCCGAACCACGAATCGCTACATAATTTTGACGCAGGTGACCGTCTCCCATCCAGCTACTCTCCAGACACGATGTCACTCTATACTTTTAACTCCGTTGATCGATGGGAAGCGGTGTTACAACAGTGGCCACGACGTAGCCCTGGACTTTAGGTTTGAATGAAGGAGCATCAGTCGATAGATGCTTTTATAAAAGATCTTCAGTGAGAAATACAAATCATACTATTTTAATTACGAGTTAATGCACTTAGTTTGTGAAGTAAAATTTATTCCTAATTTTATAATTTCAGCGAAAGTACTTTTCATTATCATAAATAAATACAAATAAAAAATGTCCCAAACGCAATAAAAAATTGTTAATGCTGAGGACTTGGAAAAAAAAGTGGTGCTTTTGTCACACACACACACACACACACACATATATATATATATATATATATATATATATATATATATATATATATATGATACACACAGACCGTGCATGGAACAAGGAACTCTTCTGGGAAAATTAAATCCACTATAGTCCGAATAAGTAATGGTAAATGACAAACACTATAGTTTTTTCTTTTCTATGATGTTAGCCCGGCGTGGGTCACTCGCAAAGAGGCCCCAAAAATATAGCTTCCCTCACCAGCTATCTGTAAAGCAGAGAGGATCCAGCTTTGGAACAGGATCTAAGGTTATTTTTTTACTTTTTACTTTCGCACGCCGACGAAAGGGTTCCTAGATCCTATTCCAAAGCTGGATCCTATCTGCTTTGCAGATAGCTGGTAAGGGAAGCTATATTTTTGGGGCCTCTTTGCGAGTGACCTGTTACCCACGTCGGGCTAACATCATGAAAAAGAAAAACTATAGTGTTTGTCATTTACCATTTCTTATTCAGACTATAGTGGATTTAATTTTCCCAGAAGAGCTCCTTGTTCCATGCACGGTCTGTGTGTATCATAAAATTCCTCAGGGGACCAGTTTGAGTTCAATCCCATATATATAGCATATATCACAGAAAAATACAAGATTTGAAGATTAATTTTATACGAAGGTTGAAGCATACCTGAAATAAAATCCACGTACGATTATTGTAATTTTCTATGATACAATTTACTGAATGGTTCTTGGATATTTTCTGATAAAAGCGCAAAATAAAACGAGTTTTGTTCAAAAGCTATACTTGAAAAGAAATTTCTTGGTTTGTTTCCGAATGGTGTAGTGGGAGAGACGTGTTCGGGACGTTGCCTTGCAACGCGAGGACGAAATCTCTGCACGTTTTACTTCAGTTTATACACACACACGGTTGTTTACATTTCCAAACTGTTTAAGTTTAGAACGCTTCCATTGAGGATTATCATTATGTATTCGACGCTCGAACTCTTTAGAGCAGGGGTCACCAACCTTTTTCTTGTTCACCGCCCACTTTTACGATTTTTTTAAAATTAAAAAAGCTTATCGCCCACCTTAGATCAAAAAGAATAAATCAACATAATCGATAAAATAAATAATGAAATAAATGTTTACCTTTAATGTGAGCCCACTAGTGGGCGCTACCGCCCAGGTTGGTGACCCCTGCTTTAGAGCATCGGAAAGATGCACTTGTTCAATGATCCAGTAACATCTCTGATTCTTTGACGAGTTTTGCCAAATCTTTGGATTTGTCACAATATCCTCATAGAAATAAATATATCCAAATGGGTTAAGTCGGGTGACCGAAGTGGCCATACCATCGGTTCACCACGACATTATCAGCATTGAAACACATCACGTGAATGGGATTCACCAAAAGTTAATATTTGGTGCGCTATGTCACGTGACTGCATAATCATTCAATTTTTCTTTTGACGATCGTACCGTGACGAGAGTAAACTATTTTCTTATTCCCGAGAATATTCCCGCGCCATCGTTCCAGGAAATATTCCCAAAAACTTAAGGTTTTAGTGCCTTCGTCACATTGTACACGTGCCTCCATGTAGACGTTACACCTTTTTTTTGATCACCAAAATTGCAACAAAATAGTTCCATACTGAGCTAACTATCACCGTGTTAATACAATCTAAATTATCTATATTAGGTTTCTACCTCGAACTTGAGAGTATATTCTTTTTATATTTTTAGAAGTCATATATTTCATTTTCTATTCCCCATATATCGTGTATTAAAGTGTTTCCTTTTTCAGTTCTACAAAGATTGTCTATCGCTTGCTCTAATATTCTGAATAAACTTTCGACCCGTAGGCCATGTACACACTATACTGTACATTTGCACGTGCGGTTAGTAGAGCTCATTTGAGCGTGAGAATGACAAACGCGTGCTTATTGTGATCTCCACATTGTGAAGTATGCATTGTGCATTGGGATTGCATGCGTGAACAACTAGATGTAGGCGTGAGAAAATTTTTAGGATCACTTTAACATATTGCTTCCCGGGAACCTCTCTTTAACATATTGCTTCCCAGTGTATATCACTTTAACATATTGCTTCCCAATATTTAGGATAAGGAATACAATAAAAAATGTTCGCTTTAATAAAGTAAAGGCATAAAAAGTAAATCAAATCATAACATGTTAAAATATTAGATTGAAAGTAAATTTATTAGAATTGTTGCGCTATATGGTCACACAAAGTAAAAAATAGATTTCGGAAGAATCGGTCACGCCACATCATTTGCCACAAGTACGAGTTGAGTAGCTCCTTTTTGCATCCCTTCATTTCCTTTTTATATTTAATGTAGGTTAACTGAATGCCCGGTTGGGTCAACTGAATGCCCGGTTAGGTCAACTATACGCCCTTGACGATTGGTTAGGTTAAGTTGTAATATTTTCGTTAAAACTAACGAAAATATCACGACTTAACCTAACCAATCATCAAGGGCGTACAGTTGACCTAACCGGGCATTCAGTTGATCTAACCGGGCATTCAACTAACCTATCATACATTAAATATCTAAATAATGCCCGGTTAGGGCATTTATAGCTTTGTTTACGGTCGGTAGGTTATCTCCTAGATTACCAACCTCTTTCTAACCAACCAAACTTTCTCTTTTTAACATATTGCTTCCCAGTGTTAATCACTTTAATATATTGCTTCCCAGGAGGGATCACTTTAACATATTGCTTCCGGATTGCTTTGGGAAGCAATATGTTAAAGTGATACAATTTTTTTTTATTAAGAAATTAGTAATTTTTAACATTTTTTAGGGACCTTTTCCGTTCTATGGGCACCATTGAAATGAGAGAAATTAATATTTTTTAAACTTATTTTAACTTTTTATTAATAATCATTACATTTTGAATAGGAGAAATTTAATTTATTTAATTTAACAGCTATGAACATAAATAAAAACAAAAAATATTTGTCGTTTCTTCAAAAATTTGACGATAATTTCCGTTCAAAATTGGACGTAGGCTATAGACCATCTTATTCTTAGTTCGCGCAAAGACCTAGACTATGTATATATATGCCAGGTTAGATTAATTGAATGCCTGGTTTGGTCAACTGAATGCCGGATTAGATTAATTGAATGCCCTGTTAGGTTAATTGAATCTCCTGTAAAGTTAATTGTACGCCCTTCAATTAACCTAACCGGGCATTCAATAATTTTACCGTAGGTTTCGATATATATATATATGTACGGTGGAGAGCGCAAGAAAGCAACTCGCTCCTCCACCAAGCCTGACCTAGAGGCGGGGCCACCAGCTTGACCTTTGTGTGAAGAGAGATCAACGCACGGAACAGCAACGAGTACAAGAACGAGTACAAGTGTGTATATATAAGTTTACAAAATATTAATTTCTCTAATTTCAATGGTACCCATTGAACGGAAAAGGTCCTTTTCGAGTGGGCAAACTCAAAAAGGCCGTTTACTCAAAGATGAAGAGTTATTCAGGAAATAAGTTATAGGTTTTGTATAAACCTGGCATCATGCTAAATTTAGTGTATCTAGGCCTCTATCCCCCGAAGTGGTCATTCTACCTCTAGTAGGGCTTACTTCTATTGATTCCTGTTTCCCTGTAAAATATAGGTGAAATTCCCGCATCGGGAATGTTCCAGGAAACATTCCCAGAAATTTTATATCTCTAGCTACAGACATTTTTTTATTCCGCATCTAATGGTTATTAGAGTTGACATGAGGAATGTAGTCTTTTGGTGTGCCGGTGCTGTTTGCAACTTTCTAGATGCAACCCTTCCTCATCGCTGGATAGGTCGTAGTGGACCGACAGAAAGGCCACCGCCCTCATCCGATTTAACACTACTTTCTGTTAGATCGGTGAGGTTAAGCAATGGTGGGTCTGTTCAATCGTTACGTAGGTGACCGCTCTTTCCGTTCAGATGATGTAGTGACTCGTAGATTTTTCGGATCCCGCGTCAAACTGTAGGTCCCTTTTATCATATGTTACGATGGAAGTCAAACATCCCTAAACATTATTGTTATTAACACAATGAAGGCTTCGTACTGTACAGGGTGTCCACAATGTCTTGTCACCCCATTAAAATACGAACTGATTTTAGTTTTTCTTTCAGACCCATTTAGCACTTAGATGGCCTGCCAGTTCTTGATTTATCTTTTACAGTTCCTGATGTGAACAGTTTCTTTTCCCATCTCAATAGAGTCTTTTTTGGAGGAGCTGCACGATTGAACCGGTCCTGGAAGTCTGCACGAATATTTTCAGTGATTTTGTCATTACGTGGTAGCTCATGGACCCAGTTACGAGCGAATATGCATTGCTCAATCGTATAGTTGGTGCTATCACACATTTCGGTGCTCTTCCAATACGTGCTCTACCGTAAAATTTACATTCCAATATGTGCT
Source organism: Bathynomus jamesi (assembly GCA_023014485.1). NCBI lineage: Eukaryota > Metazoa > Arthropoda > Malacostraca > Isopoda > Cirolanidae > Bathynomus > Bathynomus jamesi. Next base: position 1,907,338 of record JAJOZX010000155.1, read on the forward strand.
AACTAACGAAAATATCACGACCTAACCTAACCAATCGTCAAGGGCGTACAATTGACCTAACGATTGGTTAGGTTAGGTCGTGATATTTTCGTTAGTTAGCACATATTGGAATGTAAATTTTACGGTAGAGCACGTATTGGAAGAGCACCCACATTTCAAGTAGATCTAAAAGAAAATCGAAAATCAGTTAGTATTTTACGGTTTATGGTAGATTCGTCGCCTGGGGGATTTCGTCGCCAGGACGAAACTACCCAAGTGACGATCGGGACGAAACTACCCAAGATTCAGGGACGCTTGGGGGATTTCGGGTAGTTGATGATTGGTTAGTTAAGTCGTGATATTTTCGTTAGTTTTAACGAAAATATCACGACTTAACCTAACCAATCGTCAAGGGTGTACAGCTGACACCTGAAGATGACACCTGAAGTTGACACCTGAAGATACTCCACCCCAGTCCGCTCCACCTGGAGATACTCCCCCAGTTTTGACAAATAAAGCCACATATCCAGTTAAATTGCAGTTTAGCATCCAACTGGTGATTAGGTAAACTCTAAATAGCTGTAACTTTTTTATTATTTATTTGCGACAAATTTGGATTCCATATTTGGAAAGAGGAGACAAGACCACTAGAAACAAAATAAATTAATAAATAAATAAAAAATACAAAATGAGGTCACCACTCCAGTTGGGTGCTAAACTGCAATTTTACCAAACTCGTTACTTTTTATGGAGCAAGTGTAGTTTACGTCCCTCTGTGGTGCCTAGTGTAGTTTACGTTTCCATACATTATCCTAGTGTAATTTACGTTCCCCTACATTATCCTAGTGTAGTTTGCGTTCCGCAGCTTTGTCCGCGTATACCTAATCAAATAAAACGTTAAAACTAACGAAAATATTACGACTTAACCTAACCAATCGTCAATATATATATATATATATATATATATATATATAATTGACGATTGGTTAGGTTAAATCGTAATATTTTTGTTAGTTTTAACGTTTTATTTGATGGATTCATTTAAAAAATGTCTCCTAAAGATCCTAGTGTAGTTTACGTTCCCCAACTTTGAACTACTCTAGTTTGTGTCCCCCTTTTCCGTCAGGGGGACGTAAACTACACTTGCTTCCTTTTTATAAACAATTTGTCATCTGCAGAATCAAATCTATTTCAGTAATTCATTGCATTATTTAACTTCATATATAAAAGAATGGCGACGAAAGTACCCGAAATCTCCCAGGCGTCCCTGAATCTCGAGTCGTTTCATCCCGATCGTCAGTTGGTATTTAGTTTCGTCCTGGCGACGAAATCCCCCAGTCGACGAATCTACCCAAGACCGTATTTGACTTGGCTGACAAGACATTGTGGACACCCTGTATGTTTCTGTTGTGATTTATTTCTCAAAGATTTTAGAGATTGACTCACCTGAAGATCAGGGCCCCCAGCCTCATCTGGGGCCCTGATCTTCAGGTGGGAAAAATTGAGGCCCTTGATCTTCAGGTGGCAAAATTTATTTTATTTTTATATTAAGGTTACACCGATAGGAGTCGTAGTGGTTATGTTAGTTCCCTCTATCATCAGTGGGATCACCTGCAGATCTTC